>CM059220.1:15302429-15964929 GCA_030347435.1 Clarias fuscus
CCTCCTTGGTGTCCTGCCATGGATGCGATGCCTGTTCAATGTTCTGTGTATGTTTGACTCAATGAATCCTTCAAGACCCGAGCTGTTACTCTAGAGGTCTCTTTCACCTCATTGAGCATTCTGTGTGTGATTTTGGCTGGGTGGTCACGTCAGTGGAGAGTAACCATAGTACCAAATTGTTTCCATTTGTAGACCATTTGTCTAACTGTGAACTGATGGATATCTAAACTATTTTAGATTACTCTGTAACTAAGTGCAATTAAACGACTCTTGATTGTAGATCTTCTGAGATCTTTTCGTCTTGCGAGACATTGCACGAATCAACAGACGCTGTTGTGAACAGTCGTTTGAGTGTTTTTATAAGTCGAGTTAGCTCTAAAACACGCCTCCATTCTCATTTCATTCACTGGACTCCAGTCTGTGTGACATCAGAAACTTAGTGTTTCACTTACATTTTCTAACATCACTTATACAAGATCATGCGTGTTTATGGTTGATCAGCTCAGAAATATGGTGTTTGTTTATTTTTGTGACTCCGTTAAAAATCAGATCATATTTCATGAGCAATTTATGCAGAAAACCATGAAATTGTGAATAGTTCACTTACTTATTCTAAGTGAATAAACATGTGTTGAAATCTCTGGGGTAATTACACACACACACATACACACACACACACATACACACACACACACACACACACACACACACACACACACACACACACACACACACACACACACACACACACTGCAGCCTGAACAAAAACGCTAGTGTACTCTTTTTGTGATCTTCATTATATCAATTTGCTCTGAAGCAAGAAAGATCCTGGAAAGATGAATAGTTACAGATACATTCTTCCTTATAAATGATCATTCATTTCAACCTAACTATTTCAATGTTGTGTGTCTGCTGAGTGCATGTTGCGTATTGTCCACAGAACACAGCTGTAAGTCATCTGCAGCGCTGTCTCGTCACCCTGCTGTTTCACATTACCTCTAGGAATGCTGATGAGCTTCTGCACCTCCGACGTTTCTGTCTCTCAGCTAGATCTCTCTATCTCAAGTCTGTCTCCTTCCATCTTCAGACCCTTTATCCTGCTTTCTCCATCAACTCAATTCCTCAGCTAAAGTTTAAACCGCTCCATCATCTAAACTCCAAAGTCCATTTTTCCTTTCTTTCTTTGTTCTCTAATCACTCTGTTGTCACCCCCCCAAAAATGTTTTGCTCCCCCATATTTTTTCCCTTTGCGTGTCAATAAATGGAGCTTCCTTTCAAATGAAATGTGCGTTCCTTGCTGCTGTATATGCAAGGGTGAGTCGAAAATTATCCGCACAATGGCTGTAAAATTGATTGGAAGAGACAAACAAATTACTTACATTAAAACATAATCTCCTTGCTTCTCAATACACCTTGTTCATCTGTTAACAAGCTTTTGTATTCCCTCATTTAAAAACTTTTTAGGCTGAGCTGCGAACCACAACGCACCAGAAGTGAATCTTCATCCTTGTGGATCTGCTTTCAGGGGACCAAACAACTGAAAATCTGATGACGCAAGCTCAGGACTGGGAAGATAGGGAAGATGCTTTTAAACCTCGAAACTAAGTTTTTGCAGAGTGTCGACGATGTGGGCAGAAGTGTGCGGATGTGCATCAACACAAGATCACAACACACTTGGATAGCAGTCCTCTGCGTTTAATCTGACGTTAAGGCTTCAGATCTTCAATAAGCGTCTAACTGTAATGAGCACCGCTGAATGTTGAACCTTTTTCCTGATAATGTTCCAATACTGGTCCTTGAGAATCCCAGAAAACTGGAAGCATGAATTTTCCAGCTGATGGTTGACTTTTGAACTTTTCCTTGGTCGGCGATTGAGGATGTTTCCATTCTATACGCTGTTGTTTACTCTCAGGCCCGTAGTGATACGAAACCATGTCTCATTGGCAGTAATAATTCTCTTTCACCTTCCTTAGTGTATCGTCCAAATTTTGGTTGCGGATACCCAAACACTTCTGTTTATGCTCTTCTGTGAGTTGTTTTAACACCAGGTACACTGATGGCACACTGATCTTCTGTTGTGCAAATCACAAGCAGGGGCATCCATTTTTGCTCGCACTGCAGTTACAAATAAACTGATGTACAATAACACGTTCACACCTGCACCTTAGTGACTGGGGAGACAGTAGAACTGAACGTAAAGCATAAATGAATCATTTTAATATAACCGGAACATCTTTGACTCAGCCTCATAGAATAACACTTCATTATATAAGGAATGTAAACAGTTTCCACTATATGACCACACTTACACACACACACACACAAGTGCGCATGAAAACATATTTGAATGTTGATATGAATGTTGGGGGATCACCTGCAGCACTTTGGCCACTATTCCAAGTTCCTCCCTTGTCCAATGAACTATGAGGCAATGCAGCAGAAATGTTTGATTTCACACAGATGTGACCCCGTCCCTCCTCCCAGCCCGCCACTCTATGGCAACCATCGCATGTACTCTAACACTGTTGCCGTAAACAAGCGTCTCCGCGACAGTAGATGTTTCTTTCTAATTCCTTTCCTGCAATGACGGTTATCCATCATTACATCATACACAAGAATGTGTAACTGGTGAGATCCGTGGAGAAAACAAAGAGTGATTTCTGGCAAGTTCAGGGGGGAGGCAGAGGGGGCTCCAGTTCCAGATGGAAGGGTGTATGCAGACGAAAAAGCCAAAGAGAGGAACTGGAAAGGGGTAAAGAAAAGGGGGAAAATCATGAATACAGTGGGGAGAAAACAAGACCACGAGAGAGAACGACGAGGCCCTTAGAAACAGAACAAACAGGCCTGTCGTCATGCGAGAAGCATGATATTCTTTAAGGGTGGCGTAACACGGGTGTATGTCTCGGGTAATATCCGAAAGCTGAGCCACCTGGCTGGATGCTGCCTCAGACTTGCCTCGTTGTGCACGTTCAGCAGTTCCAGTCACGGTGAAGATAAACAGAGGGAGAAATGGAGAGGACAGTCTAAATAGTTATTGCAGACTGACTCCTGTTTCTGTGCTCTCTCCACCGCCTGCATTACTATAGCCTTAAACCGCTGATGCTGGCTTACACAAGCCTCACCCATCCTACCTGATCCTGATGGCACCGGGTTCCACACTGTATACTGAGGCACAAGTTAATCTATACCGTAAATGCCCCAAGAAATGCACACATCAAAAGAGTGACTTCCGACATCCAGAAGGAGAAAACCTTCCCTTATAGTCTTGCACTGTGTTCACACCCAGACCAATAAATTTCTTTAACATGCGCTACTGAATAGACTTAAATATCTACGCATGCACCTTTTTAAAATATATATATATAAGAGGTTGTACTGTACTGTATATCAGGACTGACTCATGTTCCTGGTAGTGTCAAGGTGATATCTTTACAGGCAATCTATCCCGCTAAATGCTGTAGATGGAAACAGAAATGTAATTTAACACATCATTTAGTAGAGTTTGTGTGTGTGTGGTCATCCAGAGTCAGGATTCTGTAATACTAAACATTTCCGTCCCTCTTTATCTACAGTATGGTAATCAGGCTGAGACACCATCATCACCAAAAAATGTCAAATAGTGCTCCATCCCTCGTGTCTTTGGATGTAGATGGTCATAACAATGCCATCTGTTCCTCTCAACGAAATTCCACACAAACCCCCATGGACATATATAGAAGTGTCTGCTGGGTTAAAATCTCTGTGGCCTCACATTGATAAGATTCCGCTGGGTTTTTCACCACCATATGTGGATACATAGATTTCTATGAATAGCAGTCACACTACTGTACGCAGGACAACTGCTGTGTCTGGGTGGGTTTGGTGAGAGGCACAAAAAGAACAATGTGTCTACGAAGTGTCCCACAGGTCAGCTTCCTGTTAACTTTTAGAGCAAAGAGTGCCCCGTTCTGTCCAGTACTTAAAATTAAAATCGGCATTAAAACAAGCGGAATTCGAACAAATTCATACATTTCCATGACCAAGAACACATCACATGAATGAATGACACATGATGCAAACTATAACCTGCTTTATCATATAACCTGCTCCGTAAATCGAGCCTGGAAACACCTGGGACTCTTACCTTCGGCAGGCGGCTCGTGTGGACCCCCAGCCCTGCGGTTGAGCAGATAAACTCCTTGTGCACTTCTTCTTTTTTGCACACTCTGTCCCTCAATCTGTCTCTCAGACTTTTCCTGAGAACTCCCGAACTCTTCATCCATTTCCCCCTCCCCTTCCTTCTTCCTCCTGCTGGTCTCTCAGCCTATCAAATGGACTGGGACTCAGAGGCTGCTCTGTCTACAATACTAGGGTGGGACTGTGGCATCCGGCCAACTGCTTCACTGCTCGTTTTGTGCTCTTTTCCCCAAGGGCTGATGCTGAGATCATGAGTACAGAACTTTTCAAACATGGTATGTCAAACTTGGAGCTGGATGATGGTCACACCAGTACTACGTGTGTCTGTATGTGTGTGTGTGTGTGTGTGTGTGAGTGCTTGTAAACAGATAGACCGTTCAGCTGCAGATGTTCACTGAGACTGTCACTCCTCTAAACCACAATACAGCTATAAAGCTGAGAATAACCTAAACATGACAGAACATTATCGGTGAGGATGAGAACACGTGCCAAATACTCACTTCCAGAACCCTCCCTGTGATGTACTGATGACAGGCTTCACACTGCACACCAAAGTGGATCTGATAGTCTCTCTCGCAGTATGGTGCACCGTCTCTAAAAACAGCGTGAAAGAATTGTGTAGTCTTTGAAAAGGCTTTGCATATTACCTTTTACACTTCAGTGACACTTTCACCCAGCTATAACCTTCCTATTTGTTTCATCATACTTAGTGAATCATTTATACTATTTGCTCAATAATATGCCTTAAAATGGACAGTATACCTGTATAACCGGAACAATAATAGGAGATCAAGCTATTGATAAAGTCTTATCAGGGTCTAACCACAATACAAACTAAATTGCGTGAATTCCTATGGATTTTAAAACCATAATAAACTTTCCATTATCTATATACCTGCTAAACCTTTAAAACTAGAGGATATCATAAATGTTCCTGCTGGTCTTTTAGCTGCTCCCGAAAAAAAGGGGTTGCCACAGCAGACCATCTGCTTCACACTCAACTTGGGACAGATTTTATGCCACCTACCCTTCCTGATGCAACCCTCCAATTTTATTTGGGTTGAAAGTTACTGGTTACCAGTACGGCATATAGTGGTTGGGGTATGACAAGCAAATTAACCCAATGCTATAAAATAAATAAATATGTACATAAAATGATAACAAACATGTTCTTAATATGCAATACAGGTAGTCCCAACTTACGGATTTCCGCAGATACAAACGGACCGCAGTTCTAATTCCGGTTCAGTCAGGGAAGTAGCTCGTGTGTATTGTACAAAAAATAGACACTGCAGTGCACTAGAATTATATACAATATTTTCAGTGTGTAAGTGAATGGGGGGGTGAGTCAGCCTAACCGATTTCAATGAATCAGTCCGGAAGCACGATGTTAGAAAAAAGCTGTCCTGAAGGTGAATAATCCTAATTTCAGAAAATCCTCAAGTTCACAGACCAACACAGTGGAAAACAGCTCTGAGACAAAATGGCGTCCAGGATTCCCCTCGCGATTTAATGGTGCAGAGACAACACTGTTACTTTTGACATGTTTTTATTTCCTTAGGCACGGTTACGGTTTTTGACCACATAATAGCAGTGTAGGGAAAAGGGACAAAATTAGTCAAATGGACTAGTATGATTTACATTGTATATTCGTGTCAAAGGCATGTAAGACTCACATTGTTGGATTTAAGAACAAATAGGACTTACGAACATACTCCCGGAATGAAACCTGTTTGTAAGTCGGGGACTACCTGTATTTACTATAAAACAATGTTACAGCGTCATAAGAGTAGCGTCATGTGAAATGTACAGTTAGTACCACAGTGAGATGCAGCATAATTTCATAATGAAAATGTAACAAAAATAATTAGCATGAGATTTAAAAACTATGATTCTACATCATAATACCATCCTGGTAGCTCTTGGTGTTTAAGGTCCATGAATTTCAACTGTTGATATATAGAGGACTATAGCAAAATTATTACAGCATAGACGAAAGTGCAAGTACAGATACACGCATGAAGAAACAGATTTTGAAATTTACTTACTTGCTGATGTACTCGCCACTCAGCACTTTGCCGCAGGCCTTGCACTTGAAGCAGCCGAGATGCCACTGTCTGTCCAAAGCTAGCAGAGCCTGTCCATTTTTAATGTCCCTGCCACAGCCTGCACAGTCTGCAGAAAACATACACACACACACACGCACGCACGCACGCACGCACGCACGCACACACACACACACACACACACACACACACACACACACACACACACACACACACACACACACACACACACACACACACACACACACACACACACACACACACACACACACACACACACAGGCTTTAAAATACAAACTGGTGAACATCAGCACCAGCAGTCATCTCAACTTCACAGTTTCTGTGCACACAGACATTCAGAAATAATAAAAAAATTGAAAATCCAGCCTAACCACTAGGTGGAGGTGCACGATTACAGAAACACAACAGCTAGGGGCTCAGCACATATATGAAGAATACTGTATGTGTGCATGGGTAGTATTTGTAAATGTAGGGTCCAGAAATAAGCTCTAAAAATAGCCCAGACTTATAATTTTGTATTTTGACTGGAATGTTCAAGAGCACTCCAAATGGTTTGCCTGTTATTTATTTATTTATTTATTTATTTTGATCACAACCGCACTATTGCATCAGTGTATTTTGGCATGATTACCATAAACTGTAATTTTGTTACATACTGCAATGAATTTTTATTTGAAGAGAAGTTATTAGGCCACTTAGTAAACACAGTATTTACAGGAGTCAATTCAAAAATATTTCAATTAAAAAAGTATTTAAAAAAAAAAGTCAATTAAAGAGTATTTTGAATATCACACTCTTAAGATTTCATTCAGTCAGCCTAAGCGTGATTACAGCACACAATGTGGTGGCCAGTTCATGTGTGAAAATGATTCCTCGCACACCCAGAAACGCTCTTTCACAATCTGAGTGCTGGAATATATGGCCGTGCTATCAGGAAATAAAAACGTCTATAGATAAATGAGGTCATTCAGTACACTCAGTTTATTTTATTGCCACATAACGCTGCGTTGCTGACCAACTGAAGCAACCCCAGATCACAACTATGACCATATAGCTGTTCAGTCACAATCCTGAGAGTTCTTAGCAAATTGTGTGTGTGTATGGAAATGCTCTTACTTTCACTATTAAACATAGCTCTGATTTTTACTATTGGTTTTCACCATGCAACTTCACCAAGCATTTATTATTGATCTTCATTTATGTTTTTTTTTTCCAACCACGGATCAGCACTATTCTTCTTAACCCAGTTCCAGAATTAGTTAATATAATAATGATAATAATATAATATTATATTAATATAATATGATAATGTCCTTAATTGTTTTCTTTGGTAGATTCTAAAGTGGCAATTTATTTATTTTTTGTTTGTTTTTTTGTTTTTGTGTGTGTGTGTGTGGGGGGGGGGGGGGGGGCATAATTAAAAAGCATAATTAAACAGAACTACTTCCTTACTATATTTTTCCAGCGTTAAAAAAGTACAACTACCTGAGCAGCAGCAGCAAGACATGTATTGTTTAGAACGTAACAACTGGCCAACAACCCAACAACTCCCCTAGACTCCAGCATTTTTAAAGGTTGTCGACTTTCAAATCTCTCAGATGTGTTTTAGCAAAAAGCGGAAAGACTGAAATACGATATAGCAAAATCCACCAAGCCATGAATAGCCATGGACTGTATAATCACTGCCCTCCATCTGCTCATGTGGACCAACAAGGTTCATCATTGACCATTCAGTTCTTCCACTGAGAGACAATTATCAGTCATGCATAACACAAAGGTTCATTTAACCTAAAAATAAAAGATTCAATTAAAAACCTGTGTCTGAGTGTGTGTATAGCAATCTGAGCGTGGAAGAGAAAATCACATATTACATTGTTCATTAATTTTTACAATGTTTTCTAAAAGTAAGTAAAAACTCAAAGACAAATATTATTGATGACATATGCAGCCATAGACTAAAAATAGAATTTGCAATAAAATAATAAAAAAAACCAACAACATGAGTTTACAAAATTATTTGTAAATAAATTAAATGAAATAATAAAATATTAATTAATTAATTAATATTTATTACTTTATTAATTACTATTATTATTAATATTATTAAAATTAAAGTGTAAAGTGAGGAAATATAAGTATATAATATAAATATAAGTATAAACATCTAAAATAACTATAAGTACAAACATAAGAAAAATATAAATGCAGTGTGGACAGCAATGGTGTGATTTAAAACCGAGTGTATAAGATTTGTAAAAAAAAAAAAAAGAGGCGTGTCAGCAGCAGTGAGTGTCCATGTCCCAAAGCGCAGGACAGTCTTATTGTTTTGTTCTAAAACAGCCTTACATTTTCCTCAATCTCCATTTTAAACTAAAACTGAACCTTAGGTGCAGAATTTCTTTTACTCTGTTATCTTCTATAAAAATGGAAAAATGTTATCCTGACTGTAACAATGCTTTTTGACTACGGAGGCATACAGGATGTGGGGCAAACATATTTAGATTACTTTTACATTCAACTTCCCTAAATTCCTAATTTAAGGAATCATTGAAACTGTGATGCTCAAATGATAAGTCAGTGACAGATAAATCGTTAGTGTTGAATAGAAACACTCTAAACCTAATAAACCGCACATGACTGAAATCTGTAGACAAGTGCACAAGATGAATGGCAGGAGAACATGAGTGTACAGAAACAAAACGGGTCATGAGTTTCTCCTTAACTCCTCATCGGCCATGCATACTGAATTACAAAACTTCCTCTGAGGAAAACTGAGACGACGGAAATGAAGGGAAAACAGATGAAGGGAGAGAGGCTCTTATTCGCTTGAGCGCACACGACTGGATTTTTGGATATTCGAGTCAGCTCACATAGCATGATGTCTAATTTAGACTTGAAACCTGATTAAACTGCACTTTCAATTAATATGTTATGTGAAATAAAGTGCAGGAAAACAAAAAGATTTCTTTTTGAGCAGTGTTGGGTTTTTTTTTTGTGCAAACGTGGAGTGTCACAAAGAACAAAACGGAAGCAACAGGATTACTGGAAAACACTGGTTTGGAGTATAGTGCACAGAGACAAGAGAGCAAAAGCATGCTGTGACTCACTGCTGGAAGCACTGATGGCTTTTGGAGGAGGAGACATTGGCTGGATGCAGCGCTGGCAGAGACAGTCCTTTCCATTGAAGGTGACGCGATCTCCAGCAGGAAATGGCCGTCTACATAAACCGAACATCACGGAGTTAAACATAGGGACATGCTGTATCATTTAGTACAACTCACTATTATCTCAGCATGCTCACTTTCCCATGATCTCATAGTGTGACATCATGTGCTATTTTGTTGGAGAATAATAAGAAAGAAGACCATAGTGTGATTGATTTGGCCTCCAGATCTATGAAGCATCTGCTAGTGTTCAGGTATATGGTGCCAACAATACTCTGTGTTAGTGTATTAATCATACCGAATGTTAAAGCCCTAATAATCATATCCAAGGCTATCTACAGCCACATAAGGGACTCGTATCCAAATCTAGTGAAGGTGCATCAACCTCTGGTTACTTCTGATGAATGAGAGTATAGTTGTAAACACAATTCATTGTTGAAAATCGAGGACTGTAGCAAAAGTAACGCTAATGTGTGCATAACTTTATTTAAGTTAAGTAACATACTGTAGGTTCTTCATACTGGTAGAGTAACTCTTCCAAAGGACCCAAGATCTCAAGTCTTCGTCACAACAGTAATGTGGAATCCTCTTTGAAATTCCCTTTTGTTGCAGTTGATGGTCTCGCACTGCGTGGTTTGTCTTCAATGCTGGTTTCCCGTTCATTAAACTGCTTCATCCATCATGAGCACATTACTCTTGTCAATGGTGGCATCTCTGTAAACATTCTGTAGAGCAGCGGGAGACCATCAGTTGTAACAAAGGGGAATTTGAAAGAGGATTCCAGAGTTGGGTTCAACGATGGCACAAATACATGGCTTGTGATAAAGACAATGTTGGGTGGTACCACTGCATAAAGGAAGAGTTACACCACCAGCATGTGCAATTTGACCTATGCAACGACCTATGTCAGTTAACATAAACCTTTATGCCCACATTTGCATTACTTCCGGTATAGCCCTCATAACAATTATCTACTTGTCCTATTTAAAGGGTCATCGCCAGATGTGGACCCAGCACTTGTATATTAAGTACTCCACATATACTGTTTTTATTTCCTAGAGTACTATATCAATGACCATGAGGAGGTAAATACTGCAGATGGTGATGTGTAGTGTGTGTATCTGTATACTAATTGATTGTGGTACTATTAGTAACATTAGCTATATGATGAACAAGCTAGTCAGTGTCCATGCGTGTGCTGGTGACGTCTGTATGTGGGTGCCCATGCCCCAGGTTAACTCACTTGCAGATGGTGCAGACGAAGCACGTGGGGTGGTAGGTCTTCCCGAGGGCCGTCACCACCTCGCCTTCAACAAAGTTCCCACAGCCATGGCAGCGGGTTCCATGTAGCCTTTGGTAGTCCAGCGTGCACAGATACTCGCCGTTCTTCATGAAGAATCCGCCTTGGGCCAGGTCACAACCGCATACTGGACACACACACACAGATTTTCATGCAGGATTAATGTCCATGCCTTATGCAAAATTAATTCACAGGGTTTAATACATGAGATCAACCAGTGGCTGTGATTGGCTAAGCCACTTGGCTTCTCTCCATTACATGTATTTTTCCTCAGTATACTGAGTAAACTGGTTGGCTTTAAGCATTTAGACGGAAGCTCTGTTTGCCTAGTCTGTACGCCTGATCTGAATGACAGAGCTTTGGGAAGCCAGGCCAATATTGGACATCATCCAGCATATTTAAAGCTGTTTGATATTCATATCATCGATCACTTTTTCATTCTGCAACCCTTAACTCGTCTTTAGACCTTCACTGAGTAACAATCTACTCCGAGAGTCGAGATGTTTATACACAGAATGGCTCTGCCTTCATGTTGATCTGCAGATGTATGTGGGAGGCAAAATGCTAAAGTGCCGTATCTGACACTTCGAACAATGGCTCATGTGGGGTGCAACACTTTCCCTAAGGGAAAAAAAACCTGCATATACATTAACTTGATACAGTAAAAAGAAGAGAAATTAGAGTGACTACCTGGGAACATGCTTTAAAGCTTTACTTTAAAATTTATTTTGTCAGGGGTATGGTGAATCTGGAGACTTTTTGGGAACATGGCGCATAATGTGAAAACATCAGTGTATTACAAAGTACCATGCGCACACACATTAATACATTCTTCGAGACACAAAGGTGATTTAACGTTACTCGTCCTCCACGCAGGACAAAATTCTACATAAACTGTAACCTGAGCTTGGGATCAAACTATGTATAGGATTTATTTACAAGGGGAATTCAAGTCAAACTGGCACTCGTGATGAAATTTGGCATGAATGAAGGTGTCCAACTGATTTACAGAAGACTTCATGTACAACATCACGATGAGACTCAGTAAAACATCTGAATGGTGCAAAACGTTGATCTCGGACGAGGTTCCCGTGAACATTCAGCAAGTGAAGGGCTTGATAACTGTCGCCAACTTTAGGAAGAGATGCATCTGTCACACAGTCATTTACAAACATCACTTTTGCACGTTACAGGAACTCGGCTGCGAGTTATTGCCACAACCCCAAACAGTCCTGATCTCGCTTTAAGCCATTTCCACATGGAAATTTGGGCCATTAAAGGAGTTCCCAGGAGCAGGCAGTCTGATCATGGCCACGGCATACTGAGAAAACTTTCAACCATGATGGTATCCAAGCATTACTGAAAAACTGGGATAAGTGCATTAGTGTAGCAGATTATACAGATAAATAAAGGCAGTTTTTAGTCTCATAACTCTCTTTTGACTATGCACAATCAAAAGTCCTGGTCTGCATTGAACACCCCTTGAACATATGCCTTAAATTAACGTTTGTTGGTAAAAGACATTTGGAAAATGTAGTATCTTCAATGTTTTCCTCCATTCATGATGATATTGCATGCAACTGCGATGCAAAGGATGACGCAGGCAACAGTAATTACTGAGAGACAGGTGGAGGCAGGAACGTGTGTGGAAGGCTGACGTAAGTGTAACAGCATGCCTGTGTTCAGCATGGAGATTCTCACTTCAGGCTCAGTTACGTACTTCATCCTGAAAGAAATTCAATTCCACTTTCACAGCCAAGACTTATTCCATAAAGTCCACTAAGGTAGAAAGAGAATGACTCAGTATAACTGGAGAACTTTAACCAAAACAGCTATGGAGCAGTTTAATATTTTTTTCTTTTCATTAATATTTCACGGGATTTCCCAAGTACGCTTTTCCTGTTTCAAATAGGATTTTTTCCTATATTCTCACTGAACAGTTCTAATGTGTTCTAAAGAAATATAAAATGTACCAGTATGAATATGGAATCTGGTTGAGCTCAGAGGTGTACTGTATAAGGATACTGCGAGATACAGCAAAAAATAATGTGAGCAGGTTCTTAATTTCGGGCAGGTGTGAGCGAGCGGTCAAATTGGGAAGCTCGCAGGCCACAAAATTCATTAATGTGCAGTTCTGCATGATGAAATGAGATGATTCTTGGTAACTGCCTGGTCCTGGTGGTTTCAATTATACTAACTGGATTGTTGATCTTTTGGGAAATAGATTCAATAAACGTATTAGCTGGTATATACAGTAATATAACAAAAATAACGGCTGTATGAGCAGATCAATTATATATGGGAGGCAAGATGCTATAGTGCTGTATCAGACACATCAAACAATGGCTCATGTGGGGTTTATTTAAAAAAATGTTAATTAAAAATAAATAAATCCCTCCTTCCTGTTTAGGCCACACCCACTTCAGTCCTACTTGAATCCAAATACAGCACAGCTATAGACATTTGGAGCACTAAACATAGGCACTGCATTCCACCGTTACACCCCTATGTTACATGCAACACTGCGACACTCCTCAGCACCGTACACTATGTTCCAATACCACACAGGATAACGAATACATGGGCTGAGGCTTTGGTCCTAATTATTCCCCATCTGCTATAATGATCATCGTGGGATATGCACAATTAGTCAGAATCCGTGCTGTGACAATGAATGCCCCACCAGCTGAGCTTCACACTGTAGCTGCTTTAGTGGAGGCACTTTCCTTAGAGGGGTGCACATCCACAGCTCTTACCGTCTCTATGTAATTCTTTGTAGTCCACCACTAAAGAGGACAAAATAATGGCTAAATGAGACCTTTGGCATGAGAGGATTCTTGGCATGTCGTTTGGCTTTGAGAGCACAGTCATCACCACAATGCAGTGCAACAGCGTGATGTGACTAGTCCAACTCCATTAGCCTTGATGACTGCCCCTGACGAGTGGTTGCCAGGATGTTAGCCCAAAGGCACGGCTGTGTGAAGCTCATACACGTCTGCCAAACAAGATATTCTTAGTGTTTTTTTTATTTATTTCTTTTTTATATATATTCAGTCTGTTTTCATGTAAAATGTTATGTACAACTAAACTGTTTTAAACTGTTTTGTTCTTTGTTCATGACATTTTCTAATTAAGTTAGTTGACTTGCCATAATTTGCCCTAAATTAACCCTACTATGCATCTAAGGTACACCCCTGCCAGTTACTAGAAGAAAAAGACTGAATGATCTTAGTTGATCATGGTGGGTTAACGATTGGGGTCTTACTTTCTTCACAATTTTCATATCTTGCTCTTTTTAAGATATTAATTGAGGTATTAAAAAATATTTTTCATCATATTTGTCACTCTTCAGATCATCAAACAAATTTTAAAACCGGAATAAATACAAAATGCAGTTTTTTTCAAATTACCATTCATTTGACACATACTGTACTGTGATTATGATTTAAACTATATAATATGTAGTTATTAAATGTACAATTTTGTATACAAACATATTTATCCAGGCTAAAACCAATAATTAGGGAAATTATCTCATTAGAAGGATGCTTGCTGATATTTATTTATCAACTCAAATAATCAACTCAAATAACCTATTTCTAAAAAATGAATACATAACTTATTAACGAGCTCAATTATAGTTTTTTGAGATTGAATAATTGCACTAGTAAACGATTTTTATGTGTTTAATTGTGCAACACTACCACGGATAAACTTCAGGAAAAGAAAAACTTGTATAAATATTTGAATACTAAATTTATTGCTATAAGTTATATATTGATATATGTTATAATATTATGAAAATATTATTATATTCATATAATATACATCATATTATTTTTCTTTTCCTGAAGTATGTATAAATTCTTTTGGCTGACTCTGTATATATACAGATATATATATATATATATATATATATATATATATATATATATATATTCTTGGAGACTGTATTGATTACATTTTGTTACATTCATTTGTGCTGCACAATTAAACACAAAAAATTGTTTACCTTTATTATTCAATCGCAAAAAATATATACAGTAGGCCATTTCTTCAAAAACTTAACAGGTTACACAGCAAATGCCTCATTATCTTCAACTTGCACTTGTCTGTAACCTTGAGTTTTTTTTTTTAATCCAGCCTTTGTGTGTAGCTCTAGAGGTTTCTATTTAGGCATTTGACAGACGCCCTCAAGCAAAGAGACTTACATTTTTATCTCATGATACATCTGAGCAGTTGAGGGTTAAGGGCCTTGCTCAAGGGCCCAACAGAGACAACTTAGTGGTCGTAGGAATTTGTACCTGAGTCCTTCCGAACCGTAGTCCAATACCTATCAGGTTTCTATCAGACGATGACTAATCATGAGATGGCAGGTTCAGGAAGATCAAGAGTGATGTCCATTCAAGGCTTAAGAAATCCTCTAGGCTTTAGTTAGTGAACAGCCCCAGAGTGACCTTTAGTTAGATGAGTTCTCGCTCCTCCCTGGCACGCTGCATTACAGCCTTTGGCATTTGTACATTAAGACAACTTGTGGAGCAGCTATAAATGTTGACCACATATGTATTTGTTACATGTAACCATAGCAACCTGGTGAAATATGCTGGTGAATGGTGAATACTGCGTTTGTGGTAGCAGAGGAAAAACCATTCTAGTAAGTGATTATATGATGAGCTATAACAGTTTTCACAACAGTCTAATCATAAATTTTAAAAGGGGGAACCATAAGACACTTTCAGCTCTGTGTGTGTGTGTGTGTGTGTGTGTGTGTGTGTGTGTGTGTGTGTGTGTGTGTGTGTGTGTGTGTGAGTGTGTGTGTGTGTGTGCGTGTGTGTGTGTCTGTGTGTGTTTGCATATGTGTGTTTGAAAGCAGAACCATGGAATAGGAGTAGGGCTGGCTGAAGGGTCTGTGACGGTGACAGCTGCCAGGAAAATCCACTCAACTATTTTTGTAAAGAATGCTTTAAGTGTACCCGCCGTTCTTCAAAAGCAGTTTCTTCCATCACCTCCTCCATCACCAAAACCTCCTGCTAAACCCTGCCAACACTAACATTCAGATTAGCCAAGCTCTAAAAAAAATACACTGAGGGAATTAATCTCCACTTCCTCTCCCTGCTCTCAGTAACGCTACCTGAGGAGTTCACTGTGCATGCACTTCACACAGAGTAAACCTGACAACCTGAGTTCCCATCAGTTCAGGGAGCTGAAATCAGTGTTTAATATGGAATGGATTAAGTGGATTCGGGGGAAGTTTCCTGAAAGCACAACATGAAAAAAATAAATCCTGAACAAATTCCAATCCGAGGCTTTGACAGGTTATTTTCATAGTTCCAAGTTGATGACTTTAAGGTCTATGAATGCCCAAATCCACCATGTTGTAGTGTGCGATACAATAGTTGGAGTAACATTTAATTGCATGCAAGATTGCTATGTATTCATTTTTTAAACCCCTTCATGGTTTAAAGCTGAATTTTAACTGACTTGCACGCTTGTGGGCGTTACAGTGCTACATTGCCACTTCACACCTCCAGGACTTTAGGTCTATTTTGTGCTTGAGTTACTGCCTATGTGGAATTTCACATGTTCCCCACATGTCCTTCTGGGTTCTCAGGTTTCCTCCCCCTTCCAAAAACCTTACAGTAGGTAGATCCGCTATGCTGAACTGCTTCCATTTGCTTCGCGATGCATTTCAGGTTCATGAAACCCATTCAGGTTCATACCCACTTCGTACCCAGTGTTCCCACGTTAGGCTCACAATCCTGAGCAAGATAAAGCACTTGGAGAAGATGAGTAAAGAAAAGCTTGATTTTGATTTTGATGTGGCCTCAAAACAACTTGAAAGCTTTTGGAACCAAATCCGAATTGGGTGCTGAAACTAAACTGGATTTGCCATAAAGGATGCCGTGAAAAAGGGAACAGTGGAAGAGCAATAAAAAAATAGCTGTGGCACCTCAGTGGGGGAAAAGTGCTATCAATATCAAAAACCCAAGAGGATACTAAGAATATTAAACTTATTTTACATGATGATATATGACATTAAACCTTATGACGTTAAAAACAAAACAAAACAAAAAACATAATATATATACTGTATACACACGTAGACAAAATTGTTGGTACCCTTCGGTCAATGAAAGAAAAACCCACAAAGGTCACAGAAATAACTTGAATCTGACAAAAGTAATAATAAATAAGAATTCTATGAATGTTAACCAATGAAAGTCAGACATTGCTTTTCAACCATGCTTCAACGGAATTATAAAAAAAAAAAATTAACTCATGGAACAGGCCTGGACAAAAATGATGGTACCCCTAACTTAATAGTTTGTCGCACAACCTTTTGAGGCAATCACTGCAATCAAACGATTCCTGTAACTGTCAATGAGACTTCTGCACCTCTCTGCAGGTATTTTGGCCCACTCCTCATGAGCAAGCTGCTCCAGTTGTTTCCGGTTTGAAGGGTGCCTTTTCCAGACTGCATGTTTCAGCTCCTTCCAAAGATGCTCAATAGGATTGAGGTCAGGGCTCATAGAAGGCCACTTTAGAATAGTCCAATGTTTTCCTCTTAGCCATTCTTGTGTGTTTTTAGCTGCGTGTTTTGGGTCATTGTCCTGTTGCAAGACCCATGACCTGCGATTGAGACCCAGCTTTCTGACACTGGCCAGCACATTTCTCTCTAGAATCTCTTGATAGTCTTGAGATTTCATTGTACCCTGCACAGATTCAAGACACCCTGTGCCAGATGCAGCAAAACAGCCCCAGAACATAACAGAGCCTCCTCCATGTTTCACAGTAGGGACAGTGTTCTTTTCTTGATATGCTTCATTTTTCCGTCTATGAACATAGAGCTGATGTGCCTTGGCAAAAAGTTCCATTTTTGTCTCATCTGTCCATAGGACATTCTCCCAGAAGCTTTGTGGCCTGTCAACATGTAGTTTGGCATATTCCAGTGTGGCTTTTTTATGATTTGTTTTCAACAATGGTGTCCTCCTTGGTCGTCTCCCATGTAGTCCACTTTGGCTCAAACAACGACGGATGGTGCGATCTGACACTGATGTTCCTTGAGCATGAAGTTCACCTTGGATCTCTTTAGAAGTCTTACTGGGCTCTTTTGTTACCATTCGGATTATCCCTCTCTTTGATTTGTCATCAATTTTCCTCCTGCGGCCACATCCAGGGAGTTTGGCTACAGTCCCATGGATCTTAAATTTCTGAATAATATGTGCAACTGTAGTCGCAGGAACATCTAGCTGCTTGGAAATGGTCTTATAGCCTTTACCTTTAACATGCCTGTCTATAATTTTCTTTCGAATCTCCTGAGACAACTCTTTCCTTCGCTTCCTCTGGTCCATGTTGAGTGTGGTACACACCATGTCACCAAACAACACAGTGACTACCTGGAGCCCTATATATAGGCCCACTGACTGATTACAAGATTGTAGACACCTATGATGCTAATTAGTGGACACACCTTGAATTAACATGTCCCTTTGGTCACATTATTTTCAGTATTTTCTAGGGGTACCATCATTTTTGTCCAGGCCTGTTCCATGAGTTTATTTTTTTTAATAATTCTGTTGAAGCATGGTTGAAAAGCAATGTCTGACTTTCATTGAATTTTTTAAAAATTATTACTTTTGTCAGATTAAAGTTATTTATGTGACCATTGTGAGTTTTTCTTTCATTGACCGAAGGGTACCAACAATTTTGTCCACGTGTGTATATTCTGATACATATCATCCTGTGGGACAACTGCAGCAATTTATGTATATTTTATTCATATTTTATATATATATGAATGAGTCTTAAAGCTGAGTTCATCCTGTGGGAAAACTGTAGCAATGACACATTGAAATGGCTTTGCCACGTTCCTGTTAATGTAAATCCACAGCTGCTGAATGGCTGTGATGCCTGACATAACTGCATAGTACACACACATGATGTGTAAAACCCCTCCCTGGCTCCTCGGTCTCTCACAGCATGATCAGCAAAGCTATTTCCAGTCGCACTGGGCTTTATCGACTCCTGGTGACCGTGCCGAAAATAGCACGGAGCCTTTCTGACCGACATGGCATTCACGAAGCAGAGGGTGGCGGACGTGAAGGAAGATGGACATGACACTGAAGCAGGATGAGGGTATGAGTGGAATTTAGAGTGAGGTAGAAGGAATTCAGAGTGAGTGGCGGAATGAGAGGCAGTATGGAGGGTGATGGCTAATATTCATGCTCACCGGTGCACACAGTGTGAGTTTACACTAACTAATCCACTGTAGCTAATAGGACAGCAAATAGAAGCACAGTGCATTGGCTCCGATCGCAGACACAGTCATGCCACACACTGCCAAATCTCAGCTCCTGGCAGACTTTTACTGTCCACACCCTCCAGCCACGTATTTACACGTTGCTTCTCAGAAACAAAATAGAGATATAAGTTTATAAAAAGATTATCACACACTAACATTCTTAGTGACTGCAGGACTCAAAAACAACATCTTTACACACAAGCATCTTTACAGTCACTCATTTATTTTCCGTACCGCTTATCCTGGAGCCCAGGGAACTCGAGATGGGGTACACCCTGGGCAAGGTGCCAATCCATTGCAGGACACACATGCGCGCCCACACTCACACACTCATTCATACACTACAGGGAATTTAGACTGAAGAATTCAAACTTTGGAAGCAAGAGCTTGGACAGTGAGAGAGAACTGAAATACCCACCAAGCATGGGGAGAGCATGCAAACTCCATGCATACAGAATTAAATCCAGAAAATAAAGATTTTTATACTTATTCATTATACTGTACAACCTCATATCATAGTGCTGATTAATTCTTAAATCTGTTTATTCCTTTTCTCCAATAGCGGCCCTGACCAGAGCGCCGACTCTAATTTAAATCACAGGTTTGTATCAATGCCCTCATTCTGATATATTATTATTATTATTATTATTATTATTA
This sequence comes from Clarias fuscus, assembly GCA_030347435.1. Classification (NCBI taxonomy): domain Eukaryota; kingdom Metazoa; phylum Chordata; class Actinopteri; order Siluriformes; family Clariidae; genus Clarias; species Clarias fuscus. Next base: position 15,322,116 of record CM059220.1, read on the forward strand.
TTATTATTATGTGTATGTGTGTCTGTTTGTGACCTGCCATGTATTGGCACACCATTCAGAGTGTACCCTGCTTCGTGCCCTAATTTCCATAGGATAGGCTCCAGGCTCATAGTGATAGAGATACAATAATGGATGGATGCATGATAATAATAATAAAAAAAAAAATATGATAAAAAAAAAAAACATCAGAACATGTTTTCAAAAAAAATTTTTTTTCACCAATGCAAAACCATTGATTGAAGGTTTACGTAAGAAGTCTTTAAGATCAAGGGAAGGTGATGGGATGAGTGTCTAGAACTTATATCTTATAAGTGATAACAGGAGCGAACATTTCTGATATAAGTCAACATAACATAAGCATAAGCAACACAATTTCACCAGCAAAGGGCACCAGCAAAACCAGCACGCCAAGCTGATGTGTTTTTCTTTTTGTTTTTTTGTTTTTTCAGCAGAGCTTGCTGTAAAGCACTGAGCTTGAAACACATGATTATCTCTATTCTAAGAAAAGCATGGAGGAGGATTTAATCATTAACAGTGATACGGAGAAGCCCTTCTGTCAGGAATTAAAACACAAAGGCCTCAGCTTTAAAGCACTCAACATGGTTTCACATATTAATAAGTTGGCAAACATGCTTTCTGAGAACCTTATGGCTGCTACTGAAAATCTGTAATGAATAAAGTGGCACCGCGGTCGTTTGACCTTTTCTGAGAAAAATGTACAGTATGATTCTTTAATCAATATTTAACATTTATTTACTGTATATTACAGCATGTACTTCAGCATTAATAAACGGTAAGCAACAATAACAGAGTTGCTATAACTTGCGTTAACCTAGGTTTATCAAATTCAAAATAAATCTTAAAACATTAATAAACAGGTTTGTGGTTATAAAATTTCGAAGGTTCAAATATTTACACTTGGCGAACAGAGATCAGGATTTTTTTAACATTAGACACGTGCTGTAATTAAGTAATCAGGAGTCATAAACATGGAAAAAAAAATGCGTCCATTTGTATTTAATCAACATTAAACAAATCCGAGGCAAAACTTGACATTGGTATTTGGGGGTAATACTGACATGTATAGATTATTAAAGAGGATAATGTTAATGTACCACTCTTACACAGTCGGTAGAACTTCAGCGCAGTTTTAGTGAATGGAGTTTCTGAGACTTGGTGTGGCGATGGGCGAAAGCTGAATGATGTAGTAAAATGAGGACAGCCTGTTTCTCTCTCTCTCTCTCTCTCTCTCTCTCTCTCATTCCCAGAAGGTAATGAGCGAACACTCTTTGTGCCTGGCAAGTTGCCACTCAGAATAAATCTCAGGCTCACTCGTACAATCCAGGGGCTCCGATGGTCAATCCACGCAAGTGTTGAGAATATGGATGACCGTAGAGACGAGTACTCTTAAAATAAATGAAAAGGCTGGTCAGAGTGGCATCTTAGCAGTAATAAGATTTTCATCCTATCGGCTGAGGTTATTGCTAATTTATTCTCACTCAGAATCAGAATGTGTAACTGGTGTGACAATATACTAACTAAATGACCAGATATATTCAGACCCCATTAGTACTACAGAGTATTAATGCAGTATTTCTATGAATCAGGTTTGGTTATGTTTCACTTTCGCTTCAGGGTTTTTAAAAAATTATTTAAGTACTTAAGTTATGAATACTGGTCAACTTTAAAAGACATTTTTTTCAATTAATTTTAAGCAAGCCTCTGACTGACAGAAAGCTCTAAACAAGCAAATAGAAATGACTTCAGGACAAAACACAAAGGACATGGGACATGAGACTACTGTATGTCTTGGTTTGTCCTTACCGTTGCACATGCCTCACACTGGTTTGACTTAAAGTTTTTCTTATTCAACCTGAACCCTTTTCCATGGACACACAGCCGTGCACACATGACATGTCCAAGAGTAATCCCATGCAGAACACTCATTCACTCACTCATCGTCTATACCACTTCACCCTGTATACAAGATATGTCACGGAGGGCCTGGAGCCTATCCCAGGAGACTTACGGCACGACGCGGGGTACACCCTGGATAAACAATCCATCGCAGGGCACATACTGTATATATATATATATATATATATATATATATATATACACTTGCACGCTTATTCATACACTACGGAGCAAACTGGGAACAACGATTAAAGTATGTCTTTATACTTTAGATTAATCTGCATGTCTTTGGACTATGGAAGGAAACCGGAGTGCGCAAAGGAAACCCACCAAGCATGGGGAGAAGATGCGAACTCCATGAACACAGATCCCGAGGTGGGAATCGAACCCGGAACCAGGAGGTGCAAGGCGACAGTGCTGGCCACTAAGCCACCGTGCCGCCTCCATGCTGAACACATTTTCCCTTTTCCGACCTAGGTAAGATCGTGCCAGCAATTATTTCATCCATTTCTGCTCTGAAGCAGGTGTCTGAACAGAAGGTCCTACCTTTGCAGGTAAAGCACTTGATGTGGAAATGCTTGCTCTGCACTCGTAGCACCTCCCCCTTGCATGGCTCTCCACATTTGAAACATTGGATCGCCAGTTTCTCCGGGGGCCGATGGGCTTCCTGAGGATGTGCCACTGTGTGTGTGAGAGACAGAGAGAGAGAGAGAGAGAGATAGAGAGAGAGAGAATTTTTCATTAACGGGCCTTAGCAACAAGAAAAAGGAGAAAGCTCTCCACATGATAAAGTCGTCCAGCTACTTAAAATTTACTATCAAACACGTGTACAGTTGAAATCTACAGTAGTTAATGGAAAGACTAGCTCCAGTTGATTGAGAGCATAATCACATTTACGTCTGAAGGATGTGCGGATATAATTTTATGGTTGGAATATTAATGTTTAAATGAAATATGCTACATCGCACAGGAAGGTCAACGCTACCACAAATATTAACACGATTGTCAGGACAAACGACTGGCTTTATCTTGAGTTGAAAAGGCAAAGCATGGACATACTGTAACATACTATAAGTCTAAAACTCAATAGAGCCAGCCTGTAAATCATACAGCATAGTGCTGAAGTGTTTCTGTTTCAGCTCGAGCCCACACCATGGGTGATGGCACACTGTGTGTAGGTGTGAGTGGTGCATCGTGTTAGGATGTGTGTGATCTGTACGGGTTGGTAGATGAAAATGCTCTGTTTATCAGAAGCACATGAAGAGGTTTTGACCTCCTTATCCAATGTCCCACCCACCCGGTAATTTACTCACTCCACACACTGATTTATTGTCTATAAATCTAAGCCACTCATCCCAAATGTCACTTTTTTACCTCTTGCATAACAGCAGCCAACCACAATAGCTTGTACTTGTTTAATTGAAACACTCAATGGTGTGCACGCACACACACACACATATGCACACTAACACACGCATACACATAGAAACTAACAAACAGAGCACGAAAGGAATGCATCTTGACAACTGCACGGCTCAGGGAGAATATGGGAGCTGATAGGAGAAAGCACAGATAATAAGAGTCAGATTTTCTTCTCTCTGAAATGTCCTGTAGCTTCCAAAATCATCTGCTTCTCTATTTCTCTTTTTCATCGACATGTTCGGTCAGGGACATTAGGGCCAAACTCTTATTTCCAGCCTGGTTTACTTCAATGCTCCGGGTTGGCGCTCTATTCAGTCGTTCTGTTTATCTTTTTTCCTCCCTCCTTATCTTCTCATGATCTTTCACTCACTTTCCCTCTACTTATCCCCTTAATAGTTCCTGCCAGCACTAAGTCACCCCTTCTGAATATTTATCCGCCCCCTTCTTCATAAGAGAGTTGATCTGTGCCTCTCCGATCTAATCGTCGGCCACTTGAAAGCTCTACGCGAGATTAGTGTAGGAAAGAATGTGTCATATTGAGAGCGCACTCACTCTTTATCGGCCTGTCAGGTTACACAAGCCCGCTGCCACGGAGCCTCTTACACTAATCAAACAACTCATTTGAAGAACCCTGATAGCCATGTCCCATGACAAGTTCCATACAAAAACACACATCTGGATCAATTAAGTGTCGGTTTCGGCTCTCTCTTTCTTTCTTTCTCTCACTGAGGCTCAGGCTGGGCCATGAATCCTGAGGAATGCTCCGATTGCAGCACAGACGGAAGCGCAAGGATTTCTCACAGACCAGTATTCACCGCTGGAGAGAGCTGTTGCCATGGTGACCAGATTTAATGTCACGACAATACGGCACAGGGAAGTTGTATAATGTAACGGGAGAATGAGGCTGCAGTATTTTGTCAGGCTGACACAGAGGAATATGCAGGTGGATTTATGCTGCATGTTGTTTTTCTGTAGCTGCAAAGCCACTTTCGGATCTTACTAAAAAAAAATCCTACCCTCAACAGTTAGGAAGCGAACAGCGAGCGAACGATAAGGCAGATAGCCCTAAAAATGCATAATTGCAAACTCGACGTTATAAGTCGTAATAAAATGTGTCCATGTGCTAACGCAATATAATTGAAATTAATGCTTCTATGAATCATTCATTAATGCCAGATGTTTTACAGATCCACTGCGGATGTGTTTCTTTACCAAGCCAGTACAGTATGTGCCGCAGATGTAGTATTACCCACTTATGCAAATGATCATATGCGAAGGGATCTCCTTTAGCATTAGGTGTTACTCATACTGAGCGTGAAGCATAGATGTGGAACACATCCCATCCCTAACAGAGAAAGAAAGCAGATGCTGTGAGCAAAACACAGCAGAAACGTGCACAGCTTTATAAGACCCCTGATCAGAGCCGCTCAAGCCATAGAGATGGAGGTTGAGTAAAGCTAATGAGCAGGTTAGCATGGTCAACCTCCTAAGACATCGGACCAGACTGGGAGAAATATCAGCATCATGTGTCGGTTAACAAAACATTTTCAGAATACTATGATTCTTAAGGACACTTTCAAACTCCTATTTGAAATTCAGCAACTGCTAGGGATTTGCCAGTAACTACAGTGTAGCTAAAAGGAAAGGCTAGACATTAGTTATTAGAAAACCTTTTGCATGGTGGACAAAACAAAAATCCATTAACTATTTTAGCATACTTGGCATGTGAAAGCTCATAGAAGGCATGTGTGTCATAACCTGCGTCTTCAAGCAAGCAATCGCTAACATGGTAACTACCATGTAGCTAATTAGCTAGTTGATACGTGAGGGGCATTCAAGTCAAACCGGGACTTACCGGGTGATTAATTTTCCCATGAATGAAAGCATAAAATCAATTTGCAATTTGCAGAGCACAGTACAGTGATAAAACTTATTGAAGAAGGCTATATGTGGTTGAATGACAATCCACTGATCCAACGAGCCCACTGCAGAGTGAAACGCGTGATCCTTAAAAATCAATGGATACATTTTTGCTAATTTGTGAAGAGACACATTTGTCGGTGTGGGAACCGTACACACGCTCATTCACAAACACCATTTGTACATTGCAGGAATTATTGCCGCATCCCCTGTACAGTCTTGACCTCGCTCCAAGCCATTTCCACCTGTTTGTTCCATTGAAGAAGATCCTGAGAGGCCTTGTAGAAGTGAAGCAGGCAGTCCGATAATGTGCTGAGCAAACTTTCTACCTTGATGGTATCTAAGCACTAGATAAACGTGCATTAGTGTAGCAGGGGATTATATAGAATAAAGGCCGTTTTTCCTCTCATAACTGTTGTTCTGCCCTATCAAAAGTCCTGTTTGAACCCCAAATAGATTGATACAAACTACTAAAACTACAAAAACTGGCTATTCTTAGCTATGGTTCTTTGTCCACGTAAGGAACTACTGTATATTATCAGATTCTGGCTTTAATGTTTCTTCATACCTGCACGTTCCTGTTCCATTATGAAATATTCAACCTCCATTCAGGCATGCTAACTGACCTGATTAGTTCTGTAAAATACACTTCTGCCTCTAGCCAGATCATGGCTTAGCCAATGTGCTGTAAGTAGTGCACCAGATAGTGCGATTTAGAATGAGTGAAGCACTACTGTAAAGCATGTTAAGTTGCATCGTAGGCTTTTTGTCTTTGTAAAAGTCAATATAGAGTAGGTTTTGGTCTTTTTCTGTTTGTTTAAGCTACTTTTCTCTGTGGAAACTACATAAAAAGCAGCTCTGGCACGAAATACAGTACGCCCAGCTTACTGATTTATCCACCCCTGGATCTGCACTTGGTAGGAGATGCTGAGAATATACAGTAACATACGGTATTAAAGATCGTGTCCTTCTCTTTCCACACAGTCCCAATCTTGTCAAACGAAGCTACAGTAATATAATCGTTATATACTGTAATATGCAATGCATTCTAAAAACTTATTCAAACTGAGTCAAACTGAGTAGCTGCTCCACAATAACTATTAAGGGCTGAACAGAAGTCATGAAGCACTCGTTTAAATTGATATATGAGATAAGCTTAGGGTTATGATCTGAATCTCAAAGAGAAAAACGTTGACTAGAAATAAGTGTGAGGTGCTGAAGTGCCTTCACCAAACAGTCTGAATGAAAAGCGCTGAAAAGACAAGGTAATGTAAATACAATCGAGCAGAAGTACATAAAAAGGATATGGGTCTTTTATCATCTACAGAAGGAGAAAAGTGGGAAAAGGGTTTCAAAGAAAACTGGAAAGAAGACAGGCATAAATACAGCTGTCAATGTACAGTATTCTAGGCTAATCTGCAGCACTGGATGAGACGATGCTCTCATGTAATGAACATCTATTGACCGTATACTAACCTGTACAACACATGAGAAAAGAAAATTCCCAGTTTTTATCACTTTACCTCAAACATGTACAGCACAATGGAAGAGTTTGACAAATATCCTGGACTTTTCTGTTTTGTCCAGCTCAAGATGTTAAAAATGGTGACTTACTCTATGTAAGGACCATTAGTAAAAGTCTACAGAACAGATCCAATTAAAGAGGTAGACAGCCAGCCTGGTTGCTCAGTGAGAGGATTAAACACTGTGACCCTAATGCATGGAGGACAAGAGTCACCTCACTATTCAAACACTGGTACATGTATAGCAGAAACAGCATTTGAGCCCAGGTCTCAGTTTGCTATTAACAAAGCCTTAACTACATATCTGAACCACAGACAGCTATTTTTTAACCATGAAACAGCACTGCACTGTCGAGAGCTGCAGTTTTATCCCTAGTGGCACACATGCTCAATTATCAGCACCGTGTCTTTGACAGGAGTCCAAATGTCCTCCACTGTGCACTCTGATATCACAAGAGTCTGTGGCGTCTGGAAGCTTCTAGAGAGGATGAGAGGCTTCAGTGCTACACCAAATATATGGACCTGACATATGAGTATAAGCTTAAGTTTTTTTTTCAGCTTAACTTGATGATCAAGAGCAAGCTTGCTGTAAATATGTTTTACTGAATTCTACCTCTATGTCTATGAAGCGTACAGTGTACCTTTTATTCATGCATGACATGCCTGGAATACTAATGTTCATACAGATTTGTATCACGTTGTTGCCAAAGCCATGTACAGTTGTAAGAACAAATGCGTGTATGTTTGGTCAATGTGTTTAAAGAACGTGTGTCTGATGGTCTCCAGGTATTTGTTTGTGTATCAGGTATGATTTCGGGCTATGATTCACACATGTAGTATACTCTCACAGCCGACCACTCATTGCATGGTTGCCATGGATACCATGATGGGCTAAATACATTATTGAGTCTCTCTCTCTCTCTCTCTATCTCTCTCTCTCTCTCAAACACACACACACACACAAAAACATTCCACACAAATCATTTAGGGGCTTCATGTGACTCATATTCTACTTTTGAAGTATTCCTGAATCATCCACTTTGGTGCAGTATACCTTAAAAATCCGCCCTGCATCCTGACTGCTTCCATCATCTAGCTGTGGCAGGATGGTGAACGTTGTGTTTCTCTCGGAATTGCATCCCAAACGTTTATCGTACTCAGAACCCCTTTGTGCGTTTTGTAAATAATTCAAAGCTCGTCAATTCTTAAATAACCTTACGCAACATTTTTGCTGGAAATAGCCCTCCTCCTAAATGTAGGCCTGTGCATTGGAGTTTCTAGTTACGTGGTTTAAATCAGGTGTTGTGGAAGAAGAAGCATTTGCAGAAGGGGCATTAGGTACTTAACAGCTGTTTCTGTTGTACTCGCCAGTGCAATTTCACACACCAGAGATTTTTACTGGTCCTCACTGACAGACACACGCATGTGGTTGTACGTAATATGCTCAGCATACACTTTAGTATACATACATACATACATACATGCATACATACATATATACACGGCAAACCGCCCGCACATTCACTTCAGGGTAACCCTTCCTCGGCTGCGAATTTTGAGACCAGTTGATACCAAGACACAATTATACTGTAGATATGATCAAAAAATACAATAACTCATAAAAATACAATAAGCTCCATAAAAGCATCCGCATCAAAGACATGTGTATCCATACGCTCTCTCAAATACCAGCATCCTACCCGCAAGCACCATAAACACACCCACTCTCCTCAGACAGGAAGTATCTACTGTATCGACATCACATACTAGAAAAAAAACTGGTGTGAACACCATGACAACTACCTTTCTCCTTCACCATGACCATTGGCTCCTTCTGGGGCTTGAGAGAGGAGGGACGCTTCTGCTGCTGTTGCTGCTGTCTGCCTTCGCTGGGTCTTCCAGCACTCGCTACCTCTTAGTCCAAGGGAGAGAGAGACACAGGGAGAGAGAGAGAGAGAGAGAGAGAGAGAGAGAGAGAGAGAGAGAGAGAGCGCTAGTCCTGTCAAACTAGGCAGCCAGTCGGCACTGTGTGACTGCTCATTTGGTCTCCGTTTTTGAGCCTTCCCCTTTTCTGGGAGTGTGTGTGTGTGTGTGTGTGTGTGTGTGTGTGTGTGTGTGTGTGTGTGTGTGTGTGTGTGTGTGTGTGTGTGTGTGTGTGTGTGTGTGTGTTTGAGGACTCTGCCGCCGCTGTGCTGAAATAACCAGGTTGCAGCTGCTGTGTGACAAATGCAGATTCCATAGTCATAATCCCTCCCAGTTAGAGACACCACCTTAAATTCTTCAAAAGGACCGAGAGGGGAGGGCAGTGCAGCACATGTGACTCTGCTTTACATTCATGTCTCTCTCTCTCTCTCTCTCTCTCTCTATCGCGCTTACTCTGTCTATATTTCTGTCCCTCTCTCCACTCATCTTTTTTCCTTCATTGTTCAGCGCAGCTTCTAGTTTGCTTTGCATACATCCTCCGCACACAGACTACTGTCTTTATCACTAAACTACATGCCCTGGCAGCTCTTACACACTTTTCTACCAAACAACAATCACCACTCCAACAGTTCCATCAGTTCTACAGTGAATTGATGGATTACGCTCGTATTCCACCACAAAGAATAATCATACTTAAATACATAGGACCATCTGTTTTATAGTGATATAGTGAGAAGTTTTTCAGAGGCTGCCAGTGCCTGGTCTGGTCTATTGTGGCACCGTGGCGGTAGATTATAGGATTACTGGCTGTACAATTGAGTTTGCATGTGGATTGAGAAGTGTTATTAATACCCGGCCGCTGAGCGGTTTCTCTAAGGGGGAATTGTGTGCTGAGGGAATGAGCAAAGTCTGAGGAATTATAAACAGTGATCAATGATTATGATCACTGGACATGGCTAGAATTTCTGTTCTCTACATGTCTGTTACTATAAATCCTTGAAGTCTTCTACATCATGCCAGTGATAGTGATATTCTTGAGTCGACAGAATTGCTTCAGTCCCGGCGCTTGGATGACATGGCAATGCGGTCAACATGATACCTCTTTTCGGGACTGCTAATTAAAAAAGAGAAACAGATCGAAAGGATAGGGATTTAAAAAACTTTATTTTTATTTTTATTTTTTACAAATTACAGGTCTGGGTCACAATGGCTCTGGAGCCTAGGACACTGGAGTTATTGAGCACTGTCGCTTCACACCTCCAGGGTTCCTGCACTGTTTATACGTGGATGCCTGAATTGGCTGACCTTTAACGCCAACATATACTGTACCTGCTTTAAAACTTGTTAGAAACCATTAAAGCTCTCTATTGGTTCTGTTGTAAGGAATAACACACGGTTCCTGGTCAATGCTGTTCTATAAAAAAAAAATACATGTTGGGGTGGTGTGAAACAGCACGTCATAGAGCGGATCATTTTTATATAACTCCACAGTCTCGAGTGTGTTATTTTACTTACACCACAGTGATTCACCGACGATTACAATTTACAGTTGCATGACAGTTACACTACACCATTTGAACTGTTTATAATCAGATGGATGACAAGAGACCGTCCATACTGCAGCATTTTACTTTATAGCCAGAACTGCTGTCAGAACATATTCTGTCATATTGGTTTTGATGGTATCTAATATCTAACCAGAACATCCAACATGGAAACATACTGTAGAATGAAAAATGACTAATAAATAGTTAATATGTTACATGATTTCCAGGGAAACTAACAGACATTTCCCTAATGCACTGCCTTCATCATCATTATCGTTATGCTTATTGTTGCCACGGGGGCTTAGGGTTTAGCACTGTCGCCTTGCACCTCCACCGCCTTGAACCTGGGTTCGATTCACGCGTGGGGTCTGTGTGCATGGAGTTTGCATGTTCTCCCTGTGCTTGGTGGGTTTCCTCAGTGTACGCCAGTTTCCTCCCACAGTCCAAAGATATGCAAATTACCACACTTGTGGTAATTTTATTGGTATACTCACCATTGGCCTCCACGGTCCCTAGTTGGACTACAGAGGTATATATATATTAAAGCCAGGTGTATATTTTATACACCAGACTTTGATGGATAGTGTTTTATGTTTATCATTAATTTAAAACAAATAATTAAGTGAAAATAAACTGCATCTGCTTTCTTTAGCTCCATGTTCTATAATATACAGTGCAGTTACAGTATGTACAGTATACTCCTTATACTGTGTAGGGTCACAAAGATACTGACGCCTATCCTAGGGAACTTAGGGCACACTGGATGGCAGCCAGCCCATCGTACAGCACAAGCACACATCCACTCACATACCCAATCATACACTATGCCAGTCAACCTACAATGCAACACATGCAACTTCATGCTCACAACCCAGAGCTGAGATTTTAATTCCCAACCCTGGAGGTTGTGAAGTGACAATGCTAACCATTTCTGCTGAATTCAAGAACAAACAAATACAAATGCATTCAAATTATAGCTTCACTTGGTAAAAAGATGGTATTACAGTGTGCGTGGACTCTGCTCTCAAACTAGAGAAGACGCAAGCTAGTGCTGGTATCCAGAAACCGCATCAGCCCCCACACCTGGTCAGTGGAAAAGGGATGCATCACTATTGCAGAAGGTGAGAGCTAATGCACAGTGACTGCCCGGTTTACGCCTATGAAAAAGTCTTTTACAGGCATCAATATATATTTATATAAACGTCCTCAGACGTTAACTCATTATGTACCATTGTGAACATGGCATTTTCTCGTGACTGTTGCTGTTTACTAGCTCTTGATTAATATAACTTAATATCCTCAAACAGAAAGCAGTTTCGCAAAAGTATAGAACCAAACAGTCCTCATATGAGGATCACACAATCATATATAGAGAATATGTTTGGGAAAAAACATCATGTCCTCATATGAGGATATTCAGCTCATACTGTACTGTATGTAAGTGCAATGTTGTGTCTTTATTTGAGGCTGCTCTGCTTGTTTACAACAGAGGAGGTAAAGGGAAGGCAAAGAATTGACATTGTTTCCTTTGCCATGAAATACACCTTAAAGAAGAGACCCTTCAACTACTTTCACTTCTTAAAGGCTTCTTGCTGTGCCGACTTTAGTATTTTAGATTTGTATTTCTTACTCTTAGATTTCAGTGACAATAATCATGACTGCAGTGATACAGCCTGAGGAAAACAGAAACAGTGCATGTTATTAAAGTGAAATCATGAACTGCTTTATACAGTATCAGGGGGTCTAGTTTAAATGTAAGACTTGTTGATTTAGTCATGCGTGACGGGTGCTGTGGCTCCGCTCTGCTGGTGAATGATTGATTGGCTGAATGGAGATATAAGCGCACTAATGTGCTGGTTCTATTCTATGAGGCTGCTTCAGTGGAGTGCATGTGTCAGTAACAGTAACAACACAGGCCTGTGCATCCACGTGGGAGAGACTGAGAGGCACTGCAGTGCTGAAATCATCTGTCACATGGAGGTGTACAGTACACTACAAAGCTCCACTGGGCTATGGCTTCTTCATTTTCTTTTCAAAAATATTATATTGAAAAGCTAGAAGAAAAAGTTGAAATGCAGAATTAGAAAGGAAGGATTTTTTGCAGTATGTGATACTGTTTCGGGGAAATCAAAATCTAAAGTGTATTTCAATTTCACAGCTTCAGGGTCTTGGGCTTGGGTTACTGTTGTGTCAGAGATTCAGATGTTCTCCATGTGTGTGTGTGTGTGTGTGTGTGTGCGTGTGTGTGTGTGTGTGTGTGTGTGTGTGTGTGTGTGTGTGTGTGTGCGCATTTCCTCCAACCTACCAAAACAAACCAGCAATTGGCAGCTCAAAAAGTTAAGTAAGTATTTGAGGAAGCGTATAAAGACGTCATATTGAGTGTATGTTATTAGATTTTATTTGCCCATAAAAGAACAGAAAAAATAAAGAATCCGAGCACAGCATATTAATAATCAAATTCCGTCCTGAATGTGGCCACTATAGCAGAGCTAAAAACAGCAGGTGACACCCACCCCCATCTCAAAAGATATCATTCAGCATATGCAGCATAATCTCTATGGCATGATGCATCTACGTACCACACAAACACACGCAGGACGACCACATCAGCTGTTGTGAGGAAGACCGCATTTCCCACACACATCTGCTGACATGACTCTACTCCAAACTTTTTACATTAAGTAGAATGGAATAAATACAAAAAAGTGTGTTGTGTATAAAACAATCTTTCAAAGGTTACTTAAATCCCCCATACATACTGAACAATTAGAAATAAACTAAGAATAATATAATAATGCCTGCTTAACCTGACTTCATCTGTAGTGGCACTGATAACAAAAAGTAAAAATATGGATATGAATATGGATGAAACAACATGGTTAGTTTGGTGAAACCTTGCTGTTTTGTGTTGGCGTCACTGAGGAGAATTATGTAAAAAAAAAAAATATTGATTGTTTTCTGGTGCACAAAATGAAATTCCTCGATTCTCTTGGTGAATCACTTTAAAAAAAAAAAATATATATATATATATATATATATATATATATATATATATTTATAATTTTTTTTTTTTTATGTTGATATCATGTTATGGAAGAACAGCACCAGAAAATGTGCAATTAATGTCAAGGAAAAAAAAGTGAAATATTGAAATGATAATATTAACATTACACACAGATCACAAATTAAATTTTGCCTGGATGACCAACTAAACAAAGCCAGAACTACTTTGTGGCTCTCTATATATACAGTACTGCATATACAACACTGCTTTCTTCTTTGGATAATTCTCCCCATTTTCCATATATAAGCTCTCTTACCAGAATCTTCACCAGGATCACAAACATGTGTTGGTCAATGAAAGATATTTGTTCCATCAATGACTATTTACGAGTGAGGTAGAGCACCTTAACCATGTTCTCATCCTCTGTGACACTTCTTGAATTTGACCAGGTCATGAATGTTACCCACAAAGCTCAGGTTGGGAATAGTGAGATCTTCTACCAATTGATGCAGATTAAACTCAAGTGTGTACGGGAGACACACACACAAAATACTCAGATACACATCAGTAAATCAGAGCTGTAGAGTCTGAGGAGTTCATTGTGCTGAATGTGCTCAGTTCATGACGTACATTTAGTGCTTGTCCTCGGATGTGAAAGGATGCTACTTTTATTGGCTCTGAGCTGCTACCCTGAGCTCATTTCTGGATACTATAAGCAGCTTAGGGCTAATCTATTTTTAGTGACTATCTTCCCATAAGGGGCTACAAAGCACATGGGCCAGCTTGAGTCATGACCGATGACTTGGTGTCCACGTACAACAACACAAGCATCACTCCTCTGGGAGAGACACTTAACCCAGTCTAGGCTTTCATTACGGACCTCTTTAAGATAATTACAAAACAGTCTGTAATGTAATTTTCGTTACAACTTGATCCTTAAATCATTAAATCATTTCAATAATAGTCCAGACTAAGCCATAAATTGGGCATCATTTGCTGGTTGTCTGAGATTTACATAAGCCAAAGCAATTTACTATTAATATTATTATTATTATTATTATTATTATTATTATTATTATAGACTTACTGTACTATCATAAATACCCGTCGAAAACATGGGACACATAACTGTTTATAACATCGGTTTTACTCAACACTTTGATTGACATTAAACTACACACAGTGAACTACCACGTGGATTGGCTCTGATGAGTGACGCATATAGTCGTGCAATCCTTGAATGAAAAGCACTAAATTAGAAAAAAGCGCTACAGTAGATGCTGTGACATAATCTGACTCATAACTTTATGTCACAAAATCTGACTGGACAGACATAAAGACCGACCGACAGACAGGTTTTGGGTTCATCAATGATGAAACGTAAAGATATTATTTATTATTATTATTCATCGAGTTCTCACAAATGTACAAACAAAATCTTTCTTTAATATAAAACTGAGACTCTTCCAGGCAAACGAAAAAATATAAATCCTGTTTAAGTGGTTAGAGTCAGAAGCACATTGTTGATGTCAAGCCAAGCTAAAGCAAAACATAAAGGGAAGCATGCTAGCTAGCTAGAATGCAGTGCTAAGTCTCTTACAAAGACAATGGAAAGGAGACAAAAATTGTCAGGAATGCCAACAATTTCCTAAGGAGTGTTGGTGAATTGCAAAATAAGTTGTTTTTTTGGCTACAATTACAGTGTAATAACTCCTGTTATCACTGATAGCAAACTGAACTGCCACGTCTTCAGCCATGTTGAGAAACATAAACACTGCGTCCTGACATGGAATATTTGTACAGACTAAACAAGACTTTATAAAAAAAAAAAAAAAAGCAGGTCATTCATCTTTAAAACCAAAGCAAAATCCGAATAAACCCAGCTTAAATGTAGCAACAGTTCTAGCACTATACAAGGTTTTATCTGAAACAAAAGAGACAATTCTGTTCCCTGGACAAACTGTCCTCATCGGCAGATCAATCATAAACTAGAACAGCAGGTATCCACATTTAACCTGGAATTTCACTAAGACCACCACCTTGACCCTGGTCATTAAGCGTTATGGTTGAGCTGCTTGTACAACTTCTCTGACTTCTTTATGTGAGTATGATTTGTGCAAGGCCCCAGATCATAGACGCATAAATCATAAAAACCTTTCTTCAGCAAAACTCAGATGACATGTACTAATGTTAAAAATCACCTAGAGACCTTATTTATCTGGCTCATTAAGCTGCTCTTATAATAGTTTCCTCAGCAGGATTTGTGTAATATCTGTTTCACCTAGTACAGGAAATGGTACAACAACTGGACACAGGGGCACGCACACACACACACACACACACACACACACACACACACACACACACACACACACACCTAATGATGCATGATGTTAAATGTATTATATAAGCCAACACAAAAGATAATTTTGTCCTCACGTAACCCAGACTGAAAAATCCAGTGTGAGAAGGTTTTTGGTTAGTCTCTTGATTAGCTATTCCCAAAAAGACATGCCTGTTTTGATAAGATGTTGCAATTTTATTTGACAAATTTTTTAGTTGTAAAGTAAAAATTCCCCCGCAGAACACAGAGGTCCTGTGATAATATTAGTATTAAAATCATATTATTATAATATCAGATTTAAATATTAGTCCCCTGCAAATCAGCATGTCTGTGATTTGGCCAGGATTTGGCGTTATCGTATATAATTTTTTTAATTTCCTGCGCATCGTTTTATCTTTACTTTATTAACTTCCGAGAAAAATGGAGGCTGCGTTGGAGTGCTTTCTGTTTAGCTGTGCATTCACTGAATGAGGACTGTGCTACGTCCGAACAGACTGCACTATTTTATGTTTATCTTATATTTTTAACCGTTTTATTTTGATTTTAAATCAAATTTTAAATAGTTTCATTGCCAACTATTTTTATTTTGAATCATTTAAAAAGTTTTATTGCTATTATTTTCTATTTCAGTTTATGATTATTTTCTTCTCTTTTATGTAAAGCACTTTGAATTACCATTGTGTATGAAATGTACTATACAAATAAACTCCTCTTGCCTAGCCCTGCCTTGCTTTTCTGTTTATATCATACAGCTAGACCTGTAATGACAAGTGTTTTTATCTTGACATCATAATATCCAGTAGATAAGGCAATACATTTGCGTAAAATCGTAGGCATTGATTTATCGTAGGCATTATTATTTCTCCACAATTTGGAGAAACAGGGCGATCAGAGGATTTTTAAATCGCAAACCTTTTGATAAGGTAAAAAGTGTTTCTGCTGCACACACATAAGCTTGTGTACTCTGCACAGAATCGGTTCAGATGTCGACTGTGATCAGTCATGGCTGATCAAGCTGAAACACATCTCTATTATAAATCGTTTCAAAATTGATTTCCGATACATGAATTGGCACACAAAAGAATCACGATTCATAAGTGAATAAGTGAACCATTTCCCCCATCTAGTGACAATAATGATGCTTGATCATAGACTATTATCAAGGTAACCTTTTCTCAGTCTATGTAGAATTGAGTCAACATTGAGGGTCCTAGTGTATTTGCTCTGTCCTTCACAAGCATCCAAATCAGATACACAGACAAATGACATGTATGTACAGTAAATGTTGTGAATAAATGTATACAGTAAATGATATATGGTAAACCATCTCCGAGATAACGCCACTGATGTAACTACCTTAATTTATTGCTAGTATACATTTTAAATTGTCTGGATGACTGCTAAAAACACACACACACACACACACACACACACACACACACACACACACACACACACACACACACACAGACACACACACACACACACACACACACACACACACACACACACACACACACACACACACACACACAGATTGGATTGCCAGTTAAGTAAAGATGACTGAAATGCCACACAGAATAGAGGTGACTGTGAGTCCTGTGCCTTCTTGACATTTTAATATGTTGAGGAATTTAGGTTCTGACCACAGTGCACAAGCATTGGAAAAAATCCAGTACCACTGACCCCCACACATAGAGTCCGTGACACATAAGGTCAAACAAACACAAAAGTATGGCAGTTATTTAAAGGATAGGTGAAATATCCTTGTGCTTGCACACACACACACACACACACACACACACACACACAAGCACTTAATTTGCTATTTACTTCTGGCTTACTTAAGTTATAAGTACATCTAGGCCAACATTCCTTAGCCACTGACTCCTAAAAACCTTCATGTTATCTTGGGAATCAGTGGCAAGACATAAACTAAAACATTCTCAGTTGTCAAAGAGGAAAGCATGAAGTGTGTTCTGTGCTGGGATCAATATAACATGCAGGCAGAATTCATTATTCATTTGTCATTTGAGATGCATTCAGAATTATATGGCTCATCCAAGCGCCATCATTTCCACTCACACGAGAACCAATGAACCTACTTTAGGATTGGCCCACAAGTATGAGAACCGAACCGTTACATAACCATATGTGGGAGTTTCCTAAGGCACGGTGTAAAAATAATAACACTCATGCAGTTTTACCTGAGAACATATTTCACCATTGAATCGCATGACATCTGTAAACAGCACAGAGCACACTGTTTATCAGAGACATCAATTACATGAGGGATGATGGATACAGGTTTTTATTGTGTTTAGATATTTGTGTGTTTTTTTTTTTTTTTTTGTGCTGAACTTATCTTAGCTGCACTAGTACAGTGGGAGTATCTCTACCTTTCTTACGGAAGACTGGGATTAGATTAACAGACGGGTAACCCGAGCCACACTGGTGCACGAGTCAGTGCACTCTCAGTACCGGGCCCATGCCCGGGTAAAATGGGGAGGGTTGCACCAGGAAGAACAACCGTTCAAAAATCTGTGCCAAATCAAATATTAGGATCAGATGACCCTAAAAGGAAACTAAAAGCAAAAGCTCCATTGGCCAGTAGAATAATTATTCTCTCCACTGATTTTTAAGACAAATATCTCATATCTAATGCATCACTCCTGCTTCTTTTGCATTCTACATGCCGTTTCTTTACCCACGATTTCGTGAAAATAATATTTCCTTCAATTCCTGTCCTAGCCAAGCCCCTTACATAACAGTTTTTGGTTCCAGTGTAGAAGCAGATAGCCAGCTTTTTTGCAGTGAAAAAGTGTGGAATAGCTTGAGATTAGGTCCTGACACTGGAACCAGCACTAACATAGTGCTGGTGGGAAATCATCAAGAATTATAATTTCAATATCTGCAAGGTCAGCATGATCAAACAGCTAGCATATCAATGTACTCCTCAGCCTGTTCTTACTGTGTAATTTGATAAACCGTGCTTCCGCTGTGCCATCAATTCCTGTCTGTAACTACTATACATACATGATTCTGGTCCCTTGTCCATTACTGCAGGTCACTGTTTATTGTTTACACATGATGATGATGATGAGCAAATTACAGTTATGTAACATCATCGAATAACATACTGCAAACTGCTCTACATTACATGTCTGCTGCAGTGTGTTTAAAATTCCACACCAGGACAGACAGATCTCAGTTGAGTTGAAGTGTTCTTTTATGGGATGCCTTTAATGTCTCAATCCTTCTCTCTTCTCTGAAAATCCTTTCTGTCTTTCGTCAAGTTGACTGTTCAGTCAGGATGTGAAAGGATGAAAAAGGCGATGATCCTTTCAATCTCTAATCTCGTCTGATCTAGACTTAGATATGTATAAGACAGCACCCTTCAATAGACTAAAGTCCATGCCCCCTAGTGGTGATTGATAGACATGGTTATGGATGCATAGACCATTATTTTCATATTAGACACAATACCAATATTAAAGCCATATAGTAACTAATGTTTATTATCACATACTTACAGTCCCTCAGTAACCTCTCCAAATCTGTCCAAGGTTCTGTTATGGGTTACATAAGGCAAAATCACACTTACTTATGGGTAATTAGTTGTTATGAAACCACATTGAGGCATAGGACATTTTAGCTGTGACAATTCTGTAGGATCAATTAGCTGAATTCACGGTGGCATAGTGATTAGCACTGTCGCTTTGCACCTCTGTGTGCATGAAGTTTGCATGTGTTCCCCTTGCTTGGTGGGTTTTCTGCCATAGTTCAAAGACATGCAAATCAGGCTGATTTGCGTTTCCAAATTGCCTGTAGTGTGTGAATGAGTACGTAAGTGTGTGTATGTGTGTTTGTGCCCTGCAATGGATTGGCACCCTGTCCATGGTGTATCCTAAGTCTCCTGGGATAGGCTCCAGGCCCTCCACAACCTCTGAATAAGGGAGTCTGCCAAATGCCATAAATGTAAATGAGTGAGTGAGTGCGTCATATAGATTAAAAAGACATTAATGAAAGAAAAATGCAAATGATAAGTCCATTTCTTTCCTACCAAAACCTTCTCTCAAAATGACCAATTTCTCACGGCAGCCTTGTAAAGATGAGACCTCTGGATTTGTTGCACCATTTGAAGCATCTCATATTCTACAAGCTCTGTCTGACAAGCATGTTCAAATATATTTAATTCAGACACGCCAAATGGTCATATTCCAAGAATGATATCTGAAATCTCTATATGTATGTTTTTTTCTCTGAAAACATGACCCAATTCACAGAATCTCTAACGGAATTTAAATCAACAAGAATGCTGCGTGGTAAAAGGCCACGAGTCGAGGGAGTATGAGAGAGAAAATGAGACAGACAGACTGAGAGAAAGAGAAAGAGAGCAAGAGAGAGAGAGAGAGAGAGAGAGAGAGAGAGAGAACATTCATCTATGTTAGAAATCTAGAGCAAGGAGCTTGCGTCATTCAGGTACCTTGCACTAACTCCCTTTCTCCCCAGTCTGCTTATTCAGAGAGGCTTGAATGGTGAGATCCCCATACCATGTCTCTACCCTCACAATCCCGTTTCTTCTGTGACACAAACCTTGTATGCAGTTCACACAAATGTTCAAGACTGTTTACTGTTTACTCAAAATCCCTTGACTGCTTGACACACATTTTTTTATGTTAAATCAACAATTAATTTGTGTATGTGTGTGTGTGTGTGTGTGTGTGTGTGTGTGTGTGTGTGTGTATTTTGTTAAAATTCAGAAAGCGAATATAGATTTAGAAGAGCTTACAATATATTTTTTATGCATCTGGCACATATTAAAAAAGTAATAATTTTACTATTTTTTAGGTAAAAAATTGTAATAAAAAGACTTAATTTAAAAAAAATGCTGTAAAACTATGTACATAGTGTTTATAAGGTCCTGGTTAGCACTTGGATAGGAGACTACATGGGAATACCAGATGCTGTAGTTGGAGGGATATATCAGCGGTTAGCTCTGTCGTCTTGCACCTCCAGTGTTGAGGGTTCTAGTTTTTCTTTGAGAGTTTGCATGTTCACCCCATGCTTTTGTTTCTTTTTGGTTTCCCCATGCACTGGAGGCTGATGGGTCATACCAGATTGCCCTTAGTGTATAATGGGGTGTGTGAGGAAGTGTGCACTTGTGCCCTGAGACGAGTTGGTACACCATCCCTCCCCACCTTGTACCATGGCTCCAGACTCCCATGTGACCCTATACAGAATAAGCTGTATGGAAAATGAATTAATGTTTTTCATTTTGCTTGACAATTTTATGTCATGCCTGGTTCCTTGTTAATATATACTCAATACCTTGTGCTCAAAAACACATGTATTCGGGCCACCTCAGGGTACTAATAAATTTTAATTTAGAGTTTTGAGTTTTGATGTTTCCAGATTTTGATTTACAGTGCACACACAGAAAATAACCCCCCCCCCACACACACACTCACAAACACAGATGTGAACTCCCAACACATGTACAGGTTTTGAACATAAGGGAACAAATTCAATTTGGTCATCAAGAATTTCAGAGTAGCTGACGGAGCAAGGAATCTGTACTGAGGTCAACATATGTGCATCTACATACACCAAAAGGAGAGAATGAGCATATGATGTGCAAATTAGGACACAATTTCATAATTCTCATAAAGCAAATACAAACTTTTTTCGTTTTCTCTCCAGGGGACAAAACATCCTGCCTGCACTCTTAATCTAACAGCTCCGCCAATACACACCGGGAGCCCTGCTTTGCTTTAGAGCTGAGAAAATTTCAACCAAATTCTTTCGGAATGTTGTCATTTTTTCCTAGGCTTTTTTTTTCTCATGCATTTT
Source organism: Clarias fuscus (assembly GCA_030347435.1). Taxonomy (NCBI): domain Eukaryota; kingdom Metazoa; phylum Chordata; class Actinopteri; order Siluriformes; family Clariidae; genus Clarias; species Clarias fuscus. Next base: position 15,343,569 of record CM059220.1, read on the forward strand.
GTGTAAGCCTGGTTCAAATTAGAAATTTAGACCCCTACTGAACTAGATGCGTACCCCATAACATATAACATATGCTAGCAATTTTGCCTGGTAGCAAAAGACTTGTTTATGGAATAGATAACCTTCATAAAAATAAAAAAAAACATTTTAACTTAATGAAAACAGACACTTAGATGTTGGAGGACACACCAACAACCAACCAAGCTGTGTTATGGTACTCACCGGTTTAGTTTAAAATTGTGCAAATAGGTGTTTAGCTCATACTGCAAAGTTAGTGCAATGTATATCATACTAAGTGGGGGAAAAAATCGATTCAGTGATGTATTGTGATTCTTTCGTGTGGCAAATCACATACAGTGCCTTGTTACATACATTATGCCATGTTACAACCACAAACTCAACTATAACCACAAACACAATCCATTAGACAAACACTGTTGGGAAGATTTTTTTTTTTTTTTTTTGAAGATTGGGAGATTAGCCCAAGTATTGAAGAAACAGATACGTTTTAAGTCTTTGTTTAAAGATTGCCAAAGACTCAGCTATACGGACATCTAGAGGAAGTTTTTTCCATCACTTAGGTGCCAGAACATGGCCAATATTATATTAAACCCTATTGATTAAGAATTAAATGTTACTCAAGTTCATATGCATGTGAAGCCAGGTGAGCGAATACTTATGGCAATATAATGTATACACCTCATATAATGTGTATGGCCATTAAATGTAGTGAAGAAAAATACAGCTTGGAAGGAAGTAAGAGAGACTGTTGGTGGTTATGAAGAGAGTAGAGTATGTGGCTAATATAGCTAGTTGCTTTGCTAATCTGCCAACAAAGCTAGCATAAAGCTTAGCATATCAATAAATTAAGCCACCAATTTAACTGCAGTATGTATGTGTTTAACTCGCTTTTTTCCTTAGTTTTAGATGCTTTATCTACTTACAATTGTCTTTCTCTGGAGCAGTGAGCAGTTCACACCCACAAAAGACAACATTAGAGGTTACTACACACCCACAAGAGACAAACTGCAAGTGACAGGAGTGAGTTTGGCTTGTTACTGTGAGTTTGAATGTAGAGTAAATGTTCATGATGTATTTTCATGTGACTCTCCCTAAACCAAAGAGGATTAACAGTGTTGGGTTAAGGGCCAGTTTTATAAGTGATTTATTAGGCAATCAGTCAGCAGTAGCAGTGAGCTATGTGTGTGTGTGTGTGTGTGTGTGTGTGTGTCTGTGTGTTAGAGAGAATAACTCTAAGTTAGTAACACTTTAACCACAAAGGCATTCAAATTAACGTCAGCCAGCAGCAATGGTCTTGTCCCTAGAGCACAGTCGGATCCGTTTCCTTGACCCAGTGCTCTCCAACCCTCTTTGTAACTCATTCCCTCTTATGCCATGACTGAGACACATGCCTCACCGCCACATGCTTTACACACACGACTCAATAAAACTCTAGAGTCTATTGCGGGTCTACTCACCCTTTGTGCTTAAACTGTGTTTTCCGTGCTAACTACTTAATGTGAGTGTGAGTAATATACATATGTAACATTTATTCATGTTATAAAAAATATAAGACATAAGAGAAACAGTGATTTGTTGTTTTGTCATCGAATAGAGTTCCTCATTTCTGGTTTCTGCTTAAATTTTTTCTGGCCTGGAAATTACTCATAACACAGCTGCTGAGCTCGGGCCTTTTTCCTTGTGCCATAACATGTGCCATAAAATAGAAGCTACAGGTTTGTCAAGGTTTTTCTAATGATAAGTTTCCTCAAGCACAGATATCACCTCCCAAACACTATGAAACATGTGCGGATGTGATGTCTGGCTCATTCTTGATGGCTAACACTTGTGCGACCTTCAAACTACTTCTCCATACTTTCTCCACAAAGTCTTAAGTGTTAAACAACGGCACCAGGTACACCCTCATACCATGATCAACTAATCACTGCACACTGCTCTTCTTTCATGCAAATCACTATTGGGGCATCCATTTTCGCTCACATCGCAGTTACAAATGAACTCATGTAACACGTTCACACCTACAGTACATAGGAGTGACTGGGCAGACTGTAGCCTTAAACTGAAAGCTCTGATATGATCATTTTTGACTCCCCCTCGTATTAAACGTAGCTTTGATTTCTACTGTTGATAAACTATGATGCATTGTCACCAAGAGTTTAAGTGATCTCCATTCACGCCATTTTCATAGACAGTTTTTTAACCCAGTTGCAGTCATTTCATATCTTCCTAGTTGTTTTCTTTGCTTTTTGTAGGTCAGTAATTTGGCCTTTCTGAATCAGCAACATTTTTGTGGCCTGGCAGTTTATGTTTTTAAATTCTTGCTCTAAAAAAAGCCATGAAACCAACAGTTGCTCAACATGACTTGACAAACAGCTCACTGTTTCAAAACTGATAGGATTGTTCCCTGCCCATAATCATACCGTCTGCGATAAATCCATGTACAACATACCAAAGCAGAAGTGTGACTGACCTCAGCTCTACACTGGGAGATAAAACAGACAAGGCCAGAAATACACACAAGGCCACTGAGCTGAACAGTTTGTGGTTGCCAAGGCCCAGTCGTGAAAGATGTTATTAATTTAATTGTACCTTAATAAAGTGTAATTAATGTGATTGCAGACTTCTTTTCTTTACAGGCTTTTTAAACAATTAAGGCCCCATACTGTCGTGACCTTTTGTACGGTAGTTCCTATCAAAAAGTCACCAGAGCAGTACTGTTCCCCCCAGAATGCTCCACAATTAAAGATTACAAGTCTTGCCCGAATCTGGCTTTAATTTGCATGGAATGGAGACTAGCCAGTGTACACACATACACACAACATTCCAACAGTGCTGGAAGAGTTTTATTGTGATGTTGCTGGAATAATGATCAACCCAATTTTAGACAGGGGGGTTGGCTCGCCTACTTATACTTTGTTTGGGTGAAACTTTTTTCATTCTTGTATTCTATTCATTTCTTTCCATGGGCAATGAGAATACTGGACCGACAGAATGTAATCTATGCTTTTTAAGCCATAAATCTATAAAGCGTGATGAATGGGAACTTATTTTGAAATTAGCGTTTAAACCCTGAACCTTTAAAGGCATCACAGCCTCGCTGCTATGAATGTGGCTAGTCTATGAATCTGGTCAAATGTATGCTGAGCTGTACACAATGTCCTTCTCTGATTTAGTATTCATTTTGTTTTATAGCTGTACTTTTTAGAACAGTGAGAAAAAGAACAGAGATACAGAGATGACTGGAGAAGAAATGAAGGGCATGCACTCTGATGCCAAAGAGCAAGAAAAATTCTCTCTCTCTATCTCTCTCTCGCACACACACATGCACACACACACACACACACTACTAAAGCAAATTACAGAGTTTCTTTTTCTCTCACTACACTCCCAACAGGAACAGCAATAAATAAGGAGTGACAGATTAGGTAAAACAGGGAAGCCATAGAGTTAAAGGTCAAATGGCTCTAGAGTCTGTGATTACTTCTTGGTCACTGTCTGGCTCTTTGTTATGAAAAAGGGTCAATGGCTTTGCACATAGTCTATTCTACAATAACAGAGGAAATAATTGAGGCAAAATTTGTCCGACTGCCAAAGAGTAAGACGGGCCGGCTCCCTGCAGGACTTCAAGCGGATTCTTGTCTGAGGACAGATAAGTGAATGCAAACTGAACACCAGAGCAGAGCGGCCTGGAGAATGTGGCCCTAAACCATTACAACACCCTGTGAGATAAACTGTGAAATGAAGCAGAGCATTTTATTTTCAGCATGCAAGCAGCGACGAAGCCTGACGCTGATGGGTGTTTGTCGGTACGGCAGTTTTTTAGCACAGAAACACAAAATCAGCAGCCCGACGGGAACACAGGAGTGTGTGCTCAGCGAGAACCGAAATGGCACATGGTATGCAGTGCTCACGCACACCTGCGTGTACATAGGAAAATATAAAGCTTATGTAAATGTTTATCTATAAGTAAGATAAAATAAATGTAATAATATTATGCTCTTAGATGGAAGAACAAAGCGTTGATTGCTTTGCATATCCACTAAAGACAGACAGACAGACAGACAGACAATAGATAGATAGATAGATAGATAGATAGATAGATAGATAGATAGATAGATAGATAGATAGATAGATAGAGATTTTGAAATGACTTGAGCACGTGCTCTGTAAAATATCCGTGAAAAATTCCATTCTTCCTCCCCGCTGGCTTTCACGCCACAAAACTCAATCATCGGTGACATTTATAGCAGTGTCTGAGTGTGTGAAGTAGGTCATACAGTCGAGTCTGGCAGTCTGGTCCAATCTGAGGTTATCACCGAAATCTCTCTCTCTCTCTCACTCACACACACACACACACACACACACACACACACACACACACACACACACACTATATGTCAAAAACATCTCCTTTAACCCTTGGAACAGTCTAAGGAGGAACACTGAAATTAAAAAAACACAGCCGTTGACAGGTGAAAAATATGAGCTGTGGAAAAAGTGACTAAAAACTCAAGAATCTGAGGGTAAAACAACGGAATCTTCAGTGAACAAGTGTAGTAATGAGCTCAGGATGCGCTTTTTTTGTTGTTTAGCTTTTTAAACTCGCCAACATACAATAGAACTAATCAATCCATTCGGGCCCCCCCCCCCCCCCCCCCCCCATTTTCTTCCCATTAATGTTTGCCAATCCTTGCACAATTCAGGCTAGGTCTACCTGACTGGAACTTACAGTATCTTCCTCATGGGTGCATTTTCAGAGTGTTTTTCTTCTAATTCTTAGTAAATCACATATTTAAGTGTTTAAGCTAGCATTTTTATTTAATGGTAAACTGTACAAGTGCAGTTAACTGAACAGGAATAGTGTATAATATTGGGTGACACAGCAGGTAGCATTGCTGCATCACATCTCCAGGGTACCTGAGTCAGTCCTGAGCTCCGGTCTACAGTACATTCTTATTACAGTTATGTTATTAGTTTATTATAGTTACAGTACCAATGTTCATCCCATACGCATTTCCTCACCCCCCCCCCCCCCCCCCAAAATCCCTCACCTCTTTAAGCTGCTATTCATGGAATGTCCTAAAACAGCTAGCAGAGGAAGAGAGCACTATCTCACCTCCTCCATATATTGTACAGTACCAAAGTAAACATAAGCCCATGAGTCACTTGTTTCACTTTACCCAAAAGGAGTTTAGCCATAAGTTCTCACCAACAGAGCAAATGCTCATGCCTCTGCACCACTGAGCATCCTCGCTGTGTTTTTTTTCCCATCTTTTTCTTCCTCATCTCCATTTGTGCAGCTCTTTTGCAGTGAGAAGACTAAGTAAGTACAGGCCTGCAGCAATAGGTACCATCTGATTAAGCTCAGACAACAGCAGTGCTGATTCCACTGACCTCAAACATCGGCAGTCACTCACGAATCTGTCCTTTACTGTTCTAAACATTCATACAGACATACACTCATCACTATAACTCATCGTACATTTGTATGTTCAGCTCAATCAGAGGTGAGAAAGAGTCAATAATAATAAATATTGTGCACAGGGGAGTGTTGCTAAATCATTGAGTCTCAAGAAAGCGTCTCATGTACGCTGATTAAATCACCAAAATAATCCCTCCTGGAGGCTTCCTTTACGGCTATTGTTTGGGGAAGGTCTATTTTTCAGATCTTCACACTAACTGAATATGACAGCTTAAACTGGGCTTCCCTGTGGGGTGACACCAATCCAAAATCAGACTGAGGGAAAGAGAGAAAGCTAGAGAAAATAATGGAACAGAAAGAGAGAGACGATACGTGATTGGAAAAATATTCAGTATATTCTAAAAATGTTGGAAAGAAAGGAATTGTATGTATTTGTCCAAAACATCACTATGTAGTATTATTACATTTCCCACTTAATTTCTGCAAACTGAATAATATTCAATGGAGTCATGAAACTGGATGGATGGATGGATGGATGGATGGATGGTTTCATCTACGTGCCACCAGCATATCGGGCAACAAGATACATACGCTGTTTCGGTGGCAGTTATTTACAGCATTGGGTTGCCAGCTCAACTCCTGATCTTATCTGAGCACTATGGGGTGAACGACCTTGCTCAAGGGTCCAACCGTGGTGACCTGGTAGCGTCGGAGATCAAACCAGGGACCTCCTGGGCAACAGTCCAAAACCTTAACCAACCAACCCCACCCTGCCCCCAGTCATGAAATTAGGATTGTCCAAATGACGCATACTTAAGGGTGCATACTACCCATAATCCCCAATCTTCCTATTAGGTAACAGGGAGTTTTACAGTATTTCAGGCACGAAGGGAAATCAGATACATTACAGTTAGGAGTTAACAAGATGTGTGCAAAAAGCTGCTGATGAAAACAGTGCACACAGGTTACAGGGCCAAAGAGAACCATGTGTGACCCCTTGACTTTCTGCAACCAAAAAAATGTGGGGTGCTGGGAAATGTCCCTGAAAAGTACTCCCAAACACCAGAGAGGTATGTATGGAACTGGGGCTTTGTCCAATCTAAACATTTCAGGAAGAATCTAGACCGTTCTTTAAGCCACAGCTGAGTTCTCTGACCACCGCAAAGTTTTTATATCCTGTATATCAGTATGAGCACGTCACAGACACATAGCATGCATGGTCAATTAAAGGGAACAACAGACCACCACCAAGCCCTGACAGTGAATGTTAAGATTATATTTGGCAAACATTTCTTTCTGACTGATAACTGATTTCTGAATTCTGAATCCAAATGTGGACAGTGACGAAAGATATTTGCATGAGGTAAATTATACATAATTAACAGGATATGATAAAAACGATATATCAAAGCAACACGTTGGTCTTTCAGGTCATACTATATTTAGTTCCCTGCAGGCGGTCACCTCTTCTTCCTTCACTGTTCGTCATCCTCGGTTTAGTGCAGATGCAGACTCTGGATATTTATGGAATGCTCTTCTATACAATTGAATAATATCCACACTGAAGCTTTTTTGCCTAGTGTGGAAACCTAGTAATTATGAGCTGTGGAGGGCCACAATCAGGCTGAAAACTAAGACAATAATGTAGACCATTTGTGTTTAACTCTAACAGGAGCTGGAAATTTGCATAAGAGACATGACCCATGATATGTCTTTGAAAATATTCCAGTGACAAGCTAGAAGGACATTTGTACTGTATATTACATGTTACTTACACCTAATTAGACATCAATCAAAAGGCTGGGATTTATAGTAGTTTGTATTTTTTTAGCCTAAGACACTATATGGCCAAAAGTTTGTGGACAACTGATCAACACACCCATATGCAGGCCTTGTCTGTAATGATCCAGATCAGATCATGTCTCCAGGATCTATTGGGCCCCAAAATTACAGGGTGATTCACTTGAAAGGAGGCCGCAAATATTCTAGGTATGGCACCTACCTCATTGGTCCGACATAGGGGAATCCTGGCGTGTTCGAAGCTCCATACACTGAGAAGCACATTGCATGTTGTGTTCTTAGAGTTTTTACAGAATATTCGGGTCCTCTTTCGAGTGAATCACTCTGTACTGTATATCATCATGACAGTGCTCAAAGCGAGGTCCATAAGCACATATCTTGCTAAGGTTGATGTGAAAGAACTCAAGCGATCCAAATGCTGACCTCAACCCCACTGCAGAGAACTAGAATATCCACTGTACACTCTACACCGGGCTTCCTTCTCGCCCGACTTCACTAATGCTCTTGTGATTGAATGAGCACAAATCTCCACAGCCATGCTCAAAAATACACTGGGAAGGTTATTTAAACAGCAAAGTGAGGACGAAAGCTGTGTCAATGTCCACTGTTTAGAAATGGGTGTGACGGTCAGGCGTCCAGATGATTTTGTGGACACCATGTAGTGTAAGAGCAAGAGCAAGAGCAAGACAATGTGTTCACACACTGGGTGTCGTTCGCTATTAACGGTCTGAGCCTGACCTCGGGTTTGCACGATCTGTGTGATGCTTCTGCGGGTTCTCCAGTTTCCTCTCAAAGGTGGATTGGCATCTCTCTAAATTGTCCCTCGATGTGAGTGAGCGTGTGAGTGAGCGTGCACGTGTATGTGTGAGTGTGTGTGTGTGTGTGTGTGTTCATACTGGTGTGATATTGTGACAGTCGACCCTCCACATCTATTCACCATGCAGTGACCGGTGTTTCTGGGATGAGGTCCAGACCCACTAATCAGAGTGAAGTGCTTATTAAAGAGGAATGACAAAGTTGACAAGATGAACCTGAGCTGCAGGTGATAATAGATGTAAAGGGGGTGTGAGCGCAGAAATGCCAGCTTTGACCAAAAGATTTGCCGCCCCCCCCCCCCCCCCCCCAATTAAAACCCCAATTTATTTCATACTGTTTTGAAAATTTTTACATTTTATTGACTTAAATGCTGTAAGTGTCACATCTCTAAACAGAAACAGAACGCGTTTATCACGACAGGTGACATGACAGCCAGGCTGCTACTGTACACTCCGCAGTGTAAAAACCAACATGATCCAGATGAATCACGTGATCTAAACTGAGCGCGCAGAGATGTCTTTGGGTTTACAGCTCGAGAGCAGCTGCGGTGAGAAGTCGCGAGAAGAGAAGCCCTTACCTCTGGTGGACATGGCGCTGACGGGAAGAAGCGGGGATTTTCCACCTGGAGACCTACTCAGAAACAGCCTTCAGCAACCTCGAGATCACGAGTTCCTCATTTCACACGAGCACACTGTATACACACGGAGTTCAGAACACACACACACATACACCCCGCGCTCAATGCACAGCAGCATCGACAACACACACACTCTGAACGGGTTTCCCTGTGGGCGGAACTGTGCATGTGTGCTTGAGTGCGTCTCTGTGTGTGTGTGTGTGTGTGTGTCAAATCGGTTCTTTCCATGCATTTATTTTACTTAATCAGATAACTGATTTTGTCAATTTTGTGCTACAGTATATACATTATTTCTTTCTTTTTTTTGTTGTTTTTTTTACACTAGATACTTAAACAGCTTTACATCAGTAACACTATTATTATTATTATTATTATTAGTAGTAGTAGTAGTAGTAGTAGTAATAATAATAATAATAATAATAATAATGTAGTGTGTAGTAGTATTTATAGTTTCTGCAGCTGGGAAAATTTTGCACCATTCTCTCAACTCAACATTATTATTTTAGGGCCATAGAAAAGTTATGAATTGAGTATATAGCGCCCCCTCGTGGTCTAATTACTCGCCTACACGCAATCACTTTATAAATAGCGCAGCCTGTGCGTGCGTGCGTGCGTGTGTGTGTGTGAAAGGCATGGTCTAGACCTGGAGCTGAGATACACAGCAGCGTGTAGGAACTCAAGTGCATCGATGGTCAAATCTCATCAGATTTAATGTATGTATATTTGTAAATGTAATTTCAGTTTATTCATCATAATTATGAAAACAGCTATTATGTTCCGAATCACATTTTAACACTGTTGTATTTCTGCGAGACACGTTTGAGTAGGATAAAAAGTTTTGTGCCTTTAGTAACAACCAACCAAATGAGCAAGAAAACAAACAAGCAAATTATTATTATTATTATTATTATTATTATTATTATTATTATTAAGGAAGAATTCAATGAACAAACAAAATATACACCAAATATACAACTATATAAAATAATCTGTACAAACAAATTCTTATGTGCTGAAATATAGAAATAATTAACAAAAAACAAAAAACACACATACACACGAGGTGAGTCAAAATTATGCACTTTCTGGATGTAGAATTTAGTTTAATTCACTTTTAGAAAAGACAAATACATATTTTTTTCAACATAATCTTCTTGCTTTTCAATACACTTTGTCTATCTGTCAACACATTTTCATATTCCCTCATTAAAAAAATGTTTTAGCCTGAGCTGTGAGCCACGAATACTCCGCTGTCTTCACTTCTTTATCAGAAGTGAATCTTCATCCTCATTGGGCTGCTTCCAAGGGACCCAACAGGTGAAAGTCCAATGGAGAAGGATCAGGACTATATGGTAGATCATTTAACAAATTTTTGCAGAGTGTTGACAGTGTGGGCAGAAGCCTGCGGAAGTGCATTGTTATGCAAGATCAGAATGCTCTTGGATAGCGGTCCTCTGTGTTTAATCCGTTAAATTCATTTAATAAGTTTAGGCTTCAGATTTTCATATAATATCATATAATCTAATCAGATGTAATGTATGTATCTGTAAATGTAATTACATATATTCAAACAATGTCAGTTTTTATTCATCATAATAATGAAAACAGCTATTATGTTTCGAATCACATTTTAAAACTGCGAGAGATACGTTTGAGAAGGAGAAAAAGTTTTGTGGCTTTAGTAACAACCAAACAAATGAGCAAGAAAACAAACAAAAAAATTTTTTTAAAGGAAGAATTCAATAAACAAACCAAATATACACAAACAGATGACACAAATTAAATTAAATTGACTTATTTCTATCATAATATCATGTCATATATATTATATAAGAACGTCAGGAACCAACACATAGATAGCTAGATAGAGTTCCGTGCTTGAAAATTTCGGAACATCAATACGACACGTGCTCTGCTCTCAATTAGCAAAAAACTACATAAACCAGAGGGTGAGGTGTGACCTGACGTCATCTTCGTGCGCCTGTTAAAGCAAGAGGAATGACTGCGAACGGCATGGCTGTAATAAACAACGCTGGTTTAACAAAGTTACAGTCGTTAAATGGCGTATTCGCTATATATAAGAAAACAGGACCCACATCGGCAGACGTGTTAAATACACTGAAACAAAAGCTGTTAAAAGGTAGGCGGGGTTCAGTGTTTCTCTAGGAAGCTGTTGCTGTAGATCTAACTAAAAGCCTGCATGTATTAGAATGCAACAATATGAATACAATATAAATGTGTAATGTTCATTTTGTACATGCATTCTCTTATAAGAGGCTGGTGTAGATAAATCAAACCCTCGAAAAAGGAAGAAGCAGGCGATAAAGCTGGGACATGGCGGGACTCTGGACAGCGCTGCTTCTGGTGTTCTGGGTACAAAACTGCTGACTCACACAGCACTCGGACATGATGAACAAGTCTATACCAAGATGCTATTAAACTCAATGTTACTGTCTTGCAGTGATTGGAATTGGTGAAGGGACAAAAATGCTCACCTCCATGCTTGCTGGGTCAAAGGTAAACCAGAATGTTTTCCTCTTTACAGCAGTATGTCTAAGCAATTGTTTTTATCAGGATGCAGGGTCATTATTGCAGTCGTGTTTAACTTAATCTCCACAACTTCTCAAAGAAATACACAGCTGTCGGAGAGCTGGGCAAAGCAACTGACACATTTGATGCTACGGGAAACGTTATTCTGGAGAAAAGTTATGGTATGTTGTATTACAAATATTTTAACTGTATGAACAAGCGGTGATTATTCATACTGCTCAGTTACTGGGAGTGGAATATTCTAACCTTGTGCTTTTTAATATATATTAAAATCATATTAAAATATATCAGTTACTGCTCCCAGCAGATTGTGAAATACTCAGACCGGCCCGTCTGCCACGCTCAAAATTGCTTAAATCACCTTTCTTTTCCATTCTGACATTCAGTTTGGAGTTCAGGAGATTGTCTTGACCAGGACCACACCCCTAAATGCACTAAAGCAACTGCCATGTGATTGGTTGATTAGATAATTGCATTAATGAGAAATTGAACAGGTGTTCCTAATAATCCTTTGTGTGTGTGTAATATAATATATATATATATTTTACTCAAGATCATATAACGAGAGAGGCTTTTGAAGAGAAGCTGAAGCAGTTCACTGGAGACATCATGCAGGTGCCCCCTCTGTGAGTCACCAGTTCATTTTAATGTCTTTATCCTTCTGATGCTTTGCACCATGTGTGACTTTTTGATGTAGGACTAATAAATCTCATGTGTAAAATTGTTCTCCTGCCATAAACTTACAAATCTGTAATCATTTTTAAAAGCAAGATTTTAGATTTAGGTAGAAAGGCTATATTGTAATCTGTTGTGTTTAATCTATTGAACAATCAGTTACTATCAGTATTTTACATTTGAAATTGTAGGTACTCTGCATTAAAAAAAGATGGCAAGCGCCTTTCTACCTTGTTGAAGGAAGGACATGACGTGGAAGCCAAGCCTGCACGTCCAGTTACAGTCTACAACCTCTCGTTACAGGACTTTAATCCCCCACTTTTCACTTTGGGTTAGTGAAAATGTTAATGCATGTCTGGGATCTTGGAGTCATTTGCTTAAATTTACTAGTAATGATAACTGACGGACACTTATGTTTAATTTTAATGATACTCATTCACACACTCATTGCCTTTACCACTGTATCTTGTATACAGGGTTACGGGGGGCCCTGGAGCCTTTCCCAGATGACTTGGGGCAAAAGCGGGGTACACCCTGGACTGGGTGCCAATCCATCTACGAACATGCAAACACACACACAACAGGCAATTTGGGAATGGCAATTAGCCTTATCTGCATGTTTTTGGACTGTGGAAGGAAACTGGAGCACTCCAAGGAAACCCACCACACACGCAGAGAACATGCAAACTCCATCCACGCAGACCCGAGGCGGGAATCGAACCTGGGCCCTGGAGATGTTAAGCAACAGTGATGCCAACTAAGCCACTTAAATAAAAGCTTATTTAAATGTTACTGGCCAGTGAAGTTTTGGGGACCAAAACATCTTGTTGATGAGTGAAAAATCAACACATAATGACCAGACTGGTTTGGCCTGGCCATGACCTTTTCATATTGTATGTGAACATCACCTGAAGCCCTTGACCTGCATCTGCATGACTGTGTGCATTGCAGCGCTGCCACGTACATAGTCGTTAGCACACCTCCAAAGTCAAGGGTTTGATTCCCGCATCGGGTCTGTGTGCGCGCGGAGTTTACATGTTGTCCCCTTGGTGCTTGGAGGGTTTCCTCTCGGTTTTCTGTGTGTGCTCTGCAATGGATTGGCACCATGTCTAAAGTATACTTTGCTCTGTGCCCGGAGTCTCCTAGGGTAGGCTTCAAGGTTCCCAGTGACCCCAACAGGATAAGCATTATAGAGAATGCATGCTGATGCATGATTGGCTAATTAGATATTGACATGAATGTGCTGTTAAGGAATTGCTGAGTGTTTGTGTATGTGTAATAGCTGAAATTATTCAGTATTCACCTTTCATTTAGACCCATTCCTAAACATAATTTATTTAAAAATGTATATTCAGTGCTATACGTGTGTGTGTGAAAGTATGTCGCAGTTGTTGGTGTTTTTTCATGTTAACAGATGTGGAGTGTGGCGGAGGGTTTTACGTCAGAAGACTGTTGGATGATCTGGGAAAAGGTAAATAGCAGAATCTTTAGTTACAACAGTGACCAAGCTTATATTTGGACACAATCATTATTACATTTGCAGAGTTTTGGCATTCTGTGCCTGAGGGGTGTGTGTGCTTGTGTGTTTTTCCTCTGCAGCGCTTTCCTCGTGTGCTCATGTGCGGGAACTGACCCGGACAAAGCAGGGCCAATTCACTCTTGAAGAACATGTGTTAAGGGAGGAGCGCTGGACCTTCCAGGACATTTCTGAGGTTTTACATCCCTGCTCCAAGCCTGCAGCTGTGCACAACACAAGCAAAAAAAGCAAAAAGCAGGATGCGGCCTCCCAACTCGGCCCTGAACGCTCTACAAAAGATCGCAGCAGACCTGATAATGTTGAAGAAGACCATAAACATAGCAGTGAATAAACAGCATGATGTCGGGGAAGGTCTAGATGAAATGTACTTGGAGTGCTAATTCCAAACATATGTGCTTATTCTGTTGATTTGTTATATGCTTTCTTTAGTTTTCTGATAAATGGCAACCTTGTCACATAAACAAGTTGTCATGTAACCATGCAGTGAGAACTGGAGAGAATCAGCTTGACCACATCAAAAGCCGCTGGGAGTTGCACAAGACTTATGATGGAATTGGTTTATGATGTTTTGTTGGTTGCCATCCTCATCCACTGCATGTCCCAGAAGCACTGATACTTGTTTTTCTTGAACCTCAGGCGATTTGTGGCGGGTCTAAACTGCTCTTATTTCTATGGCCACAGGCCATTTGGCAGCTTTCAGTGGTTGTTATGGTATATGAGAGGAACCAACGTGCGTGCCGTCTTTTCTCCCCACTCCTAAAAAAATAAGAGTCTGCCACAAAGGTGGCGACCTTTAAGTTCTACCTCATTTATAATTGAGAGCTGCCCCAGATGGTTAATGGTTTAAATGATCAAATAAAACAACGCTAGTGGGGGAAAATGCTTTAAAAAAAAATCAAAGGAACATGGACCATAAAAATTACATTTCAAAGCTGACATCTGCTGACACAAGCAACTGAATCATGGTCATGTGTGAACTCTGATGTAAGCAGGTCATCAGCTGAAATGTTGAGCTTAAAGGGAAATTCAGTCTTAAGGTTTTCAACGGACTGACTTCTGTTTAGGTTCAACAGATTTTTCTGGCATTGTCAGAAATAAATCCAATAATGAAACAATAGTGTTTCTTCTAATTTGTTACATGTTTTATGGGAGAAAGATATTTTGAAATGAGTCAATTGCCAGAAGTAATATAGCACATTAGCAAGTGCTAATGCGTTGACATTTGCACTGTACAGGCATGAATCACAAAAGGATTGTTATGTTAGCTTGGAAACATCAGTCTTGAAAATGACAAATTGACTTAACCATCAAAAGATATAGACCTTAAATTTTCATTACTTTTATTACAGTCTTGTTAAGATCTAATGAGGTTCTGCATTTTTATTTACAATGACATCATTAAGACCCATTTAACAAAAAACTTTAATTTAACATCTTAACAAAGATTTAACATCTTTAACTGTATAAAATAATTATCAGGCTGCACGGTGGCCTCACACCTTCTGATTCCTGTCTTGGGTCTGTGTGCGTGGAGGTTTCTTCCTGTAGTTTTTTTTAGATCCTCCAGTTTCCTCCCACAGTCGAAAGACATGCAGAGTAGGCTGAGTGGTGTATCCAGAATTCCCTGTAGTGTACGAGTGAGTGTGTGCATGCTTGTGCCCTGTGGAGGATTAGAACCCTCACCAGAGTGTACCTTGCTCGTACTCTTGAGTCATATAGAATAGCCTTCGGTTAACCCTGTACTGGATAAGTGGTATAGAGAGTGAGAGAATAATTGACTAGCTTCTCAAAATCACTATCAATAATGGCAATTTTATTATTATATTAAGTTATAGTATTGTCTTGGATTTTTTTTTTGGGGGGGGGGGGGTTATTTCTAAATTCATTAAGTCATTTCCTATGGCCCAATCAATTGTTTTAATTGCTATGTTACAGCTATTAATAATTAAACACCAGTCTCTGTTTCTATCAATGGGCTACCATCAAGCTCCCTTTCCTTTGAATAGAAATCAATGAAAAAAGAGATTTAAAACATTAATGTAAATTGGGATATAATTGCATGAGCTTTTAATATAGGGTCCAACTGATTACCAACTAAACTGATGAACAGAATGAAGTAGGCATGGTATATAAATAATTGATCAGGTTTTTAGTGTGAAGCTATTGGTTTCATTGCAGCTAAGGTGAATGGAATTAAAAGGATATTTGAATTAAGTGGAAAGAGAAAAGTCAGGTGAGTTTGCCACCTGGTGGCAGCACAGAGCTCCACTTTTCTCATTCTTGCTCTGACAATTTTTAAGTGTTTTCTTATTGCAATGTGACAGGAAAGCACTGATCCTGCAAACTTACGTTCTTCTTTATGTCACTGATTGATCTGTCTGATAAACAGTCACAAAGAGACGTTAGTCGAGTTCAAGCCTCTGTGTTCACAATGTGAAACTGACGGTCGTTATCAAAAGCAACTCGTTATGATCACGGCTCTAGAACCAGGATTGACTATTTAGCACACTGTTTTGTTGGTGGGGATCAGAGAAAGATATGACCTTTAGGGGAGAGAAATACATGACATATTGTTGGGATTAGCATGAAATGTGAGAACAAGGTCTGGATTGTACACAAGAAACTCAGTGACTGGAGTAACCAAAACAATACTGTTAATGTACAACAAAATATAGTTTACATCCATTATTGTTTCCAGGATTTATTATAACTGGAAGGTACAAAGGTTAAGATAGTTGTTTGAACCTGATGTAATCAAGCTACTGGGAATGTTTAAACCAGTTTAGTGTTAAAGGTTTAAGCTCATTTCAGTTTTTGAGATTCTTGCACAACTCCCTCAGCTACTTGTCTTTGCTTTTATTCAATTTCAATTCCTAGTTGGAAAAGAGGCAAATGAATGTAAATTGTATTCATCTATAGCTTGGGCCCTCTTAATCCTCATTTGTTCTGCATTTTCCTATATTCTAGTTCTTGTAGTTATTCATGTCATGGTAATGTAAGAGAAAAGACACGTATTACTACATGATAAGCCGCCACCTGTGCAATAAGTCCAGTCGTGAAATTTCCTCGCTACTAAAGATTCCACAGTCCACTGTTAATAAAATAAATGCCACGGGATTGGGAATGACAGCAGCTCACCCACAAAAGTGGTAGGCCACATAAAATCACAAAGCAGGGTCAGCGGATGCTGAGACGCATATTGCACAGAAGTCGTCTGTGCTAGCTGAAGAACAGTGTGTAGTGTGCAAAGCATGGGATGTAGTGGTGTGATGCACGCGCCACTGGACTCTAGAGAGTGGAAACGTGTACTCTGGAGTCACAAATCACACTTTTCTGTCTGGCAATCCAATAGACCAATTGGAGTCGAGGGGTTTGGCGGGTGCCAGGATAAAGGTACTTGTCTAACTGCATTGTGCCAAGTGTAAAGTTTGGTGGAGGGGAGGAATTATGATGTGAGGTTGTTTCTCAGCCCCTTAGTTCCAGTGAAAGGAACTCTTATGGCTTCAGGATAACAAGACATTTTGGACAATTTCATGCCCCCAAATTTGTAGGAACAGTTTGAGGATGGCCCCTTCCTGTTCCGACATGACTGCCCACCAGTGCACAAAGCATGGTCAATAAATGAGCGAGTGGATGAGTGAGTTTGGTGTAGTAGAACTTGACTGGCCTGCACAGAGTCCTGACCTCAACCGGATAGAACACCTTTAGGATGAATTAGAGCAGCCAAGCCTTCTCATCCAAAATCACAAATCTGCTTCTGAAAGAATAGTAAAAAAAATACCCATAAACACACTCCTAACCCATGGGGAAGGCCTTCCCAGAAGAGTTGAAGCTGTTATAGCTGCAACATCATATTAAAACCAATGGATTAAGAATTGGACGTTACTCAAGTTCATGTGCATGTGAAGGCAGGCGAGCGAATACGTTTTTTTTTTTCAATATAGTGTATATTGAAACAGTATTGATGGTCAAAGATGATTTGGGTTTGGACTAAGTTTGGTCTGACGGTTAGATTCGGGTTCAAGCCTTCGTGCCGAGTTGCTTTGGCATGGGCTTAGAGAAAACATTTTTAAGCTGCAGTCATTTAAAATTTAAGGCCCGTTGGAAGATGTACATGGGTCAGACAAACAGACAGAGACAACACTAGATTATATGCTAAATATAATTTAGGAAAGAGATTTTAGAGATATAGTAAGGAAAATGTGTGATAAAATGAGTGCAAGATTTTATAAATTGTATTATATAAATACAGCACTTTGTATACCATCATATAGTATAATAGACCGTATGGAGTTAGGTGATATGGGCAGTATAACAGAAATAATTAACAGGATAAAATTCTTTAAATACAATTCCAGCCTATTTAGATATGATTATTTAAAATAATAATAATCAATTGAGCTAAGCTGAACTAAAGCATGTACAGATTTCTGATAAGAATCCTTTTGAATACCACATCAGTACCTGTATTATAGGTCATTCCCTTCTATGTGCTTGAATCTGTTAGGATAAAATGAATGCAGAATTACACTAATGCGTGGATTCAGTGTGGATTCACTCTTCCTTCCATTGACTAAATTCTAACAGATTTTGCAACATAGTCTTTCTGCAGTGTCCAGCTCGGGTTTTGCTACAGGTCACTGTTGGTTCTTCTTTTGTTAACATGCATGCTGTATATCTATTCCAAATGATCTGTGCACTGGGGGTGGCACCATATGCCACTTTTGCTAGGCCTATAGTTCTAATAATAGCATAGTGCCATAGAAGTAGCTGGGGAAAAATGTTTTTGTGTGTGTGGATGTTGTCATGCCTTATTGTGGGTGCAATTATGGTCTTAACCCTATAACGTGGGTGGTGCACAGTCAGAAAGAGCAAAGAGTGTTATTACTTGAAGACAAATGGAACGTGGTTAAATCCGGTCACTCGCACAGGCGTCTGTTGAGAGTGTAAACACTGAACCATTTACTTCTTATATAGTATTTTTTTTTAAATAATTAATTTGATGATGCTTAGAAATTATAATTGAATGATTTGTTATGTATTACATTGTTCTTTTCAACAGTTACATTTGTTTTTTAATTTTACACAACCCCTATGGATATTGAAATAGGAAATGCTCATCTGAATTGTCTTGCACTTGAAATGGAAGAAAATTACAGAGCTCCCCTCAAATTTCTGAGATGGGTGATTTTCTTTTGAATCTTGTGGGCACAAGTTATTGTTTGGTTAAATTTAAAGGTATACCAGACTTTGGCATGAAACATGTCAGTAAGTTTTGCTTTCAGTAACACTTTGGTGATTTCATGGCCTTCATTGCTTTATTTAAACAGTTCAGTTGTTTTGTGGATAGAAGTTGATCTGAATTCACACAAGATTAAAAAAAGTCACACCTTTAGCCACTTCAGAGGTTTTGTAAAAAAAAAAAAATCTAGACATTTACATAAATGAAAGAAAGAAAGAAAGAAAATGAGTAACGCTGTGATTGCAAAAGCATTCAACCCCCCCAAATGATCCCTACTGCCACAATTTGCCTTCAGAGATTGCATAATTAGTTGAAAAGCAGCCTCTTGAGTCCAATTAAAATCTCACATGATATGAATATAAATACACCTGTCACTGAAAGGCCCCAGACTTTAGAGAACACACATTAGAGGAAAAACAACAACAATATCATAATGACCAAGGAGCTATTAACACAAATCTAGGACATAAAAATATCCAAATCTTTGAACATCCCAACGAGCTCCATTAAATCCTTTATTTTAAAAAAAGAGGGCAAAATATGGCACAGCTGCAACTTACAGGTACACAGGTTACTCTTTATAGACACGTGGACAAAATTGTTGGTACCCTTCGGTCAATGAAAGAAAAACTCACAATGGTCACAGAAATAACTTTAATCTGACAAAAGTAATAATAAATAAGAATTCTATGAATGTTAACCAATGAAAGTCAGACATTGCTTTTCAACCATGCTTCAATGGAATTATTTTAAAAAATTATATTTAACTTAATAGTTTGTTGCACAACCTTTTGAGGCAATCACTGCAATCAAACGATTCCTGTAACTGTCAATGAGACTTCTGCACCTCTCTGCAGGTATTTTGGCCCACTCCTCATGAGCAAGCTGCTCCAGTTGTTTCCGGTTTGAAGGGTGCCTTTTCCAGACAGCATGTTTCAGCTCCTTCCAAAGATGCTCAATAGGATTGAGGTCAGGGTCATAGAAGGCCACTTTAGAATAGTCCAATGTTTTCCTCTTAGCCATTCTTGGGTGTTTTTAGCTGTGTGTTTTGGGTCATTGTCCTGTTGCAAGACCCATGACCTGAGACTGAGACCCAGCTTTCTGACACTGGCCAGCACATTTCTCTCTAGAATCCCTTGATAGTCTTGAGATTTCATTGTACCCTGCACAGATTCAAGACACCCTGTGCCAGATGCAGCAAAGCAGCCCCAGAACATAACAGAGCCTCCTCCATGTTTCACAGTAGGGACAGTGTTCTTTTCTTGATATGCTTCAAGTATAATTAGCAAAATTTGCCTTGGCAAAAAGTTCAATTTTTGTCTCATCTGTCCATAGGACATTCTCCCAGAAGCTTTGTGGCTTGTCAACATGTAGTTTGGCATATTCCAGTCTGGCTTTTTTATGATTTGTTTTCAACAATGGTGTCCTCCTTGGTCGTCTCCCATGTAGTCCACTTTGGCTCAAACAACGACGGATGGTGCGATCTGACACTGATGTTCCTTGAGCATGAAGTTCACCTTGGATCTCTTTAGAAGTCTTTCTGGGCTCTTTGATTTGTCATCAATTTTCCTCCTGCAGCCACGTCCAGGGAGGTTGGCTACAGTCCCATGGATCTTAAATTTCTGAATAATATGTGCAACTGTAGTCGCAGGAACATCTAGCTGCTTGGAAATGGTCTTATAGCCTTTACCTTTAACATGCTTGTCTATAATTTTCTTTCGAATCTCCTGAGACAACTCTTTCCTTCACTTCCTCTGGTCGATGTTGAGTATGGTACATACCATGTCACCAAACCACACAGTGACTACCTGGAGCCCTATATATAGGCCCACTGACTGATTACAAGATTGTAGACACCTGTGATGCTAATTAGTGGACACACCTTGAATTAACATGTCCCTTTGGTCACATTATTTTCAGTATTTTCTAAGGGTACCATCATTTTTGTCCAGGCCTGTTCCATGAGTTTATTTTTTTAAAATAATTCTGTTGAAGCATGGTTGAAAAGCAATGTCTGACTTTCATTGGTTAACATTCATAGAATTTTTTTAAATTATTACTTTTGTCAGATTAAAGTTAATTATGTGACCATTGTGAGTTTTTCTTTCATTGACCGAAGGGTACCAACAATTTTGTCCACGTGTGTATGATGCTAACAACACTATGCTTCACTGTGGGCATGCTTTGTGTAGATTCATGACATACTGTATACTCAAAATTTGGAGTATCCATAACAAAAACAAATTTAAAATCTTGTACATACCACATAGTGTTTGCAAAATACCTGATTTCCACTTGATCGCGAAGGAAGTTAACTGGAATTTCCCTTAGGATCAACAAAGTATCTATCTATCTATCTATAGATCTATCTTTTGAGTTTTGGTGTGCACCATATAATTCCTTTTTTATTTGTTTATTATTATTATTATTATTATTATAAAAACATTTCTCTTCATGGGCCACGTAATGAATAATTATGAATGTAAAATGTGTGGTGTACACTGCTGTCAATAAAAGCAAGCAAAGAAACAAACAGACTTTGTCTCATGAGCGTCTGAGAGACCAAACTTGAGAGCTATTTTTGTTATATAAATCTTTCAAATTTATAATAATAATAATATTAATAATAATAATGATAATAATGCAGAAACTGCTGCAGTGAAGTGAGAGCAGTCAGCCTGATCAGCACTGTCTCTTTAAATACGTGCCAATGCATCCCGCGCATGCGCAGTCGGTGCTCGCCTCGGGCAGCCTGCTAACGTTGTTAGCTTCTTCTCTTAGCTTAGCCGTGCTGCTGTGGGAGGCTGATGGAGCTCGGGCTCGGGGCTGGCTGCGAAAACATTCCCGACCCCCTGTGTGTCGTTCACTGCCCGGACAAGAACGAGTTGAGGTTGTGCTGCTGGCTCGAGCATTCTCATTGAAGTCGAAACGGAAATATGTGTTATTGCTTTATTTCCCCGGCTCGGTTAAATCCCTCCGCGCTAAAGGAATCATCAGCGGTAACCGTAACAACATCCGTGCTCCTGCCTGCTGCTCCTGCTCACTGACTCCCGCTCACTGACTCCCGGACAGCGTGAGTGCTCTGTCTTAACCGGGCTCACTTCATTCTACTCGGCGTTTGTGGCAGCCAACGTCGAATAATGAACTTGTAGGAAAAAGGTTTAAACGCTAGCCTAGCTGGTGATGGACTAGTCGGGTGTTTATGGTGTAAAATGGCTGCGGAGGAGCTGAAGTGCAGCTGATTGAGTTGAAAGATGCTCTGGAGTGTTCGAAGGCCATGTGTGTGACACGGAACAATGTGTGACTTTGAGGATTGGTGCAGTATTGAGGACTTTTCCGGCAGGAGGTAACGCTGGCTAATGCATCCTCTTCATCATCATACAAAAATAACCACCAACATCCACAATGATGCAAACCCGCTGGCGATCAGAGCTGAGCTGATTATATTCCAATGACTTTCTCTATTTATGAAGGATTTTATGGACATCCATGTGTTTTGTTTGTTGTCCCCCCCTTCCCCCCCCCCCCCCCTCCCCTCCTACACCCTGCGCTTTTCTCTCCAGAGATGTGCATGTGTTGTTGCTGAAGCCTGAGCAGATTCCCTCGGCTAATTGAAACAGTCTGGAGCGCCTCTGATCAGGGCCTCGTTATAATCCTGCAGAAATGGACGAGAGGAAAGCGCCGAGGACTGAGCCGTGCTGTCTCGGACGGATCGCACTGCCCCGGGTCGGGCTGCAGGGGGTCAACAGATACCTGGTGCTCTGTGCGATGTTGTGCCTCGTGATGGCCACAGACGCGTCTCCGGCTAAAACCTGCGACAAAACCTGTCTGTCTGGGAAATGCGTGAACGGCTCGTGTGTGTGTGACCGAGGATGGGTTGGGGATCAGTGTCAGCACTGCCACGGCAGATTCAAGTGAGTATACCTGGTGTGCACAGGCTCTGTTTACTTTTATCTGATTGAAATGAAAAATGCTTTGTGGACAGACATATTTGGCCAAACCTGCCGTGACATTGTATCCAAATGCATAAACTTCAAAATAGCAGCTAGAACAGCTTCCACTCCGTGTGAGATGTTGGAGTGTTTCTGTGAGAATTCATCCTGTAGAGCATTTATGAGGTCAGGCGCTGATGCGGGATGAGAAGGCCCGCCACGCAATCTCCGTTCCAGTTCATCCCAACGTTACTCAATGGGGTTGAGGTTAGGTCAAGTTCTTCTACATCAAACTCATCAAACCATGTCGTTATAGTGCGTGCTTTGTGCACTGTGGCACAGCCATGTTGGAGTAGAAAAGGCCCTTCACCAAACTGTTGCCACAAAGTTGAAAATACAGTATAGCATTGTCCAAAATGTCTTGGTATGCTGAGGCATTACAGTTGCTCTTCACTGGGGTTAAGGGATCTGATTGAAATGCCCAAATTCAATAATTAACGGATTTGGCCGAATACTTGTGTCCATACGGTATTAATACACCTTAATCCGAATCAAGGGATCTGATTTGAATGATCCCTCTAGATCTGCATTTACATGAACACAATCAGATTGAAGAAATAATAAAAGTTGGATAACATCTGTGTTTACATGCTCAAAGCATTAATTAGATTAGATTTTTTTAAGCCAGAAAGTGTGGTTGTGCGACTCAACTTCTGTGAGTTGTTTAATCTGAAAGGAATATAAAAGAACCATTGAGAGAATTCAATTAATTCAGTAGAAGACGATGACCAAGATGTTGTTCCACATCATGTCCTGGGAACAATATGTTCTTTATGGGTCATGGTGGCTTAGTGGTTAGCACCATCGCCTCGCACCTTCAGGGTTGTGTGTTTGAATCTAGCTACGGTCTGTGTGCATGGAGTTGGCATGTTCTTGATGTGCTTTGTGGCTTTCCTCTGTACGCCTGTTTCTGTTCGCAGTCTAAAGAAATGCAGCGCAGGCTAATTTGTTTCCAAATGGTCTGTAATGTATGACTGGGGGTGTTATTGTGGGTTGGCACCCCATCCCATTGTGTCTCCTGAGCTCTCTTGGGTTCTCTCCAGGACCCCTGTGATTATAAAAAATATGGAAAATAGAACAATGTTTGTGTTCGTTATTGATTCTATACAACACAGCGATCTCAGAAGCACAAGAGGAGAGTGCCAGAGATACTTTTCAGCTCATCAAGCACGCTAAACTTCTTAATCTCACTTCCTCTGGCTTCCTGGAAACTCATCACATTGCTGTAATATACAATATTCGCAGACAGCAAATATTTATTCCAACAAGATCGAATCAAGTGTATGGTGATTACATGATGCAGTTTTTCTTCTGATTGGGTTATTATTCTGTTTACTAATGGAGTACTAGGATCCATGTAAATTCAGATCTGATTGAACCAACTGGGTTCTTATTTAAATAAGCTGCTGGTACACCTTTTTAAAGCTACTTTTCAATTTACAGGACAGATCGGACTAACTCAAAAGCCAGTCCTAAAATTTTAGTGTTTGAAATTTTGGATTATCAAGGAGTGTGACTGCTACTACACCGCTTCTCTAAAAACAACGAACAAGGTCAAGTAGAGGTTGTCCGATATGATAAAAATATCAGATTGTGAGGTACAATATGCTTTACTATGTGTAGTCCTGCAAACATACCAGCAGCAAAATAAAAAAATTAAATACTTATTATTAATTTTGTTATTAGCAGTATTAGCAGTATTAATAAACTAATTAACATGTATTAATGCTAATTAGTGTTATGTTTTTTAAAATTATTTTATGCATTAAAACAACATTTTATGTATTTAAAAAATGTAGATTATTTGTTTTGTTTATTTATTAGTATGTAATTCTACAATTCTCTAGTGCTGAATTTTAACAGCTTCTATGTACTCGGTTTCTATTCATCATCAAAAAAAAACAATAACAAAACGGTGGCTTGGTGGTTAGAACTGCCGCCTCACACCTCCAGGGTTGTGGGTTTGAATTGTGATTCTGATCTGTGTGTGGCATTTTGCATGTTCTCCCTGTGCTTTGTGGGTTTCCTCTGTGTACTCCTGTTTCCTCCCACAGTCTGAAGACATGCAGTGTAGACTGATTGTTGTCTCCAAATTGCTCGTAATGTATGACTGGGTGTGTGATCGTGTGTGAAAAATCGTTAAGAAACATGTAATTAATACAAGATTGTCATATTGCCCAGATCTTGGAGGAAGATCTTGGATGATGTGAATTCTGACAGACTAAATCAAATGATTTGTTTGAGTAAGAGATCTTTAAGTGCACTGACTTGCTGCTCATGTTTGTTGTGATAAAACTGGATTGCCTACATTGCCTGGCTCATCATCCAGCGAGTTACCGAACTGGCACATGTAGTAATAATGTATGTAGGATAAAGAAATGTTTGTTTCCTCAATCTCACTTTGAAGACTTGAGAACAACATTTCGTGTTGTTGCTTTTTTTTTATCCAACAGTGATGTCTGTGAACTCCTCTTCTCTTTCTTCATCATTTAAAGCATATTTTCTCATGGCATGACACCGCTACTGTTGCACCAAGGGTTCGTTTCTGTTTACACGACCCTGCTTTCTCCAGGAGTCTGGATCACGCTGACTGACAACCCAAACTGAATGCATTTGTTTTGTGTAATCGCAAAGTCTATATTTCAAGGATTTTCATCCTAAAATCTGACATGGAGGACGTGTTAAGGCATAGTCTCTTACAGAATTCGGTTACGCTTTTATCGCTGCCGTCTGACAGTGTGATGGGTTATAATTAGAAAGGCATCGATCGATGGGCGCCTGACCGGAATTGGCCGGTTTTCAGCTTGATCTGCCACGACCAGTGATCGGCTGAGCAGCCTCGGACATAACCGATTCTTTTGGCCGAACAAAAACATGTTCTCCCTGTTACCCAGAGATTGCAGGTGAGTCCTGCCATAGCCAACTGAAGGGCGCGCAGTTGTAGTGACACCATCAAATCACATTCGTATGCACTTTATTCCCTCCTCTTAATGGTGTGTGTGGGACGAGAGGTACTTTGCGCTCTCACATTAATCACCGCTCTACAGCCAATCAGGGGCGTCTGTGAGCTCGCAAGTTGAATGAGCGAATAGCGCTGTCCTCCGAGTGTGTTACGCCTCTCCCAACGGTGCGTGAGCAAGCAGTTAAAAAAAAGGGGGGGGGGGGGGCGTGTAAATAAATAATAAAGATTTGTGTAGAGTAATCATGAGGTGTGATGGGTGTGGGTGTGACATTATAGGCGGATGCTAAACAGAAATTAATAGCAGTTTAGATCAGAGTTTAATATTCACAAGACGTTCAGCCATAATGCAGAATATTTAGTTTGGGGGAGAAAAAAGATAACATTGATAATGTTTTTATTTCGTGTGCAGTTATTACTTAATGTTGATCTTTAACGTTGGCAGTGTTAGATGCGTTATACCCGTGCATGATACATGTGTTCATTATTCCGAGCAGCCGAGAGCATTCTTGTTGAAGATCGTCAGGCAAAACTCTCCAGCGTTACTGCAGTGACACACTCTTCTTCTAAAAGAGTTGCACTTTGATTATGTTTTGAAAACCCATAAAAAAAAAAAATGCAAAAAAACATCTTGAACAATCTGACGGGACTCGTACACTTCTTGTTGTGCTGGATTTGGTTCTAAACCTCACTGCATGCATTGAACTTGAGATCAGATTAAACGTAGTGTTGATGTGAACGCAGATTGTGTAGCTTGTCCAGTTTTGGATACATAAAAAACAGTTTATTCAGAATCTGTAATTGAAATGCATGCATTCACAATGGTAAAAATCTTCAGATGTAAACTTAGCCAGTGCTGTCTTGCGTGTTTTCGCTTTCCTTTGTCTCGAAGTCCCCGAGGCATCTCTTTCACATAGCTCGTATCCTGGATCATTATTTCCGTAAACAGAAGCAGTCTTGTGTGTGCGTGCGCACACTCACACACACACTCGCACATGGGTCTGTGGGTGAGACTGATGTTTTTATGAGTATC
This sequence comes from Clarias fuscus, assembly GCA_030347435.1. Lineage (NCBI taxonomy): Eukaryota > Metazoa > Chordata > Actinopteri > Siluriformes > Clariidae > Clarias > Clarias fuscus. The sequence goes on from CM059220.1 coordinate 15,370,253, forward strand.
AGAGATCTGAGACCCGTCAGTCCTGCACCATGACCTTCGATGCCTCTGAGATAAATAACTGGACCAGTGTTTGCCCAGTTTGCTTTGTGCGCAATTCTCATCATTTCAGTGGCTAATGCAGCTGTCCATGGATGGCCTTGATGACTCTGGCTTACTGTATCTGTCCATCCACCATCACCTGTGATGTGTGTTTTGAGCAATGCGTTATATTACTACGCCATATTGATGACACTAGGTGAGTCACAAAGGCTAAACTATTACACACATGCATATCCAAAAGCACGCAGATGACTGCATTTTTCTTTTTCTTTGTGTATAATAACCTGCTGGTGTCACCCATTGTTTTTCCTCCAAATGCCAAACGCACAGTACAGCACAGTAAAATAATTATTTTGATGTCCCAGTTAGGAAGCTGGGGTCAGAACACAGGGTCAGACAGGATACAGCGCTCCTGGAGCAAATGGGGTTAAGGGCCTTTCTCAAGGGCATGCTTGTGGCAGCTTGGCCGTGGTGGGGTGTGCACCCCTGACCTTTTGATCTGTAACCCAGAGCCATAATCATTTGAATCATCACTGGGTAAAACGAAAACCAATACATTTACAGTTCTTTTTATTTTATTTTGTTTTGTGTAAAAGGCTTTTTATGGATGTAGCTTTTTCTGTCCTGCTGCTTTTATATTAGCGTTTTAAAAATCAGCAATTACTCAACTCTAAACTTATTTTGGCAAAATAACAAAAGCTCAATAACTGTCTTCTTCAAGACCTTTTCTGTACTGTATCTGTGTGCATGAGTCAATGACTTCTCATAGTTAAGAAAAAAGGACTTTTATAACAGACATCAGAAATCCAGATCAGCGAACAGGATGTGAAGGATGAAACCAGACGTAGCAAATGCGACAGCTTCAGTCACTCATGGTACAGTACGTATGGAACATAAATAGTTTAATGTTTAATATGTATCTGCCATGAAATAGACTGGGAAGCTGATATGGCAATAAATCCTAATACAAAAAAACAATCAATCATTTTTATTGCCACATAACATTGCTGAGTCAAGACCTGACCAATAACGTTGCTCAGTCAAGACCTGACCAATAACGTTGCTCAGTCAAGACCTGACCAATAACGCTGCTCAGTCAAGACCTGACCAATAACGTTGCTGAGTCTAGACCTGACCAATAACGTTGCTGAGTCTAGACCTGACCAATAACGTTGCTGAGTCTAGACCTGACCAATAACGTTGCTGAGTCTAGACCTGACCAATAACGTTGCTGAGTCTAGACCTGACTAATAACGTTGCTGAGTCTAGAGGCTCGTACAGTGGGCACTATGCATGATGGGTGCAACGCTTCTTTGAGTTCTCCTCACATTGTGTGTGCAAACAAATGCTCTAACTCTCAGCATTAAACATATAGTAGCTCTGTTTTTTTTCCCAGCGTTTTTTGTTTGTTTTTCCATACAATTTTACGAAGCCTTTAAGTGATCTCTGTTCATGTTATTTTTCCCCCAACCTCATTTCTTCTGCAGAGCATATGGTTCAGCACTGTTCTTCCAGGTTTTGAAAATATGTTGCACGGTTCTTCACCCAGTTCCAGTAATTTTGAAAAAAAAAAAAAAAATCTGCTTATTTGTCTTTATTTAATGGAGCCCAATAATTTAACCCTTCTGAAATGGTGCCTTTTTTGGGGTGTCATACTAGTTATAAAAAACAAACAAACACTTCTTTTACTTATGCCTGTACTGAATTTTCTAAGATTAGTTTAATGTGAACTTTCCCAACTCACAATTAAACGTTTACTGTATATAATATGATGTTCGAACAATGTGTGGATGACGTCAGGTGCCGTCTCAGAGAACATTTCATGGAAATGTTAAGTGACGTGTGACTGTAGTATATAACCTGCCCTTACATATATCTTTGTAGCAGTTTAATCTTAGATGAACCTCATCAGAGTTTCAATTTCAGAGTGTATATATACAGTATATAGCTCTCGAAAAAAAAAAGATCACTGCAATTTACTCCAGAATACTTCTGGAATGTCATCAAGAGGAAGATGGAAGGTCAGAAATCATCAAGTAAAGCTGAGCTGTTTGCTTTTTCTGCAAAAAGAGTGGTATAAAGTTACCCAACAGCAATGTGAAAAACCAGTGGAGAGCTAAAACGCATGAAAGCTGTAACTGTAAATCGGGGTTATTCCATCAAATACTGTTTCCTTAATGTTATTTAGCCAACACAATTTATTTGCATTTTGTTTCATTTAAGTTATTAAAGCTCTAAAAACACAGCATGATCTTGAGGTATTTGATGTGTTCTGATGATGTCATTTCCTTTAAATATACATTGTAAATAACAAGAGTTATATTTTGAATTTAGGAAAATATGATCAGCAGTTCACAAAAAATTAAACAAAACTGTTCTGCAGTCTCTCTCTCTCTCTCTCTTTTAAAATTTTTTTTTTTTTTTTTACCAGAGCTGAGTATATACTCATACACATGTGGACAAAATTGTTGGTACCCTCCGGTCAATGAAAGAAAAACTCACAATGGTCACATAAATAACTTTAATCTGACAAAAGTAATAATTACAAAAAATTCTATGAATGTTAACCAATGAAAGTCAGACATTTGCTTTTCAACCATGCTTCAACAGAATTATTTAAAAAAATAAACTCATGGAACAGGCCTGGACAAAAATGATGGTACCCCTAGAAAATACTGAAAATAATGTGACCAAAGGGACATGTTAATTCAAGGTGTGTCCACTAATTAGCATCAAAGGTGTCTACAATCTTGTAATCAGTCAGTGGGCCTATATATAGGTCTCCAGGTAGTCACTGTGTTGTTTGGTGACATGGTATGTATCACACTCAACATGGACCAGAGGAAGCGAAGGAAAGAGTTGTCTCAGGAGATTCGAAAGAAAATTATAGACAAGCATGTTAAAGGTAAAGGCTATAAGACCATTTCCAAGCAGCTAGATGTTCCTGTGACTACAGTTGCACATATTATTCAGAAATTTAAGATCCATAGGACTGTAGCCAACCTCCCTGGACGTGGCCGCAGGAGGAAAAATTGATGACAAATCAAAGAGACGGATAATCTGAATGGTAACAAAAGAGCCCAGAAAGACTTCTAAAGAGATCCAAGGTGAACTTCATGCTCAAGGAACATCAGTGTCAGATCGCACCATCCGTCGTTGTTTGAGCCAAAGTGGACTACATGGGAGACGACCAAGGAGGACACCATTGTTGAAAACAAATCATAAAAAAGCCAGACTGGAATATGTCAAACTACTTGTTGACAAGCCACAAAGCTTCTGGGAGAATGTCCTATGGACAGATGAGACAAAAATGGAACTTTTTGCCAAGGCACATCAGCTCTATGTTCACAGACGGAAAAATGAAGCATATCAAGAAAAGAACACTGTCCCTACTGTGAAACATGGAGGAGGCTCTGTTATGTTCTGGGGCTGCTTTGCTGCATCTGGCACAGGGTGTCTTGAATCTGTGCAGGGTACAATGAAATCTCAAGACTATCAAGGGATTCTAGAGAGAAATGTGCTGGCCAGTGTCAGAAAGCTGGGTCTCAATCGCAGGTCATGGGTCTTGCAACAGGACAATGACCCAAAACACGCAGCTAAAAACACCCAAGAATGGCTAAGAGGAAAACATTGGACTATTCTAAAGTGGCCTTCTATGAGCCCTGACCTCAGTCCTATTGAGCATCTTTGGAAGGAGCTGAAACATGCTGTCTGGAAAAGGCACCCTTCAAACCGGAAACAACTGGAGCAGCTTGCTCATGAGGAGTGGGCCAAAATACCTGCAGAGAGGTGCAGAAGTCTCATTGACAGTTACAGGAATCGTTTGATTGCAGTGATTGCCTCAAAAGGTTGTGCAACAAACTATTAAGTTAGGGGTACCATCATTTTTGTCCAGGCCTGTTCCAGGAGTTCATTTTTTTAAATAATTCCGTTGAAGCATGGTTGAAAAGCAATGTCTGACTTTCATTGGTTAACATTAATAGAATTCTTATTTATTATTACTTTTGTCAGATTAAAGTTATTTCTGTGACCATTGTGAGTTTTTCTTTCATTGACCGAAGGGTACCAACAATTTTGTCCACGTGTGTATACACAATTTGGTTAATTGCAGCTTTAACATTTGTTTACTCGCAATCAGTAGAATCCTGTCAACGCTGGAAACTTTAACATTATGTAGGACTAGTTCTGTGTTTTGTGAAGCAGAGATTATTTGATTAACTCACCGCTGTTTGCACATCTCTGGCTTTAACATAGCCCATACATCTAAAGCATATGTGGAGAATTTTTTTTTCCTTTTTCACACAATACTCCAGGCAGAAATGATGACGCATTTATTCTAAGCAAGCAAATATTAGGCTTCTACTAATTTTTTAATCAAACAGTTTTATTATATTTATTATATATGTCTGATTGAAGCTCTTTATGCTACTAGATTTTTGTCTGTAGGACAGTTTTGTTAAAAATGGAACAAAAGATGTCAGACTATGTGATAATGGCAGGAAATGTAGACAGGCAAGAGAGTTTGCAAACAACAGGAGTGGAAGTCATACAAGGAAAGAGTCAGATGTATATTATGTATTGTACATTACTATAGAAGGCGAATGATTCAGGTGTGTTGTGGCTTTATTTTTGCTGAGCAGATAAGGTATTTGTTTGTTCTCTCGTTTCAGAGGTTGCTTGATTTATTCTTGTTGTGGAGTTTGTATCAGTACCTAATTGTTAAGCTGGAGAACTGCCCGGAGGTGTTGGTGAAATTCTCGGGCGGGCTATTGTGTCTTCGCTACGCCTCACCGGCCTGTGTGAAAGGCACAGAGGCAGAACGGTGGGTGGCTGTTGTTGTTGTTGTGCCTTTTAAAGGGGAACCACTTTTTAGTTACTTGTAGACATTCAGATGAGTCGTGTATATGTGGGGTAATAAAAAAACATGATGTGATGACAAATGTGACCTCATATAAGAGGAGCCCCTCCCTTAGCCTGTTGCTCAGGAATACCTCATTTACATCAAGAGCCAAACGGTGCGTTTGATAGAGCGGTGAAACACTTAGTCTGAGTTATGAAAAATACATTATCTGAGGTGTATTTCTGCAGGAGCATTAACACACACTTTGCAGGAGCTCTGAGTCCTGTGCTAGCTCATTTAAAGGATAGAAAAAATATTCTCCCTTAAACCCAGCAGCAGAGGTAATCACGGGTGAGCTGGGATCAGTTTAAAAGGTAGAACTGCATCGTGGAATGGAGGTTGATATTTTAAGACGTGCGGCTTGCAAAGGTGAGCGATGTCAACGTGCACAGCTAGTGCTAGCAAAAGCACCTCAGCACCCATTAGTGTTTTGAAAGCAGCAGTATAGTGGCTGTTTCCATCACCTGTGTTATCCATCACACTGGACGCAGACACTGTTGTGTTACACATAATTCCTCTTGTGAGTCCAGAATACCAGCGTGCTCCTTCAGTGTGACTGAGGAAATGTAAGCAAAGGGATTTCTCTTTTAAATAAAAGGGTGAATGATTTGAGCTCCTGGTTGCCTAAATCACTTCTATTTATTCCCTGGTGTAGTGTACACTAGCTTGATTGTGCAGAACTTTTTTATTTTAACAGGCTGGAGAGAAGACTACACAGATTAGATATGATGATACACAGAGAACACAGGGTGACGTTTTGGCTAGTTAGCATCAGGTGACTGGTTTATTCTGTAGGATGGACACTGCTTATGAGAAATTAGTCATGAATTTCTCAGTAGGGCAACGATGCCTAGGTGGCTACAGAAAAGACAAGATATTTTGCTCTTTCTCTTGGTTCTCTTTGTTCTAACACTAAACAGTGTGTGTCAATGCACCATGGGTATCACAAGACGGACGGACACAGACAGACAGAGTACTTTGTAACGATCAGATTAAAACTGTTTTAAACCGAGTTACACTATAAAGAGATCTTTATCTTAAGTGCCGGTGGTGCAGGTGAGGCGCTTCACCAGAGTCTAGATTAAAGATCCCATTTTAGTGTAACCAGGTAGATGATTTATTCAGTCGTTATAACTTTATTAATCCTAATGGGAAATTGTAACTGGACTATACTATTGGAAATAGGTTTAGGCTTACTGCTTGGTGTGTATTATGCTGGCGAGACGCAGCCTTGAATCTTCTCTTAACCCGTGCTGCTCAGAGCTCACTGCTGAATGATTAATCTGCGTGGTGGAAGAAAAGCAGCCCACATTATCAAACGTTCTTCCACGAAACCTTTACATGATTAACACGAGAGTGATTAGAAAGCTTTGAAAGGAGAATACCAGAATAATAAAAGTATTTCAGCCAATATATACCTTTTATGTACACGTAAATTCTGTCACATTACTGCTTGTCCTGTTTGTGCAACACTACACTAGTCAGTACTGCGAGGATGTTTTCGGCTTGATTTGTTATAATAAATATTCAAAAAAGATTTTCATAGACGTCAGAACTTACCTTTTTACTTGTATCTGTCTTTCACATTATGAACTCACTTTAAAATACAAAGGAGGTTTACACTTGGGTGGTGTGTGTGTGTGTGTGTGTGTGTGTGTGTGTGTGTGTGTGTGTGTGTGTGTGTGTGTGTGTGTGTGTGTGTGTGTGCGCCCTGCTGGCTGAACCTTCTGCTGCGTTTTGGTTTTGTTTATCGTCTAGTGGAAGAGCTCCAGAATGAGGCGTTCGTCTCTGACTGACTGAGTGCAGCGATTTTAATGCCTGATTAACCGTGAGAATTATTTCACCTCTCTGACTGTCTTAATGTGGAAACTGGAGACAAAGTCATCCTAGTGCTCGATTTAGATAACCACTAACTGCTTGATTAAAAGCTACGCTAATTGTTTGTTCACAAGAAGTTTGCAATCCTCTTTATTGTCTGTTATCAATAAGTGTAACACATGTTGTAGGATTTGTCTGTGTTTGTTTGAAGGGCTGCTTGTCCATGCTGTGTATATTCCACCTACTGTGTGTTTTTATGGATGTCATGAGGGACTCCTGAGCTTTTTATAACAGCGGTCTGGTGTATCAGCAATTCAGGACATTAAAAAAATAAAAAAAAAACTTTCCTGGCAGAGTGCTCTGGCATCATAATGAGCTGCTGATCACAGTAGAGAATATTCCCTGATTTTTATTATATTCTTTCTTTCTTCCTCTTGCTGCCTCGTTCTGTGATGGATTGCTCTTCTGTGCCCTCTTGTGAACTTGACGCATGGAGTCTTGTGATCAGATCAGATGGAGAATCTCTGCAGGTTGTCTAGCACTCTCTATGATCTGATGTCAGGCAGGGGGGAATATTGTCTGTCCAGTGTGTTCATGTCAGTCTGCCGTTAGGAAGAGTGTTATACACCTACGAATTACAATTTCATCAAATCAATTAAAATAACAAAACAACAAATAATAATAAGTCAGAGGAAGGCTACATTCACATTACATGCCACATTGATCAGTTAAGATTTTATATTTATTAATTTATTATGGTCAGACCAGACAGGATTTGCATGTTATGACAGTTCATATTCATAAGTGACTTTTATCTGACTCTGATGTGGATGCGTCTGTCCTCTAAACCAGCCTGCATGCGCACATCGGTACGTCTTTGCTGGCGCCATCTCATATTGTGAGGTTGTGCAACCATTCATAACTATGGATGCGATTTTAGCAAAACATTTGCTTGCGGATGACAAGCAGTTGGTCATATTTGCTGGCTATATTAATAATAATAATTTATGCACTTTAAAGCTCAGTGAAATTATTTTTTTCATTTCCCAGATAGGAAGCTGGGGTCAGAGCACAGGGTCAGCTAGCTTACAGCGCCCCTGGAGCAAACAGTGTTAAGGTCTTTGCTTAACGGCTCAACAGTGGCAACTTGGCAATGCTGGGGCTCGAACCCCCAACCTTCCTACCAGTAACCCACAGCCTTAACCGTTTGAACCACCACTACCCTGCCTGTTTAAGCAGATGTTACTAGAGCACCACCGACATTGCCGGTGCAATATCCTCTTTCCCACCTCCTTCTCCTTCACAATCTGACCAGATTTTGTTTGTAAATGCTCCGTCTAATCATAATATGGACACAGCTCTGAAGAGTGCAATGCTGAGACTGAATTAAAGCACAAGCAGGCGTGCGCTTATTGTATGATGTAGCTTCACAACTGAGAGTACAAATAATATTGAGTGCGTTACATTTCGGACACAAAACGTCTTGTTAATTGTTGCTCTTCAACTCCAAACAGGGTCTCAAAGAAGCTATGCCTACTTTATAGCCTTGTGGCTAGCAAGCTCACATCGATTTTGTACAGTTTTGTTAAAGATGATTAAGGGGAAAATTGGCATCCTGTTTTCCTTTTTACCCAAATAACATTCATATTTTAAACCAAAAATTTACATGACTGAGAGGCATCACTTGCCATGTTCACTGATGACGTGTCTAACACTCGTGTAGTACTAAACTAAAGCTACGTCTGGAACACTGCTTAGCCAATCAAATTAGTCAACCAGAACTAGTTGTTGTTTGTCTGGTGTATTGCTGTGTAGTTACAGTGGCAAGAAAAAGTAAGTGACCCGTGTGCCATTGTTTTCTGCATGAATTGCTCATGAAATGTGATCAGATTTTCAAAAAAAGTCACAAATAGAAGCAAAAACAATATTTCTAATCTGATAACATATCATATAACAATGTGATATTTAGTATCTTTATTGTACTTCATTAAACATACAGAGTGATGCTGGGAAAAAAAAACTAATCACTAAATGCAGACTGGAGTCAGAAGTTAGCAAAGCTGGAGTCCAGTGAATGAAATGGGAATGGAGGCGTGTTTTAGAGCTAACTCGACTTATAAAAACACTCAAACGTCGTCACTGTGATATTCACAACTGCATCAGCTGATGCCTCACAAAAATGTATTATCATGAGTTGTTGATTTACATGTATCTGGAAAGGGCTGCAGAGTAATCTACAAAGTTCAGATGCTTTAAAAATGCTTTATGAAGGGAAAAAGACTTTAAGAGACTTCTGTAGTAGTAATCTACTACAAAAAGGCACAAAATCTGCCTTTTGGAGCGGCCCAGTCAGAACCCAGACCTCGACCCAATAGAGATGGTGTGGAGCCGTTCACACCAGAATGTCCTAAGAATATTGCTGACCGGAGACGAGTCTGTAGGGAAGAATAGTCCAAAATTGTTTAGGTCTAATCCACAGATGCTGGAAGTGCTTGCTTGTTTGATGTTATTGCTGCTGAGGATGTTTCAATGAAATATAAAATTACTGTTTCACTCTCATGTTTAATGCTTGTGTTCAGTAAAAACATGAAACGTCAAGCCTGCATTGTCTTTTGACATGACTTGTGTTTTGAAAATAACAGATCACATTTCATGACCAATTTATGCATTAAGTCATGAAATTCATGAAACGGTTCACTTAGTTTTTATTGTCTCAATTCTTTCTGCATATTAGTAGTATAAACTTTGCTTATTCTGTTGCGGTGATGATTAATAGGAGAAACATTGGAAACGATTACAACAGTCAGGTTTCACAGCTGACACCTAAAAAGGTGCCTCTTTTCTCACATCATTTCCCACTGATGTTCAGTGATGTATCAATGATAAATCGAGTGTAGGTGTAATGGAAAGGTCAAACGCTAGAATTAAAGTATTACCAGTTTTACAGTCATAAAGGCAACAGTTTTCATCTCAGCTAATTAGCGATTATGCACAATGACATTTCCTGTGGTGTTAATGTGAAACGTCAGAGCCCCAAATGCTGGAGTCGCTGCTTTGGTAGCTGCTTTTAGTAGCACCGCTGTTAGCAGCTAGTCAGAACAGCACTGTAGGTAATTCAGAACTACATTTTTAAATAACCACTCCATTGAAGATCACATTTCAATTATAATGAGTGGATTATTTCCTTAAATGTGAGAAATCATGCCCAGCAGCTCTGAATTTTTCTGTGAAAATCAGATCCGTGTTTCAGGCCAACAGTGTGCGCTGTGGTGTTTACACAGGGCAAGGGAGAAACTGCACTGCCACAGTATTACTGCCGGTTTATAATAATTTGATGGTTAGTTAGAAGGTTAGGTATTTGCATGTTGTATCTTATTTGCTAAACCACTTAATGGAGATTGCAGAAATGCACTGAGCCCCTAAAGGATACAGGAAAGCAAAAAGAAAACTCCTTAAAATAATTACGTAGAAGTAAAAAAAGAATAAAAGAAATCAACAACTGGGTGATTAATTTACTTCCTGGTCTTTAATACTGTGCCTAAAAACATGGCTTAAGTCCCTACCTCATTATCTACTGTAGGTATCTAACCAATCAGAGACCAAGACCAAATTCTTCTAACCAACCAGAGACCAAGACCAAATTCTTCTAGCCATTAAGAGACCAAGACCAAATTCTTCTAGCCATTAAGAGACCAAGATCAAATTGGCCTGTCACTCGTATACACGTATATACGGTCACGCTTGTCATCTTGTCAAAAAAAAAAAAAAGTCATCTATGTTGTTTTTTTTCTTTTCTTTTTCTCCTTATGTTATGTTATGCCCCTCCCTTTTGTGTTTTTTCACCCCTGGGATTCACTAAAAATAGATTTTCTGAACCAGAGCAGCTGTAAATTTTTTCTTCTGGTATAAAACTGGCTTAATATGCACCTGATGTACCTGATTTGTGTCTGTAGTTGATAAGGCTTCCAATAGAGTCGAACACTTTTGGAATTATTTTCTCTCTGTCTTTCGCCTTATAAGCTTCATATCTAACCTGTGCAAATGTAAAACCTGTCTCATACGGACATTATTTTTTATTTTTTTTTAAGTCTCTGTGTTCATCTTTTATTTTTAACGTGACCATGCTGCTCTCTGTATTAAACCCCTGACAGTTGTGGCTTATGTTTTCCATAATTTTCTCGCTCACTTCACATTGTTGAAAAGTGTGAGAGTGATTAAGTATTCAGTGCACACTCTTAATGAATACATGTTGTGAATGAGAAGAGATTACTGTTATGTTATCAGTCGGGTGGCTGCTTGCTGCTGTGGCCGGATAAAATCGACTCATAAAGACAGATGCACCTTTGAGACTGACATGGACCAGAAGTGGTTGTATTTTAACTTTTTGTTTTAGACTTCATGCCTGAAGAAGTGTGGAACATTAACTAACCAGAACTCATGGCTTACAAAAGGCAGGGAAAAAAAAATGGGTGCCATTTCGGTAATCATTTGCACTGATTCAAGTTTTTAGTAAAGCAAGGAGTGTGATTAGAATATCATGTGTGTAATCAAGAACTGCTTGCTGGCAGCACCAGTCACAAAATCACACACACACACACACACACAAAAATAAGGTTTGGAAATGATTGTGCACTAATGTGCAGTACGTTTTCTGTATAATCCATATAATCTCTGGACAGGATTAAAGTTACACGGCATCCAGGGGTAATTCCCTATGTGACGTGACCATCCTGATCATCCATGAAAATCACTGACTCTCAAGTGACCTGTAGAGTTCAGCCATGATTTGATCATTTCAGCCCAGTCCAGGTGCACACGTCACTCTATGCAGATGTTACTTCACGTTGGAAAGAAGAAGGTTGACCACCTGCTGCTTGCTATATTTAGTCCTCAGTGGCCCTGCCCCCAGATATTAAACACTTCCTGGGCCATGTTAAAAAAGAGACACTTTTCTTCTTCTATCGGCAGATAATTTTTTCCTAGTTTTAGTATTTTTTTTCTCGAAAGAAGCAAAATCATCTGCCAGCATAACAGAACAAGAAATTTCTGCTTACAATTTTAGTAACATTTGCCTAGAAATTAGCTCATTTAGCTCATATTTAGTTTGTTGTAAATTTATTTTAGAAAAAATATAGATGGGTCTTGGCCGGCACAAAAGTTTCAAAAACACTTATGCGATGATGTAAGTGTGCTTATTATTTCTGAGTGCCAGATTTATTCAAAGATGTCTTGGCTCTCACGGGCTTCGTTTCAGGGAATGATTCAAATCTCACTAAGGCATTCATGTTTGAGAGTTGGCTGGAATCGCACAGGCTGACCAGACTTCTACAGGGAACCATAGCCTTACACTTTGTATGTGGTCATCACTTTATCATTTTATAACTTTATAAAAGCTGCACATTAATGGTGTTAATGAACGAAGACGTCATGAAACCTTATGAAATGCTGGTATGCTAGCTCCGTGCCTCGTACAGCCCATTTAGAAGCCCTAGTGCGTGACCCGTCCTGTACTGAACCCATTACTATAGTGTTATACCGAAGCCGCAGCGCTATAACATGTGAAGAATGATTTTACGCACCACCGCTTTTTGTGTCGCAGCCAAACTGTGAAAAAAAGAGTTTTAAAGATCACTCCCACACTTACACTCACATTACCGTCAGATCACATCTCCACTCAATGAGGCATCATATGTACTGTGTTGCACATGAAACAAGGACACGAACATAATGAAATCATTACTAAACAAGCACAATTAATTAAATGAAATCAAAGTGATTAATTTTAATGCAAGTTTGGACTCTATCTGGTAATTAACTTGAACTTTTCATGTTTATTTTCGCTCTGATTAAACAGGCTGAAGATCACTGAGGCTGAGATTTACTTCTGCATCACTACAAAGTTATTATTTATTTATTTATATTTTTTCATGTTAATGAAGTTGCAACATTTTTAATTTAGGGACTTCACAATAACCTACACAAAATGTTGAGATCAACATGGATGCAGTGAAGAGAGAATTTTCTCCATTGCAAGAAAAAGACTTTTCAAGGTGCCTACAGAAAACTGTTGGAAAAATATAAACAGATTTATTTTTAAATGTATAAAAAGGAAAGTTCGTCATGTTGACCTACAGTACTGTGCAGAAGTCTTGAGTCACTCCTCATTTCTCCAGAGTCGGTCTTTCTTGTGTTTTTAATACAGTCTGAGGAACAGTTCTCCAGGCTTCATGATGGTCTTTTTGGCTCTCAATTTCCTGACCAGTTTCATATATATATATATATATATATATATATATATATATATATATATATATATATATATATATAATGAATTTTTTTTTCAACCACAGTTTAAAATAGTGACTGAAAAGTGAACTTCATTCAGGACTTATTTGTTAAACTGTGGTCCGTGTCTGTGTTGTGTCTGAGGTGTCGTGTAATGGTGTGTATGTCAGACTGCTGACTGGTAGCTAAAGTAAAGCTGGCTGGTATTTGGGTTAAGCTTTGCCAGTTGTCTTGATCATTGTGCTATATTTAGACGGATCTTTACTGATGTGTGTGTGTGTGTGTGTGTGTGTGTGTGTGTGTGTGTGTGCGTGTGTGTGATGAGCCAAGTTACTGCAGTCAGGTGGACCCGTATTTGAGCACTTGATAAATAGGAGATATGAAAAAATGAGTTGTTGAGAAATGTACAATAAAAATGAGTGTTGAATTCAGACTGCTGGTCACTCCGGTCGAACCTTGAATACTGTTTACTCTTTCTTCATTTTTGTTAATGACTAATCCCACTTTTTGAGATGAAAAGCGTTCTGTTGAGATGAACAGCAGTGAAGTGTGATGTCTGATCAGCAGAATGTCATCGTCTGCGTGTGGTGGGAACAAGATGCGCTTTCTGCTGATTGATGGTGTTGTTATGGAACGGGTTTTGGCCCAGACATCCTAAGAGCCGCGAGCTCCATCAGACTCTGATTCATTGCCTTAAGGACACTGCCTCTCACTTACTCACTTCCCAGATGTACAGGACATTAAGAATCACATAAACAGGCCTGTAATCCCATAGGTATCGAGCTGTAATCCAGGCCTCGCCACATTTCCACTGAGCTGTGTGAGGAATGTGAAAATACTTTGTGTGTGTGTGTGTGTGTGTGTGTGTGTGTGTGTGTGTGTGTGTGTTGGAGCTGACGGTCTGTCTTCATGGGTTTTTTTAGTGTTTGTTGTTCCGGCATTGGGAGTTGTTTTCTGAAAGGCGTGCATTATTAATGGTGTGGATTTTACTTAGGGAGGGGAAAAATATAGACATTATGCTTGCGGATATTTCCACAGTAAAATGTGAACAGTGTATACGTACATGGGTTGTTCTTTTAGTTTAAATTTCAATACATTTTAACTAATTAGTTAAACTTCAATACATGTTAACTAGCTAGTTAAACTATAGTATATATTTCGGTATGAGGCGCTTGATTTGATTAGTCTCTAGCAAACAACACATTCATCAAATATAATAAGTTTGTTTGTCATAAAGTCCTCCTTATATCACAATCCTCTTAGGAATAAGAGTCTTTCTCTCAAGGTTGAACCATGAGGCAACAAGGATTAAAAAACAGAAAAAAACTTTTTTTCTTTAACTTTTTCTTTTTGCTGTTTTTCATTGACTAATATATCCACATATTAGCTGGGGAAAAGCATCAGTGGATGAAGTCCGTAGTAAACCAGAGCTAGAACATTCCCCTGGAGGACAATTCACACTTGCGTGTGGTTGGACATGTACAGTAAGATTGTGACTTATCGGAGTGTATTGGGGCGACTTGCAGTGAATGGTACAATAGCTTGGCGTCTTGGGCTGAGACACGGGAACTATGACTTTTGGCAGAAGTACACAAACTCAATGCTGAAGTAATAGTACAAACACTTGCCTGACAATAAACACTGAAAGTAGAAGTACCCCTCAAACTTCAAGTTTTATTTTAAGGGAATTGTGGCTTTTCAGATGCTAAAAATAAATCATTGATTAGCTTTGTTAAAAATGTAAGGTTTCAGCTTTTAATAGTAAGTGCTGTAGTGGTTGGCAGTATGCCTTAAAAAAATCTAAGAAATGTGCTATTTCTCCCCCACAAAGGCTGATGGAAAAATAACGAAATAAATAAAAAAATAAAGAGATGATTAAGTTACTGAAGATCATGGAAAGAAGGCCATGAGTTGTGGATTGTAACACCATTTGACATTAATTAAACAAATATCGGGTAGCATTGCTAGCTTATTTCATTACCTTAGTTGCTACTACTGCTCTCTTGTAGTCTACGCAATTAAACAAGGGCATGCATACAGAATACAATGAAGTTAAAGGACACACCAAAACTTTAAGCTTGTTAAAAAAAAACAACTGCATAGTTATTGCCGTGATAAACAACCCACACTTGTAAAACGTTTTTGCATTATATGTTAGCTAGTTTAACTTGAGTTTATCCTCGTGAGAAAGACTCTTTTCCACAGGTGATAGTAATCTTACCTTGTCAAATGTGTCTGTTTGAGAAATTTGAAAAAGAAGCCAAAACAATAAACAACCCAGAAACCAAACAGACGCGATCCATTGCCCAGTCTATCCGTCTATCACTTTGGGTCGGTAAATAATCTGCGCTTTTATAATGACCTACCAGTCATTTCTGTAAACTAGTATCTGTGGAATTGTGTTTCTGTCTTCCTCATGTGTGCTGTAGCTTGTGTCGTGCTATGCAAAGTAACAAGTCTCTGTTTAAAAATGCAGGGAGTAAAAGTACAGGTTTGTGATAGCAAAGAGTTAATAAGCACCTGTATTGTTACAGTCTCTCTGTAGCCAGTAATAAGTAAGTAATTGTCATTATCCTTAGCCATACTGGATATTATCACATAGTGCCACTGTCTTCCTCCTCTGCTCTCCCTTAGCACTTCACAAGCTATGCCGTAGCTAATGATATCCGAGCATGCTGCAAGCCATGATTTCGAAACTGTATTGTAGAGCTGTACGATTAATCTGACTTAAAAAAAAAAAATCTCAATCTCATTTCTGAATGATGGCCATTCACTGGTATGTATTTCTCCGCATTCGCATTAAACTGCATTGACGAGTTCGGGATGTTACATCAGTCACCCTCATTGGACAGGCATGTACAGTGCTAATTGGGATATAACTTACTGTATTCGTTAATTAAACCTGATGCATCAATTCCAGCAGCTGCTACACAGAAACTCTGAGAACAGATCGAAGGCTACAGAGAACGATGCCAGAAGTGTGCTAAGATTGAGCAATACAACCTTGGATAACACCAAGTTCTAAACTGTGTTAACTGGATAACAAACTCTGACATTTACATTAGGCTGATTAAAAACGATGATATAGACTAACGCATGTGATGATGAAGTGCTCTAGTTGGCTATAGAGTGTCCAAAAAGGAAAAGCACTTTTTTCTTTTAAAAACAAGAGAAGTGAAAGACGTGTATAAAGCACTTTTTGTTCGGTAAATGTTTTCTTTGAGAAAATGAGTCATGAACAATATTTTGGCAAGAATCGTGTGCAAGGTCTACCGTAGTGATTTGTAGCACGGATCATTATAAAAATTCGAGAACTCAAGTTCGCACAAGTCTTTCATGCGTGGTGTAAGGAAGCACTTCAGCCTCCTGATAAGCGACGACGCTGACGGTCAGCGAGTTGGCAAACCAAAACATTACAGTGTGCTGAATGTGCTGAATATGAGTCCAGTGCACTGTGCTGAAACCTCGAACATGTCTGACATGAAGGCAGCCTTTCTTTGCTGATTCATTCCAGACTCAAGTAATCACCGCGCTGTTTATATTTGGATGTAGAAAAGCATCTCTCGGGCTTCACAGAGCTTTGTGACGCTGACCGAGCGACTCGGCAGAATAAGAAATGCTCCACGCTTCATACGTGCCCCCTCGCGAGTCACAGTACAGTAAGCAGGGTTGGGTTCTTCAGCACAGCTTTTGTTTCATTACGTGCTGCATCACAAAAATGCTGCTGCTATTAGAAGTGTATTTTCCTTTTATAAAGTCGAATGTTTTAATCAGTTGAAGACTGAAACTTCTCCAGGCAATGCATGCTTTGCTGTATTTGAACGTGTACTGCATCGAGACCCAACTGTATATGAATGTTACTGTATATACTACCTGATCATGGACTTGCTGCTTCTCTTTAATCTGCATGAATGCATTTAACTAGGATTAAATAGGCTGCATATTGTTATTCTGCATTAGCGGTATGAACACACAAGGTTTGTCCACTGCTCATTAAGTTTTGAGGATGTTCAGAGTAACAAAGCCACAGGTGGATATCAGTAGACTGATTATTCACACGACGATGAACCAGGCTAACGGTTAGAAACACGATCTGCGTTTAGACTCACTGGAGGAGCAGCATTTGCAGCGTTGCTCATGTAGCTCCCGCTGACTATCCACCCTGCAGGGGGCTTGTTTTTATTTATTTTTTATTCAATCTGTCCTCTCAGCATCTTATTGACCGTCAGCGCCACGTGTCGCAGCGCTGGCTTCATATCCAGTCTTGATGCAGAGATCTCATCAGTTGATGACAAAGATGTTAAAAGTTTGTCTTGCTAGATACGGCTACATTTGCAGAGAAAGTGCTTCATAAATCATTGATGGCGACGCGGTGAATAATTGAGCCGTTGACCCACCTCATGGTTACCGCTCACATAGCCGCCACATATCCTTCTACAGTCTTCTGAGGTACAGTAGCAGCTTTCTGTGAGTGCTCTTTCCTGACTGAGCCAGAATGATGGGCAGGCAGGAGGAAGTGGAAGCCTTGATTATGGTCTTCATGGTCTTTTACTTCCCTTAAAAATTGCTCTCTGCCTGATTATAGACATCAAGGATACAGAGCGGAGACACAGCAGGGCTTTGGTTTAATTGACTGCATTTTCTTCCAGAGATCCAATACTGGCTTGTTTTTTTTTTGGGGGTACTTTTTAATAGATTACGATTCAGTAAGCTCTCGTTCTCGGTTATCGATTTTCAAGCCGTATAGCATCCTGTGTTTGTGTTGTGTTAATGCAGGGTGGGCAAATATGCTCAGGATGCTAGTAGTTATTGTTTATCCACCTCATTCAGAATCCAGAGGGGAAAAAAAAAAAAGTGTGCTTGCGCATAACACAAAATATTAGTTAATATGGGAATCACCAGGGACCCCCTGATGCGTTGATTATCATGATGCCTACAGTAGATTTGATTCGGAAATTTAGAGTGCACCCCCTTTAGGATTAGAAAGTAACTGCAACAGTTTACCATCTCAAATGCAATCGTGTTAAATAAAAAATAAGCTAAGAAAAATCTGTGCACTGATGCATGAATCACAAGATGTAAAAGAATAGATTTTCCTCTACAAAAATCTTCACAAAATACATTTTTAGAATTTGGCATGTATTGCACTTAATAATATGCTTCATAGTGCACCTCTGTGCTTATTATAGCACATGCTACTCCTCCTGAATCTGTAGCCAAATGCATGAGTAACAACAAGCTGAGGTTTTATGCAGGGCACAAACATGATGTGCTGCCTCAGGCACTTTTAAACAAAACCAGTGAGTTTGTATTTTATATTTAACTATACTGTATATTGTTTATCATACATGTATTTATTCATGAACTTTCTCTGCGCTGTTCCCGTCCATTTCTCTTTTCTTTTTTTTTTTGGTAGTGATTTAATTTCCCAGCATACCAAAACGTCAGCCTGGCCATCACTTTTTTTAGTGTCCCAGGGGATTAAGCAGTGAGTTTCTGATTTATCCTCATTGTTGTGAAACCGCTGTTATTTGCAATGTCTTTATTTTCTTGTACAAAAGTTCTTAATTCTAACTTGTACGCTGCTTTGAAACGAAAGCCTCAGTGAAATGAGGTAATTGTAAATTTAAGAAAAAAGTCATTGTGAGTTTGTTCTGTGGACTATAAAATATGATTCCTTCCGTCAGAATTGCCTTCACTGCTGCTGTTTGAAGCACATTGCGCATCTTCGAATGTATGATGTTTATGCACCTGTTGAATATGGAAGACATCTCTTTCATTTCTTTTTTTTCTTTCTTTCCTTCATTCTTTTTTTTCCCCCTAAGACATGTGGATTGATGTTCTTTGTGAGGACTGCGTGGCTGTATGAGAAGAATCGAGTGTGTTTGTTTAAGAGCGTGCCTCGAGAATATTGCAGGCATTGTTTATAAGGATTCGCTCTTTCGAGCTGACATCGACAGACAAAGGACCTCTTTTCCGCAAACAATACAACGTGCTGGCGTTAGGCGCTGCAGCCCATGGCGCACACAGCTGGAGTCCCACGGTGACGCAACCCAGAAGCGAGTTCTGTTGCTCCGCAGGGTTCCTGTCTCTCATCGGTGTGGTACGGGGTGGCCGTGAACCGATTGGCTCGGTGAATCACCCTTGAATCGCTCCCACACAAACGAGAGTCCATCTGGTCATGAATAGCTGCAGGAACCAGTCGTACAAGCCTGTGGAACTGGTCAGAATCGTAATTCCATTCAGAATGCCATCTATATCTGATGTACGGTTTATGAAAAGAAAAAAGAAAAGCATACTGTATGTCCTGTCCAGGCTTGCTGTCTTCACTGTGTTCTTCCTCTGTGAGAGTTTACCTACTGATTATGAATGGAATTTTTATGTTTCAGGCTGACTGATCCATCAGGGTACCTGACAGACGGCCCCATCAACTACAAGTACAAAACCAAGTGCACCTGGCTGATTGAGGGCTAGTAAGTGTCCTTCTTCAAGTCTGTCTCACGCCTTACCTGCCACTTAGCACCTGAGCTATCTGCAACCTCCTTTCTGTCCAACAGCTATTTAGAGTTGCTACGGTAGTGCACACAGGCTGTTATTATCCTCGCTGTGTTATCAGAAAAGGTGTGGAGCACCACACTCTGACTCACTGACACAAGTCTGTTGTAATCCAGTCTTACAGATTAGTCAGTTTAGAAAGAAGTGTGAAAATAAATAAACAAACAAACAAAATCAAACAAACAAACTGCCTGTTTTTGTTTTTTTCTTCCCCCCCAGCCCGAATGCTGTACTGAGGTTGCGTTTCAACCACTTCGCGACCGAATGTAGCTGGGACCACATGTACGTCTATGACGGAGACTCCATTTACGCTCCTTTAGTCGCCGTGTTCAGGTGAGTACCGTAGTGTCCCGTTCCATCCCCCACCATCTCTGTCTTCACTGCTGACTCAGCGGTTTCTGCTCCATCATGCTTGTCATCGTAATGAATGGGGCTGTTGAGTCTTACTGCTCGGAATGATAAATGGAGTGCTGTTTTTCATGTATTATAGACTGAACCGTGATTTCAGGTCGGCTAACGTTTAATTGTTTCTGTGCTACAGCGGTCTCATCGTGCCGGAGGTTCCTGGGAATGAGACCGTCCCTGAGGTGGAGACCAACTCCGGCTATGCACTCCTGCACTTTTTCAGTGACGCAGCCTACAACCTGACTGGGTTCGAGATCTTTTACTCGTGAGTAATAACAAGAATGCTTACTCACGTAGAGTCTTACGAATAACACGATCGTTTATTCGCGCACATACCTGAAAATGAGGAGATGTCCAAGTATCAAATAAATCTTTCTTTGATTGAGTCATTTTATCAGCCTGTCACTGTGAATGTCCTTGTGGACCCAGTGCCAGGACACTCGGGTGTTCAGGAGAAACAGTTAAACTGAAAGAAGCCTGAAGTCTGTAAACGTTCCTGCTACTGTATGTGCTACAGTATGGGTAACACTTGGGTTCTGAATGAATTTAAATGTGTCGTGGAATAGCGAGGAAACTGAAGTAAATAAATTTTGCATTCAAGTTTCTATAGAGGTGGCCTGTGCTGTGAGAGCTGCCGTTGCTGTCTGTAATCACACTCGGTCTCATCTCCTCCATGCACATCTGTCACAGCTCATTTTTTAATAACCAGAGATTCGTCCATTTTCAGTACATCATCTTTAATGTCCATAGCCCAAACACTACCTGGGACATTTTCCCCTTTTTCCTCAGTGTCTTCTTTTTCTCTCTTTCTCTAAAAGGATAAACTCATGCCCGAATAACTGCTCAGGCCATGGCAAGTGCACCACCTCAAACTCCATAGCGAGCAGAGTGTACTGTGAGTGTGATAAATACTGGAAGGGCAAGGCCTGCGACATCCCTTACTGCAGGAACAACTGTGGCAGCCCAGACCACGGCTACTGCGACCTCACTGGGGAAAAGCTCTGTGTATGCAATGACAGCTGGCAAGGTACTGCACGCCGTTCAGTCTTTCCCTCCTCTCTTCTTCTTTCTTTCTTCTACTCCTTCTCCTTTTGTCTCTCTCGTCTCCTCCCCACTTTTCCTCATTTCCTCTTTGCTTTCCCTTTCCTTTCTTCCTTTCATCTCATATGCTGCATCCTCTTCTGTCCTCCTCATTCTTTCTTTCCCATCTTATCTTATCCTGTCTCCTTGCCTCTTCACTCCTCTCCTTCTCACCTCTTTTTTTTCTCTCCTCTTATTCTTCCCCTAATTTCCTCTCCACCTCTCCCTACTGCTCTCCTCACTTGTGGGGAAAAAAAAAAAACCTCAGCTGCAATTCATCCATTCTCAGAGTAGTAAGGTTGTACATAAACATGTGTTCTATCTCCCTCTACTGGTGATGAAGTGCCGATAGCAGCTTCTTCTTTCTGCAGTGACAACCTCGGCCCTATCACTCAGGATCTCATAATGATAACCGTGTGCAAAGGATCCAATAATCTTTCTGGTCTAGACTTCACGCGGTCTCATGAGTGCTAGTGCGAAGGGGCCTGGGGCCATGAGGGTCAGTGCAGAGGAGCTACACATGTCCTTCTCTTGCACTATGGGAATTGCTATGGAAAATAGTGAATGAGGGACATAATCTTTTAAAACATGCTTCTTATTGAAGCCCCAATGTGTTGCTAGGGGATTATGAAGGTGGGATTATAATATCACCAGGGGATTTAGCCTTCTGTCATGCTTTGTCACACGTTTGTCTTTCTCTCTCAGGTCCGGATTGCTCCCTCTCTGTGCCCTCTACTGAGTCATATTGGGTCATGCCAACAGTGAAGCCATTTGGTGCATCTCTAGGCAGGGCATCCCATAAGGCAGTGGTTCAGGAAAAGGTCATGTGGGTTGTTGGTGGCTACACATTTAACTATAGCAACTTCCAGATGATTCTAAAGTGAGTACCTGGGATTTTTTTTTTTTTTGCATCACTGTTAAGTGTAATGCTGTTTGTTCTCTGTTCTGTTTGAAGATGATAATGAACGGTCTTTATTTCCTCGTCTTTCTGCAGCTATAATCTGGACAGTGGCACCTGGAGCACTGTGGCTAGCAGTAGTGGGCCTGTGTCGAGATATGGCCATTCCCTTACCCTCTATCAGGTAACACGACTCTATACATCTAGAGTATATGTTAGATGGGAATATTATAATCCTGAGCATGGATGTGTGACGTGAGAAACAGTGAGGCATGGTGAAAACTGCATCTTGGGTGGTTTTAAGAAATGATAAAGCACTCACGCCAGGGTGAGGTGTCTGGAGGCACAGTTAACTAAAAGCACACACTAATTACATGCAGTATTATAGATTATACAATGTGGGTGAGTCTTTGAATATACAGTAGGCAACTTTATGTAGGTTCGAGCCTTCATCCTCTTCTTATACTGTACATCTCTTCTGATGAAGCATGTTACATTTAAGGTATATTTGCCGAGTTATGGCTTCATCTCATTACTTAGAAAGATGATTGTTGAGCCTGGATAGAGCATTTTTTTATTTTAGAATAAGATTAGTATAACAGTCCTTATGATTCATTTGCATTATTTTCTGCTCTCAGTTTTGTTACCGTTTTCTGTTTAAAGATTCTGCCCGAGCATATCTTCAGTTTGTGTACATAGGCTTTGGGTCACCAAGGAATACTCTATATGATCTAATTGGAGTAGGAAAAAAACAAACTCTTGAACGTGATGCTGTATGAACTTGACAAATAAGTGAAAAAAAAAATGGTGTTGTCGATTATATCAATTGTACATTGTACTGAACCAGCAGTTAACTGTGAATGAAAAGCATAAATACTGGATATGTAGTGCGTTTGTTCTAGGACTGGGCGATAAAACGGTATCTGTATTTGTTGACGGTAGACCATTGTCGATAACGATAAAAAAAACATTCGGTATGAAGCGCTATAGTTTTATTAAAATGCGGCTGGCTGATGGGCGTGCGCCTTGCCTTCATCTCAACAGCCTATCAGATCTCCCGATGAATGAGCGTGGCACGAGTGACCAGGAAACAGCCAATAAGCTTACGCAGCCACTCTGCGTTGTGTCATCACCAACTCATGTCACCCACGCGAAAATGAGTGCCATGCCACGCAGTAGGGATGAGATTGTGAATCAAAAATGATGCATCAGCTCACCAGTTTTTTTGGTTTCTTTTCTTCTGATCAACTCCAGAACAATGTTGTGTGTATGCTTTGAAAAAAAAAAACCCATCCCGGCCAAGTATGGAAACGCAAGCAACTTGCTTGTGCGATGGAGAGGGACTCGGCACTAATGCCTTATAAAAAAATCCTCCAAGCGATACAATGATATAACCCACGCGATCGCGTACTACATTGCCAAAGAAATACTAAAAGAATTACTACAAAGTGTAGGAAAACAGTGGAGAGCGAGCTGCCGTCTGGACAAGCCGCACGTGTGACCCGTACATCAGCTTAAGAGTACATTTTAATGACAACTGGAATCTAAAGAGTAAATGCTTGGACACTGCATATTTTCCCGGAAACACCACGGGTGAATTTATTGCGCAAACCCTAGCTGATGCGCTGCTCCACGTGTGCATCACGACTGACAGCGGGGCGAATATGGTGAGCCGCTTCACTCAACAACTAGACTCGTCGCGGTGTTTTGGCCACCGATTACACTCAGCTATCTGTGAGTAAAGTTAATTAATAGTTGCATAATCATCCACATATAGTTTCTTTGGATGTAGTGCTACGTGAGCGCAACTTCCCAATAGTGAGCAAACTTGCAAAAAAATACTGGTGCAACCCCTCAGAAAGAACGTTTAGCATAGGGGGTAATATAGTCACATTCACAGCATTAAATCCAGAGATAGAGGGAACCAACTTGTCTTTCTTGCTCACAATTTGTAATGTTGCAGTGTACAGGTATATGTGAATAATGATGGTTGGTTCCTCTACTCGAAAGCTTATATTTGGTTATTATAATTTGTTTTGTTTACAGAGTTTGAGGTTTACTGTGTATTGTTATTATTGACATCTTACAGATGTTGATCTACCTCAAAGTTTGCTTTAGTGTTCAGTGTTTACATTTTACAATTTCACACACTTTGTAACATTTTATTTATTAAGTTTAAGAGTCTCTTCAACACTTATATTTAGTTTATTATAGGACATAAGAGACAAGATGTTTTTGTTCATTTTTTGTTTTGTTTTTGACTATTAAAATAATTTGCCTTAGTAATGTTGGTAAATTAAAATAAAGTGGTTAAATTCTACTTTTTTTTTCTACTGGTCTTCATTAATAAATATTCAATAATTACCGGTACCGAATGATATGAAACATTATATCGTGATAAAAAAAAATGTCTGTATCGCCCAGCCCTAGTTTATTCTATCTAGTCCTGCACATAAATAGCTTGAACCAAATGTTGGTCCTGCTCCAATTGAAATTATTTATTTAATTGGAATTAATCTATAGAAATTATTCCCTAGAATGCTTATTTTAAAAATAAAAAGTTCAAAGGCTTGTTGGGGGTTCAAAGCTTTTTATTTATTAACTTATCTACAACTCTATTTTCCTTATATAACTATAAATAATAGTTTTATCTTTTTGTTAAGTAAAAGAGCTGTTTTTTGTTACTAAATAAAGTCGGATCAGAGATCACATTCAGAGCCAGGGTTTGAAGAACGATTTTAACATTTAAACAGTCTGAGCTGTCAGTTCTAAAGACCTTTATTTCCCCTTTTAGTTTTTATATTTAAGCTGCATTGATCAGAGATGAAAACATTAATGCTATAATGCAATATTCATGTATCCTATTTTTTCACCTTTTCCCCCTCTGTGTCTCTTTGTCTCCTTGTCTCCTCACTGCAGGATAAACTCTACATGTTCGGAGGAAAGTTGGAGATGGGCTCGGGCAACGTAACAGACGAACTGTGGGTGTTTAACATGCAGAGTAAATCATGGACTCAACAATCTCCAAGCACACCGGCTCACGGTCAGGTCTACGCAGTGGAGGGTCATTCTGCACACATCGCCGAACTGGACACGGGAGACGTGGTAATGGTGGTCATCTTCGGCTATTCCTCCATCTACAGCTACATCAGCAACGTGCAGGAGTACAACATCAGTGAGTGTGTGAAAGTGGTGGAAATCCAGCAGTGTTCTGAGATGACCATTCAGTCTCAGATTGCTTGTATAATGTTTGATCTTTAATAAGTTACACAAAGTTGAGGAGTTTAGAGAGGATTAAGTGCAGTTACATCACACACACAGTAGATCTACACGGGCACTCTTAGTTAAGACATCAAACTGTGCATCTTTTTGCATCTCGCAAGAATACATGTTATGTGGAAATCTGAATACGGTAAGTTTTTAAATAACTTGCAGTAACTGCAATCTTTAAAAATATATATATACTTAAATTAATTAATTAATAAATAAATAATTCAAGGTCCACCACATTGACCTTCACAGGGAAAACACCATACATTAACTCTGTAGAAGACGCATTTACAATTAAAGATGCTATTTATTATAATTAAAATATTGTAATTATTAATACATTATTGAAGTAACACATGGGACAGAAAATAGATAAATGATTCTTTATAAATACAAAAACGTGGGCTGTATGGTCACTTCACAGATGGCAGCAAGGATGTTTGACTCTGTGGTGTTGTTTGTTTATTTATTAATTTATTGTCTGAAGTATTAGGTCATAAAGGAGAGCTTTCACAGATGTTTTAATTAGTTATTAATTAAAGTAATTATTTAGGTTTTAATTTACCCTCATTGGTCAGTCTGGCAAGATGACAGCTTGGCTTGTAAAAAAAAAAAAAGGAATTTAATTTATGAAAGTTAATGAAATTAACATATAAATGTGATTGAACACTGACTTAACAATAGACTTTATTCTTCTTGCATCTCATCTGTTATTAACACCCGCAGTCTAAGCAATAATGAGTAAGTATTAAAATATTATTGTTTTCTGGAATGTTATTGAATTGGACCATTACAAATTTTATTAAAATTCTCCTTCAGAAATCAATAAAGCAGTAATATTAAATAAAGCAGTTATTTATTACTAAACAAACTTGTACACAGTAGCCTAGAATCCATAAAGAATGTCTGCTGTGGTGTTTTTGACCACAGAAACAAATACATGGCTGGTTCCTGAGACGAGAGGAGCCACAGTTCAGGGGGGCTATGGTCACAGCAGTGTGTATGATGCTGGCAGCAAGAGTGTGTATGTCCACGGAGGCTACAAGTCCCTGCCTGCTAATAAGTATAGCCTGGTGGATGACCTGTACCGCTATGAGGTGCACACTCGCATCTGGTGAGTGTCCAATTTATATATGTGATAAAGTTGTGTGTGTATATGTATGTATGTATGTATGTATGTATGTATGTATGTATGTATGTATGTATATGTATAATAAATCTGTAAAGTTTGTGTGTCTGTACATTAAAGATATTTGCAAAAAGATTATTTGAGCGGGATGTAAGAGGAAATTGTGTCCGTTTGTGGCCACATCACGAAAAAACTTCTGAAGGAATTTTACTGGGGTTTTCACTGGAATTTAAATGGAAAACGTCCTCATAGCATGAACAAAAATAAAAATAAAACGAAATCAACCTTGGAAAAATCATTATTTTTTTCATACTCAAAATTCAACATCTTGTAATACCAATTTGGATCACTGTTATGGAGGTATTACAATAATTTCTGCCAGCTTCTGGAAGTCTTCACATTTATATCCTCATTCTTCTGCTGTCTTTTGTTTTTCCAACATCACGAAAACCACAGCCAGCTAAGAAACCTGAAGCTTCTTCCTTTGTGACATGTGCAGACAGTCAACTTGCTCATTAGGGAAATTTTTAAAACATTTTTACTCAGATTTCTGTAATGATTCTTTGTGACAGTGTTCACAGTTAAAGTGCTATACAGTATATATACAATTTAATTGGATGGACACAGTAAACAAAGTTTTTGAGAACTTTTTTTTTTCGGCTTTAAATATTTTTAAGGCAGTTGGAATTAAGAGTTGCCTGGCTTAGGATAGACACACAATTCTCACAGCTCAGATAAGAGGGAATTAAAGCAAGCCTGAGGTTTTGAATGTAAGATCAGTCAGGATTTGAGCCATGAGGTTATTACAGCTTCTCTTTCTAACTATTGAACGTTGACGTGAATCTAAATGCCTCCTTTAATATTTCACTCAAGCTTTAATGACCAGCATCATATACGTGATCAGTGTTTTATTGTAGATTACTGATTCCTGAGGGTTTTTTTTGTGCGTGCGTGTGTGTGTGTGTGTGTGTGTGCGTGCGTGTTTAGGACTATTCTAAAGGAGAGTGGTTACCCACGCTACCTCCACTCGGCAGTGCTGCTAGGAGGAACCCTGCTCATCTTTGGAGGAAACACTCATAATGATACGTCCTTAAGCAATGGTGCCAAGTGCTTCTCTGCGGACTTCCTGGCCTATGATATTGGTACAGATGGTCTATCTCCATCTCTGTTTTCTCTGTTTGTTTAGTTATTGTTTAAATTTTGGCAAGCAGTGTGTTTTTGTTCCAATTTCTCTCATACATAGAAATGAGTTTTGACGAGATTTACTTTTTTTTTGGTGATTATAATAAAAAGTAGTAATATCTTATCAGTCGACCAAATTTAATGCAACTGTTCTTAGCTGAACCTGCAAGCCATGAAGATTTCTCCAGATGTTTGTGTAATCTTAAGCACAAGCAGCAGTTAAGAAGGAAAATGATTGGTTTGGCTAAGTGAGACCTCCTCTGGGAGAATTTAAGTTCATGGAGAGTATGCAGTCCAATTAATGAAACATTTATTTCAGATCCAAACTATATTGGAGATAGGGGTGAAATCGATTCAGTGATGTATCGTGATTCTTCAGTGTGGTATTTCATGCATCACCACATTGACTCTAAAATGAATGTATTAAAAAAGTTATTTTTTTATTTCGATATGTTTGCATTTGAGGTATGAAAATGTTGCCATTTCTCTATAATCCTACAGTTGGTGCTCTGATCTATATAATTTGCGACCTTGGCATTGTTATGATATTGTATCAGTAAGTACATAATTACAGTCATTCCATCTTTAGGTTTGGGCGTGTAAAATGATAGTTATTGTTATCGGTTGTCATCATGAGGCTAGGATGTATTCAGGCAGCCACGTGTGATGTGATGTTCGGCAGAAGATTCGGTGTATGTGAATAATTAGGCATACAGCAGTTGTTATGAGTGGTTCTCATACAAGAGAAATATGCTCAGAATTAGTTAAGGGTTGTGAGGGTTAACAATGCCTGTGATGATCATTTACTAGTGAGAGCTTGCCAAGCTTATGTTTTTCTCATTTTCCACAGCGTGTGATGAGTGGAAAGTCCTCCCCAGACCAAACCTGCACAGAGATGTTAATCGCTTTGGCCACACTGCTGTCACCAGTAATGGGTTAGTAGCTTCGTGAGAATGTGTAGGTCACAAAGGGGTGCAATTTTTCATCATTTTCACAGTCCAGGAACCAGATTTGGTTGTTATTGTGAAGAAGCGCTCACTATTTGAAAAAGGTTTTAACATAAAATTATTTAAACCATTTTCACTTCATCAGGTTTGTTTTAACATTGTGCAGTGATGGCTGTAACATGCAACTCTCTCTCTCTCTCTCTCTCTCTCTCTCTCTCTCTCTCTCTCTCTCTCCACCCCATCCCTCTACAGGTCCATGTATGTGTTTGGCGGATTCTCCAGTGTGCTCTTGAATGATGTGTTGATCTACAGGCCGCCCAGCTGCGAGGCGTTTGTGGGCCAGGATCGATGTGAAACTGCAGGTCCTGGGGTACGCTGTGTTTGGAGACAGAATCGCTGTCTCTCCTGGGAGCCGAGTTTTTCCACAAGCACTCCTGCAAACTTCTGCCCTGCCAAGCCTGGTATGTACTGCTGCAGCTTCTCTGCTGAGACACCACTCTTATTCAACCAGCAGCATGAACCTCAGGTTTTAGGAGATGTACTGTATAACGGCATGGTGATTAATAATGTTGCTGTTTATACTACAGCCCTGTTGTAGTCTTAAATCCGATTGGTCAAAAGGTATTGATTAATTTTTCTATAATTCCAATGACTTTGATTTCAGCACTGCCTACAAGGCACGGTAAAGGTTTATGGTAATGTGCTCACTTACAGTTAATGTGTGATACAGAACTCATGTCATTGTAGGAACAGCAAACATTGAAATTTCAGTTTGCATGTCACTGAATGGTAAAATATATGCAGTAGGTAACACCAATTTACAAAAATAAAAATAACCCTATACACCACAGACTCTAGTGGAAAACAATTGAAATTGTTGAGAAAAACAGGAACTAATGTTTCATAAATGAATAAAACAGTCAGGAATTAGATTTTATTTGAAAATAATCAATCAGATCATAGCCTTGATGGTGGGTTTGCAAATGCACTTGACAATATTGTTCCTGCTAGAACAGTTCTAGAACAGCTGACCTTCGGTTTTAAAAAAACAACAACTGACTGCTGTTGTTATTTACTTAATTAATGCCATATGTGTTATTTCATAGTTTAAAAAAATCCAGTATAGTTCTGTATGTAGAAAATAAATCCAAACTTTTGACTAGTACTGTACAGCAAGTATAGATTGAAAGTATTACTTATGTATGTTGAGTCGAACTCACCTTGGCTAAAAAATGCTGTGACATAATCATCACATTTAAATTTTGATTTATGGTGCAGGTTTGTTTTCAGGCAAATACCCAAGTACTGCCAAAGTTTCATTAAATTCTGTCCAAATAGTTTTATGTGAAGTTGTGACAAAATCTGGCTGGACAGTGACATGCACACAGGAATTTTTCGGAGTCTGGTTTCAGCTCCTCCAACACATGAAACGTAACAGACACAAGTTTTATTTTATTTATATACATTTATGTGATATTTAACGGTCACTCTTAGCCCACAATATTTTCCCATCTGATTTGATAGCTGTAGTGCTCTCGTGGTGACCTGTGTATGCTGCTGTGAACTAATGCGCATACACACACACATACACACACACACACACACACACACACACACACACACACACACACACACACACACACATTTAACTGTTGTAATGAGAGGGAGAGAGCACAGCTTCCTTTCATCCTTCTTTGATCATGAGCAGCTATTGTCGATATGCACACACACGCACGTATGCAGGTAGGTGTCTGTACTGCTCATGTGTTTGTCCTCTGGCATTTGGTCTTGGACGAGAGACCAGAGGGTAAAGTAAGAGTTTTTTATTTTTCTCTAGTGAACAAAGGTTATGGTGTGATTGCCTTCTCTTAATTATAGAATGTAGTGCTCTGTGGTGAGGGTGACGGCTGTGAGCAGGCTACGCTTTGATGCTTTATATAAGGCCAGCAGTTTGAAGTCTATTGATTAGGAGTAAATGGATATGCGAGTCAGGTGTTTGATGTGCTTATTGTTTCTTTTTTCTTCTTCTTCCCCATTTCAAGTTCTAAGGTGTTAAGAAGCTCCTTTAAAACTTTTCCCGCAGTTCCCTTCCGAAGTAATTTGAGGTTGCCCGACTTCCTTTCCCAACATTAATGCACATAGACAGGAGAGTTCAACATGAGTCGTTTTTAAATGCATGTTCTGTGGCTTCTCTCGCTTTGTAGTGTAGTTATTCCTCTTTCTTATTCTGACCTTGTCTCCTCTCGTCTGTTCCTTTAGCTACCGTGGATGAGCGATGTCACCGTTTCTCTGACTGCACCAGTTGTACTGCGAACACTAATGGCTGTCAGTGGTGTGACGACAAGAAATGCATCTCAGCCCTCAGCAACTGCACTTCTGTAAGTAGTCCTGCAGAGGGAGCCAGAGAGTTTTCAGAATGTTTCCTCCATATTTTTTTACATTGCAGTAAAACAGAGCAGACCGTAATCTTTGCTGTATGATGTTAATATTAAATTTGGTAATCTATTCTTTCTTTCTCCTTTAACAGAGTGTGAGAAACTTCACCAAATGCTCTATTAGAAATGAGCAGATCTGCAGCAAGCTGGCCAACTGCAAGAGCTGCACTTTAAACCTTAACTGCCAGTGGGATCACCAGCAACACGAGTGTCATGCCCTCCCTGGTAAGATGTGCAGGGTTCGGGAGGGTCAGTCCTCACTGGCTTTTATATTTTAATTAGTTCGTTTTGTCATTTTGGAAACGTCACAGCATGATGTCTAAAGAGATTACACACAGGTCTGTATGTGGAAATGCAGGTGAGCTGATGATTTATTATTTTCACATGTTCTAATGTATTTTCACATTACCTTGAATTGGTTCAATACCAAACACAGACTCACAAGTACCAGGTTTATTTATTTATTTGCATGTTGAAATCACAGTGATTAGGCAGATTTAATAAAGAGAGATAACAAACATGTTAAGAAAGCAAAAAGAAACAGTCATTCTTGTAAAAACTGCATCAACTCTGTGTATATTTACTTGCTAAAAGCTGTACTGTAATCTTTATTTGTATCCAGACCTGTACACTGTTAACTAATCATAATTTTGTCATTACACAAAAACTACACATGCAGAAAAGGTTTATTCCGCTATACAAATGTCACTTTCTTATTGTAGCTCTGGTCTGTCTAGGGTTTAATCGAATCGAACAGCACTGTAGCAGACAGAACACAGCTTGAATTTCATGCACAGATGCATTTCACTATTGCCAACACGGATACGTACTAAAGAGGGTTGTCCTGTTTTATGGCTTATTGGCTTGCTTGCTTTCACGTAGTGGAGCTTTTCTTAGGGGGGGAGCGTGACTGACTCGAATTAGTCATGAATAACCAGCAAAAACAACAGAAACGACGAGAAACGTTCAGCGTCATCATGCTGCGTATACTCGCACTTGTACTAAGAGCTCTCTTTCATATATGGGGAATTATTTGCTGCTGATCCTCTCAGGTTTTCCATGATGTAGAAAGTCTAGCTTGTGCGTCACTTGTCACAGAAATTCCTGTAATTTGTCCCGGCCCCATTCATCAAATTATTCCTTCTGCTGCTACCACAATCACTACTGCTGCTTCTAGCACTGTTATTACTGCTGCTCCTACCACCGTACCACCACTACTGCTCCCACCATTACTACTACTCCTACTACTCCTCTTACCACCCCTACTGCTACTATCACTGTTACTACCACCACTACAACTACACTGCTGACCACTCCACTATTGATCTTACCACTAATGTTCCTACTACATTTGAAGCTATCACTATTACTACTACCATTACTGATCCTTTTTCTAATACTCCTACTGGACCACCCCCACCACCACTACTACTACTACTACTACTACTACTACTACACTCATGAGCATGTCTCTCGCACACTCTCCATCACATTTTCTCTCTTCCCTTGGAAGTGTAGGTCAAGAGCTTATGATGAGAGATCTTTTGATGAAAACCGGGTTTCTGCTGACTAACAGCTCACTCAACTTCACTCCTGTGATGTTGATGCTTTTGTGGAATAGCTGTGGGTAGCAATCTCTAAACGATGACGAGCTTTGTGTTTAGTGCCGCTTATGTTCGTGCTGTGATTTCCTCAGTGATGTAACCACGTCATAATGCCTGAGAAATTCACTTAAGAGAATTCACTTTGTGAGGTAGCAGGTATTTATTTTACATGTTATAGGAACATTGTAAAAATTGCATCATTTTACAATGTTAGTGTGGTGCTGCACTGGTCATGCTTTTTATGGGTTGCGACTACATTCGCTCAGTAGCAGTTTTTTCCACAAGTCTCCGACAATGGAAAGGGACTTTTTTTAATGGAAATTTAAACAAGATACATACACACGTGGACAAAATTGTTGGTACCCTTTGGTCAATGAAAGAAAAACTCACAATAGTCACATAAATAACTTTAATCTGACAAAAGTAATAATTAAAAAAAAATCTATGAATGTTAACCAATGAAAGTCAGACATTTGCTTTTCAACCATGCTTCAACAGAATTATTTAAAAAAATAAACTCATGGAACAGGCCTGGACAAAAATGATGGTACCCCTAGAAAATACTGACAATAATGTGACCAAAGGGACATGTTAATTCAAGGTGTGTCCACTAATTAGCATCACAGGTGTCTACAATCTATAACCAGTCAGTGGGCCTATATATAGGGCTCCAGGTAGTCACTGTGTTGTTTGGTGACATGGTGTGTATCACACTCAACATGGACCAGAGGAAGCGAAGGAAAGAGTTGTCTCAGGAGATTCGAAAGAAAATTATAGACAAGCATGTTAAAGGTAAAGGCTATAAGACCATCTCCAAGCAGCTAGATGTTCCTGTGACTACAGTTGCACATATTATTCAGAAATTTAAGATCCATGGGACTGTAGCCAACCTCCCTGGACGTGGCCGCAGGAGGAAAATTGATGACAAATCAAAGTGACGGATAATCCGAATGGTAACGAAAGAGCACAGAAACTTCATGCTCAAGGAACATCAGTGTCAGATCGCACCATCCGTCGTTGTTTGAGCCAAAGTGGACTACATGGGAGACGACCAAGGAGGACACCATTGTTGAAAACAAATAATTAAAAAGCCAGACTGGAATATGCCAAACTACATGTTGACAAGCCACAAAGCTTCTGGGAGAATGTCCTATGGACAGATGTGCCTTCGCAAAAAAGTTCAATTTTTGTCTCATCAACTCTATGTTCACAGACGGAAAAATGAAGCATATGAAGAAAAGAACACTGTCCCTACTGTGAAACATGGAGGAGGCTCTGTTATGTTCTGGGGCTGCTTTGCTGCATCTGGCACAGGGTGTCTTGAATCTGTGCAGGGTACAATGAAATCTCAAGACTATCAAGAGATTCTAGAGAGAAATGTGCTGACCAGTGTCAGAAAGCTGGGTCTCAGTCGCAGGTCATGGGTCTTGCAACAGGACAATGACCCAAAACACAGCTAAAAACACCAACACTTAGAATGGCTAAGAGGAAAACATTGGACTATTCTAAAGTGGCCTTCTAGGAGCCCTGACCTCAATCCTATTGAGCATCTTTGGAAGGAGCTGAAACATGCTGTCTGGAAAAGGCACCCTTCAAACCGGAAACAACTGGAGCAGTTTGCCCATGAGGAGTGGGCCAAAATACCTGCAGAATCGTTTGATTGCAGTGATTGCCTCAAAAGGTTGTGCAACAAACTATTAAGTTAGGGGTACCATCATTTTTGTCCAGGCCTGTTCCATGAGTTAATTTTTTTTATAATTCCGTTGAAGCATGGTTGAAAAGCAATGTCTGACTTTTATTGGTTAACATTCATAGAAGTGTTTTTAATTATTACTTTTGTCAGATTAAAGTTATTTATGTGACCATTGTGAGGTTTTCTTTCATTGACCGAAGGGCACCAACAATTTTGTCCACGTGTGTATACATGTATACTTTTTTTTTCACCAATTATCCTTCCCCCACCCAATGAGAAAACAACCGCCAGTCAGTATAAATAAGAAATAGGAGAAAATATTTCAATAAACATGAATAAAAAGGAATAATAAAAAATCTTTCATTACCAATTTAAGTACATCTGTATTTTCAAAGTGGCTCAAGCATGGTCGCCAGACATCATATAATTCTTGAGTGGATCCCTTTGTGGAATAGTGAATCTTTTCTAGATAGTCAAAAATACAAGCCCTCTTTAATCCAGTGAGCATCCACTGGTGCCAACGGCTCCTTCCACTTAAACACGATCATTCTCTTAGTGAGAAAGGAGCTAAAGGCCTCGGCGCCATTCAGCATAGCACCACTTGAGTTGAGTCACCAAAAAGTGCAATAAATGGGGATGGTTCTAATGGTATTTGTCATAATTTTGACTAGGTATCAGAAATAAAACTCAAAAAATTATATCTATAATAATTATAGAATCTTTGGGCAGGCCCAGAACATATACAGTAGCATAGCTGGTTCTTGGTTACATCGGTCACCTGTGGGATCAAAGTCCTCTCTGATCTTAGATAGTTTTACCTTGGACAAGTGAAGCCGGTGGACAATTTCTGGAACAAACCAGAGTTTATCTGAAATTCGTTCTTGTACAGGGTGGGCCATTTATATGGATACACCTTAATAAAATGGGAATGGTTGGTGATATTAATGTCCTGTTTGTGGCACATTAGTATATGTGAGGGGGCAAACTTTTCAAGATGGGTGGTGACCATGGTGGCCAATCCAACTTTTGCATCCAACTTTTGTTTTTTTAATAGGAAGAGGGTCATGTGACACATCAAACTTATTGGGAATTTCACAAGAAAAACAATGAAGTGCACCCCTATCCCGTACCACGCTGAAGCTCAAAGAAAGGGAATAGGTTATCATTTGTCCGAACCGCAGCCAGTGGGGATGAGATTAGCACTTTTATCCATGATATAAATTTAGGGCCGAAACCAAATTTACTAAGAGCATAGAAAAGAAATTCCCAATTCACTTTATCAAATGCTTTTTCAACATCAAGGGAAAATAATTGTTTCCAAAGTGTTCGATAAAGCTGGGCTATATATAACCTTCAACAGGCTCCTGATATTTAAAAGAGTATCTCTTCTTGATTAAGCCTGTTTGGTCAGGTGAAATAACACAAGGCTTTTTGCAGACGGCAAGCCAGAATTTTTGAGATTTTGTTAGATTAATTTTCTGTATTCAACAATGAAATTGAACGATATGAACTGCAATCAAGAGGGTTTTTCTTTTCCTTTTTTAAAATGAAAGATGACTGCTTGGCGCATAGTTGGAGGTAACAATCCAGAGAAAAAAAGCTTTCTTGAAAAACTGACGCCAACAGAGGAGTAAGCTGATTTTTTTAAAAATTCTGAAGGGTATCTATTCAGTCCAGGTGTTTCACCAGATAGAATACCTCGAATTGCTAGGGCTGTTTCTCTAGGATATAGAGTTGTCTAATTGTGATGCTGTATCTACACTTATTGTAAAAATACATACATTTTGAAAAAAAAAGGCCTCTAATGTTGAGGTGTCAGCAGACTAATGAGCAGTATATAATGCGTTATAATTGTGCAATAAACTGCCACTGCTTGTTCAGGCAATCGCAAAAGACGTTCTACACCATTATAAACTCTCATAATAACTTTCAGCCTCGTGACACACCGTATGACTGCAAATCAATCCCTACTATATCTACCTGATATCATCCAAATGAGGATGGGCTCCCTGTTGACTCTGGTTCCTCTCAAGGTTTCTTTTTATTGTCATCTCAAGGTTTTTTTTTCCTTGCCGCCATCACTTCGACTTCCGCATCAGGGACGAACTGATAATCATAATTTATATCCGTTTTCTCACATTTCCTTCCATATTCTTCCATTATAGACAATGATCATTGTTAAAAGCGCTCTATAAATTAAACATGATGTAATTGAATGCATGGTAGCCGAAATTAACATGCTAAAGTTGCTCTAATTCTATCTCCTGCCTTTACATGTACCTCTCTTTTGTGGCTTTTTGCAGCCAAGTTGTGTGGAGACGGGTGGAGTCAAGTGGGCGAGGCCTGCCTGCGCATTAACTCGAGTCGAGAGAGCTACGATAACGCCCGGCACTACTGCAAGAACCTGGGTGGCATCATCGCCTCGCTTTCTACTGCCAAGCAGGTCGACTTTGTTCTCGGGGAACTGCAGAAATACCAGCAACAGGAGAAGGTGCGTGCGTGTGTGTTTTGTGTTATTTATGCAAAATCGCTAAATTTGCATCATAGACTTAAATACATATATTCACTCAACATTTCAAAAGAACCAAAAAGAGTGTGTGCATGTGTTTGTGTGTAAGGGAAAGAGAGAAATGGTCATAGATTTGTTGCTTTCCATACTTCTGCATCATATGAGGTCATGCAGCGTGTTTTAATTCCTGCAGAAGCTCTTCCCCTGGGTGGGCCTGAGGAAGATTAACGTGTCCTACTGGGGCTGGGAAGACAACTCTCCCTTCACTAACACTTCTCTTCAGTGGTTACCTGGAGAGCCCAATGACTCAGGCTTCTGTGCCTACCTGGAAAGAGCTCAGGTCTCAGGGCTCAGGGCAAATCCCTGCAACGCCAACACGGACGGCCTCATCTGTGAGAAAGCAGTCGGTGAGGCTCCAGTCACCATCTTCCTTTTTCTGACTTCACTTACTCTCCTCTGTTTTAAATGAAAAAAAAACAAAAAATATATTAATAATATTCTATTTGTATACATTATATATTCAATAAAAGCTACAAACCGTGTTATTGTCTATGTAGAGTGTTCTTGCTCAGTTCCTCTTGCTCATTGATTTCTTTGCTTAAGACTAGCCCTTTAACAGTCTAAAAATCTTGCACAGCTATTGTCTTTTCTTCTAGAATGCTGCATGAGCTTAGACACAGGTCTTGTTTTGTTTCCTCAGAGAGCCGGAATGCACGTCCGTGTAAGACACCCTGCTCGCTGCACGTGTCCTGTGAGAACTGCACCAGCCAGGCCACAGAGTGCATGTGGTGCGGAAGTACCAAGCGCTGCGTAGACTCCAACGCCTACGTCATCTCCTTCCCCTATGGCCAGTGTCTGGAATGGCAGACTGGAGATTGTGTGGGTAAGTGTCTTCTCCAGTGAAATTGGTTGGGACGTTGGAATATGTATGACCGGGCTATCGTCATTAATTGATCGATTTTAGTGAATATCCGTAATTGGATATGGTTGTGTGTGTGTGTGTGTGTGTGTGTGTGGTACAGGACGGTACAGAAAGAAAATAGAGCTGAAAATGAGATTGTGATTTCATACGAGAGCGAGGGAGTTGGCATTCCGCCGCTGCTGTTTGTTTTGAGTGTTTGATGTGTCTGGAGTGAGAGCTAGTGCAAATGGTTTAGAGATTTTAGTGTTGAATGAGCACAATGTCAGATTTGCATAGGAGAGACATCACTACTGGGATTGAAGATGCAGTCAGGAATCACTGATGGATTCTGCAGAGGACATCAACTTGCAGTCAGTTCCTTTATAGTAGAGGCTTTCTGATGCACAGATGTAAAACATATCATGCTAGTCCTGTGTTCCTCATCTTGTTTTCCAATATAGCAACCCAGTATTATTTATCATTTTATATGTATATTTATTTATGTATATGTATATCCTGTATGTGTGTGCGCCTTGCGATGGATTGACACCCTGTCCAGGCTGTACCCCACCTCATGCCCCAAGTCTCACTCACTCACTCACTCACTCACTCACTCATCATCTATGCCGCTTAATCTTGTATTCAGGGTCACGGGGGGCCTGGAGCCTATCCCAGGAGACTTGGGGCATGAGGCAGGGTTACACCCTGGACAGGGTGCCAATCCATCGCAGGGCACTCACACACTCATTCACACACTACGGCCAATTTGGGAACGCCAATTAACCTAATCTGCATGTCTTTGGACTGTGGGAGGAAACCGGAGTACCTGGAGGAAACCCACCAAGCATGGGGAGAACATGCAGACTCCATGCACACAGTGACGGGAATCGAACCCGGAACCTGGAGGTGCAAGTTGACAGTGCTAACCACTACACCGCCCTATAACAAAATCTGAAACGAAAAAAAAAAAAGCTTTTAAATTGGGATATTTATAAAATCGTGATCCTTATAGAAAAATACGATATGTAGGTACCGCAATATGGTATCGGGCAGTCTTTTGTAATTGCCGATCCTACTGGATATACACATGCATATGCACACACAATTATATTCACAACTCGTTTTCACTAGGCTACATACTAATGTATTTGTGGATGTGTGGAGTTTCTCAGTGACATTTACCTTCAGTACAATGAGGGCGAGCGCGCTCGCTCTCTCTCTCTCTCTCTCTCTCTCCGTGCCAAGAGCTCCTCTTTTATCTCATTAACAGAACATCCTGACAATTTCTCTGACTAAACATCTGACTTTTCCCTCTTGGCAATCTCGGGGATCTCGGAGCAAGCACAACAAACAAGCAACAATCAAGCTACAGCATTACCACTTTTTTTTTGTCGTTCTTCAAAAGGTAGCTTTAGAGAAAGAACAGAACATACATATCCAAGTTTAGTTATCTTGGGTGTCGTTTTTTGCCTCTCTGCCAGGTTTCACTCACCTGTCAGCTCCCTTCTATCCCCTATGCATCAGCTACCAAGCAGTGTGTGTGTGAGAGCTAGCATGTGCTTCCTCCAAGACGTGTAAAGGCAGTCAGCTGCATCATTTCGAAACTGCTGTTCATGCCCAAGATTGGCTCATGTCACTGTGGTTGACAGGGAAGAGAGAGAGAGAGAGAGAGAGAGTGTGTGTGTGTGTATGTGTATGTGTGTGTGTGTGTGTGTGTGTGTGTGTGTGTGTGTGTGTGTGTGTGTGAGAATGCATGGTCAGTTGCTCCCTGGATGGCGGCAGCATTATCAGGATTCACACGTCCAGTCTCCTTTAAGATACAGGAACACGCTTCCGTTTCTCCACTCAGGATCTGATAGATTTCATTTTAGTGGCATATTAAACTATATTAATGTTAGAATCTTCAGTGCTTTGGACAGAATGATTATCCATCTTCTGTTTGACAGTGGAAATCAATTCTAGATGTTAAGATTTTAGGAGATTCTGAAAATTCTCTGTCGTCAAGAAAAGCTACAGTGGAACTGTCAGCATCTCATATTTCTTATTGCCAGAGAGAGAGAATGTCATTGCAAGCAAAATGACAGGTGCATGTGCGTTTGTGTGTGTGTGTGTGTGTGTGTGTGTGTGTGTGTGTGTGTGTGTGTGTGTGTGTGTGTGTGTGTGTGTGTGTGTATGTATGTGTGTCTCTGAGCTTTTGACTCGCCGAATCGAACGGCTCACTCTGATGGAAAAAGAATTAAAATCTCTCAACCAGAAGTGGGTGGTGCGAGTCTGTAAATCTCTGACTAGGGGAAATATTTTTGTCACCAAAATGTATCTCTCCATCTTACAGAGCGACAGTTACTTACTAAAGCTCATCACATGCCACACCCTCTGTCACTGCCCTTTGTCACATCTGTGGAGCGGGAATAAAAGCCCTTTCTCTGTGCTAGGGCTTGCTCGGATGCACCAAGCTGGACATCTCTGCCGTGTGTGTCTCCGAAAAGCTCATATATTTGTTATTCATACTCCATCTGAATTCCAGTCTGATTTCTAATGTCACTGTCACAGTTATTGGTTTTGGTTTGATGTCTTAGGAACAACAACAGAATATCCTTAAGAGTGTTAAAGCTGCAAAATATTTCCTCTATTTATACAATCTGGTCCATAAGTATATGGACAGGTGGTGTTTTTTTTTTGTTTTTTTTTGGTGTGTGATATAGCCTGTGCGAAACTAATGGATTTTAAATTATGCTTTTGAAGATTTTGAGATTTAATTAGAGGTTTAACAAAAAAAAATACAATAATTGCTTAGAAATTACAGCTATTATTTACAAAGTCGCTTTGTCGCGTGTGTGTGTGGGGTTGTAGTTGGTGGCATGAAATCTGCCAACCCAGGCATTAAAGTCCACAGAAGGTGAAAACAAACCATCTGCCAGCGAACAATAAGGACATACACAAACACTCTTGTCCAACTGAAGGACAAAAACAACGCCACATGTCGATTCGGACTGCAGCTCTTTGTGGAAAACCAGTCTTGCTTTTAGTTCTTGCTCACTGCCAGATGGTTCGGCCCCTCCGCCTATCTTTCTTCATTTGCTCCATCTCTGTGTCTCGCTCTCACCTGCCATATGAATTAGCCGTAGTCAGGAGTAGCACATGGTCGTGGGATCAGGTGAGGAATCAACCCGAGGCACTCTCACAGGGCCTGCAAAAAAAAACAAAAAAAATAACATGGGCACTGCACAGTGAGACACAGTGATTTCTATGAAAATTATTAGAGATGAGAACATTTCATGTGTCTGATTAATCACACACACACCAACACTTGTTAATCATTAGATGTAATTATATCATATGATGTGCAGTATAGCAGTGTAGTAAGATTGATTGCCGTGCTGTTGCGTTGTTAATTAAGAAATGGCCTGCAGTGTTAAAAAAGCATAGGGCAGAGAGAGCTAGGCAGTATGCCCAGAATAAGATATTTTTTACGTTCTTGATAATGTCGTTTTACACTATTTGTTTTATTTATTTATTTTTGCTCATTTAAACCATTTACATCATAGTTTGTTTTTTTTCCCTTCTAGCCCAGAACTGCTCCGGTTTACGGACATGTGGCCAGTGTCTGGAACAGCCTGACTGCGGCTGGTGTGGAGACCCCACTAACACCGGCAAAGGGCAGTGTGTGGAGGGATCGTACCGCGGCCCTATGAAAAACCCACCCAAAAACAGCCAGGACCTGCTGCTGGACCCGACTCTTTGCCCCAAGGACCGAGGCTACGAGTGGGCCTTTATCCAGTGCCCTGGTGAGAGCACACACTAACACGAAATCCAAATAAAGCCTTTCTTTGTACGCTCCGCATCTCGCTTCAGTGGTTTTTCCTGCGGCGAAATATAAATACAGGGGAAAAGCTTTTGATTGTTTGTTTACGAGTGCAGGCAGGGAGTTTAATCTCTTCTTCTTCCATTCTTCCAGCCTGCCAGTGTAACGGCCACAGCACTTGTGTGAACGGGAGTGTGTGTGAGCAGTGTCGTAACCTGACCACCGGCCCACACTGCGAAACCTGCATGCCTGGTTATCACGGAGATCCCACCAACGGAGGGAAGTGTCAAGGTCAGTGAGGCGTTCAGCCAACAGGAGGCATCGTCAAACTCAGCAGCTGAGGCGGATAACAGTACACAGTAGTAGATTGGCTAAACCCACACAAAGCATGATTTCTGTTAAGGTCATACAGGAGCTGGTGCATTTAGATGTGGGAGGAAAGCTTTACGCGCGCCTGCTGTAATGGAAAAAGCACAAGCTCTCCCAGATGAATGCACACATACATATGTTTGAGCTCCCAGCAGGCGTCCCGTTGCCTTGTAACTGAAGTAGCATATTGTGCAGCAGAGGTGAGACGTGTTGTTTAGCTTCTGGCTCTGTTCATTTAAAACAGAGCTCTGTGGCCCAGGAGTGAACCAGGTCTCCTCTCCGAGGCTGTTTTGTTCAGAGTCAGGCAGTATTTGTGCGCTACTGTTCAGAGTGTTATGGGTGTTGAGCTAAAGCTGTGCTCTTACAGTAACCACATGGCGAGCTGATACAGGGAGGTTAGGCTGACTGGGTTGGCTGCAGAGGTAAATAAATACAGTTTACAGTACACAGTGCTCAAATTTGTTCAAGAGATTAAACAAAGATCTGTGACTCGTGCAGTGCCTAGTATGTAAGGAAAGCCCAGTAATTCACAGGCCAAGAGTTAGTACGTCATTAAACTTTATACAAGAGTTTGTTGCATGTATTTTCGCAGCATGTAGGTCTGTACGGTCCTCTGTGCTGAGGGGAGAGAGAGCACCTGCCTGGAGAAAACCACTTTTTTGTATTATTTTATTTACAGTTGCAAAGCTAACTAGTTCCTAACATACAGACAAGTTCCAAAAAGCACTACTTGGTGCATGTGACAATGGATTGTACACTCTATATAGCTCACTAGCTTCTTATTTAACAATATTTGGGATTCAACCCCAGAACCCAGAAGGTAAAAGAGCTGATATTCTACAGTGAAATGAGTGTAAATATAAAGAGAAACTTATGAGATTTACAGGACTGTCCACCACCTCCATGGTTTATTCTCCTCACCCTCAGGCTACAGTACTGTACATGGTACTGGTAAGAATTAAAAATTACTTTCACCCTTCTTAATATTCATCACCCTTCTTAACTCTTACTATTAAACTGTCATTTCTTCTGTCAGATGCAACTTTAACAAACGTTTAAGTGATCTCTCACAGCGATCATCCATGTTATTTTTCTGACCGTATTTCTTCCGTTAAGTTGATGCATCCAGGTTTTAATAAAGCTTTGGACAAACTTTCAGTAATATTTAATGCAATCTCCCTAATTCTTTTTCTTGCTTATTGCCTTGATGAATTAACATCTTTTCTACAACCACGGACCGTGGTTGTTTAAGAAATGTGGAGCCGCTCACCTCATACAGCAGGTCGCGGTCAAAGGACTTGTTGCCAGCTAAACCCTACTAATCACTAGTAGTAACTCTCCAATCAAAGGCTGTTTGCTTATTCAAATCTTAATGGTGGCTTTTTTGGCCAGGGAGTACTGTATGTATGCGTATGTACGGTATTTGTCTCTGCTGTATTTTAATATTTTTTAGAAAATCCATAGCTGAGCAGCAACGAAATCAGGTATATCGAAAACATGTTGATGGCAGATTAAGAGAATAAAAATCTAGACCACAGATGT
Source organism: Clarias fuscus (assembly GCA_030347435.1). Classification (NCBI taxonomy): domain Eukaryota; kingdom Metazoa; phylum Chordata; class Actinopteri; order Siluriformes; family Clariidae; genus Clarias; species Clarias fuscus. Next base: position 15,413,616 of record CM059220.1, read on the forward strand.
AAAACGGAAATGGATTTCAAATGAAAGGTTTGTCAAAGAGAGGACTTTATTTCTTCAAGTCACTTTTTAATAGGTAAGAATTGTTGTAATCCAGAGAATTTAAAATATCTTTTAGAGCATGTATTCCCAAACGTCTACCGTGTTCCCTAGTTCAGACTCGGACACACACACACACACACACACACACACACACACACACACACACACACACACACACACACACACACACACACACAGGTGTTGATTTGCTGTTACATAAAACATCAACCAGCTGACTTGGGATCACATCTTCTTCTCCACATTTCTAAATCTTGGATGCGAAGAGCAGTGGTTAGTGCGCAGAGAATTGTAAATGTGATTTGGAGACTCGCCTCATTTTTTCACCCAGAGAAACACTGTCCTACATCCTCATGATGGCCCTGTTACTTCTGCGGCGGATCATATAAAGCACAGCGCTTTGCCGCTGACGCTTTTCTAGACTATTGTAGTAGAAGGAGATTGATGGATACTGTTTTCGACTGTCAGTTTGTCTCTTCACTAATTATACTTATTGGCAATAACGCATAATTATGTCTCGCAGCATTGGATTTTCTACAGAAAGTTTTTACTGTTGAAGTAGATTGGTGACTCACTTTCTGCTGTTAAGCTTTCACTTGCTAAAAGGCAGCTTTCTGCAGGTCTAATTAGTTTAATTGTTGAGGTGCTATGTGCTCGTCATCTAAACACTCTCTCTCTCTCTCTCTCTCTCTCTCTCTCTCACCCCCCCCTCCCTCCTGCACTGTTTCTTTCATACTTCACTCATTCTACAGCATGTAAGTGCAACGGCCATGCCAACGTGTGCCAAGTGCTGACGGGGAAGTGTTTCTGCACCACCAAGGGGATTAAAGGAGACCAGTGTAACCTGTGAGTATCACTAACGCACACACACACACACGAACACGTTCTCTTCCCAAGTGTCACTGAGCCCAGAGTGCGACCTTAAAAGATTTTAATGCAGCCAATGGAACTTGCAGTGAGGTGTACAGGTGCACATGATGCAGGGAGGCTTGTCAGTGCTTGCTGCTTTCCCACCCCATTTCCTCTGACCTCCTCAATCACGCAGAACAGCCCAAGTCCATTACCCAGCGCCCTCAACCTCGAGTCTCATAATCAAGCATGCGCACCGGTGCCGCCACAAGATGGAGTTCAACCCACTTGATTAAAAGTTGATGTAGTTCCTTTGTTTGTGTCTGAATGTTTGTGTGTGTGTTTGCTTGTTTGACATTACCATTTGTGGAAGCGCCTCACCTCACTCCCGGGCGATTGCTCTCAAAGCTCTCAGGTTCAAGAGTCCCCCTTAATTACTGAAATGGAAACAATTCAGAAGCAAAATGATTTCTGTTTGAAGTCCATGTTCGTCCTCTAATGTAGTCCCGTGCTCTACGGTCTGATGTGCGTTAGGCAAAGGTGTGACCTGAGTAAGGATTAGATTAAAGCGATGCCTTGAGGAGGAGTGTTGGCGTGTGTGGGTGTGCACTTAGTGCAGATCAAATTAAGATACTGCAAGCAGAGTGCATTATTTTTCGTTGCTTCAGACTAGGACTCTAGGTCGGCGTGTGTGTGTGTGTGTGTGTGTGTGTGTGTGTGTACACATGCTTGTGTAGAGTCATTTCTGAAATGTCAGACAGATGAAAGCCAAGGGGAATGATGTGTTCAGGTTTTTTAAAACCGCCAGCAGTGCTGTTTGTCCTCAGACCTTGGTACAATGGACGTAATGCACTCTTGTATGTGTCTTGTAGTCTCACATTCAACACACACTCACACCCAGGAGGAGGAATCATAATACAGTTGTACAGGAAATATAATAATAATAATAGTAGTACATGAATATGATTGGTACATCTGCCCTGAGAAAGTCTGAACTATATTAGAGGCACAAATGCATTTGTTCTATTTTATTCTATATCTAATCGTATTCTTCCTCTTCTGTCCTTCTTCTCTTTCTTGCTTCTTTTTTGTCCCTTAGTGCTTCTTTCCTGATTCCTTCCACGCTTTATTTTTTCACTTCCGCCCACTCTCTCATCTCTTTCTCCGTCTTCTATCTATCCTTCCTTATCTTCTGTGCTTCTCCTCCATCAGCCCCTCTCTTTCTTCTACCCTTGTCCTCTGTCCTCTTCTGTTCTTTGTTCTTTATTTCTGCCTTTATCTTCCATCCTTCCTCCCTTCTGTTCTGTCCTGTGCTTCCTCTCTTATCTTGTACTATTCCTTACTACCTACTGTATCTTTCCTTAAAAGGAAGCATTGTTCCATCCATGACAGTTTATTTCTGTTATAAAAATAAGCATGCTACTGAAAGGATGATTTTGATTAGTCTCCTAGTCGTGCTATTAATGTTGATGGTTAAGGATTAATCATTAATCGTGTAATCAGTATTACATTGATAGGGAACTTGTGAAATCTCAGGATCATTACATCATAAATTAGCACATTATGGTTGCCTTACTGTGTTACTGAGAATGTATTACCTTATTACTTATAGCCACGGTGCATTATTCTGTAATTTTCAGCTTTTAAACCAGCTCTCATTTCTGCCAGCCTAACCCTGACGTCCCACACAATTAAGTACAAGCAAACACTGAAATATTTGAAGTGAGAACCCAACGTAAGATAATGACTCCACTTTCTCACATTATTCGACAGTTTAATATAACTATAATTACCATTGAGGTTGACCGAAACATTTAAGCGCTAAATTACACCACACTTAAGATGGCATTCACAGGCAAATAAAGCAAAGTGAATTAGACTCCCTGTGCTAGCAGATACCTGGACTGAAGTATAGCGAGAGCGAGGAAAATGATTGCACCGAGTGAAACTTTGATCATCAGATGCTGCAGACTTTAATGCGTTTGTTGTTCGGGTGTTGGGGGGGAAGTAATTTGCTTAGATTGAGAGCAAGTGAGAGCTCTGTGGGAAAATTAGTGTTAATTTGTTTAGAGAGGGATGGAGGGATTTTGTTCATTTTCCTGTCTTAATAGGACATAGAAAATAATAGAACAAAACCACAGACCTGTGATGGTGATGCACTCGGGGGTGATGCTAACGGATAGTTATTTCTTTTTTTGGGATACGTCATAAATCATGAAATAACTGGTGTAAAAGTTACATGGTGAATTTGGAAGGGAAGCTTTTTGGAAAGACCATCACTGTAGTTTTAATAAGTTTTGCAAGTAACCCGAGTGCAATGATGAATTTACATACAGTACAGCTGAGTGTTGATATCGTCACACACTCGATTCACTTAGTATCTATTGAGCTCTGGATCTGGCAGGTAAACCACGTTGCTAATGTTCTGATGAAAATTATATTATATTGAGATTAAGTGCAAACCTGGCCCCACCTGTGTGACGAAGTTACCAAAAGAACTCATATTCTCCAGCATGCTCAGTAAACCTAACAGCTATTTTACTTAGAATACTGCACAAATCTGTATCGAACACTACCGCTTATGTTCAAGTAAAGAGTTTCCACACCAAATATTGACCGTTTATTGTTTATTACTGTGCTTTTTATAGAAGTTTCTTTTAATGTAGAAATGTTTTCAAAAGCATCATTGCATATGGCTTTTGTTTGGATGTTCCCAAGACTTTTGCACAGTACTGTAAATAAAACAGCTGTTCCGTTTTACTGAGCATGCTGGAGAATATGAGTTCTTTTGGTAACTTCGTCACACTCACTCCTTTCTATTTTCATGCAAAACCCAGGAGTCGACATTATTGATTTGTTTTTCCCATGTGAAAACTGGTCTGTCATGTAATATGTCGCTTTCTTTACAGGCATGCAAACCGTCTTCTGTAATGTTATTTATTTTAGTGTATCTTTGTAGGGAATGGTCTTGTGCATAATAATGCAGACATAATAAACTTACATAACAAAATTTGTACTATGGTTAATACGGCGCCTAAGACTTTTGCGCAATACTGTGTATATGTACCCGCATACTTGCATCCATTGTAGTAAATATCAAATTTTAACCAAGTAAAGGCTGCCAGTCTACCCAGACTGTCATTCAGACCCTCTGTAAAGTAGTCATAACACGTTCTTTCTAAATCCTTGCTTCAATTAGCACATTCAGTATAATTTCTGTACTTTCCTGCCATTTTAATGTTTCTATTAAACTTCTTTTGCAGATGTGATTCAGAGAATCGTTACCTTGGCAACCCTTTGAGAGGAACCTGTTACTGTAAGTATGGCCTTTAAGACTAATCACACTGAACAATATTTCATTCCATTGCAACTTCATGCCTCTCTGATCAGCATTGTACAATACAGATCAGTTACCCCGGATCAGTTATCAGTTGTTGTAAAAGTGCTTTCAATTTGTCAGAGCAGCTCTTTTAGATCGTACCTCACCTTTTATTTCTTTTGTATAAATTGTAGTCGATTTGGTGTTTGATCATTTAACTGGGACAATTTCATTGTAGCCTGACAACATTCTTCTAGTTAAGTCATCGTACACCTTAACAGTTCCAGTAAGTAACATGACCTAAAATGTCAGACCAGTCCATCTCCAGGCATCCTCTGATGGAACAGGAAGCGTAGGTAGGGGTGCCGACTCTTACTCAGTGTACATCTGACAGGATGCATGATGATTGTGTGTGTGTTCTCATGTGTGTATGCAAGCATTCATTCACAGACACACTCGCAAGCTGTGCATGGTCTGTATGTGAGAGGTGCAGTGATACAGCAGTAGGTGGCAGTGTTGCGGTGCAACAGTACCCGCGTGCAATGCTTGTTGAATTCTCTATCAGCCGTCATCATGGAGCTCATCCAGCCTTAATGTGGTCAGGAGCATTTAGGACATCAGATTTCACTCAGTCTGCAAAAGCTGCCAGCATTATCCCTAAGCCGTCGCCAATCCGCATTAAACAAACCCGTCGGTTTATCAATCACTCTGTCGTTGCACCACTCCAAGTATATCTTTTAGATGGAGTGTATAGGCATGGACTGACGGCTTCTGCTTCTCTGATTAGAGAAGAGTGTTAATATGTCCATGTGTACTCTACTGCAGTTCCCCCGTGTTTGTGAATGAGTTGTGAAACAGTGACGTTGGATAGAAGTGAGTAAACCGGCTAATTGTAGCTTAGGAAGGAAGATTGGTGGGAGTGCGTCAGGAACTTCACACTCTCTTCTTTTTTTTTCTCTCTCTGGTCAGAGAAAACTGTAATATCTTCCCCGGATAACACCATGACTTGATCCAATGTCCTTTTTCAGTATAGAAACTGGATCACTAATGGGATTGTTTGCTTAACGTTCCCCACTGGGGGAAAACTCCCTGAATGTCGATAGGATACAGTGTGACTCTGTCTGGCTCTGCAGAAAAAAATCTATACAACCAAGCTGTAGCCCTTTATGCTTCAGGGTGACTTCAATGGGCTGAGTGGACGCTGTGTTGGATGGTGGAAATGCAGTTTGTGTTAATACATTAAATGGCCAAGAACACCTGATCATCACATTCATATGTGATTCTTCAGGCTTATTTATTTTAAATGGGAACTCCACAAAGATATGCTTTGGAGTGGAAGAACTTATAGAGCACCTTTGGGATGAATTACGGTGCTGACTGCACCTCAACGTCACTGCCTGACCTCTCTAATGCTCTTATGTCGAAATCCCCACAGCCACCCTTCAAAATCTAGTGCAATACTTCCCAGGGGCAACCAATGGCATGTTAATGCTCATGGTTTTGGACTGTGTGTTATAATGAAGCAGATTTTGGCGCCATAGCAATAACTCGCATAAAGTGTCCAGTAAATATCTAAATGCTTCTTTAATGACATTAGCAATTTTCTTTTTCTTTTTTTAAAGCATTTTAAACTAGATGGTGCATTTTATTTATTATTATTATTTTTTTACAGTAACATTTTTAATCTCATAACACTTTAGATTAGAAGTAAAAACAAAATCTGTCTCTTGGTCCGCACTGGATTGCATGTGTGAAACATTATAGCTCCTAGTTTGTGGTAGTTTCTTGTATTAAAATACAATTTTAGAATAATGCCAGGGCTTCTTTTGCATAATGAATAATCAACATCTATTTTCTGCAAATTATCCGCGACCTGGTTGCGAGCTCGACGGCACACGCCTCGATTATTCCCCTCACAACAGTCTGTTAATGGCGTGTCTGTGTGTCCTTCTCTTTATTGGACAGGTAATTACTCATTACTAACCGAGTCACAGCAGCAGTCCTGACAGGCTCTTGTAAAGACGATGTGTTCCATCTCGCAACAAAACAGCGGCCATTGCCTATGACAGCAGCATTGTGAACAGCTGCTACTGAGAGCATTTTGCCAGGAGTACGATGGTGTGCACATGTGGTATCTGTAATGTTACTGCGTTTTATAAGGGTGTAGACATGGGAAGAAAAAAAAAGTCACAGACCTTAAATATTCCGGAAAAAGTCACTTTAATCAGGACAAACTTGGTGGTGCACTCAGTCAGTCACCTAACAGCTCTATACAGGTGACTGATGACTCATTTAGCACTTTAAACTGCCCCTTTGTGGTACTTTTCATAATGCCACCTATTTCACCCATGGTGACTGCATCCCTGAGGTGAACTATTTTCTAAATGTTAATCCTAGCAACATGTGTCATGCTTTTAAAGCTTTTATTAGTTGACAAAGTGTGTGTGTGTGTGTGTCCGTGTGTGTGTCAGTGTGTGCACGCACACACGCACAAGGTTGCGATGTAAAAGCTTTAAGTGTAATGTCTTTTGGATGTTTTGACCAGATAACCTTTTGATTGACTACCAGTTCACCTTCAGTCTGCTTCAAGAAGATGACCACTATTACACTGCCATTAACTTCATGGCCACTCCAGAGCAGGTGGGTCACACTCCACTCATCTTGCACAGCACACAATACTGCATTTGTCAGAATCTATTCTCTGCATTCTTGTACACATTCACACACACCAGTAACACCCTTTTTTTGGTTTGTCATTTAGAGAGATTCTTTAAAGGCGCTATATTGATGCATTCATACCACAGCGCTTAGGAAATCCCAAATCTAATTAAAGCTTCGATTCATATTCTTTATTCTACCTCATTCTCCAGTTCTGATTGGTCAGAAAATGTACTTAATTTTTTTCATTGGACAGTAGTTTCAGCTATGTGAGCTGTAGGTTTACATTCTAATGTGAGTTCGTTTCTATAATAACAGCTTGTATGCAGGAAGACGTCTAGTGGATACTTCACCAAAAAAAAAAAACATTTTTTGAAATTTTTTTGGTTTTTCTTCAGAACCCAGTAGTTTATATTTTTTCAGTAATATGACAAGCTATGTTTTTTGACAGAGAAATAAATAGTTATGTTTGTGAGGGGATGTTTGTTTATTATTGCTTTGATATTGTATTCATAACACAATTCTACAGACACCAATTATTCTTAACAGATTATCAATTATTAGTCTCTGTCATCACACATCCTTCTATGACTGGCAGAATAAATAACAATTATTAGAACTAGAAGAGTCATGCAGTTTTCGAATGGGTGCAGTTCCATTGTATTTTCATCTAGAAATAAAATAAAAGTAACTTAATGACAGCAAAGGACAATAAGCTAATGTTAACGCGAATGTTAATCACTGATCATAACACTTTCCAATGAGAAATTCTGAAGCTATTAGTAATTTACACTTTTATTGAAGTCATACTGTTGTCATGTCATGAGCTGAGATTTGTTATTCTTACCTCACACTGCTTTTAACACGACCTCATATCTGCTCGACTCCTACAGCCGCACTAGTGAGTGGTCTGCTAGCCGATACAACCGTACACAGAGTTCTGCAGTTAGAATGAACCAAATATGCTTAACAGAAAAGCACAAATTCAGACTTCAAATGAGAATATAAACTTACAGAAAATCTTAAAAAGCCTTAAAAAATTGTAACAGCCTACTTAAATCACCAAGTTTGAGAATAACATTGAATCTGAAAAACCTGAGTTGCCCCCTCAGGTTGAATGGACACATCACCTCTGATTAGAACACCATACAGTACATACTGTATAGTTAAATATTCCAGCACTGCTATACTCTATATCAGCACTCATGGAGTGCCTCTTATCCAATCATATTGATTGGTCTGGATTAACTGGATTATGTGTGATAACAGGGGCTGAGCGTATTGTGGACAGTCCACAACCTTAAATCTATTGTGCTGTAAACTGATTTACACTTCAGACTATATAGTTATATGAAAGTATAAGGCATAGTTTTTCATATAAAATTTCTCAAAATCTTTTTGACCAGTTTTTACCTTTGTATACATTTTCTTTAATAGCACAGCTCTGGAGTGACAGCTGTCATTCTTTTTTTTAAATGCACTAACCTTTTAATGCATTCCCTGACTGTAAGTGCGGATAAGGAGCATGAGTTCTTATAATAAAGTAAAACTTTTGATCATTGGCAAATCTCTGCGGTATAAGAGGAATGAAACTCTTTGTGATGTTCTGTTAGAGGTGAATTATCGTCTTTGGTATGGTAGCAGGGAAAGTTTTTTTCCTACAGCTTTTCCTTGCCTGTCCATTACACATCCAAGGAATGTGTGTGCTGGTCTGGGAAAACCTTCACATGTGGATATTTTGACATTGACATAGTAGAGTTTTGTAAATTAGCACTTTCCTGAACTGAAATATGTTTCCCTTTTGTATGCACGTATTTCAAACGCGAGTACGTTTATCATATTGAGTTACCACCAAAAATGAAAAGGCAGAGAGAAGCTTTTAACGGTTCTCATTCTGAGGACTGTGGCACAGGAGCGTCATAGATGCTTTGACAGACGGTATCCGATTACAAACTGAATTGATTAGACTCGTGCATTTTGTTGTGGCATGTAGATAGTCAGCACCTTGATCAAATTATGACATCGTCTGTCAGGAGATCGGTTATTTATGGCAGGCTGACTGTACCAAGCCCAGTCTTTTCATTAGATAGAGGCCTGAGCAAGATTAAAAAGCTCATAAAACATATTCATGTCATTTAGGCAATGGCACAGATAAATTATCATTGTCAGAACCCAATATATTGTTTTATTTATTAATACGTTTAACGTTTAATGATTCAAGCACAATAAAGGTTTTTCACTCAGACCTTGACACGAACAACATGAAATTGTTATAAGCTCTGCTGTGGTGGGAGACATAATGAGTTGTTTTTTCTTTTCTTTTATTCTCTTCCTTTAAAGACCAATAAAAATCTGGACATGTCCATCAATGCATCCAACAACTTCAACCTCAACATCACTTGGTCTGTTGGATCAACAGGTAATTACTTTACTTTCGGATACATTCACTCTATGTATTTTTTTATTTTTATTTTGTCTTTTGTAAGGCACATTGTCTTTGCCAAGTCAGTTTGTATGTTGTATTATTTCTTTTGTGTTTTCCATCAATTCAAAAAGTCACCAGACACTGTTTGTTGTGACTTTGACATTTTCCATTCTGTTAAACACATTTGTCCTTCTCCCCCTTGAACTTTACTAGCTTAGCCATTAATTTTTCGAGCATTTGCTCCATGTTTAAAGATACTCTCCCCTGGGCAGGGCTTTTGACAATAGTCTGGCCCACAGCTCAGAATTCTGGGACGGAGACGTCTTCAGGAGCACTGAACGATTTCAATTAAGATAACGGTTCCCACAGAGCAGCTCCCGCGTTGTCATTTTGAGCGCTTTGTTTCATATTGATGGTTTAGAAATGTGATGTGTGATGCTTCAAAGTGTGGATGGAGCGAGAAAAGAAGGAAACCTGTCGAAAGTCTTATAGGATAGAACAAACCTTTACATTTACGTGTATGTTACTTTGATTGGAAAATGTTTTTTAAAGGTCAGAATATTGTGTTTTTTGTATGTATTGAAGATAGTGAGAAATTAAAGAAGGAAACAGTGGCTCTGTTCTGCTATTTCTGGAGGTATTTTGCCTTCTAGTGTAGCTCCATTTATCCCTCAGAGAGAAGAGTCAGTGCAAATCAGTCCCTTGTTATTCTGACTCATTTCCTTTATCCTGTGCAGAATCGTTTTTTTGTTCTGTTTGGTAGAAATGGGTAGAAAGTCAGAAAGGGCACGAGGGTTCACTGATTTGTTTGATGTGTATGGAAATAAGTGTAGAAAAGTGTTATTATACTTTATATAGTATGCATATATGTATATACATACTATATATATGTTCTTTATATAGTAAATAACTTTTTTTTTTGTGGGAGGATGCTCTCTGTGCTCATTTTGATGCACTATATGGTCAAAAGTTGTGGACACCTGATCGTTACACCCATATGTGGGCCTTCTGCAATCTTCTGCCACAAAGTTGGAAACACATACTTCATTAGGATGTCCTTGTAGGCTGCAGCATTGCACTTTCACCTCCCTGGAGCCCGGACCTGTTCCAGCATAAGAATGTCTCTGTACACAAAGTGGGGGTCATGAAGTCAGGGTTTGCCAAAGTTAGTGTGAAAGTACTCTGAGCTGCATACATGTACACAGTCCACCGAACACCTTTGTGATGAACGAGAATGCTTATTGTGTCCCAGACCTCCTTACCTGATATCACTGCTCTTCTACGTGAATGATCACAAATCCTCAGAGCCATACTGAAAAATGGCTCTATAATGGAAAGATTTTCTTAAAACAATTGTTGGGATGGCAACAAGGTACAAGGTATCCACAATCTTTTGCCCATTTCTTGTATATTCACAGAGCACAGTTTTGCTTTGACTTTAATCATCTTGAAATACGTTCAGATATGCCACGCAGGGTCACATGGTTGTTGGATCCTGGTATCTGTGTTTAAAAAAATAAATAAAAATGACGTACATGAGGATGGTGCTAGACTAATAACAGGATTGCATAAATAGCAACGCTGATATTTAGGATTGTGCAATTAGCATTTTTTTTTAGTATTATTGTTATTCCAATGTATTTATGTGTCAACCTTTACTTCTTCACCTAACAGCAGGTACTATCTCTGGAGAAGAAGTCCCCATAGTGTCCAAGACCAACATTAAAGAGCACAGGGACAGCTTCTCCTGTGAGAAATTCAGCTTTCGCAGCAATCCCAACATCACCTTCTATGTCTACGTCAGCAACTTCTCCTGGCCTATTAAAATCCAGGTACGGGTTCATGTGGATATAAGTGTATTATGTTTTTGTTTCATGTTTGCTTTCAGAAGATGGACAGGATTCTTTCCTGTCTGAAGATTCCCATTACTGCTCTGCTGACTTGGCTCACACATGTCACATGTCAGACAGAGAGGAAAGCCAGCACTCGTCCTCTCCCGTGGATCGGAAATTATATTGATCATCAAGTCTAAACTGCACTTAGACAAAATGAAACACGCTTAAAAAGATCCATGGCTATATAACGTCGGAATCAATTATTGAGATGTGCGCTGGGACAGTTTTGCTGCGGTTTCCCACAATATTCATTCCTTAGTCTTATGATGCATAAAATTGAAACGGCTCTCATGTGGGAATGCATCACGTTGCCAGATGCCTAGATGACTGCTGCATAATGACGGTCTCTGAGAGAGTGATGCCTAAAGACAGATGATCTTGCTAAGAAACATTAAGGTTGAATTCAGAATGATGCACATTATTCTTTTCTTGTGTGAATTATGTCAGTTGTTTATTTTACAGCAATGTACATATAGAGCATGGATGTTGTTTTCATCACAAGCAGAAGGCATGCTGAAAGCAAATGTTTTGTGTTGGCTGTCAGTGTGGTTTTAGAAAGAAAAAAAAGGAAAAAATATTTTGGCTACTGTACCTAAGACTTCTGAGTAATTATCTAGTCAAGGATATTTAGCAGAAATCATCAACGGTGCCTTCAAAAGTATTGGAACGGCAACAAGTTCTTTGCACACCGAAGAGCATTAGATTTGAAAGCAAATGATGACTTTAAGATAATATCATTATGTTCTCTCTCTATATATATATGTTCTCAATGTTCTCTTGGTTTAAGCTCTGGGTTTCAACCTAAAGAAGAATGAGTTGTCTGTGGAGCCAAGCCAGCCATTTTTAAACATGAGAAAAGAGCAAAAAAATTGATCAGAGCTATTGCATAAGCATTGGGCAAGTGTAAAGCCAGTGTTTGGAATGTCCTAAAATAGAAAGAAACTTGAGGAGGACTTATAACCTGACATCAGACCAGGTGGGTCAATGAAAACAACAGCAGTTGATGACAGATATTGTGTGAGCTGTGAAGAGAAATCTAATAACAAAAGTCAATGACATTAAACTCCTCGACAGGGGAGAAGTGAAGGTGCTGTAGTATTATATCTCTCTTGGACCAAGCTCTCTAATCTGTTTTAATGGTGCGGAAACATCTACAAAAACACTTTAAGACTTTTCAGCCTTTATGACACTGGTTGTATTTTAGTATTTTTACCTTTCTGTCAGTTTGCCGTGACTTATTTTAGTCAGACAGTATTTTCATTTAAAGGTTGTTGATAAAGACATGGAAATATATTTACCGATGATTAGTTAGGAAAGTTATGCATCTAAATGCATATAAAATACTGACATGTTTAACAGGAAATGCAATCGGTTAATTAGTGCTACACAATTAATCACATTAAAAATCACAATATGGACCCATGTAATTACTTACTTGCAAAAGGCTGCATGTAAGCCTTCTTTTTTTCATTTTTTTTTTCATTTGTACCACTATTTGCTATTAGCCTAGATAAATATGTTTAAATACAAAACTGTACATTTAATAATGTAAATCATAATCGCAATATGTGTCAAAATAATTACAATGTGATTCTCTTTTTTTTTTAAAGAAATCGTGCAGGCCCTATTGATTAGCAATTATACACTTATTTTGACGTTGAGTTCAAGTGACTTGTACAAAGTTTCGTGCGTGTGTGGGACACTTAAACTTATGTTTAAGTTTGCAATGGGACATCCACAGATCTGCTTTTTTGATCCATGTGATCAGGGTGTTTGCCAGAAGATAGTTGTGATCATTATTCAAAGTACAATGGAGGAACATCATCATGCAGCAATACAATCGGTCTAAGATTTTAGACTGACCAAGTCAGTCACTAGATCTTAAAGTAATTGAGCAGGCATTACAATATGAACATCACAAATGAAGATTACGACAGTTGGCTGATGTCAGTGGATCGTTTGCTTGATGCAGTTATTTCTTCTGATCATCTGATTTGTTGATGCATCATCTTTGCATCTGTATCCCAAATGTCTTCAGTGTATAGGCACCAAAAAAATAAAAATCTGTTCCAATACATATGGATGGGTTGGAGATACAAGTTCTTTACATTTTATTTGATTAGTAATTACATCTATAATTACAAGAATATATAGTACAAAGAAAAGCTTTTACGTTTTTATCAGCTCTGCATCATCAGTCAGTTGCAGGACTGACTTATGTATCTTTCTGCATCTTTGTGAGCAGCATTACAGTATACTATAGTGAAAGTCATGATGTCATTAGTGCTCTCGAGAGCTTTTTGACGTGAGAGTTATCTGACGTGTACAAAGAAAAAAAAAAACATTCAGGATCTTCTGTGCTGTAGTCAGCATTGACTCCTCCTGACAGTGTGTGGGCAGTGTGGTCATGAGTCCTGTTCTTTTCTTTTCAATTTCAACACTTTTAGACTTTTCCGCCTTTATGACACTGGTTGTATTTTTAGTATTTTTAACTGCTTTTTAAACTCCTTGCACCACCATGACACCTTAACCCTTCAGGTGTCAAAATGGCATATGTGTCCTGAGCACAGAGTGGGCATTGAACACAATATGCAGTGGGATCTATGTTATCTCCTTCAGATAGGATGTACACACGTGGACAAAATTGTTGGTACCCTTCGGTCAATGAAAGAAAAACTCACAATGATCACATAAATAACTTTAATCTGACAAAAGTAATAATTAAAAAAAATTCTATGAATGTTAACCAATGAAAGTCAGACATTGCTTTTCAACCATGCTTCAACAGAATTATTAAAAAAAAAATAAACTCATGGAACAGGCCTGGACAAAAAAGATGGTACCCCTAAAAAAAATACTGAAAATAATGTGACCAAAGGACATGTTAATTCAAGGTGTGTCCACTAATTAGCATCACAGGTGTCTACAATCTTGTAATCAGTCAGTGGGCCTATATATAGGGCTCCAGGTAGTCACTGTGTTGTTTGGTGACATGGTATGTACCACACTCAACATGGACCAGAGGAAGCGAAGGAAAGAGTTGTCTCAGGAGATTCGAAAGAAAATTATAGACAAGCATGTTAAAGGTAAAGGCTATAAGACCATCTCCAAGCAGCTAGATGTTCCTGTGACTACAGTTGCACATATTATTCAGAAATGTAAGATCCATGGGACTGTAGCCAACCTCCCTGGACGTGGCCGCAGGAGGAAAATTGATGACAAATCAAAGAGACGGGTAATCCGAATGATAACAAAAGAGCCCAGAAAGACTTCTAAAGAGATCCAAGGTGAACATCATGCAGGAACATCAGTGTCAGATTGCACCATCCGTCGTTGTTTGATCCAAAGTGGACTACATGGGAGACGACCAAGGAGGACACCATTGTTGAAAACAAATCATAAAAAAGCCAGACTGGAATATGCCAAACTACATGTTGACAAGCCACAAAGCTTCTGGGAGAATGTCCTATGGACAGATGAGACAAAAATGGAACTTTTTGCCAAGGCAAATCAGCTCTATGTTCACAGATGGAACAATTAATCATATCAAGAAGAACACTGTCCCTACTGTGAAAGATGGAGGAGGCTCTGTTATGTTCTGGGGCTGCTTTGCTGCATCTGGCACAGGGTGTCTTGAATCTGTGCAGGGTACAATGAAATCTCAAGACTATCAAGGGATTCTAGAGAGAAATGTGCTGGCCAGTGTCAGAAAGCTGGGTCTCAGTCGCAGGTCATGGGTCTTGCAACAGGACAATGACCCAAAACACACAGCTAAAAACACCCAAGAATGGCTAAGAGGAAAACATTGGACTATTCTAAAGTGGCCTTCTATGAGCCCTGACCTCAATCCTATTGAGCATCTTTGGAAGGAGCTGAAACATGCTGTCTGGAAAAGGCACCCTTCAAACCGGAAACAACTGGAGCAGCTTGCTCATGAAGAGTGGGCCAAAATACCTGCAGAGAGGTGCAGAAGTCTCATTGACAGTTACAGGAATCGTTTGATTGCATGATTGCCTCAAAAGGTTGTGCAACAAACTATTAAGTTAGGGGTACCATCATTTTTGTCCAGGCGGAGTTTCATTGGACTTTCATAGGTTAACATTCATAGAATTCTTATTTATTATTTCTTTTGTCAGATTAAAGTTATTTCTGTGACCATTGAGTTTTTCTCAAAGGGTACCAACAATTTTGTCCATGTGTGTACCTCTGCGTTTGTATTACAGCACCGCCCTGGCCATTTCTCCCAGAGGCATTTCTCTTTGACCTTTCTTGCATCAGAAGCATAATCACACAAGCATGACCAGCTTCTGCTACCCCATTACAAAGGTGCAGGCAGCCGGCTGCTGTGTATAGCTGCCCTTTTCTAATTTTCTAAATTCATTTTTCCCCCAAAAACTTTAGAGATGCTTCGTCCCTAATGGAGTGTTAACTTCCCCTAGCATTCCCACTGGATCTGGGCCATAGTCAATTGCAGGGCATTTTCCCATCGCACACTTCTAAACGCTCACCCCTGAAGTGCACGTCAGGCTTAAGGATTTCTGTATATTGCTCTTGCTTTTAGCTTATGTGTACGAATTTTCTTTGTCCCCCATTTTTCTTCTTAACCAAGACCAATATATACAGTAATTCCGAGGAGCATTATAGAAACCAGCCACGAAGACTCTTTCTGTCCTGGGAGGAATTGAAAGCACTGTAGACTAATGTGTGTGCATGGAAGCTAGAGTGGAAAACCATGTTGTGCACAATGCTGGACCCTAAGGGGAATGACCATGTTTAATGCCCATGTAGGCCTGCGTGTGGAGCCTCAGGCTGGTTGGCATCAGCACTAGGTAACAGTAGAGAGATACAGAGGTTCAAGCTCCTCAGGACTGCAGTCAGAGCTTGGCCATGTGGAACAGATGTAGATCTGATGTGGCACTCTGGCCTCAACACTGGAGTTCCCCTCAAGTGAGGAAGCTTCAGTCAGGCATGTTTAACATACAGGCCTAGAGTAGATGCTGTACCTCAGTGTTGTAGTGGAGATGTTTTGTTTTTGTGTTCTGGAAAATATTAAATGCTCTATATTTCAATAGCAAGGGAAGTAACCTTTTTGTTTCATGTATTTCACACAGAGCTTTACTCTTGTGTTAATATCCGATGTGAAAGCAAATACAATACCTGGCTAAAAAAAAAAAAAGTCGCGCACACTAAGATTTCATTCAGTCACCTTTAGCCTTAATTATGGCACACAATGTGGGCAGTTCATCTGCTCCCAGAAGCACTCTTTCATAATTGAAGTCCTGGAATATGCTTGTGCTATGAGGGAAGAAAAACTCCATACATGCGATACACAATCATGATCATTCAGTACATTCAGGTCATCCGCTAACTTCATTTTATTACCTCATAACATTGCAGAGTCTAAACCTGACCAACTGAAGCTATGCCAGATCATAACACTGCCTGTCCAATCTTTTTTCCCTTGCAAATGGTAACCTTTTGATCTCCATATATGATTTTTTTTTAAAGCAATTTAGCACTATTCTTTCAGGTATTGATAATGTAATGAAGGGCTCCTAACTCAGTTCCAGCCATTTTAAATCTCCTAACTTGTTTTCTTGGTGACCTTTTTGGCCAGACAGTATAGTTTTATGACCAGTAAGATGGTAATCTCTAGTGACCAGTACTTATGAAGATTCCAGTATTTTCCTTAAATAATCATGCATTTTGAGCTCCACCACAGCAATGCGGCGCATTACAAGAATGTTCATCTTTGAGGTTAAATCCCAATGATGCCAAATCCATCAGTGGCCCGCGGCCCAAGCATGCAAAATTGGTCTGTGGTGTCAGGGAGGGAGGGGGGTTGCATACTTTGTCCTTTTTCAATCACAGGAAGCTGTGCGCTCTAACATACAGAAGGGGTCGAGTAGCGCTTTCCGCCGAGTGTGTTATCCCAGTTTGGTAGCTGTGGTGTGACGGGGAAGGAAGTGACTAAATGAGGGAGAAAAATGCATTTTTGTCAGCAGTGCATAAGGGTATCAATTAAAGATACATGTAGAGTCTTAAATATTAAGCAGTGTTAATGTTAAATTCGCTAGATTAGGCAAAGATTACAGCAGTATGTAGTTCACATATACATGGTATTAATACAACTTAATCATTGCAGTAAAGACTTTGTGTAATCCTCATGCACCAAGCTGATGAGTAGGGATTATTTTTGGTGTGTAATCGAGCAGGATTTTAAAATGTCACTTGTTCAGTTACTGTGTGCTACATGAAGATAATGTTTTTCTTGTTATTGCTGCGCGCAAGATGTTTTTCTTTAAAGCTTAGTGACATTTTCTGCCCATCAATATAGCTTGGCATCTCTCAACAACTATTGATCAGTCATGATTTCGCGTATTTATCTCCTGTGTGAAGTTCATTCAATATGGTTAATTCATTTGCAAATTATTTTCTTTATTTTCATTTCCTCTGAGATACATTCCTGCGCTGATGGTGAGATTTTTGTCAAGCTGGAGTTTCTTACTTAACTAGCTTTTGTAAAGTTTTGACATTTCAGTGGCTTACAGGGTACAAGTGCAGGAGTCTATATGTGAGAACCTGAAACTTGGAAAAACGTGGAATGGAATTTGAAGAGGTAGAGTAACGTGATTGTGTGGGGAAACCCAATCTGATTACTGATCACTTCACAGCACACAGTAGCCACAAGTTACTGCTCAAAGCATCTCTCATTCTACTGAGATGAGGTCAGCCTGCATGGTAATTGCCTCCCCCCCCCCTTATCTCAGTGATTCCCTCTGAATGTTTTGTCATTCCCACAGCCACTCAGTGCTTATGACTGTTTTAACAGTGAATAATAAGATTCCAGCTGTGAAACTGATGAGAAAACCTGACAGTTACTGTAGATGAGTGTGTGTGTACGTCAAAAAGCTCGTCAGTGTATCTTGACGTGTGCATTTCTTCACGAACATGCTGAGTTTATTTACCATGTGATGATTTTGCTACATAAAATCGAATTTCCTCTTTTTTGCCTGCAGAGTGCTTCGTCTTGTCTCGGGTACTGTAGGTTGACACTGTACAGGTGATCAGGCAGGACGTTCGTCCACTATTGATAAAAGCACAAAGCGAGAGGGTGACCCTCAGTGACAAGGCGATAAATGATCCGACTTTAATGCTAAGCTGTTAGCCTTGATTTTAAAGAATATAGAGGACATATTTTTATTTAGCCCCTCTTTCTTTTTTTATAACCATTTATGGGTTGATATCGACCTAAGATCCTGGGTTAGAAGGTTAACGAAGGGCCAAGGTTAAACTTCTTGGAAGAGGCCTCCAGGTTATGGACCACACAGTATACTATAGGGATTCAATCAGTCCTCACATAATCTTTTGGACGACTAATTACAGAATTTCTGTAAAGAGTCATCTGACGTGCATTAAAAAAAAAAAAAACATTCTTTCAGGGTCTTCTGTGCTGTAGTCAGCATTATGTTCTCCTGACAGTGTGTGGGCACAGTGTGGTCAGTCCAGTTCCTGACTAATTTCAACTTCTCCAGCCTTTTCAGCCTTTATGACCTTGGTTGTACTTTGAGTCGTGCAGCTCAACACGCATCTTTCTGTTGTAGGGAAACCACTCAGAGTGTGGTGCAGATGATTCCTTCAAAGCAATATTGAGTTTCTTGTCTCAATAATTTTTTCACTTTTTTCATTATTTTTAATACCATCATTAAAACATATATTAAGAAACAGAATAAAATTAATTTCTAGAATTTTAAAAGATAGAAATGTTGAATAATCAAACAAAAGAAACAAACAAAAGTTGACCCGATTGTCGATTCCTTGCACCGCTACATGACACCTTAACCACCCTTCAGGTGCCAAAATGACATATGTGTCCTGAGCACAGAGTGGGCATTGAACACAATGTGCAGTGGGATCCGTGTTATCTCCTTCAGATAGGATGTACCTCAGTGTTTGTATTACAGCACCACCCTGGCCATTTCTCCCAGAGGCATTTCTCTCTGACCTTTCTTGCATCAGAAGCATAATCACACAAGCGTGACCTGCTTCTGCTACCCCGTCACATCAGCCAAACAACTGTCCCAAAGGTGCAGGCAGCCGGCTGCTGTGTATAGCTGCCCTTTTCTAATTTGGCCACTCTTTTCTGAAGTCTGTTTGCTCTAGACATGCTTCGGCCCTAATGGAGTGTTAACTTTCCCCAACATTCCCACCGGATGTGTGACTGGGCCAAGCTCCTAATGAAGTGAATGAGCTCTTTTAAAAGCCTGGGCATCGTGCTATTGTTACATTATTCATCCACTTGCTCAGGGTGACTTGCATTTGGAACGTGAATCCATTCGTTGTTTTTTTTATTTTTTGGGTGGGGGTTGTTTTTTTGGCTTTGTATTTACCCAGGCAATTTAGCACCCTGCCTCATGGGAAGCTGTGCCAGTGCTCATTCTTGTCAGTGTGGTGATGCTGAATTACTGGTGGTAATTGAAATAGTGATGGTGTGTGCTGTAAAACATCTCATCTATGTCATTTGAACCAGTGAGGAACCTCACCCCAAAACCCCAAAGCTTGCACAGGGTAAATCGAAGAACTTTGCACAAACAGGGCAATTACTGTCAGTTGTAACCTTGTGTTAGCTAAAGGGGTTTGGGCTTTCTCGCGCATTTCAGTAGTCAATGGAAACCTAATCCAGGCCATCAGTCATTTTTAAAGCTACCTTCCAGCTATGATCTGACACATTGCAGTCCATTAAAGCAGGTGGAATTAGAAGCTTTTATCTTGGAGTGTCACTCGTCCTCTATCTGATCCTGGTATAACAGTGATACAGTAGACCACAAGCCCACAGGAGTGGGAATTCAAACATTTACTTGATCTACCTAAGGGTTGTGCAGTTGGGTGTCTTTGAATTGCTGCTAATGGTGCAAATATAAGAAGCCTCTGTCTCAGACATGGAAGACTCCTGTATCACTTTTGAATGTTCTATTCAAGCACCGTTTATGTCTGAGAACAAAAGTTTTCACACTTAAGCATACGTCTAAACTGATCCTTTCTTGTTGTCTCGTTATAGATCGCCTTCTCGCAGCACAACAGCATCATGGACCTGGTACAGTTCTTTGTGACTTTTTTCAGGTAAGTCATCTTTTCTCCTTTTCCTTTAGGAGCCTTTCAGTTCAGCAGTGATGAGGGCTGGACAAGTCTTAGCTATGTTACTTTGTTAAATCAATCAGAAATGACTCAGCAGCCTGCCTTAACTAATTTCCTCAGCGGCTTGTTATGCTCCGTGACCTGTCCCTTTTAAATTAGCAAGTAGGTGCTAAAGCGGTTGCCTGAGACATGTGACAGATGTCCGCAACACACTAGCATGTCACGTTCTCTAATCTAATATTTAATGTGTGTCCAATATGAACAGAGACTTTGGTTGATGGGTTCTTCGGGTGGATCTGAATTTGTGTGTCTGCTTATTGGAATGAAAGTACAATTCATTAAGCAATGAAATAAAATAGGGTAGTTAGTTGTGGTCCCAGAAAATAATTAATGACATGATGTTGTGATGTGATAATTATTTTCCTATTACAGCACTTCCCTATGTTCACTGACGAGAGACAAGCCACTGATGTTGATTTGTACGAACTTGTACAAGTCACTGACTTCTCGAGACTCCTCTCGAGTCTCGAGAAGTAGCATCCATTATTATTGTTCCTTGTGGACGTGTTATGTGGAGCAATGATTAGAAATTATATGAACGTATAAGGTGCCAAAGGTGTAAAAGTAGGTGGTCTGATTTACATGACTTACATATTAAATGTCTTCACACTAGCACACTAGGATTAGCAAAGCCAGTTAGCTGCATTAGCTATATACTCACCAGAGGCACCACTGATCTAATACTTCTTTCTACGCTTTTAATTCTTCATACGTTCCTCGTTCTCATGTAAAGAGAGGGCATGTATGATAATGTGATGAAACCACAGTCATTGATTTTTTGCACCTGACGTCATGACGCATGTCTGACATGGTCCCACCCAGCAAAAGAGACATTACTTACCAGATACAAGTGCTGAAACCCACACACAAAACCATTCCCAGAAAGCACATTCAGCAAGAAAACACATCTTAAACAACACTTTGTCTGCTTAGTAACTGCTTCAAAATCGTTCCAAATTGCCTCCGAACCCCCTGTGGTGGGTTTCATTGCTAGCACGATTTACAAAGAGAACAAGCTTTTAACACAAGGCTGAATCCCAAATCCCTCTCTAATCCATGATCAAGGGCCCTACTTGGTGTGTGGAACAAGGGGTTGCACACCTTACGTAATGCAATAGCTCAACACCTGAACAGTTAGTTAGTTATTAATTAGAAAGCTTGAACTGTCTGTATTAGTTAACATTACCAGCACATAATTTTATGAAGCATTAAGCACAATATATTCCACAGCATCATGTCATTTGCATCAGAAGCATGAATGGGCTAATGCTAATGGTGGCAAACACTATCAAAGCCTGGAAGAATCACGTTTGACGTAATCACGTTATGATAACAAATAAACAATATCCTTGGTACCTTCTTAAAATAAAACCTGGACTCTATTAACTAAACGCATCTCCTGTTATATTGAACTTTAAGCCAACTAACACACAGTATGACTGAAAAACAGTTCCTGCTATCTGATATCACCCAAATGAGGGCGGGTTCCCTGTTGAGTTTGGTTCCTCTCAAGGTTTCTTTCTACTTCCATCTCAGAAAGGTTTTCCACCATCGGCCTCGGCTGGGCAATTAATTTTGATTTATACATATTCTCTTACACATTTTATATGATTTTCTTTTGATTCTGTAAAGCTGCTTTTTTCGACAATGACTATTGTTAAAAGTGAAACTGAATTGAATTGAATTCATTCATTCATCCATTTATCCATTTTCACACGCTTGCTCGTCTTTTGAATAAGTTACCCACAATTGACTGCATATGAAAACAATCAGCAGAACAGATCAGTTGCTAGGTTACTCTTTTATCTGTATCAAAAAGCATCCGGTTGGTAATCATCATGTAATCTTTGTTATATTTTTAGCTCCAAAATACTGTACGTAGGAGCTTGATGTTGGTTAATAGTACTTCTGCCATCCACACTTGTGACTGACGTCATGTCAGTCACGTGTCTGCAAAAGAGCATTTCAAACAATAAATGGAAATGAATCACAGGTGGGAACTAAAGTGGGGATTAGGAATTTAAAGAAAAATTATTAGGGATCTGGAAAATACCTCACATTTACATGAGGTCCATATAAATCAGTCAGACCAGCTGTTTGGATTTGTCTCTCACCAAGAATGACGTTTCAAGAAATTTATGAAGGAACAATCCTCTATTTTCCTATCAGTTCCTAGCTGGTATCTTTTGTTGTGAAACATCTTCAACACTTCTGTCGAGGCAGCTGTTTCTCCTGAAGATAGTAAGATGCCAAAATACAGCTTGGTACATCACTGAGAAACCACAAATCCCACAGAAGACAGCAGAAAAGCTAAACAAACTGTTTTACTGCCAGACAATAAACCTAACAGAAGTTTTCTTTCATAAAAGTTACCAGTTATTCATATGTATTTAGTTGTTACTAACATAGAACTTAAAAAAGTATGATGCAACTGCTCTACTAAGAAATCATAATTTAGTAGAGTAAGTGAATTAATATAAACCTGTGAGTTATACAGTAAGTATGCATTTCAAAATGAATCAACACACTATATAGGCACACATGCGCACACGCATGCATGCACGCACGCACGCACGCGCACACACAGATTATTTACCACCCACTTTCTGTAATCTCACAATATAAATGATGTGATTTTAACATGAACACTGGATAAGTCAGATTTTGTTCCTTGTTTCTGTTTACGTCTGCTGTATTTCACATTGTTTGGTAAAAAATTTCATATGAATAAGTCTGATTTCAGTGGTATTGCATGTATGAGACATGCTATATTTTGTATGAGCTAAATGCTATATTAAGTGGAGTGTATGGTGGTACAGTATGTAGTGTTTCCTTCATACAGCTCCAGGGTCTGTGTTTCAATTCTGACCTCAAGTTACCTTATGGGCAGAGTTTCATTTGTTCTGCCCATGTGTGTGGTCCGTTAAGGGTCTCTGGTTTCTTCCCACATCCCATGCCAGTAGGTGAACTGGCTAGACACAGTTTTTTTTTGTGTGTGAAGAGGAATACGAAATATCAGTGTTAATAGGCCTCTTGGATTATAATGGCTGTGTTCACATTACCAGCCTGAAGTGGCAAAAAAAAATTTGTAGGGCCGTCTAAACACACAGATGTGACGTTTTTCAGATCAGCTCCAAGTCACTTTTGCAGGTGGTCCTACCTGTATATCGGATACGTGTCTGGTACGCAGTGATGCGACATGAATTAAAATGGGCAGATGGGAATTCGTGTGACCGCTGCACATGTGAAGAGTGCCATTAGTAAGCACAGGCAGCGCAGGGATTCCATTTCAACAGCGGTGGGCAGTGCGGAAAGCAGTCAATGGAGTACTTTAGGAAAGTGAAATCTGTGATTTAGTAGATATTTTAAGCACAGCGAACTAACAGCTTACCATCCTTGAGTAAAATACAAAGTTACTTGTAATTATACGAGGGTGAGTCAAAAATGATCCACACTCCAAGTATGTCATGCAAGATCAACGGCCTTGCATAGCACTCCTATATGTTTAAGCCAAAGTTTAGGCTTCAGTTCTTTAACAAGTATCTCACTGTGTAACGAGCACTTTTGATTGTTGAACTTTTTCATTATAATATTCCCATACTGGCCCTTGAGGATTCAAGACAATTGTAAGCATCAGTTTTCCAGCTGATGGTAGAACTTTGATCTTTTTCTTGCTTGGCAATTTGAGTATGTTTCTGTTCCATACTCTACTGTTTACTCTCAGGCTCGTAGTGATGAATCCATGTCCATCTCATCACCAGTAATGATTGTCTTTAAAAATAAATAAATAAATAAAAATCACCTTCCTTAGAGTATCGGTCCAAATTTAGTTTGGAGATATCCCAACACGTCTGTTTTTGCTTTTTTTCTGAGTTCTTTCTGTACCAGATACACCCGCAGACCACAAAAAAAGAAGAAGAAAAAAAAAGGCATTTTTGCTAGCACCGCAGTTACATCAGGGACTGGGGAGACAGTAGCCTTGAACTTAAAGCGCTGGTACGAAAATGCAGCCGACAGAAGTTTTAATACAACTGTAGTGCAGATCTTTCTTGACTCGCACTTACATAATTCTGAATGTGAACAGTCATGACATGGAACTACGATCTGGCCAAAAAATCTAAATTGAACCCTGTGGCATCACTGTGTGATGTGAACGCAGCCTGCTTTTTCTGCTTGCTTTAACCTATTGATCTGTGTGTTCCTCTTTCCTTCATGCCTATGCGGCGACACTACAGATAAAACCAGACGAGAGTATTACTTTATAAGGCGCCTTTTACAGACTGACAAATGACCACGTACATTGTTTTGAAAGTACTATTAAATATCTAAAATGTAATTATTTATTTTTAGTTATTACAATTAACCGCTTAGCAAAAGACAGCACTTGAGCATTAAAAGAGCGCCTCTAATGAAAATGTGCTGTTTTAATTACGACTCCGACATTTCATAACCTGACATTAGCCAGCGTTTAACAGGACGGCGAGTGAACTCCATTTTCCTGTCGGAATGGCTTTTTAACAGTCACTTTGTCGTTTCTATTAGTTAATGCATTAGTTCAGTTTCTAGAATCCATTTGCTGTGTTTGCCACCCAGCTCGCGTTGTTGAGGCTTCTGAGTTTAAGAGCACTTTGCTAAAAGTCTGAGAAGTGTTGCTGCAGCCTTTTGTACAAGCCTCTCTTGTTTCTCTTTTCTTGCATACACTTTTGTGCAGTGTTGCCCTGCAGAGCCTTATAGCATTGACTCTGGCATTTCTAGTATTTCATCTTTTTTTTTTCTTTCCTAACATACACGTATGCAGTGTGTGGTTACATCTCAGCACTCCTCTGCCTTTGTAGCTGATGCTTTCTGTGCAGTTCTGCTTCCATGACACAAGCTAAAAGGTGATGAAGGTTTTGAGGGCTGAGGAGCTCTGCTCCTAGTCCTGTCTCTAATCCTCCTCTGCAGACAGTACCTCCATGGCCTTTAATGAGCAGTGATGTTCACAAAGCTTGCCCAATCATGGAGTTTTGTAGCTATGTGAAAAAGAGTACATGAATCTACCTCTGAAATTATTCTTTATATTTTATTTCTTTTAAATTAATACTGTCTCTGAGGGGGAAAACTGTCTTTTTTTCTTCTTCTTTTTTTTTGCTTATTCTCATAAAGCATTCTAATTTAAAACAAGGATATAATGGGCCTCTATTACTAAAGGTTTATGACTATGTAGGGAATTTAAAATGTTCTACTTTGCCTGGGAGCAGAAACTGCTGAGCAGATATTTTTTGGAGATTTGTGGGTAGGTTAAGTGAGGCTGCAGAAGTTAAAATGTGTGACTCTGCATGAGGAATTTCACCAATGATCAAGAAAACTCATTTAAACCTTCAGCAAATTCCATGGAATCAATCAGAAAAAAAAAACAATTCTGATGGTAATCCTTGTTCATGCATAGGATTCACATTGAGGTAAGACACGTAGCGGCATACCCCTGGTGTTATGAACTTGTCTTCAGTGACCTCATCGTTACGCCTTGAGGAAAGCCGTTACACATGTCCATTAAATCAGTCTTCCACTTTTGAAAGTGAGATCACAACTTTCGTCTCCTCTGTTATAGCATGGTCTATATCTATTAGCTTAGCCTCAGAGGTATCCATCTGTCTAGGAGTCATCACAACATGCTCACGTTAATGCTGCAACTGTTATTCCTAATATGTGCCTTTGAGATATATTTGACCCCGTTTACAATTTAGTACTTAGTGCTGTCCGTTTCTGATCTCGTCACAGTCACAGTGAGGTTTTGTAAAACTCAACTCGGTAATTACTTTAACAATAAACACATCAATACAGTACATTGTTATTTCTACCTCTGTACCAAAAAGAAAACAAATAGACACTTATGACTCCATGTTTGTGGAGTCATTGTGATCTGAGCTACTCATCACTGGCTGTTTCTTAGTACTCAGCCTTGTTTCCATACTATTTCCCCAAAGGTGATCAGGTTTCCCTTTCTCCTACAGGTTAGCAGTCATCTTGTAGTCGTCATCTGCTGCATCATTCCCAAGCTGATGTACGCTCTCCCCACCCGTTACGTGGTGATGTTCCCTGTTTCTCTCAGATCTTGAGCAGTAACAAGGGAGAGAACTTTTATAAATTTTGATTCCAGGTGGAACTGTAAAGGGGATTAATTCCTGTTTGCTGTCTAAAAAGCAGAGGATGAAAAGGGACAGATCTAAGGAGGGATTTCTCGCACCACTACTTAATTGAGCCATTCAAGTTTTCTTGCTTTTTTTTCTGTCTCCAGTTCAGCATTATCTTCAAACAAGCCAAAGATGACGTTTGAAAGCATTAAAGGGGTTTCATCATTTGAGCTCCTTTTTTTCCCCTCCTCTCTGTATGAAGCATGAATTAATTTCACTCAGAGATGTTTACGAATGCTCACATATCTCCACAAATACAGATGCCAGAAAGCAATTTGTCTGCAGTTCTCAGCTTCACTGTTGGTATGCTTTTGAGGAGAGGCTTTTTGAAGCACATCACTTGGCTTTACTGTTGACTGAGACCTTCAGGATGCTCCACTTGATCAGGGGGACCAACAGTTTCCTGGAGGTTAGAAAGTATTTGTAGGACAAAAAATGGTAGGGCATTCCATATTATTCATATTCTGAATTAATAATAGTTAAGACCTTCATATTCATTTGTGAAAATGGGTTATTTCGCAATCTAAATACTAGTCATAACCCAGTGTATAATCTGGTTCGTTATCAACATTTATTTGTTCTTGATCATGGACCAAAATTGCGATCCCTTTTGATAAATTTTATAATAGTATAACTAGATGTAGAATTAACCTTTAAATAATCTTTCTTTTCTCTTCATCTGCAAAATAAGGTGCCTAACTTGTACTAAACCTATTAAATGACGATGATCAAACGTGTTGAAATTTTAGAGGCAGTGCTATTAATTGTCCTTGTATGATGTGACATTAAAATTCCCAGTCAGTAGACACAAAAGTTGACGTGGAAGTCAAAAGTTTGGATTTATTTTCTACATTCTGGAACAATACTGTATTTTTCACATGTCATTATGTAATTAAGTAACAAAAACAGCAACAGTCAGTTGTTATTTTAAGACATGAAGGTCCGTGTTCTGGAATAGTTCCTGCAAGACCATTTTTGTTAAGTGCGTTTGCAAAACCCATCAAGCACCATGATGAAACTCTCATGAATAACATCCTGGGAAAGCAAGACCAAAACTTACTGCAGAAGAGAGGTTTATTTAGACTTACCAGCCACAAGAATAGTCCTTATGGAGACTTTACAGACCGTAAGTAGAAGATCAATATCAACTGTTCAATTGAGATTATTGCATATTTTTATGCCTTCAGAATTGTTTTACAGTATACAAAGAAATAAAAATCAGGAATGACCATGGAGTCAGAAGGTGTGTCCAGACGTTTGACTGTTAGTGTACAGTTGTGGCCAAAAGTTTTGAGAATTGCATAAATATTGGAAATTGGAAAAGCTGCTGCTTACGTTTTTATAATAGCAATTTGCATATACTCCAGAATGTTATGAAGAGTGATGAGATGAATTGCATAGTCCTTCTTTGCCATAAAAATTGACTTAATCCCGAAAAAAACTTTCCACTGCATTTCATTGCTGTCATTAAAGGACCTGCTGAGATCATTTGAGTAATCGTCTTGTTAACTCAGGTGAGAATGTTGACGAGCACAAGGCTGGAGATCATTATATCAGGCTGATTGGGTTAGAATGGCAGACTTGACATGTTAAAAGGAGGATGATGCTTAAAATCATTGTTCTTTCATTGTTAACCATGGTGACCTGCAAAGAAACGCGTGCAGCCATCATTGTGTTGCATAAAATGGCTTCACAGGCAAGGATATTGTGGCTACTAAGATTGCACCTAAATCAACAATTTATAGGATCATCAAGAACTTCAAGGAAAGAGGTTCAATTCTTGTTAAGAAGGCTTCAGGGCGTCCAAGAAAGTCCAGCAAGCACCAGTATCGTCTCCTAAAGAGGATTCAGCTGTGGGATCGGAGTGCCACCAGTGCAGAGCTTGCTCAGGAACGGCAGCAGGCAGGTGTGAGCGCATCTGCACGCACAGTGAGGCGAAGACTTTTGGAAGATGACCTGGTGTCAAGAAGGGCAGCAAAGAAGCCACTTCTCTCCAAAAAAAACATCAGGGACAGATTGATCTTCTGCAAAAAGTATGGCGAATGGACTGCTGAGGACTGGGGCAAAGTCATATTCTCGGATGAAGCCTCTTTCCGATTGTTTGGGGCATCTGGAAAAAGGCTTGTCTGGAGAAGAATAGGTGAGCGCTACCATCAGTCCTGTGTCATGCCAACAGTAAAGCATCCTGAGACCATTCATGTGTGGGGTTGCTTCTCATCTAATGGAGTGGGCTCACTCACAATTTTGCCCCAAAACACAGCCATGAATAAAGAATGGTACCAAAACACCCTCCAGCAGCAACTTCTTCCAACAATCCAACAACAGTTTGGTGAAGAACAATGCATTTTCCAGCACGATGGAGCTGGTACAGTATGTTCATCAGTAAAAGTGGCCTGCTGACATTGAAGATGGCCACAGATTGTTGGCAAACATATGTAACCATCTAAATTACTAACTGCTTCAAACTAAATTCTTTCTTTTTTTTAGTTATGGAATGATGAATCAATTTGTTTGCAACCCTCTCACTTCTCAAACTTATGACCAGAAAAGTATTCAGTGGATGTAAGAGGAGCATCTGAGTCTGAGACTACTGCATGGGAAACTTGGATTATCTTTACTTTTCCGCCTCCGATAATGAAATATGGAATGTGCATTTTTCATACCATCCCATAGATAGAGATTCATGCAGGGTTTTGTAACTAATTAAAGTCATCTCATAAACAAAATTGTCCTTTTACTGCATTTATCAATACAGTCAGAATTCTGGCTCGGGAATTGACAGAACTCAATAAAGTTGCAGCAGTTGTGTTAGAGACTGAAAATTCAGTATAATTGGATATAATTTTGTTATAAGCTTGGTGTGTGACAGGAATATATACTACCTTTATCTAATATTGAGTTTGTTTATCTTTTTTCTTTTTTGTTCTTTAGCTGTTTTCTCTCGTTGTTGCTGGTGGCTGCAGTGGTTTGGAAGATCAAACAGACCTGCTGGGCCTCTAGACGGAGAGAGGTACGTTCTACATTATTTACTTTTTCACATTTTCTTTTCATACATATCACGTTCGTAAATATAGTAACGAAGAATGGTGGATGATGGAAGAAAAACCTCCCATCGTATTGTCGAATGCATTCCAAATAAATATTGTCATCAAGTTGTTCATCCTAAAACTTGTGTATACAATTAAAGCAACAATGTCAGCAATATTATGATGGTGCCTGCATAATATTAGTATGGTGCATCATCCTAATAAGAGGTTCTGATGAACCAATTATCTTTGACAGTATATATATATATATATATATATATATATATATATATATATATATATATATATATATATATCTGAAGCAGAGATGAGCGGTGAGAGGGAGGACAGCAGGTGTTTGATTTTGCACATGCTTGATTTTGCATGCTGAAAAGGAAAACTGGGATTTGTCTTAGCCTTTTCATCATGCTTTAACTTCTGGAACTTTCTTAAAGAGCCCTTCAGAGACAAACCATTGTGCTGTGGTGACCAGGTGAAGCTCGGGTTACACACGGCATTTTATTTATTTATTTATTTATTTATACAGTAACTTTGGAGTTGTCAGTGTTGTGATCTTTGATTCAGATTCAAATAGCTATCATAAGCCTATGAAGCTGTGTTTGACCGTTTTGTAAGCTGGAGCAGGCACTGGTAATCAGGGAGGTTGATCTGTTTTGCTCTTTTACTAATTGACATGTGAAGATAAACATGACTGATGACTGCAGTGATCCAGAACCATATTCATCTAAAGAATTAAAGCCAATAAGGCCTAATGTGGGCAGATGGGCTTCAGCTATTAGCATTCCACTCACTTTAACACTCCACTTCCTCTGTTTAGATCATCTGCTTCTGCCCTCCAGCATCCTCAAAAAAAGAGAAAAATTTATCTTTTAATTTGAAGTGATTGAAAAGCTTAAGGAGAGACACTCTGGGGAAAACGCTTGCTTTCAAAACATTTATTTTCTTTCAATCTTTGTCTAAGTTTCGATCAAGAAAGAGTCAAGATGAAGTGCACATCATTTTTTCATTTTCCCATGAATCATTCCTCAAGGTCGTGCCAGTTATTTGGCCTTTGCAAATTGCGGGAGTGTTTTAGTGCAGATCCATTATCACACATTTTTATTTTTCTCTCTGCTGCTAACCAGCAGTTATTTATGGCCTTGTTCTTCAGAGTATGGTTAATCCTTGGCCGCAGCGACTTTCTGCCGTCTCCTCTTGGCCCTCTATTGCGTCTCGTTTGTCTCGGCTTCCGTCTGACAAACTAAAAGACGCCTGATGCAAGAGGAGGTTGTGTTTAGAAATGTTGTTATGCAAAGGTTCTCATGATAATGGTTCAGTCTATGGGTTCAAACAGCCGAAACAATGAAGATCGACTTTCTGTGCCAACCTGGGAGTTTATTCAGAGGACTTCTTGTCTATAAACACAGGAAGTGTGTTTATTATGGTCAATCCGTTGCGGTTAGCGGTTACATTACTGTGAATCCAGCCATAACCTCACATCAAGGTGGCTTTAATTAATCTCACATCATTCCTCACACAGCGCATTATATTGACTGAAATATTTTTGGAGGAGTGTAAAAATAAAGTAGGCGGTTTATTTAAAGAATATTTCTACTGCAGGTTTGTCTTGACTTTGGTTCTGCATAAACCCAGAATAATTGCAGGCAGTAATTGTAGGTAGTGCATTGTGATTTTTATTTATTTATTTATTTGTTTAAAGTAGTAATTCCACTAATACTTGGGCTAATTTTGTAACAGAAGTTGAGTGAGAAGTCTACAGGGTTCACAGCACGATTTAGGAAAATTGTGGATTTTTATCATTTCAACAAATATAGAATGGGCACATAAAGTAAAACTATTTGCTGTAATAAATAAAAGGGACATTGCCCCAAACCCTAAATAATTGTAACTATTTACTGTTTTCCATTGTTCTTATTATTTTTATTATTATTATTTGGTAAATAACCAAATGTGTCTCATTTTAAAACCGAACAGGTGTGCAGCAATCTAACCTTCTGCTCTAGTTTGCATGAACATGTAATATACAAGTTAGGTTCAGTAAAGAGCATCATTCATATGAGTGTATTAACACAGCCTGTAGAATGTTTTAATTCAGATTGTTGAGCACATGCACATTTTGCTCATATATTTACAGTTTCAGTTTTTTTAATCAACAAATGCTGTTAAAATTTTTTACAAAGAATGTTACAAAGAAAGGACATACAAAAGTTTCATCGTAATTACAGTGCCTGGCCAACAGAAAGTCACACGCACTAATATTTAATTTGCCTGCCTTACTCGTTAATCATAGATCTCAGTGTGGGGGTCAGGCCATGTTTCACAATTTCCGTGCCATCAAGGAAGAAAAACACTACTACATTCAATACATTCAGGTCATCAGCTGACTTCATTTTATTGCCCCACAACATCTCTGAGCCTAGACCGCTTGTACAGTAGGCGCTATACAGTACATGATTTACACAAAAATTCACATTATAATATTCACACACAAAGCCGTAATTCTGACCAAAAGATTCATATTTGAATATTTCATCAATGTGCTGCCTGTTCCTTTAATTTAAAATTAAAAGGAAAAATGGAGAAATTTGCCAGACTGTCTGCACTCGCATGTCGACCAAATCTCCTGTACACACTCATCACTTTGGAAGAGGGTAAATCTGGACTCATCATAACCTTTTTCCATTCCTCCAAAGTCCATTTTTTATTTTTTATCACCATATGACTATTTAGTCCCAATCTTATGAGTTCTCACTACAATGTGTGTGCAAATGCTCTTATGGTAACCGTTAAACATAGCCCTGATTTCTACTGTCAATATTTTTATGATGTAACATCAGCAAGGGTTTAAGTGATCGCTGATCATGATTAATCATGAATTTTCCTTCCCTCAGCTCTTCTGCAAAGTTGATGATTCAGCACTATCTTTCCAGGTTTTAATACTGCATTGCTCAATTGTTAATCCAATTTCATCAATCTCCTTATTTGTTTTCATTGTCTGATGTTTGTGGCCAGGCTGCGTAAAGCTGCATTCAACTCGTAAGCATCGTAAACAGTACTTTGGCGGTTGGAAAAACTGTACGTCATTATGAACATACAGTAAGCATGTTCAGGGGAAAAAAGAAACATTGAGGTCGCCCTGTTTGTCTTTAGATTAATCAAGTTAAACATCTAATTGTAATGAGTATTGTCAATGTTTGGGATTTAACAAGAGCAAAGAATATATAATAAAATATCGCTAATTTTAAAGGTTCTGTGTTTACTTCTTCTGGTGCTATGAGCAGCCATGTTGCCTTAACATCACTCTGTGAACACAAAAAGAAGTCTGGAGTTGTAAAGACAACCCTAAATTGACAAGTTGAGAGGGTGTTTTCTTTGTATTTTAGTGGCTAGAGGTTTGGAATTACTGGTTACTATCTTAAGTTGAACACAGCATTAGCTGAAACATTTTCTGTGCCACATTAAGAGCCTCAGGGGAAAGGGCATGAATCTGGTGGCATTTCATAGCGTGAAAGACATTGCACTCATTTACTCTGTCGAGGAGGAGCATTCATTAAGTTTTGCTAAAAATAGCAGCAGCATCTATAGCAGATACTGCAAACAATATTTTAGAAAAAAATATGCTTTACTTATTTTTTTTTTAGTAGCACAATTATAAATGTATTCTAATAATAATAACAAAAATAAATATTTGAAATAAATTGCATCCTTTTTCAATTGAATTAAGTAATAACTGTAAAAAACAAACAATTTTTATTAAGAATCCTTCTCATCTTCTTTGAGTCAGAGTATTGCAGTTTGTGTATTTATGTAGTTATTGTTAGTAGCAGATGAGATTTGTGAAAGCTTACGGAAGACGGTTCTCTTGCGGGGACGTCTCTGTGATGGTCTGATGTCCTTGCCTTACACTGAGCTGACATTCTTGAAGGTGACATATTAGCCATTTCCTTTTTTTCATGTTTTATTGCTCTAAAGCTCAGTTAGAGGCAATCTGTTGCGTGGAGAGTGTAACAATCTGTTGAAATGAAAACACGTTATGTCCGAATAGCATTTGTTTATGATTGCTGTGTCCTGCTGTCAAATGTAAAGTTGTTTTGGGTTTACCTTTTTTGAACAGGGAAGGAATTGTCTTTTTTATTATGCTAATAACCTAGTCATTTTTCAGAGCGTTGCACTGTTATCTGTCTGTGAAAGATCATTATTTTGCTGCTTTGAATCGTCGATCGTCTGCAAATGAGGCGACTGTTGTCTTTGGTGGCCAGATTTTCATTTTACCTTCTTATAAAGTGACATCTTAATAGCATGGTGTGTTATAAAAACATTTCAGGGAAAAGGAGAGACAGGCAAAATTATGTGCCATTAAAAGGCTTTATCTTTGGTCTTCTAAGTGAGGACTTGCTTTTATTTATTTATTTTTTTTTTCACTTTTTTGAAGCAGTATTATTTCTCATGTTATTTTTCACCTTGAAATGACCAGCAGTCCTAAGACAAAGATTAAATATGAAAATTTAACATGTATGTCTCACAGACGCTAATGAATAAATAAATAAATAACTGCGCTTTAAAATAAATGTTATAGCTTTAAGCTTGAAATGACTGAATATCAGCAAATGGTAAAACAAAACCACGAAAAAAAATCAACTTTCATTGTGAACACCAGCACATCCAAGCCATTTATTTCACGTTCAGCTTCCTGTAGATGAGAACCTGACCTCTGATAGGAGGGGAAAACAAGTTGGTCTGCTGGTACAAGGGTTACAGGAACAAATATCTGAGAGTTTCAGTGAGACAGGTTTCTGTCTGCTTTTTCATTTCCTTTTTGCCAGAGGGAAGGATCCTGTCTTATCGTGATGCATGGCTCATTGAAGAAGCCCTGGACTGTTGTGTAGTGAACAAACATCACTGCTATAATAAGCTGGCACTCGCCTGAACCACAAGTCCTTGGTCCATGTTGCGGTGCTTAGTGGCATCAGTGCTTTCTGGACCAGACTGACAGAGCTGTATTAGTCTGTCTCTTGCCCTCTGTCAAGTTTAAAATGCTTCGATCTAATGCTGACGTCACAAAAGGACAGTTATGACTTTTAGAAGCCTGTCACATACAGTACTGACTCTGTATTTAAGACTAAAACTTTTCAGAAATCAGTTTCTGTCCCGGTGGATTAATTTGCAAATATAAACAAATTATGGTTTCAGGTAAGATACATTACTGGAGACGTATTCAGGTTTTGGCTTTGTCTCTACATGCAGACTCTTGAGTTTTAATTCACTTTAATTAGATTTAAAAAAAAAAACTTTTGGGGAAATTCCTTCTCATTGTTTTTCTGATTATACTTCACAGTGAATTTTCTCTCAACTGAATTCAAAACTTCAGTTAGACTATGTGTAAGCCTGAGTAGCTAGTCTGTAAACATGACCTTCCTGAGGTGAGGCTGCAACTATGGTTGAGTGAGTGACCCGCGCGAACCCAGTGTTGCCATTTGTCTGGCTGCTGCCGTGAGCACAGATGGTAGCGTGGCCCTTTTGAGCGAGTTGAGGGACGCCTGCACTAAATGTCACCTCGGAACAGGAGGAGTGGCTGTGGAACAACCAGAAGGGCCGCTGACATCGTGATGTATGGATGGCAAGCGCACTTCACTGGAGACTCTTTTACGCCACCAATTCGTAGGTGCATACTGAGTGAACGCATTAATTATCTAACATCTTTAAGGCATGCTTATAGTAGCACAGCCATTTCACAACTGTCTGAGAGACAAAGCTCTTTTCCACCGTATGTCCCATCATGGCTGAGGTTTATTTAAAAATAGCACAGACTCTCGACTGGTTAAACGCAATCATCACAAAATCACCCTGATTAATGTTTCTGATCGGGAATGGCTTTTGCACTGGAAAACAACCATGATACTGAAGTGTCTGAGACAGTTTTTTTTCTTTCTCCAGGACTTAAAATCACATTGTTATGAAATTATTCCATGGAGACACTAAAGCATACTTTCTTTACGGCAGTACTGTATAGAGGCATTTTTATAAAATGGCACCAAATTCCCTATTCTCTCCTGCAGTCCTACTCGAGGTTAAATGTTGAAGCTTGCAAATGCATTTCATTTAAAAATTAAAAAATGGTTAACACAGCAAAATTACATGCCCTGATTAATTAATATGAAACACTAATTTACACCATTCGCAAATCTCACATACATTACGTGCTTGATCTGGGGGGAATATGGTATCAGTGAAACACAAGTCACCATGAGGAATGCACTGTTACTAGATCAATTAAAACACACACACATACACTCACGCGCACACACACACACACACACACAAAATGTGGGCATTAAAGTTGGGAGGAAAAGCTGCTAAGGGCATGCATTACTTTTTCCAGGCCATGCTGTTCTGAAAAATGAAGCACTTGTATAAAGCTTCTTGGGCAAAAGCCTATCTTTAAGATAGGACTATACATTATTAGAGACTCTCAAGGACATCAGCAAACCTCAGGCCAAGACATCCAGGCGTTTTCTTTTAGCATTAAATGAAGCTCCGTGCATTCGAAAATGAGAGTGGCTGCCTTTGTGCTGAAGTGGTGCGTTTGAGAGCACAGATGTAGACAGGAGAGATCAAAAAAGTCACAAAACCTCATGCAGTCAATAATTTTTTTTTTTTTTTTTTTTTTTAATTCTCCAGTTGTTTAGAATTCAAGATTCAAGAGTTGTACATGCACAGTAAACGGTCAGTTACATTGTGGAATGAAATTTTTACTCTGCACTCTCTGCAATAACCATAAAAATTACATCACTGTACAGAAATACTCTGTCTGACCAAAAAAAAAAAAAAAGTCACAATTTCAGAAGGGTCTAATTATTGGGCTGCATCAAGCTAAGAAAATAACTAAGGAGATTTTAAATGACTGGAGTTTGGTTAAGAACCCTTCAACACATTATCAAATCCTTTGTGGAAGAAATATGGTCAGAAAAAAATTATGATTTTGATTTGATTTAAACGTTTGGTGAAAGTCCATGGTGAAAAAAAAATCAACAGTAAAAACTCTAGTCATTCGAAATAATGCGGTCGGCTGGCGTGACATGGTTCGGAGGAAACACGTGATAGTCTTCGGCCCTCCCGACTGAGTGGTAGTAGTAGCCTAAATGTGGGAGCCCCCTAGTGGTGGGGAGGAATTAGATACGACTAAATTAGGGAGAAAATCAGTCATGTTTAATATGTTTTCATACGCACACAATTTCCATACAAGCACCAGTTGATGGTTGTGATGAGAACTCACAACAGTGAGGATTGGGAATAAATAGCTGCATGACTATTAGTGAGACTAATCAGGTCTTTAATTTGTTAGGGAGCGTAAAGATTGGACTTTGGAGCAATGGGAAAAGGTCATGTTGTCTGATGAGCTCAGATTGACCATACACACGTGGACAAAATTGTTGGTACCCTTCGGTCAATGAAAGGAAAACTCACAATGGTCACATAAATAACTTTAATCTGACAAAAGTAATACTTTTAAAAAATTCTATGAATGTTAACCAATGAAAGTCAGACATTGCTTTTCAACCATGCTTCAACAGAATTATTTTAAAAAATTAACTCATGGAGTTAATTGGAACAGGCCTGGACAAAAATGATGGTACCCCTAGAAGATACTGAAAATAATGTGACCAAAGGGACATGTTAATTCAAGGTGTGCCCACTAATTAGCATCATAGGTGTCTACAATATTGTAATCAGTCAGTGGGCCTATATATAGGGCTCCAGGTAGTCACTGTGTTGTTTGGTGACATGGTGTGTACCACACTCAACATGGACCAGAGGAAGCGAAGGAAAGAGTTGTCTCAGGAGATTCAAAAGAAAATTATAGACAAGCATGTTAAAGGTAAAGGCTATAAGACCATTTTCAAGCAGCTAGATGTTCCTGTGACTACAGTTGCCAGACCATTGCCAGACTGGAATATGCCAAACTACATGTTGACAAGCCACAAAGCTTCTGGGAGAATGTCCTATGGACAGATGAGACAAAAATGGAACTTTTTGCCAAGGCACATCAGCTCGGAAAAATGAAGCATATCAAGAAAAGAACACTGTCCCTACTGTGAAACATGGAGGAGGCTCTGTTATGTTCTGGGGCTTCTTTGCTGCATCTGGCACAGGGTGTCTTGAATCTGTGCAGGGTACAATGAAATCTCAAGACTATCAAGGGATTCTAGAGAGAAATGTGCTGGCCAGTGTCAGAAAGCTGGGTCTCAGTCGCAGGTCATGGGTCTGGCAACAGGACAATGACCCAAAACACACAGCTAAAAACGCCCAAGAATGGCTAAGCGGAAAACATTGGACTATTCTAAAGTGGCCTTCTATGAGCCCTGACCTCAATCCTATTGAGCACCTTTGGAAGGAGCTGAAACATACAGTCTGGAAAAGGCACTCTTCAAACCGGAAACAACTGGAGCAGCTTGCTCATGAGGAGTGGGCCAAAATACCTGCAGAGAGGTGCAGAAGTCTCATTGATAGTTACAGGAATCGTTTGATTGCAGTGATTGCCTCAAAAGGTTGTGCAACAAACTATTAAGTTAGGGGTACCATCATTTTTGTCCAGGCCTGTTCCATGAGTTCATTTTTTTATATAATTCCGTTGAAGCATGGTTGCAAAGCAATGTCTGACTTTCATTGGTTAACATTCATAGAATTCTTATTTATTATTACTTTTGTCAGATTAAAGTTATTTCTGTGACCATTGTGAGTTTTTCTTTCATTGACCGAAGGGTACCAACAATTTTGTCCACGTGTGTATTGGGTGTGTCAGGGTAAGAAGAGAAGCACAATACATCCTCATCCATAGTGCCCACTGTATAAGCCTCTGGGGGCTGTATGATCTGGGGTTACATCAATTGGTCAGTTCTAGGCTTAGTAACGTCTTATTTTATGTGGCAATAAAATTGAGTCGGCTGATGACTTATTACACTGCATGACCAAAATATCACATCAATGGAGGTTTTCTTTGCTGATGGCACAGCCATATTCAATTGTGTGCTATTGAATGCATCTAAAGGTGATTGAATTAAATTTTAGTATGCAACTTTTTTTTGGACCAAGTGTATTATAGGTATGATATACTGTAGATTTCAAGTAGTGCTCTAATAAAGAAAGTGACCGTGAACATGTACAGTATAGAGATTCAGCTTCTTTTGAAACATTCAACATCAATCAAGCCGCTTAATGTTAACTGATGTCAAAATAATGTAATGATCACCTAAAACCACCCCACTCTGTTATTTTAGATTAAATTTTTAATCTTTAAAGCTCTCCAGGAGGACACAGTGAATATGTTCACAGATACAGTTCCCGAGAGAGGGGCTGCTATAGGAACAAAGCTGTGGCTCTGCAACAGCCCCATCTTCGCTGGTCTGATCAGGCAGTAAAATGTTCCTGCACTAATGAGAGTAGCACATATGGCTGTGTCCAAGTGCTCTGAGTCACTTCATCCATTCATTCAGCACACTCGCTCGCCAGGGAACATTTATGACAAATGCGCTTACTGCGTTGTGAAACTTGCCTTCAAGGCCCTTGCACTCGAGCCACTCCGCTTCTTATTGCAAGAGTCTACACAATCCGAGCCAGGCTCCTGAGTAGCAGGGGTTGGTCAGGGTGCGGTGGAACAAATCAATGTGGAGTATACACACTGATGTGGTAACAGTACCAGATCAATATCAAATACAATTCTGTACCAATGAGATTGACCTGTCCTCTCTGATAGTCAGCAGTTTTTTTTTTTTTTTTTTTTTTTTAAATAACTGCCCGAGTCCATTTTGTAATCAATCTGCAGGTTCGATGCCAGAAGAGCTCATTAGGACATTGGCATTTGATGTTCCTTTGGAAAAATTACATTTGTATTTCCGTCCCGTTTATACTTCTAGTGGATTACTTTACCTAGACGATTTCTGAAGGATCTTGTTCCATCCTTAAATTCTCTCGCACACACATTTCATCAAGTCCGAATGATGTTCTATGTGCATGAGTACTCAGTGGACTGATTTGATTCTTGCTTTGGCTGCTCTAGCTTCTGTTGTTGGACAAACTTTATCAGGCAAAGTGTCCAGGTTTTGTCTTAAGCCCTGGAAGCATTGTAATGTTGCCTTTAATTTCTTCTTCTAAATCACAAGTAAGCCAGCATTCAAATATTTGATCAAAATAATATTTACAATTTCGGTATTTGGCAGATACCCATATGTGAATTACGTTTATATAAATATAGATCTTGAGGGTTGAGAGCCTTCCTCGTGGGCGCAATAGTGGTAATTCGGTGGTGCTGGGGTTTTAACCTGTGACCTTCTGTAGTCCATCATCTTAACCACTCATCTCCCCCTTCCTAATTACAAAGATTTTGTGATTCATGTTGATTCATTTTCATCTTGAGCATCCCCAGATGCTTTGAGGTCCACCATGACCCTAGATATTGTGTAAATAGACAATTTAGCATTTTTTGCCCCCCTTTCTTCCGTTATAAATTTAAACCAGGAACAATATTCTTGTTTTGTTGGCTAATACATTGTGTTGACCCCAGAAACATATTTTTCTAAATATTGTTTTGTCCTTTACCTGACTGAGTGAAATTAAATTTAAACTTTTTCCTTATTCCTTTACCCACTTTCTTGAGGACGAATGTGTAATATGCATGCTTCCATCAGACTCAGCTTCACTCAACTTATTTCATTATGGCTCGTACAGTATTTTGGAATTTTAGTGACTTGTAGAAAACCCCTCCTGCTTGTCAGTGTTGGAAAGAGCATAGTGGTTATATAAACCTTTACTATCTCTCATCCTGCAATCTCTTGGATTTATAGTTCTTGTCAAATCTCTGACGGCAAACTTCTAATTCCATAGACCCGTTTGCGGATTTAACATGAAGCCCACGGAACAATCGATACGCGATCAATCTCAATTCCACATCAGTAAAGTCTTCGCACTCCTACCCTCGAGGAAGCTTTTAAATGTGATTCAGAAAATGAATAACTCTGAATTGACTCGACCCCTACCCTGGCCTGAACCGCACTGTTTTTGTTTATCTCAGTGTTTTCGTTTTGTTGCACGTGATGAGGATTAACTTGCTGCTATAACCTTTTACAGTGCTCTGTGCATGACACAAAAGCAATCTTTATTTCAGGTTTGGAGAGGTGTTTCAGCATATTTTATAAATGATGGGGCGTTGGGAGATTTTGAGGGTCATGGGTGTATGAGCCGATTTATGTGACGACCCAACTTTGTCTGAGGGATTATTGTAGAGATTTGAAATGCTAAAGGCAATGGGCCTGATGAGTAATAGCAGGTGATGTAGAGAGATGGATAAATTGCAGATGGTGCTTTTTGGCTGTCAACAAAGGCAGGCTGTTGCTGAGAGAGTGTCTATTAGCCCAAATGAGTGCATGCCACACTGCTTTCCCAGGGCTCCCTCCTCTCTCTCTCTCTCTCTCTCTCTCTCTCTCTCTCTCTCTCTCTCTCTCTCTCTCTCTCCTTGTCTGTTTCATTGTTTCATTCTCATGTTTCCTGATTCCCGCTTTCACTCCTTTTCATGAAGGAGCCTATTGATAAATGCTGTTATTGATCTCTTAACACTACAGGGAGGACGTTTGGCCCCAATCTGGCTCTCGGTTGGATCAAATATCATAAATGTTCAAGTATTGACCTCCTCATCAGTGGCAATATCAATGCTCTTCAGCCATACTCGTATCCATTTCCTAGTTTTGTCTTGTGTTGTTTTTTTCCTCTTTCCCTTTCTGTCTGGAACATCAGAGGGGAAACTGGCAAGCTATTCATTACAGAAGCTTGATTCTAGCTCACCCTGTGTTTTTGGTCAATTATGGCAAACTCTGTGATTGATAAACCCTTCTCAGACTCTCTCACTCAGACTCTCTGACTCGCATATTACAGACAGCGGCATGTCTCTCTGTGTACTGCAGTGACCTGATCATACTGTCAAGAGGAGCTGTGAAGCTTGGTGTGTGCATGGTTTTTGATAATTCCATTATGAACATGTTCTCTCAGTGGGATTGGCCGAAGCGGTGTTTAATAGAAAAGATAATGAACGATTAATTACCGTGGAGCAGACGGAGCTCATTCATGCTGAAACTGCTTTGTGTGAGGGAGAAATGGTTCAGTAGTGATTAGTGCTTATGTTTGATAACTTGTGGGTGAAAGACGCTTACTTCGCAATTGTGGTGCTATCTAACTTGAATTTTATGGTATATTTATATGTATAGATATGGTTTGTCTGAGGCTGTTTTCCCACTTTACCCCATTACACTTGATCCCAAATTGCGGTACACTTGCGTAATGCGAACACTCCACATATCGTGCACAGCTCATCAGCCTAACATGCTCGAGTCCACTTGAAAACGTGGTCTCGAGGCAGTACAGCTTATTCAAGCACAGCTCGAATCAAATATGAAGGCCAACTGTAGCTGAACACGGGAGTCGGTTTCCTCTGGGTACTCTGGTTTCCTCACACAGTCCAAAGACATGCAGATTGCACATTTCCATGTGCCTGTAGTGTGTGCGTGCGTGCGTGTGTCCAAAGTCTCCTGGGATTGTTCCAGGCCCCCACGACACTGTATACAGGATAAACGGTCTAGAAGATAAATGGGGAAAAAAGTTGGAGATTCATTTTTGTACCTTTCAAAAAAGCTCATTAGTGAACATCATCATCTTCTGAAAAAAACAAACAAAACCAGTGAATATCAACTAAATATACATTATTCATGAGCTACAAGGGATGACTCATGGAAAACAGTCTGTTAAGTGTGAGATAAGTGGATTCACGCAATGATTAAAACATTATGGTTTCTGAAGTACTGTCGTGGTAGTGATGAACAAAACGGCTCATAGGTTGTTATAAAGAACATTATAATGGCATTTATATTACATACATGTTTGCAAATGTAATATAGGACAATTGAGGATTGAGGCAGATAACCTTGCGTCTTCCTGTTTAATTGCTTGCCATATTGCTTTAATGTAATGCCGAGGGAATGATTTTCCGCACTCACTTCAGAAGGAGTCGTCCTGCATGTTAAGTGTGGCAAGTTTTGGAGATCGGAGCGTGATTGCGATCAGCTTAAAATGTGTGTTTGTATGATTGATACCACTGAATGCTAATGCCTCAGCTATTGATACCTTCAGGCAGGCCTGACAAATTGCAGCAGCTTTCTGTGAGCTGGCACTGATTTCTGCCCGCAATGCCTCCATACTTCACAGCAAGGACTAGGCCATTTAACATATTAGTCTCCAAGCAAATTGCTGTTACACTCAGCTGCTTTGTGCACACCATTGAGCTGTAATGTATTATTGTACCATTTCTGTATGGAAAATGCTGAAAAAAGCACATTCCCTGCCCAGCTAAATGCTCCCCAACAGCCAGTATTTAATTTCTTATTAAGCAGCCAGTAAAAGCTTTTGTTAGTGACGTCTCTTTTGTCTGCAGAACTCCATGTAGTCAGAATGGACATGATTGCTTTTTTTTTTTTTTTTTTTGTGCACAGTTATGAAGCGATCTGTGGGCTTTATTCATTTTTCCCTTCCGCCCGTGTGCATTTGTAGTGTTAGCCGTGTGTGCATGGGTATGTATCTATACCTATCTGTGTTTGTTTACAACGTGTTGGGATGGATATGAACGCAGAGGACTGACTGCAGCACAGATGGCTTCGCACGCTAATCTGTGAAACAATTAGTGCTTACTGCGGCACACCCCTCTTCATCACAAATCCAATAGCAATCAGCCTCGTCCTTGGCACTCAAATCGGCCCGTGTTAAGATATCGATCGGCCGCGAGTAACAATGATGCTGTACTTTGCTGTTCTACACTATCGATTAACCACAGATGATTGAAGCATCACCCACCAAGTCATTCATAAAGAAAGGCTCAGCGCTTCCAAAACATTGAGACTTAAAACTTATTGTATTTTCCAATGTGACTTCTCTTTTAATGTTTGTATGCACGCCGTGTCTGCATGAGAGTTTTTTTCTGTTTATTATTTTGAAGTTTGCACTTAAGGATTGGGAAAACTGTGAGGTAAATTGTTATACTCTGCATGTTTCTTTGAGAGAGAGAGAGAGAGAGAGAGAGAGTATATTTTGGAAAGCCTCTTGCAGAAGGACAAATTCTCCTACCTATAGTCTAATTGCTTTCTTCAGATACCGCCTGATTAGTAATGCCTCCTTGGCAAAAAAGAGCTGTAACATGTTAAAGGAAACCTCTACAACTTTATAAATGAATTGCTATTGATCACTTGCACTGTGTGCAATTAAGAAGACCTCAATATGCAGAAACTGATTAAGGGCATGTATCAGAAAAGGGTATGTTAAAATCAGATGAATATGTATGTATGTATGCAGGAAGGATTTTTTAAAACTACATAAATGATGAAAGTTGCATCATCACATCATGATTACTTCATTTCAAATGTTTTATGTCCCAGTCCAAATACGTATGGATCTGAGTGCTGGTGTTAATTCATGTTTCATATCATTCAATGTATTGTCAAGAAAAAGACATCAAAATAAGGAAATAACAGCAAATCATCCTAACATCATTTCCTCTTTTTGTGAAAAAGGGCCCCAAATGGTAGATTTATCCAAATTTTCAACAACACAGCCCTACACAATCAAATCCTTGCAGCTGGGTTGGTGAAGTAGTTTCAGCTCAAAAGTTATACACATTGAGGGCTTTAGACAATACCATCCTCACAAGAACCCCAACTTCTACAAAAATGTCCATTTTGTAAACAGAACAAAAACTTTATTTTGTAATAAATGTTTATTGACTTGTCTAACAACTTCCCTATAGACTTTCATATTAAGCAGTAAATAAACATTTTTCTTTTATTCTCAGTACAGAGAAATAAAATGTTAGTGATCACCCCCCCCCCCCCCCCCCCCCCCAACCACCGCATTTGGTAACTGTTTAAGTGCCAGTAACGGGACCTAAAGATAAAAAACATAATTGCAGAATATAGTTATGTTTATATTAAAATATAAATTGCCAAGCTACGTGTGCCCAACAGTATTTAATTTTATGAGGTCTTGTGTTGGTGTGACAGTGTCACAGGGAGAAAGTAAACAGGACACATCAATTAAACCTTAGCACTGAAATCACGTGGCCATAGGGGCTGTCTGATTATGATCTCTTGCCATGTGTGTTATAGAAAGAAACATTGTGTCTCTGCAGA
Source organism: Clarias fuscus (assembly GCA_030347435.1). NCBI lineage: Eukaryota > Metazoa > Chordata > Actinopteri > Siluriformes > Clariidae > Clarias > Clarias fuscus. Next base: position 15,458,449 of record CM059220.1, read on the forward strand.
CATTTTATCCAGCAGTGCATATAAATTTTGTTAATAATAATAATTATTATTATCATCATCATCCCACTCCTTATGTAAATGTTTCTATTATAACATTATTCAACCACACACCACTGTCCAGGCAAGACTAGTTTTGTTTCCTCTTTCTTTCTTTCTCTAACTGTCTCACTGCCTTTCCTCTTTTCAGTCTCCACCTTTGACATCCATCCAACTCATTGCGCTGTCTGCTCATTGCCTCTAACCATGAGATGCTGCTTTAATGTGTGTGTGTCAGTGTGGAGGCCTGGGAAAATCCTTAATATTGTGAAATGTGTGCATTTTCTACTGTATAAATGTGAACTGAAATATATTCCTGTTATGCATGGATCTAAACTGCTAGTGATGCATCCAGAAGTGAAAAGGGAGAAATTTGCATTTAAAGATTCCATTGAGATTGAGGTTCAGGAGCACTGCGGACATTTTGACAGCTGGTAAATGATTACATACTGAATGCACTGGCTTATCTCCATTTCACTTCAACACATAACTGTCCAGAAAGTGGATTAAAGCCTGGCTTTTCCTGTATGAAGAGATCACACACAGCTGGCCAGGCTTTCCCCAACAGCTGCATATGTTAATCAGGCTCCTTACCCAGTGTGATCTTTGCAGTGAGGTAGTGACGATTACAAATTAAACAACTTTTTTTTTTTTTTTTTTAACTTCCAGGTGTGAACGGTGTGGGGTTTTTTTTGTTTGTTTGTTTGTTTTTTATGTCTCCACCACTGCGTCCATCTGTCTGCCTGTCTGAGCGCAGTATGTTAAAAAGAGACCGGTTGAATGTTAGTAGAATTTATATGGAATCATCACTGTAACCAGTGCATGAACTGGGTAGATTTTAGAATTGATCCAAACATTATCAAGGTCACAACAAATGTATGAAAATAAATTGACCTTTAGATAGGCTTTAGAGAAAAATGCAGTATAGCTAAAAGCAATTTTAGAAATTCTGACTTCCAAGGGTACATAATTAATCATTTCTCTCTTTCTGCCTATCTCTCTATATCTCTACTTCCTCGTACCTCCAGCAATTGATGAGGGAAAGGCAACAAATGGCAAGTCGTCCCTTTGCTTCTGTTGCCATGGCACTGGAGGCGGAATGTGATCAGGTGGAGCTGCTACAAGGAGGAATAGAGGTAAGTGCCTGTGTGTTTGTAATTTTGTTTGTGTGTGAGAGTGTGTTTTCCTGTCTAATCTGTTCTTTTTAAATGATGCAGTCCAATCTGCTTATACACACACATTAATCCCATTGATGCTCTGTGTCTTATTGATAATGCACTCTCGCCTCCATGCACTCCGTGTCTCGTTTTCCAGGATACAACGCAACTAACAGACACTTGTGCGAATCTGAGAGCAGGCTAACCTGCTGTACAGCACGGATGCTCAATTCACATGTCAAGCAGCTGGAAGTGCCTCTCCTCGATCCATTAGTCCATTAGAACATAGTACAAGTGCATCGCCTGCATTGTGGGCTGGTGAAGGGCATAGCAGGAACAAAATTGGAGTGAACAACATGCTATTCAGGCCTTCAGCTAAATGCTGTTAAGCACAGCTCTGTTTTAAACAAACTTCAGTTGCACTTTTATACATCCCAGAGGCTCTTTTAGGTCGCAGAAGCTGCTAATCTGCATGAACAGACTTTTAAGGCTTATAAAATTATAACTGTTAAAACAGGAAAAAGGCTATTTTCTATTTTAAACTGGATTTACTGGGCTTTTTAAACTTAGCCACTAATGGCATTCAAGCGCACTTTGTTTCGGCAGATATTTCATTAGAAGATTTTCCCCTCTGCAAGAAAGCCCATCATGTCGCTTCAACTCTGTCAGTCTTTTTCAAGTATGTAAATCTTTCCAAGGAGAAAAACCCCTTTCTGAGATTAGATTCCCACTGTTCTCTTCTTACAATTTCAGAAGCTTTATTTTTACCTGTACACATTGCTCAAACATCATCTGCCTAAGATGAACTAAATCTGCTCCAGAGACCACCACTGAACAAACACCGTTCATATCTGGAGTGTGAAGAGTTTGTCAATACCGAACTAAGGCAGAGAAACAACTCGCAATGAAGAGCTCAAAATTCACAAGACTGCAGCCGAGTGTATAGTAGGAACAAAGGTCTTGAGCCACCCTAATTTCTTTATATAAAATTAAAAGGGTGAGTCAAAAATTATCTACACTCTGGCTATAAACTTTATTGTTTAAAGGCAGGCGCATCGTTTTTTGACAATCTCCTTAATTTGCAATTCACTTTGTTCATCTGTCAACAAGCTTTATTATCTCCTCATTAACAAATGTTTTGGGCCGAGCAGTGAGACACGAATACTCATCTTAACTTCATCAGAAGTGAATATTTGTCCTTGTAGAGTTGCTTCCAGGGGACCAATCAGGTGAAAGTCTGATGGAGCAAGATCAGGACTATACAGTAGGTAGAATGCTTTAACACCTCAAAACAAAGTTGTTTCTTAGTGTCGATAGTGTGGGCAGAAGTGTGCAGACGTCTGCAGAGATCTGACTGCTTTTTGATGACTAACACTTGTGCAACTTCACACAACGTCTTAGATAAATAACGGCACCAAGTTACACCCTCAGACCACAAAAAAAAAACGAATCACTGCACGCTGCTCATCACAAGTGGGGCATCTATTTTAGCTCACTTTGCAGTTACAAATGAACTGATGCATCACGTTCACACCTGCACAGCAGTGATTGGGGAGACTGTAGCCTTGAACGGAAAGCACTGATAAGACAGAAGTTTTAATATAACCGGAGTGCGGGTAATATTTGACTCGCCCTCGTATATGAAATGAAAGAAGTAGAAACCAATGTTTTACTGCGACACGCTATGAAGTGTACAAAAAAAAAAGATACAGTTTAAAAAGTGATTGTTTGTGTACCAAGCTCAGCAGCAACCTCATTTCCCCTCTCCTCTGTTCCACTCGCTCAGCATTCAATATCACCAGAATGATCATCTGTACCGGTTTCTCACTTCTCCATGCATTAAGTTAGATGTTTTTTTATGCTTGAATGATTAATTTGATTGAATGAGTCCTTCAGGAAGCCTGGAGAAGTGTTCAATACGTTCTAAACAAATACAAGAACGTCTTTCTCTTTTTGAGGGGTGATGAAGGTGACTTTTTCACAGTACTGTATAGTGTATACTTGTACGTATTTAGGTAGTTTAAACTCATAGACACCTGGAGAAAGCATGGATGCTGAATGCATTCGACTTCAGTTACTAGGATGTTTTAGTTTTTACATTAATACAATATTTCATTGAGTTACTTAGCATTGATGTTATGTAAGCCTGCGATTTATCTACAAATTCTACAGCTGGTGATGAAAACACGGTCTCTAAATATGAGTGGAGTAATGATGGCATTGGTCAGTACGTGGGTCCTGTATCTAGAAATACTGTATATTTTGTTGTTTCTTCTAATGAAATCTGATTACTTCCTGTATACACTGACTGTCAGAGCGTAAATGGTGGTGAATGGGATTGTGTGCGTGCGTGCGTGCGTGTGCGCATGCGTGCATGGCTAAGGGTTTTTGTGTCTAGGTTTAGCACCTCATCCTCTTTTCTTTTCTGCCACTTTGCTGCATCAGTTGCTGAGTGATTAACATGAACACATTCCAAAGGCTGTGGAATGCAGACATTTTTGTAAGCCCTGGTTTTATTAAATCTAAGCAGATCTTTCCGAAGGTAAAAGATTAAGTTTTAAAAGATTAAAGATTAAGAACTCAGGACAATTCTGCTTAAAGCCTGATGAGATGGCATTCTTTGCTCTTTGGTGTTAACCTGCTTATCAACGAGAGGATACTTCACTGTCCTGTCAGCATGCTCAGCTCCCTGAGCATCCCATAGTGCCAGGTGATCTGCCAAAGACATACACTGACTGCATTCACTGCTTTAAAATGGTTGGATCTCCAGCTGAGTTTATCTGGAGATCCTGGACAAGGTGCACATTTTGACGCACAGTTTTCAGATGCAGCAGCATCTCACAAAGCAAGTTTCAAGCATTTCAGTGTGTACATTGTAAACAGGTTTCCTGTTTTGGGAGTGTAAAACATATATAGAACATGGCTGAACATAGTCTCTCTCTCTCTCTCTCTACAGCCGATAAAGTATGCACTAGAGTGCGTTAGCGTGATCTACTTCAGTGTCGAGGTCAATGGATGTGCAGCACTGAGCCAAAGAGAGACAAATGACACAGATGTTGCTCCATCACCTGGCTGGCATTCAACATATGCAGCCACTAAACAGACATAGACTGTGATGGATGGAATTGATTAGATTGATAGATTGTTAGGACTAAAAAGTATTGTCAATGATAGGACAGTTTTAAATGTCCTCACAAAAAGAAATTAGAAATTTTTACACTGACAGCAGTATTGTGATAACATTTTAAAGCTTTGGAAGCTGGTGATTGAACAGAGTGTTCATATGAAGAGATGAGAGACCTGGTGTGGCTAAAGGACTAAAGTACTCCCGCATCAGTCTCTTCAGGAAGAAACTCACTGGTGGCCCCGTCGCCAGTTCGTCAAACAGTAGCTGGAGTAATGAGAAAACTGTGAAAAAGACGTGGCTGATGTGTTGATGGAAGACATTTATAAAGATTAATATAAAGGTTAATATGCGAATCGTTCAGGGTGACTGCTTTATTTAATGATGGTTTTTATCAACCGGATTAGCCTCTTTCCTTTAGATGCTAACAGTAATGATTATATCTCTCATGAAGGTAGTAAAGCTAATGCTTGTATTTTGTAGTGAACCCTAATCCGTAGTGAAGTATTTAAAGTTGAGGCACATTCCTTCACTCCCTGTTAGTCATGCAAATGAAGAACACTACAGCACTTTAAAAGCCTGAAGAAATCCAGGGCAAATATACATGCGTACAAGTATGTGTCACATATATGCACACGTTAAAACACACCTTCTTATTTATTTTAATCTTTTTCTTTATTTTTGTTTTCATCCTTGTACATTAATACTGAAGACATTAATTGTGACGAAACAGAATTGTGACAGAATAAGGAATTGTGTAGTCAGCAAAAACAGAACTCGATTAAATAACTGGTATGTTTTGATTTTTTTAAAGTAGCCCTTAGGTTTGATGAGAGTACACTCTTGGCATTCTCTCAGTCATCCTCATTAGGTAGTCACCTGAAATGGTTTTCCAACTATCTTTAAAGAGTTCCCAGGTGTTGAGTACTTAGTTAGCTGCTTTTTCTTCACTCTCCAGACCAACTCATCCCATATGGATTTAGATCCGGTAATTGTGGAGGCTAGTTCATCTCATGTAGTATTCCATCTCTCTCCTTCTTACATTACCTAGTGATGTGTTTGGGGTTACTGTCCTATATGAAATTATGATGGTCTTACTATGTGCAAACCAGATATGATTGTATGTTACTGTAAAACACTGTGGAAGCCGTGCTGGTTAATTGTGCCCAACTGCGAAGCAGCCCTACACTATCAGTCCTTTTCCTCCATACTTTACAGTGGGAACCACACATTCAGAAATCCTATCCATGTCCAGCTAAGACACGCAACTAGAACCAGAAATCTCACATTTGGACTCATCAGACCAAAGGGCAGTAATCCACTGATCTCATGTAATGGTTTCTTTGCCACGAGGTGGTTTCTGAGGCTGGTCATATATAGTGCTTGGCACTGTGTGAGTGTGTGTGTGAGTGTTTTATGACTTCGTTTGTTTTTCATTTTTCTTATCCCATCAGTGTTTCTGCCAGCAAGTCTTGGCATCATCTCCAAGCGTCTCTAAGAAGTAGCCACGCAAATAGATACACATTTTAGTAATGGTCGGGAAAATGAATCAGCCAGAAGCCATGTAAAGAGAAAAGAAATGTAAGGAGAAAAATAGAAGAAGGTTACTGAAGAAATAAGATATAGCATGCGTATGTCTGGGGTGAAAGCTAGAGAGACGAATAAGGATGGGAAGGTGACGCAGTTGGAGAGGTGAATATAGTACTGTAGCAGGATGAGGTGTGCGCGCGCCTGCCCACCCGCCCATGCATTGTCCTGTGTGTTGCCCTACAGACATCAGATTAATAAATTCATGAGAGCAGGATGAATCTGGCCGTCTGTAAGCAGTAAATCTGCAGGACTATGTAAGGGGCTTCTCTTTACTCGCCTGCTCTGAGGCTCTTATTTACAAGCCCACTTTTTTCCTCTTGATACAGAAATGACGGGATTGTACTTTTATGTTATTGTTAATAGACTTTTGGATTCCACTCTTCCTTAAAGTCCTCGTATTGTACTTCAAGAGCCGTCATTTGATCCGTAAGAAATATTTCCATTCACCACAGCAAGTCAGATCTGCAGCATATTAAAACTTGTCAGATTTAAACAACAGTGTTTGAGAGAGGGTATGCACCAAATCCTGTGCTTTGCATATTAGCTAAACAAGAGAATAACAAATAGTTTAATAAAAGTCTATTTCTTTTATTTCTCAATTAAGCTGATAAAAAATATTTCTTGTTCTTACTGATGGTGAATCCCTGGTGGTATGTAAAGACGGTGTTGGCTTATTGATCAGTCTCAGGTAGTATTCTGACAGTAAACAGCTTCACGGTGGTACAACAGTCCTCTGAAAAGCATTTTTCTCATAATCACCAACCTGCACAGATTTGTCCATCTTGGTCATGAATATAGTCCAAAAAATTATGTGAATTTAGAGAGATTTTAAAATCGAACCACTTAAAGGTTTTCCTTAGGGTTGGTTCTATAATAGACCAACAGATACAGTAGCTGTGTAATGTGTTATAGAATCAAAAAGAATACTTGTGTAAGGAAGGTACGGAAAGGTTTCTGTGTTTAAATTGATTGTCTGCGTGAGTCCATGTGGAATTGAACGAGGTACAGTCTCATTTATAACAGGATGCATTAGCCGGCTTGCGGTGTCTCTAAACTTTATATCTGTTCATTAGTTGCATCATTGCTGTGCTTCCTAAATGGACTTCAATTGGATTACTCCTAATCTGTATAGAGCAAGACTAATGTGAATGCGAGCAAGATCACATAGAATTTGAAACCATCATTAATGCGAGCAAATGCATAAAAATGGATTTGCCTGATTATTTGAACTTGTTGCATTGAATTGATGGCTTCATTAACCGGTTTCAATGTGGAAGGCAATAGCTCCTTCCAACCCATATCAACATAATGAGATTCATTTAGTCATACTGTGGGATAGAAAGGGATATATCTGTTCCTTATCATTTATCAAATCTCATTTGTAGCTGTAACACTCTTCAGTTTCACCATGAATGCATAAAACATTTTTGTGATTAAGTCTTTGCTTGCAAATTAATTGGCATATGTAGATAGGTCAAAGTGTGGTAAAGTGGTTTTGGGACAGTTATTTGAAAATACAAGGATGTTGGAAGATCTCACTGGAAAATCAAAATTATAGTATGAACACAACGAACAGCTCTTTCATTTTACTATTAAAAAGCTACCACATTCTTCTCAGAAAATCACACGTTATGGTATTACCAGCAAAAAGGGGTCTATGGTGTCAGTTTTAATTTGCATAATACTAAGCAGGTCCCTCTTTTGCCATCAAAAGAGCCCTGACCTGTCGAGGTATGGCAGTGATCATCACACACAGAGTATACTTGGGCAAGTACTTTCCAATATGTGAATAGTTTAAAGTGCTCTACCTTTAGGATTGTAGAGGAACAGCAACATTTTATCACCTCAAACACAAACATATAAGTAAATAAAAATGTTTTTGGCGGTCAGTGTTTGGTGAAGCGATAAATTAATCGACCCATATCTTCTTTAACATGTTAACCCAGGTCTCAGATCTACATTTAATGACTCTAATAAATCTTAAGTAAGTTAAATTTAAAAAAAAAGGTTAAGTAACATTCAAAAAAAAATTTTAATTGTAACAAAATCGGGGGGAAATGTAATATCTAATTGGGATATTGATAATCACATTTGAACCGAATTAGCACCTACATTAAGTGCTGTGATATCTTATCAGGAGGTGAGTGGTGCTTCTCATCCCTAATACACATGATGATGAAAACTTCAGATTTCACATTCATCAGACCAGGCTTCCAGTGGTCCAGATCTGATGCCAAGTCAGCATGAACACACTCACCGGTCTGCTTCCATCACAACCAGCATTATATATTTTTTTCAGCAGTTTGAGCTACAGAAGCTCATCCATTGGATTGAACTACACAGGCCAGCCTTTGCTCCCCAGGTGCATAAGCGACCCTGTCACTGGTTCACTGGTCGTCATTCCTTGGACAAATTTTGGTAGATTCTGAACTCCTCAGACTGGGAACATCCCACCATATAGTAGCTTGCGGTTTTGGAGTTGCTCTGACCCAGTCTTCCAGCCATGGCAATTTGGCCCATGTCACAGTGAATCAAATCCTTGCACTTGTTCATTTTTCTTTTGAACACATCAAAGGGACAAAATGTTCACTTGCTACATACCTCCCATTTCTAAGTGCCATTGTGAGAAGATAATCCATGTTATTCATTTTATCTGTTAGTGGTCATAATATTATGTATGATTAGTGTGTAATTCATGTAGATTTTCTTGATGAAAGGAAAATTGTGACAAAAGCAGAAATGGTATTTTAGAAACAGGCATATATGGTCTTCAAAAAAAAAAACAGCTTTGAGACCTTCTCTGGCTCCATTAAATAGTATTATTAGAAGATAGGGAGACAGTGTGTGCAATTACTCAACAGTGCACTTTTCTGTTGAATCAAATGCCTTTCCAACAGAAGAGGCTTCATTAAGTAATGCCCTTTGTTGCTGTAGAGGGGCAATAAAAGCTTGCAATCTACTATATCTGCTGCTAGTATAGGAACATTTACAGTATATGTTGTTGAATTGTTTGACCTGGGATTTGTTTTGGACATGTGCTGAATGCATGTGATGGGCAACAGGGTGGCACAGTAGGAGGCATCGTCACCTAAGAGCTGCACAGTCTGGTTTCAGTTCTGAACTCAAGTTACTGTCACTTACCAGACTCGTACGTTCTTGCAGTGTTTATTTGAGTTTTTCGTGTCTAAAAATATGCCAATGATTAATTGTATTTGTGTGTGTACTGTCTGTGTGTGTGTATTCTTCATGACCCTGACTAGGATAAAATTATTACTGCATGAATGCGATGATTAAATGATCTGGCTCTTGACATTTTAAAGCATCTGTGGTTTTATGCCACATTTAACCTGCTCTTAAGTATTCTCAGCCAGCTCTCGCATTCTGAAGGACATGGCATAAGACGTTAGCATTACCGTCTATGCCCTTTAGAACCTACAACCAGTCTATCAGTCTTTGTATTCACGATGTTACTATACACATTACAGCTTTGTCATGTGCTCTGTGCTTTTATGACTCAAGAAATCAGATCTTATTTAGTTATTCTTTTAAACCCTAGTATGATATTTGAAGTGGTGCATTTGCCTTACCTGTGTTCAGGTTGAATTGTACTACAGGACACTTCTTTTCTGTTAACATGAATGGATTTATGTTTTAAAAGATGTGATTAGGGAGGGTGAGATTCAAATGGATATTTTAATTATGCATGCCATCTAGGCTGAGACAATGGCAAGAGCCAGAACAAGACATCTAAGTGTAGGCTTGGAAATGGAGATTTGTGCTAATTACCTGTGATATTTCAGCCTCCTCGATTGGTTGATTTTAAGGGAAATAATAAAACATGAACGGGACTTTTGACTGAATAGCAGGTGCAGGAGACAGCTGCCAAAGCTATCAACTGAACTTGCAGCTTATTTATTATGAGGATGGATGTTTTTTCCCCTCTTTGACGGGGTAGGTGGAGGAGGCTGGATCCCTGCAGCATATAAGGCGATGGCAAGAATTTTATCATCATTGCAAGACCCAGTGGTGGCCATTATCAACAGTAAACACACACAGTCGTAGTTCATGGTGGAAACTAAGTAGTGTCCTTTGAAGGCTTTGCGCAGCAATGTCAGGATGGGGACGGATGTGCACTGGCAGGCAGAGTGAGAGTGAGAGAGAAGGTTTTGTCAGGGAAATCACGTCTCTTAGTGAGTGCTACATAGTGCAATAAAGAGCGAAAGAGATTGCGCAGAGGAAAATGGAAAAAGACAAATTCTGTACACGCAGCAGTAGCAGGGTTGAAAGGAAAGCCAGACGCCCGCTGCCACCCCCCATCACTCCGAAACAATGGCTTTGAACTTTTAAGTGCAGCACAAGTGGCCTCTTTTCCCCTCAAAGAGACAGATATTGCTCTGATAACAGCCTCTGTCTACAGGGCCTGATTGACATCGCTGTCAGCACAGGCTTAATTTGACCTTTCACAAGCCCCTCCATGGATGGGCCATCTAACACAATAAGTACTCTTACAAAGCATGTGTGTTTGTATGTGTGTGTATATGAGAGAGAGAAAGGAAGAACGAGATAAAGAGAGAGAGTGATGAAGCCTGCAAAGTTACTCGAGAGAATATAGGTTCATCATACTGATGTTTGTAAATCTTTTCACAAAAAAAAAAAAGTGTGTGCAACCAGATATACACTCACCTTTCACTTTAATAAGAACGCCTGTACTGTACCTGCTTATTTATGCAGTTATCCAGTCAGGCAATCCTGTAGCATTAGTGCAATGAATGCATAAATTCATGCGCATGCAGGTCAAGAGTTTCTTGAGTGTGATCTTTGTGAATCTAATTGTGGCAGGGTTGTTGGTGCCAGGTGGCTAAAATTGCTGATCTGGGGTATTTCAAACACACAAAAGTCTTTACAGTCTGCAAAGCATGAGGCGAGAAAGAACAAACATTAAACAACTGTTCGGAGAGTGAAAACGATGCATGATGAGGTCAGAGGTCAGATTGGTTTGAGCTGACAGGAAGGATGCAGTGTATCAAATTATCCCTCTTTTTAGCCATGGTGAGCAGAAAAGCATCTTAGCAGCCACATAATATCGAAGCATGAAGTGAGGGGGGTGGAGGAGCAATTAGGTGTAGACTTTAGAGGCTGTTATGATTAAAAAATACCATAAAATCGGCGTAAATACTAAAACCAGTGCTTCTAGCACCAACAACCATGCCATGGTTAAAGTAGCAGTCACAGATATTACACTTTTCCCTTTTCTGATGTTTGATGTAAATATGAACTGAAGGTCATGAAATATCCTATAACGAATGACAATAATAATAGAAACTTTCATTAAACGTTATACTTGTTAAGAGCGAAATTACAATGTCTGAGTTCTTTCTTATATTAACAATCAAATATATTATGATATCAGATTTATTATGTTTATTTTAGCAATACCAGGCAATGTGACTACTTTGTGTCACCTGACTGACATGAAGGAAATGAAAGAATGTCCCAAATTATGCTGTCATATTTTTAATGCATAAGCAATCATAATAATATTTACATTTATCTTCTGTCCAACCAGTAGGAAAACATTCTTTATTAGAAAGAGTGAAAATTTTTAGCTGTTTATATTCACTGGCAAGGTGAATATAATTTAGCCTTCAATCATCTTTTAAAATATAAACCCAATATACTCTTTGTATAATGCTGGTTAACCTGGATTTCATTGCATAAGTAAGTTATGGTAGCTGGAGAATATTTTTGGTGCACTATTGCATTCTGATGTGCTCCACAACGGTGCTCTCCTGAGGCCGGTGTTGCATCTGTACTGAGCCATGTCATTAATGTTCTTGTTATTCATGTTCAGTGTTCAGTTTGGAGCTCTGGCATGACAGAGAGCTAATTACCATGATAGATTTGTACTGTGGATGTGATTTGAGGTTATTATATTAATGATAGGCACAGCTTAAAGATGTCTTCTTATAAAAGATTTGATTCTTGGAGCTGGGGCCTATAATCAAAGTTGTTTACTAAACCTGTGGTTGGGTGCAGGAATATTTTTTATGATTGGTGCAAGACGACACTTTTGCTCAATATTTAAACTGTCCTCTTATTTTCTTTCAGTTAGTTTAGACCAAGTAAATGGATTAGATGAGAGACATTCCACAAGTGCTAATGTAGAGCCCAATAGCAATGGGTGGTTATGTATCACACTTCACTAAGGGTATTCTAATGATACTTGGGTACACTAACTGTCGGTCACCAGCAGGGGGTGCTGCGGAGTGTACAGATCTGTTAAGAGGTCTGTACACTCCACAGCACTGGAAAGAGGAAAGAGCAGCTGCCTGCCAAAACTCATATTCATGGAAGCACTTTCAGCAAGAAACCCATATGTGAAAACATTGTAATCTTAATAATGACTTTAGTTTTACTAGTTGACCCGAAGACCGTCCGTGTTGTTTTGTTGATGGCTAATGCGAGCTGCTGTATAAAGCTAACTAGCATCTAACACAAGGCTGAATCCCAAACCCCTTTGTAACCCTTGATTACAGGCACTACATGGTGTACAGTAGCACACTAGCCTTCCATTTTAAACTTTTTGGGATTTAACCCCGTCCCCCAGAAGTTAGCTGAGGAGCAGAATAAGTGGGAATATAAAGTAAATCATGTACGTTTCTCAGGACCGTTGATTTTTCTATGGTTTGTTCTCCTCAACATTTGGCTACATAATTAAGTATTTAAAACCGCTTTTACCCCTGTTAATTACACAACTTGTTGGTCACAAACTATACTGTAGGTCACCAGCTCCAGCAGTCGCAGTCCGTTATAGTAGCCAGTCAAGGAAGTATGTGTGTTGGTGGAGCAAAATAACTGGTTAAATAAACAAAAACAAATGTATGTTGATAAAACAATTGTATTGTGGAACTGTTCTATAAAATTAACATCACACTCAAGGTCATGCTGTTGTACTGAATATCGGCACAGCTGTGATGTATCTTGAGTACTTGGGATTTGCCCTCGTGCCTATGACCCCATCACAGCCATGCTGATATTCAGTACAACAGCTCTCTCTCGCATGTGATATTGCTTAAATATACACCTTGGTACTATATAATATTACAGATGTTGACAAGAATTGTATCAACATGTTTGATTTTTCAGTGTTCAACAAACTACATTCTATAAAATAAAACTGTTGAGCACTAAATCAGTGACAAATTCCTGTTTTACTGGTACATTATTAGCATATACTGTATACTGTGGTCCGTGTCATTTGTCATGGAAATATAAATGTCTTTTATGGTATTGGCATCCATAAACCCTTTTTTTTTTTTTTTTTTTTATTTTTTTTTTAATTAAAACTGTTACAGTACATTTACGAGATTTTATTTTGTATTACTTGTATGCATTGTATACTAAAAGTAGCCCTTATGAGCTATACTAAAAGGTGTAAATTCACAGGAGAAGATAAAAAAAAAATACACTGAATTTTTAAAAAGATGTTATAAAAAAAAAAAAACAGCAGCGAGATAATCCAGCATATATGGTATCCTGCATCTAAGAAAAGTGCTCTACTGATGGCCTTTGACTTAAAATGGAATTCTGTCTGTTGAAAATGTCAAGTTTAAAATGTATTTAAAACTGTGTGCCTCGTTTTTTTTTTTCCTGAATATCATTCCTTAGAACACTTCCTGCACTTGAACAGAATTTTCTAACACAACCTTTTGACATGTCTCCTCCACTTCCTGCTTCTTCTTCACTATTTATATTTCACCAAAAGGTTGTGATGATGTCATATTTATGTCATGGACAATTTCCAGTGCCTGCATCACTGAGTTCGACAAATGTGTGGTTGGTGTCATCCTAGAGATTTGCTATGCATAGCATTTGAAACAGTCTTTGGGTGACTGTGTGTGAATTTCACTTTGTTTCTCAGACATTAAGATGATGAAGTCCTGTTGAATTGTGAATTTCAGGCTCCACAATTATTAGAAGTGCTTCATACATGGCCAATATCTAGTAGTAAGTGTTGTATTGGGTTAATTGTAATTGTGGAGTTTGTCTCTAATGCATTTATACCCATTTCTCCTCTTTAAAGGCTCCTCCTAAGCCTATAGCTTTGGAGCCGTGTTCGGGAGGGAAAGCTGCAGTTCTGACGGTGCTCATGTGCCTCCCACGAGGACCATCGGGATTTCCACCTCCTGGACAGTCAGGTATGCGTGTTAATAAAATCAAGGTTTTACATATGTTTGTTTTTCTACATAAGCTATATTATAATTCATGCCATTAAAAAATTGCTTCATATATGCTTATTTTATCCATATGTCAGCATATGTTACATACATCTGGCCGAAAAACAAATAATCAAAACATCAATATTTATTTTCAACAACTTTATGCAACCTTAGCACATCCCCAAACCCTTTAATGGGGTTAGAGAGAGGAATTTGTGGTGGCCGATTCATGTGTGAAAATGATTCCTTATGCTCCCAGGACCACACTTGTACAATAGGGGTTTTGGAATATGGCTGTGCATCAGGGCAGTGAAAATGCATAGATGTTGATAACCTGGTCATTCAGTACAGCCAGGTTATCAGCTGACTTCATTTTATTGCTACTGTACATAACATTGCTGAGGGTTGTACACTAGACATTATGCATAATGGGTGTATCGCTTCATGCGCTTCCTTTCTTACCCTGATGTACCAATCACTCTGGAATTGGGTCTGTCATAACTCATTAGACCACATGATCCTTTTCCATTGCTCCATCTTAATGCTTATTAGCAAATTGAAGCCTTTTGCTGAAACATTTTTACTTTCACTATTCAACATAACTTTGATTTTTACTCTTTATTTATTATGATGCAACTTCACCAACATTTGAATGATCACATTCCTTTCAAGTATTAAATTATCAAATTCAATTCAAATTAAAAATGAAAAAATTATTTGTCTCATACACAGCACACAGACCGGTCATGACCTTAAAATGAAGATTATCAATAAGAAATAAATTATGGAATAGAATAAGAATAAAATATAGAAAAACTTAGCAGCAGAAAAAATTAGGAAGAACATATTTTAAAAAACATATTTTAAAAACTTAGGTGTACAAAAATGTAGACAATATGGCTGTACAAATATGGAAAATATGGTGTGGAAATTGATATAGAATTTAAGTAGAAATGTCCAGGGAGTGTGCAAATATGCATGAATGTGAGATGTAATGACCATAATGTTCAATGTGTAATATCAGTTTAACTAATATTTCTTTAATTAACTAATATTAATTTAACTTTCCATATTTGTTAATTATTTTCTAAACACATTTCTTCCACAAAGAAATGTTGACACTTATTCATTATTAAAACCTGAACATATAATGCTAATCAGCAATTTCAATACATCAGTATATTGCCAGCTGAAACATATCACTACAGTAATCATCCCATCCGAGGCTCTTAAATATCTGCTGATTTAAATCCAAATGCTTTTTTTTGTTTGCCATTAAAATCTAACACTGACCCACATAAATGCTGTGAATGCTGCAGAGTGACAAGTTTGCATTGTATGCCCATTGTGACATGCCATGTTTCTCCAACTGTGAAAAAACACATTTAACAACACACATTTTCTACACTGTGAAACACAATCATATCCTGTGGAATATTTAAAAGCACTTCTGACACCCGGGAGCCAATTTTACATATATAAAAGTGCCTGCAGACTGTTTGTTAGAAACAGTAAACTCTAACTGCCTCTGCTGAAAAGCTGAAATCTCGTCATTGTGTGAACTTGTACTGTAGCGGGACAAAAGCAAAAAGCGTCTCTGAAACAAACAAACAAAAATAAACGACAAAATCAAACTTTTTAACATCACAGGGTAAGAGAATAAAAAACATAACGTTAGATTTTTTAGAAGAGTACTGAAGAGAAAGCCACTATTAATGCAACAGGGAGACTCAGCAAATCCAGAAAAAAGGTTTTCTGGTCTGATCGGAAAAAAGTATGTTTCTAGACTTGCCAAAAAATTACGTTGATGAAAGACGTTGATGAAAGACGTACTGATCATCAGGTACCGGGAATCTAGACATGGTTGAGGGTAAGACCAAAGACAAAGCAACCCTTAAAATCATTGCACAGGTTCATGTAACATATTCAGGTTTGAATCAATCGAGTGTTGAGGACAGGATGTGAAGCGTAATGTTTGAATTTCTGTGAAATGTACCACACTCTTACTGCTAGACATGTCTCAGTAGTCGTTTCCGGTATTTGCCTGCTTTTAGTGTGTGGTTATGAAACCTGCTTTGGGTAACGCATTCAGTGCTCTCCTCCCAACGCGCTCCCTTGTGATACTGACGGAGACTTGAAGGTGCTAAAAGCATGGCAAACACCTCACTGCCTCTCAGTGCTAACACTCAGACCTTTTTTGTCAGTAACAGATTGTCAACAGTTGAATCACAAATACTGTCTAAAACCAGCATGTGTCCACATCATGTATTGTATCACAGTTCCTGTGAAAGATGGAGGAACCTGCTGTAGTCGAGATTCATTTTGCCATCATTTTGCACTTTACTTTTTCCATGCGAGTTCAAGTGCTTTAACATGCTCACTGGATTTTTGTTTTGATGGCTTATCTTTTAATGTATTTGCTTGCTGTAATGAGAGATTCAGCTTAGTTATTGTTAAACAGCAGTCAGAATTTGAAGTGGTCCAAAATGGGATCATGTCAGAATTGTAGCAAGTAGAGACATAATCTTAGTGTAGATACATTTTTAATTAGTAATCATAGATTTGTCAGAAATGGAATTCAAGGCATACTGCGTTTATCTCCCTGCATGAGATAATTCTGAGACTCGACACCAGAGCTAAGACAGAAAGTCAGCCATTAGATCCATGTTGGTGGTTTGGTGTAGCTGATCTGTATCTTTTGGCTGTAGCCTCTTACCTCAGTCACTTACTTCAGTGGGGTCTTTTATCTTGGCTAGAGCATCTCTACCAGGCTTTGTGGCTAATTCTTGTATGTAAACCGAGATGCTTATAGCTTACAGAGACGCTTACTTGTCTCTGTTTTTGAAGCTGAATGTTGCGTTACTCCCAGGTGTGTAAACCTCTATACAGTTTAAGTTAATCTTTTTTAAAAGTATTATTTCTGTTTTTTTTTTATTTTTTATTCTCCCTTCTTCAGTGTTGTTTAAGGTAAAAGATTTGCAAGCAAGCAAAAATATCATCACACTGTTTTATGCTTTCACAAATCATGTTTTTACCTGAAGAAGATGCTGCTGTGGAAATAGTGGCTTTCATAAAAATAAAAAAAAAATTAAAGTAATGTTTAAAATACACAGTATTTTTTATACAAAATTCTAGACATTTTTCCTTTAGGTGCTATTTTAAATGGCTGCTTTAATAACTTATCTGCCGCAAGTGGTGATGCTGCCAGAGAAAGACCCATCTATTCCTTCCTCTCACAGCTGGCCTGTCAATCAACATGCTGCTTTATGAAATCACAGCTCAGCTTCCTCATCACAAGCTGACTGATCTGGAAAAACCTCCTGTTTCAGTGCATCTCTTCTAATAGTCTTGGCTGACAAGCATACTAACTCAAATGGATAACAGCAACAGTCTCTACTGCCATTGTGCAACAGTGAAAGGATGAGTCTTTCATATTGAAGGGTGGCTGTTTCATGTTGTCTTGTTGTGGTTTGTCATTAGAGAACGAGCAGAGCGAAAGAAGCAAAGAATATTCTCTAAAATGGCAGCTAGTGCTCAGCAAATATCTTTCTTTCTGTCATCGCTGAAAGAGACCCATTTGATGTGATCTGTGCTTTTCAAAGGTATGAAGCACTAAAGCTGCATGAGTGTAAAGTGCAGCAGGGTGAGACGAGTCATCATCTACTCGCAGCTAGTCAGTGAGTGATTTTGGATCACAGTACAGTCATGTTGCCAGGAATATAGCACTGTTTAATTCAACTATGTGGAGTTGCTTGTAGGTTCACTAGATCACTTACTGCAGTGACGTACTTGCAAACGATTCATTTAGCATCATGGGATGCCAGGAAGTTAACTATTGCTCTCTAAATCTTACTGATCATGTGGAGGATGCAGATGGCATTACAGATAAGCAAGTGAGCCAGCGTCTAAGATTTTTAGAGGCTAAAAAGAAAGTGTCATACCATATTTAATTACTTAAAAGAAATACAGGTAGTCCCCGACTTACAAACAACTTATATTCCAGGAGCAAGTTCATAAGTCGGATCGGTTCTTAAGTCGGATCAGTTCTTCAGCTAGACAAAGTGAGTCTTGTATGCCTTGACATGAATATACAATGTAAAGCATACCAATGCACTTGACTAAATCTATGTCCCCTTTTCCCACACTGCCAGCATGAGGCCAAAAACCTTAACCGTGCCTAAGGAAACAAATCTAACAGTGAAATGTAAAAACAGTGTTTTTGTGCCTTTAAATTGCGAGGGGAATCCGGGACCCCATTTTGTCTCAGAATTGTTCTTCATTGTATTGGACTGTTTTTGTTGTTGTTGTTGTTGTTGTTGTTGTGGTTGTTTGTTTTTTTGAGGACTGTCCAAAATTAAGATTATTCACATTTAGGACAGCTTTACAGGACAGTAATTGTCTATCATCGTGCTCCCGGACTGATTCATTGAAACCGGTGAGGCCAACTCACCCCCACATGCACACACATACAAAATACCGGACTTTAGACATTTTATACATTTAAATTTTGTATATAATTTCAAATATTGGTCTCTGGTGCACTGCAGTGTCTATTTTTTGTACAATAAACGTTCGCTACTTCCGCAATTTTTCATCTACTTATGTTCGTAAGACCGCAGTCTGTTAATTTCTGCAGAAATTCGTAACTCAATTGTCAGAGTGAAAGACTTTTGGCTTCTGTGGAAGCTACATTAAAAAGTGTTCGCATGGAATAGGGGTGGGATTCACCAGGGATACCTGAAACGATATCACAATACCCATGTGATTATTCGATTTGTATTGTGATTCTGTAAGTATCACAATGTTATAAATAACATAACTTGGAAGTTTCCATTTGATCAAATTTTTCAAAATCAAAAAAAAAATTTTTTATCAAAAATTCTAAAGCAAAACATTTGCTCCTACAATTCAGGATGCTGTGCTGCTTGCCAATATGTGAATAGTTTAGAGTGCTCCACCTTTAGGATTCTAGAGGAACAGCAGCATTTTTACCACCTCAAATGCAAACATATAAATAAAAAAATATTTTTAAACTAACCATTTTGGCAGTCAATTTTTGAAGTGTGGCAATACATGAATTGACCCATCTGTAGTATGCAAGTACATTAAAGGTCCCATATCTTTTACTGTTAACTTTATCAGGTTAACACAGGTCTCATAGGTCACAAAAAGTGTGTACTGTATGTTAATGCTCCAGCTAAAAAACAAATGAACGTGAGGTCACATTAGGGGAAAAATATAATTGGCTTGTGGGGTATACACACCCATACACACACACACTCACAGACAGAGATAGATAGAGTAGTTGGGTAGACATTGATTAAATAAACCTAGCACCAATCTTTCTAGCAGAGGAATTGGTCTAGCACACCTAAAAACACCTTGCAGCATGTGGGGACGTTTAGTCCTTGAAGACTTGATTTGGCAAACATGCTTTTTTTATCCACACTAGCCTTTTCAGAGAGAAACTGTGATGTAGTTTCCTGGCAACTGAAAATTGTTTTGGGACCCATAAACCAAAAAAATAAGTAAATAAATAAACAAATAAATAAATTGATTGGGATTTAAGAATCACAACCTGTGCACTAAACTAGACACTGTTATGGCTTTTTGACACATGATGACATTTCCTCTACTTTAGTTCAGCCATGATGAGCAATAAATCAAATAAATTGAAGCAGGCTGGAATGGCCGTCTTACAGTCAGTCTGTTCTTGGATGTAAATCCTTGTTGCTTGGAGCAGCCATGGCTTCAGCTTGGCAAGCTAAATTCAATTCATTTTGGTATCTGAAGTAATAAATTGTTCCCCTCCGATAATTGTATTGCTTAAATAGCAGGGAGGGAACTGATCCAGGTCAAGGCTATTTTGTTTTGGGGATGATTTGTGAGATGGCACTGTGAAAAATGTTCTGGGGACTGTGACTGCAGCTTTTTCCACAGCCTCGTTTGACTGAATGCTACCAGGAGGAGATGCGGCACTAGGGCACATGGGGCTCTTGGCCAAGCTCCCAACACACAGCAGGCATATAAATTGAGCGAGGAAGACCCCACAGTGCGCAGAAACCACAATGGATAAGAATGTTCATGTACCTGATGAAGTTGTTGCTTTGTTTCAACATTT
Organism: Clarias fuscus; assembly: GCA_030347435.1. Taxonomy (NCBI): domain Eukaryota; kingdom Metazoa; phylum Chordata; class Actinopteri; order Siluriformes; family Clariidae; genus Clarias; species Clarias fuscus. Next base: position 15,478,696 of record CM059220.1, read on the forward strand.
AAACTGTCACTGGTGAAAATCCTGGTTTTAGGATGTTCTTTGGACCATTTTATGAACTGTTTTTGATTTAGTTTCTTTCATCAGACTTGGGAGACTGAAACATAATTACCATAAAAAATGTCTGTCTGACACCCAGTTTGTCCGTAAGCTGTCGTCGTGGGTGAGGTTTATCTAGATAAACAGGCTGAAGTTTTGTCATAGATGACTCGTGTTTGAGACTTTTAAAGAAGACAAATATATTTTTTATATATTAAAATATAATGTATAATGTAATTTTTTATGTATTTATCCATATTGTACATTTAAATTTGTTAATTGTATTAAGTCTTGCTCTGTTGTCTGAAATAGACTTAAATCATCTTACAAGTTCTGAACTATTTCGCACATATTAATAGACAAAGTGGTAAATAAAACCAGTGTCCTAATGCTCGGACCCTGAAGATTGCAGCTTGCATTAGTATGTATCTCTTAATTTTCTGAGGGGCGTCCAAGTCAAACTGGCACTTTTAATTGAACAGAATAACAGATCACAGTTATGGGAGTGAAAACTCTTTTTATTTCTCTATATAATTCCCTGCTACGGTAACGCACTTATCCCAGCCTTTCACCAGTGCTTGGATACTATTAATGCAGAAAGTTTTCACAATACACCTGAGCCATGTACATAAAAATGCCTCCTTTACATCTGAAATTCTGGCCTCCCATTGAACAACTTAAAAGGAGCAAACGTGGAAATTGCTTGGAGCAGGGTGTGAGGCATTAACACCTACACGAGTTTCTGTAATGTGCAAGTGGTGCGGTGGGCGGTATGAGGTCATGCATCGTCCTTCAAAAACAGTCCATAAACAGTTCCACTCGCTCAATGTTTACTGGAACGATTGCAATGGGCTCCAAGCCACATTTGCCTGGATCGTCAATGATCGTCTTCTTGGTAAGGTCTTGTTTAAAACTTTTACCAAATTTGAATGTTGTACTGTGGGTTAAGAGTCCCATCTTCTGTAAATGTCGATTTGTTTTACACCTTCGTTCATGAGTAATTTCATCACAATCCCTGGTTTTACTTGAACACCCCTAATATGTGAGCAAATTTGGAACTTGTATCCACGAAGCACAAGAACAAGAATTTGCCTTGCAGTTCCCAGTAACTCGACATTGTCTGCACAGCGTGTGTCTGTGGTTGTGAATTATGACCCTTGAAATTTCTTTATTATTGTTCATAACATTATGTTTATATATATATTTTTAACAATATGGTTATAATTTTGTGTAGTCTTTTCCTTGGTATGATTGCAATCTTGCAGCTATGTAACCTCATATTTCTCTCCCTGGTTTGTGTTTTTATTGTTGCAGGCATTGCTATAGCCAGTGCACTGATCGACACCTCCCAGCAGAAGCCCATGGATTTTAAAGAAAAGAATCCAGGCTTAAAGAACCGCAAAGCTCTGCCTACAGCTCACCAGGGCACCTGTGTGTGAGGCGCATATACCCTCTGCAGCTGCCATCTTACCTGGACGATCCTTTTCCAAAGAGATGTGCTTTGTTCCACCGCTGCGGGTTCAGGCAGCATCAATTTCCACAGAGAAGGCCTCAGAGAAGGGGTTTCGCTAGGAAGCAGAGTGCTTTGTCCTCGTCCTCCTCTTAAACACTACACCTTTATTAAACTCCTCCTGTGCTGCGGCACGTGGATCTCCCAGCACATTTCACTTTTCCTTCTGCTGATCAGCTATACCTTACCAGAAGTTTCATCTGCCTAAGCCGAAACTTTTTATAGTCACTAAATTGAATCCTGTTTGAGGTTCAAGGCTTCAGTTTTGACGTCCTTAACCAGCTTCGTGGTTTTCTGAGCAGAACAGTAATCTGTAGAGGGGAAAAAAAAAGGCCTGACTCGTCAGCTTGACTGCCATGCCTCTACCTTATTAGTCAGTGAGGACGGAGGAAGTGTGTGATGATACACTGCTTACCCAGCAGTGACAGCTTTCACAGGCAACATTATAGACATTTGATGATATTGTATATGGGTGTAAAGCCTGTTTCTTTGCTTGCCAAGTAGACTGTGTGTTTGCTTAAAAAGCTTCTTATTTACCATTAAATGCATTTGTAGCCAGTTGGGCTTTTGTATTTCAAATCCAACAAGTTCAGTCGTACGTAGCGCAGAAGAGCTGTTAGGTTTGTTTAAGCTAATGAAGTTTTGCTGCTGGTTCTATGGTATATTTGGGAGAAACCAATCATTTTTAACTAAAATAACATATACTAGCAAAGTTTCTATGTTTCATCTGTCTGCTATTCCTGCAAAGCTTTTGCATGACATACACACTAGATGCTTTAAAAGTTGATAAGTCAGAAAAAGTCTTTATTGAGTTTTCATATAAAAGAGTGGTCGGGACGAATGCAGGAGTCACATGTGTTGTGTCTCCACACGCGGATGTGAAGAATTCATTAGAATGAGATCTAATACAGGGACTCAGTTGTATAGTATTCTTGTTATATAATGTCAATGAACAGGCGAATACAGAAGCTTTTGTCTTTATTATTATTTTTTTTATTATTATTTTTATTTTTTTTGAGAATGCCTTGGTACTGAATGAAAAGAGAATCATCTTGTGGCCTTTGTGGTAAAATATTTCTTTGTAATGGATCGTCAGTCTCTTACGTTTCACATATTGTGAATGCAGCAGATGGACTTTGCTTAGAGGTGCTGTTTAGCCTCTTGAGGCTTGCAGTGATGGAATTTAACTCCACATGCTTCATCCAGGTCTCACAGGAATCCCACCAGGACAGGCTTGTTCACAGCCCGTGCACTTTCTCACTCCAGCTGAGAGAAAGCCATTAGCAATATTACCAACCCAGGACCTGAGGAAGAAGACGTGAGGAAGGGGTACAACGTTCGTCACCTCGTATATGTTTATGTGACCCGCAAACATGTCAAATGTGAATCGATTGCTTATTCATCTCGGTATTCTAATGGTTTCGTTCTCATTTGGATTTTTATTATTTTTCTGTTTTAAATAAAGAACATGTAACGTGTCACATATTTCTTTTAGGTCCATCCTTTGTACAATACCCATTGTGGTGGTGGTGGTGGTTGTGATGATGACGCTGATAATAAACCATGTCTTTTACAATGTTTGTGAAAAAGAAATGTTAGTTTTGTTTTGATAACTGATTCTTGTGTAATACCTCTGTTTTGTACTTGAGTCGTTAAAGTCCTTGTATCTAGCTTTATTAACCAGTTTTTCTTATTGTGCATACAGTTGCAACTTATTGCAGCTGTTCAAGGAGGCGACTTTGGGCATTTGTAGTTCTTGTCAGAAGTCTTCTGTGAATACGATTCCTATTTTGATCAGTTTTTTTTTTCATTATTATTATTATTATTATTATTATTATTTTAAGCCTGCTTTTGAATGCGAGTAGTTGTATGCAGTAGGAGCACAATGTACAGTCCCATTACACAGGAATCTCACTGTAAAGTGTCACAAAATGTGGAATATGAATGACACTTCTTCAGTGCGTGTCATTCATTTTCAGTGTATTTTAACGATGGACTGAAAAAATAAAACACTTGATTCATAGGGCCACTGATGTTTTGCACTCTTTGAGCTAAATGAATATCTGACTTTAAGTATCTCACATCATTTAATATTCCCGCTTCTGTTTCCAGGTCTGTGATTATCCCACAGGGCTGAACTGTTGTCTCTGCTTTGGCCACTTTTCATACATTGTTAAGTCAAATAATAAGTGTGTGCGTGTTTTTTTAATGGGAGCAGTAAATGCATTAATAATAACAGGGTTAAGTTAAAAAAAAAAAAATTGCAGGATTGAGCTTGAGTGGCACAAGAGAAAAGCATTTGCCCTTGTCATTTGTCAGGGAAAAGAAAGTAGAACTCCCCATCCAGTGGCGGGTACTCAAGAGAGCGAAATTGGCTGTGCTCCCTGGGTGAGACAGATAGCATTCTCTCTCACACCTGTCCATCACAGTCACACTGGCCCATCATGGGTGTCTGTGAGCTTATGTGCACAGAGGAGGGTAGAATAGGGCTTACTTTAGAATAAATGTACTTTTTTCAGTATTACTTCATGAATATATCTGTACTTTTTCCTCTCAAAACCGCAAGGATTCCACTTGAGATGTTGGACTTGTTTCGTTGAGATAATGATCCAAGTTGACGTAATCGCATTACACAGTTTCTACGCTAAAGATATTTCAGATGCTTTTGTGAGCTGCAACTCTCCTGATCTACCACATCTCAAAGTTCTTCTCTTGGGTTCACTTGAGAAGCATCGTAACCTCATCATCAAGTCCACCAGGAAGCAGTTCTCTCATCAACAAGGTACGAGGGGTGCTCAAGTCAAACCTGAACTTGTGATCAAATTTCTAATGAATAAAAAATAAAAATAAAAAAATGGTTGATATTTGCAGAAGACATCAAGCACAGAACTGTGAAGAGACGCATTATAAGTGATAAGTGTATCAGGGGATTCTATAGAGAGAGAAATAAAGGTAGTTTTTCACTCTCATACCTGTTTTTATTGAAAGTCCCGATTTGACTTGAACGTACCCCCTTTTTTTTTTGGTCTACAGAACAACCACCTTGTTTAAATCCCAGTAGATCAACAGTTTTTAAATATTCAAACCAGACCATCTGGCACCAGCACCATGCGACAGGTAGGGTCACAGAGATCACACTTTTGCCACATTCTTACAGTACGTTTGATATGAACACGAAACTGAAACTCTTGTCCTGTATCTGCATCATTTTGTGCATTGTGCTTCAGCCTTTTGAATGAGAGGATAAGTGCATAAATTAACATTATGTTCCCCAAAAAAGATAGATTTCATGTTTGTACTAATTTAGGCTGTTTTTATGCAAACCTAAGACTAAACAAATTTCTCGTGGCGTCTATTTGTTATTCCAAAAACAGAAAGCCCTTAACCTGACAGCTCGGCGTTTGATATTTATAGTAGAAATTAACTCTTTTTTTCTTTTTTTTTTGTTTTGGTATTTTACACAGAGGCCTTGTTTCCTTGAGTTCTGGGACATTCTGTCTCGGTGTCAATTACTCAGACCTGTGTACCTCACTGCATGTGTGTCACTAGACTCTAATTAGACAGAGAGTCTGCTCAGGTGTAAACATCGCCCAAAGTGACAGAGACGGAGTGAGCTGTCGTGCTGACTAACGTCCATAAACACTCTCCAGGGAGCAGTGTGAATAACTCCATGCACATTTGTGGATGTGAGAGAGAGGATGTGTGTGAGGATTCGTGCAGGCTGTCATCGGAGCATGACTGAGACGTCCTGTACACCGGACTGTGTCTCAAAGGACGGGAGTGGATCATACACACGTGGACAAAATTGTTGGTACCCTTCGGTCAATGAAAGAAAAACTCACAATGGTCACAGAAATAACTTTAATCTGACAAAAGTAATAATAAATAAGAATTCTATGAATGTTAACCAATGAAAGTCAGACATTGCTTTGCAACCATGCTTCAACAGAATTATAAAAAAAAATTAACTCATGGAACAGGCCTGGACAAAAATGATGGTACCCCTAACTTAATAGTTTGTCGCACAACCTTTTGAGGCAATCACTGCAATCAAACGATTCCTGTAACTGTCAATGAGACTTCTGCACCTCTCTGCAGGTATTTTGGCCCACTCCTCATGAGCAAGCTGCTCCAGTTGTTTCCGGTTTGAAGGGTGCCTTTTCCAGACAGCATGTTTCAGCTCCTTCCAAAGATGCTCAATAGGATTGAGGTCAGGGACTCATAGAAGGCCACTTTAGAATAGTCCAATGTTTTCCTCTTAGCCATTCTTGGGTGTTTTTAGCTGTGTGTTTTGGGTCATTGTCCTGTTGCAAGACCCATGACCTGAGACTGAGACCCAGCTTTCTGACACTGGCCAGCACATTTCTCTCTAGAATCCCTTGATAGTCTTGAGATTTCATTGTACCCTGCACAGATTCAAGACACCCTGTGCCAGATGCAGCAAAGCAGCCCCAGAACATAACAGAGCCTCCTCCATGTTTCACAGTAGGGACAGTGTTCTTTTCTTCATATGCTTCATTTTTCCGTCTGTGAACATAGAGCTGATTTGCCTTGGCAAAAAGTTCCATTTTTGTCTCATCTGTCCATAGGACATTCTCCCAGAAGCTTTGTGGCTTGTCAACATGTAGTTTGGCATATTCCAGTCTGGCTTTTTTATGATTTGTTTTCAACAATGGTGTCCTCCTTGGTCGTCTCCCATGTAGTCCACTTTGGCTCAAACAACGACGGATGGTGCGATCTGACACTGATGTTCCTTGAGCATGAAGTTCACCTTGGATCTCTTTAGAAGTCTTTCTGGGCTCTTTTGTTACCATTCGGATTATCCGTCTCTTTGATTTGTCATCAATTTTCCTCCTGCAGCCATGTCCAGGGAGGTTGGCTACAGTCCCATGGATCTTAAATTTCTGAATAATATGTGCAACTGTAGTCACAGGAACATCTAGCTGCTTGGAAATGGTCTTATAGTCTTTACCTTTAACATGCTTGTCTATAATTTTCTTTCGAATCTCCTGAGACAACTCTTTCCTTCGCTTCCTCTGGTCCATGTTGAGTGTGATACATACCATGTCACCAAACAACACAGTGACTACCTATATATAGGCCCACTGACTGATTACAAGATTGTAGACACCTGTGATGCTAATTAGCGGACACACCTTGTCCCTTTGGTCACATAATTTTCAGTATTTTCTAGGGGTACCATCATATTTCTCTGTGACTATTTGTTTACCGCTCTTTCGATTACCCCATTTTTTACGCTCCTCTTCAGAATGCTCAGCTAACAGCCGCTGATGGAAGCATGCGAACGTTTTTTGCATTTCGTCTTGCTGACTGTCTTAAAATTCATAAACCATTAAGATGGAAATGCATCTTCTTCTCGCTGTCTCTCCTCGACTCCTTTGCAGGAATGAGGTTCAAATAACATTTCCATGGAGATGAATCTGTCAGTAGCAGCATTATAACTCACGGTGAGTGTGTGTTCTGGGTTGCTGTAGGTCTCGGATGGATGTGTCAGCAGACGAGTGGAGTGAGGGATCCCTCTGTCTTATAGCTTCGGGAGGAGCCCACTGTAAATCAAGGTGTCTGCCGCCAACATTAAGCGATATTAATGAGTGTGTGGCTTACTGCTAATACAGAGGCTGAGACGGACACTGAGTGATGACTCGCTTATATCACTTATCTTTTGATGCCCAAACCACATAAAGTCATAAATATCTGTCTTGCTCGCTCTCTCTCTCTCTCTCTCTCTAGAAAAAAAGATTTTCTATAGGACAAATATTTGAGCAATCTGAGCGAAGCTGTATTGGGTTAAAGCTTTTTTGATTACAGAGCATTTAACCCTCATGCTCTTTTCATCATCTTTGAACCCCTTTGTTCCAGCCGCTATTGTAAGAAATATTAAATCTATAGGGAATGACACATTTAGTTACAGGAAGCAGGGGCCCACTATTATCAGCCCAAAGTGGATTACTTTCGTAAGCACAAAACTTACGAAGCAGTCTGAAGTGTTATTCCGCTTATACCACAGTAATTTACCAAGAACTACTATGTTTCATTCTTAACAGTGAGTCAAACATGATCTGCACTCCAGTTATATTAAGATCCTCCCTATATTCCTGATCTCGCTCCATCAAACCTTGACCTGTTCGGTCCCTTGAATGCAGCCCTACGTGGACAAAGATTCACTTCTATGGAAGCTTTTTCCCTTTTGCCCCTGCCACCAGGACGTTGGCTGCGGTTCCTTTGGGCGCTGTGTGTTATGGGGTGCGGCCACCATGGAGTGGATTGTTCATCCCGCACAGCCCACCCAAGGCTGCTTGTTCATTTTGGAGGATGGGTCGGCGACCTGGGGTTCTGTGCACAGCAGTCTGCGGTGTGCCGGCTATTCTGGTGCCTTATTTACAGTATTGACTTTTGTCAGCAGTTTGTGCTGCATTGGCTTTTCTGTACGATCGGACCAGGTGGTCCAGCCTTTGTTCCCTGCCGGCGTGGCTGCAGCCTGTGGTGATCAGTTGGTATATACAGTAGTCGATAATGTTAATGTAATGTGGTTTTAATGTTATGGCTGATCAGTGTCCATTGCTTAAATAAGAAGTTATTTTTTATCTGTTTACTAGTCTGCTGTACATGACCTGAAGATGAGCTGTTACCATAGAATCAATAACATATTACAACAAGTGAACCTATTGTTCATCTAAACCAGCTGTCTGAGCCATGCAATTATACTGAAATAATGCACACCTTCTGACTAATCCGATTTAAGGATTTAATGACGCAATGTTTTAAAAATATAATGGGAAAATTTGCTCAAATTTCTTATCAATATAAGTAATTATATGTAATGTGGTGCAGTGTGTTTTCTTTAGCTACAGAAGCTCTCTATTTCACACCCCGTCCTAAATTAGACATTGACACACACTTGAGATTCGTTGAAATAACACTGACATTGGCTAATGCTTGAAATTTATGCAGAGCAAGATGCATTGGAATAAATTAATGTGATTCGTCCATGATGATCAACACCGGCAACATGCGTCCCAAACCACCACCTGAAGTTTCATGCTATGTCACACAACAGAGAGGACTGACTGCATGAATGTTAATGTGTCTGTATGTTATTCAGAATTTCATTCTTCTTTATACAAAAAAAAAAAATCAACTTGACATACACATTTACTAAATACAATTTTGTATTTTTATTTATTTATTTATTTATTTATTAATAATCAGCGGCTCAAAAGTACATAAGAACCTTTTCTAAGAATTACAGTCTATTCTGAAATAGCAAACAATTCTAATCATTGAATCACTCCCGCCTTTATTACATCTGTGTTGTACAGCAAAGCCTGAAACCCTCTGTCCCGAATAAACTGCCGCAGTGTAAAATCATGTGATTGAAAGAACAATTGTTACTGCACTACATCAAATAAGAAAGAAAGTATAATTTACTACAACACAGCTCTCTAGTTAGAAATAGCAACAACACTATTGTTGCAGCAAGAGTATTGTACGTTGAAATAATAGTAAAACAACCTGCTTTTTGATTTTTTTCAGAATAGCACTGAAAGCTAATCATTACCAGTACAACGACTTGTTTTTCTTCTTGGTTTTACAACAGCACCAGGCTGCAAAATACTGATTTCAAAAGACAATACTGTAATATATGAACTTTAAAATTTTATCCATCAGAAGAGGAGCATATACTGTACAGTATATAAGCAAAAATATCCACTCACCTGCCTTCACATGCATATAAACTTGAGTAATTTCCAATTCTTTATCCATAGGGTTTAATAATAATAATAATAATAATAATAATATGCATTTTATTTATGTAGGCGCCTTCCAGATCAAACAAGATAAATTAAACAAGAAAACATCGATAACAAAAATCACATTAAGTAGTAAGAAAAGATTAAAACAAAATGAAATGAAAAGAGACAATGTCATAATTTAACACATTTAAAAATTCAGAAGGTTTAAATGAAGCGTTGAGTGCAGCCTTACAACGTGTAGAATAAGCGTCTCTGAACAAATGGGTCTTAAGTTTTGAATTTGGTTGGAGGATCGATGTTGCGGATGTTTTTCGTGGCGTGGATTCCAGAGACGAGGAGCTAAAGGCTCTAAAGCCCATAGTGGTCAGGCTGGCAGGTGGTGTAACAAGGAGCCTTGATGATGAAGAGCGTGGAGTGTGAGAGGGGGTGTAGAATTAAACGAGCTCTGATAAGTAAGAGGGAGCGACATTATGTACTTTAAATGTGAGGAGGAGAATTTTAAACTCTCTATGGTATTTGATGGGGAGCCAGTGAAGTTCTTGAAGGGTGAGATAAAGTGATGAATTAGTATGATATTGGCCCACCCTTTGCAGATATAACAGCTTCGAAATCCACTCCATGAGCCTCTCTATGCACTGCTCTTGAGCTCATCCAAAGGCCACATTAAGTTTGGAGTTCTGTAGCTATTGAGGAAATTGGCATCCTATGTGCACACTATCTCAGCATCCGCTGATCCGCCTTCCACTTCGTGGTTGAGTGGTCGTTCACAGTCACTTCCACTTTGTTATAATACCACCGACAGTTGACTGTGGACTATTCAGTAGCGAGAAAATCCACGACTGGACTAATTGCAAACACATGGTACCACGCTGGAAATCACTGAGCTCCTCAGAGCGACCTATTCATTCACAAGCATCATAACGTTTTTTGTAGATGTGATCTGCATGCCTAGGTGCTTGATTTTATTCACCTGTAACCAATGAAGTGATGGAAACACCTGAAATTAATAACCACATGAATTTGGATGGGTGACAATAGTTTTGGCAATATAGTATGTGTGTACATATTTGTATGTATTGTATGTAATTGTATTGTCAGGAAAAGGCCATTCAAAAGTGTTGGGGACTTTCACAAGGAGTGGACTGAGGCTGGAGTCACCACACACAGACGGATCCTGGACATGGGCTTCAAATGTCGTATTCCTCTTGTCAAGCCGCTCCTGAACAACAAACAACATCAGAAGCGTCTTACCTGGGCCAAAGAAAAAAAAAAAGGTCTGTAGCTCAGTGGTCAAAGTCCTCTTTTCTGATGAGAGCAACTTTTGCATCTCATTTGGAAACCAAGGACCCAGAGCCTGGAGGAAGAATGGAGAGACACACACTGCAAGATGCTTGAAGTCCACTGTGAAGTTTCCACAGTCTGTGTTGATTTGGGGAGCCATGTCAACTGCTGGTGTTGGTCCACTGTAAGTCCAGGGTCAACAAGCACTTCATGCTTCCTTCCGCCGATGAGCCTTATGGGGATGCTGATTTCATTTTTCCAGCAGGACTTGGCACCTGCCCACACTGCCAAACGCACCAAAACCTGGTTCAATGACCGTGGGATTACTCTGCTTGATTGGCCAGCAAACTCACCTGACCTGAACCCCATAGCGAATCTATGCGGCATTGCCAAGAGAAAGATGAGAGACATGAGACCGAACAATGCAGAAGAGCAGAAGGCTGCTATTGAAGCATCCTGGTCTTCCATAACACCTCAGCAGTGCCACAGGCTGATAGCTTCCATGCCACGCCGCATTGAGGCCGTCATTGCTGCAAAAGGAGCCCAAACCAAGTACTGAGTACATATGCATACTTGTAGAGTACTTTTCAGAGGTCCGATATTGTTCTATGTACAATCCTTGTTTTATTGATTGCATGTAATATTCTAATTTTCTGAGATTGTGGATTTGGGGTTTTCATGAGCTGTAAGCCATAATCATCTCAATTATGACAAATCACGGATTGAACTATCTTGCTTGGCATGAATGAACTTTGGCATGATATTGTAATTTTCCGAGTTTCACCTGTATATATAACAAAATAACACGTATGGAATTAGGTAATTATGTAACAACAAAGACAACAACAGTTGGTTGTTTTTTAAGACACAGTTATCAGCCTCTCTGGAATAGTTCTTGCATGAACAGTATTGTCAAATGCAATTGCAAAACCCATCAAGCACCATGATGAAACTGGTTCCCATGAAGACCATCCCAGGAAAACAAGACCCAAACCTTACCAGAGGAGAAGTTCATTTAGCGTTACCAGCCTCAGAAATCACCAATTAACAAACAGCACCTCAGATTAGCACCGTTATGAAGGCATTACAGAGCATAAGTAGCAAATGCATCTCAACAGTAACTGTTTCTACATTGCTTTACAATACGTTTACACAAACATGCCTATGTATTAAGCTAGGAATCATGCGAGGTGTTTTTTTTTTCAACACATGACTAATCATTTACAGAATCTTATATGTACAATACAACAGCGATATAAGCAATATTTTATTGAATGTTAGCATTATCCGTAATTCAGCTCGTATGCTACTGTACGTATACAATATCAAGATCAGGTGCGCGGACAGAAAGAAGAGTGTACATTATAGTGTTGAGGGAAAAGATACAGCCATGTTCGACATTACTAAAAATTTCAAAGGAGACATTTTGACTGGATGAGGACGCAAGGGTTCAAGCTAAAGTACATTTACTCGAGCACCCTGTTGAGTATTTGATGGAAATGCCATCTTGCTGAGCAGTATTTTACCTAAGAGCACAGACTGAGCAGTCAGTTCCTGTGAAGTGAAATGTGCTCATGGTCAATCATGCAACAACTCCTACATAGCAATTTTCCTTCTCCCCTCAGGTTGCACACGCTCGTCTTCAGATATTGCATATGTACTTAGCTTGCCCTTTGTTCTACTTAGTTTTTTGGCTGCACTCTCAGAGGCTTCTTTATTCGAACTTTCATGAGCGCCTTCTGAACCGAGCCTTGAACTCTGCTTGCAGGCTGACCTCGCCGAGCAGTTAAACGCCCCGGCGCGGCTCCCAGTGTGCCCCTGTCATTTCCCTTCGAACGTCTGGCCTTTTTTTTTTTTTTTTTTTTGCTTGCAGAGTGCAAATTGCATAGACGTAGCTGATCTGATCTGGTCACAAAGGCATTTCTTATTCTCTGGTGCTTTATCTGACTAAACCGAGTGTGCAGGATGTGCGGCTGTACTCATTATTCTTATTTACAGTAACAATAAGTCCCTTATGAGCTTCATGCGTTCTGGATGTCTTGTCCCAGCTTAGGGGCCTCCTGACTATACGCAGAGCTTCTGTACTTCTGTGATTGTTTACAGGATGCGCTATGATGTGTAGCTAGTTGTGCTCGGTGAATGGATGTGCGAGTAGTGAATTTCACAAGAGCTTCTTGTAATCTGGATCAATACAGCAAATTGTTCAATCCATTACTCCATTTTACGACTTTCCCGTTTCGGAAGCTTAAGATTCCTTCATAGCTAAGGGGAGAGATTCGCTTTGTCTATTATTGCACTCTAGTCATTTTCCTCACTTTTCTTTCCCTTTTTTTTTTTTTTTACTTTTCTCATATGTAATTGTCACCTGATCCTTTCTAACGCTTCCAAACATGCAACAATTTTAAAGCTTTCTCTGCCTTTTTTTTTTTTTTTTTTTTGCATTTGACGTTCTGAGCAAATTTCCTTCTCTTTATGTTCTCGTGTAGAAAGAGTGAATGTCTGTCTTGCTTTTTAGTTCGAAGTTTGCAGAAATGGGGGTCAAACGTTGTCAACATTATCAGTAAGTCAAATCCTTATCCCGGCTTATTACCTGTGCCCTTCTCCAGCTCTGAGGAGAAATCATCTCTGCACACACGCTCTCGGCAGATCTCTCAAGCCAGATACACACAGCGTGACATTTACTGCGCACAATAACATTATATAAAAAAAAAAAAAGCAAAAAAAAAAAAGCAATGTGTTTATGTTGGAAGAAGTGCTTTTCTGTGAAATGGTAAAGGTGAGTGCTGCAGCAAGGGTTCGAAAAAGAGGTTCTGTGCGAACGTGGGCGATGTCAGTCACCGAGGTCAGAGGTGAAGTAATTAGATATAATTTCCTCTCTCATAGCAGACAGTACACTCTGATTACATTATCTCTCCTGGCTTGGCTCCTTCCCTTTATTTGAAGAAAGTCATTACCTCAAGGCGACGGGTCACTTTCTCTCTCTCTCTCTCTTTCAGCTCCGAGGTTTTGCTATTGATATACTCGTACAAAGAAATGTGTTTCTTTCTAATCAGGGCTGCTTTCTTATTGAACAGCTATCCGAGATAAACTCGGCACATTATTCATTTATTTGCTACCATATCATTTCTGCTTTTCATTTGGTTTCACAGCTCATAACAGAGCTGATGCAGATCTGGCAAGCTGCGCAAGCACAATGAAGCTTTTGGACTCCTCACAATAGTCTCCCAAGATCATATTAAATCTTGCCTCTGGCCTTTTTTTTGTTTTTGTTTTTTGTTCTTGTTCTTGAAACTATCTCCCCCCAGTGCAATATACAGGTCTAATTCCTACCGTCACTTTTAATCCTAAATCTCTTACGGTGACAGAGATGCAGCGGAATTTCAGGGATAAACATTTTACACATGCAAAAAAAAAAAAAAAAAAAAAAAAATCAGGTACTTTTTATAAATCAGGAATTTATTTGGCACATTTAAATTGATAATCTATTTCATAAGCATGTAGTTGTGGAAATCAAATTATTTAAATCTGCACTTTAGACAATAAAATATTACACAGCATTAATGTGCATTAATTGTTCTTTACTCTCCTTTCTTTTCCTCTCATTTACTTTAGTTTCCATTAATTTCCCTTGCTTTCCCTTCCCATTTTCCTACTGGTGTGTGTGTGTGTGTGTGTGTGTGTGTGTGTGTGTGTGTGTGTGTGTGTGTAAAAACAAAAAAAAATGTAAGGAAAAAAAAACACACCCTTGCATGTTGCTCTTTTTTTAATTGTGTATTGGTCAAGTTCCTTTTCCCCATTATGACCTCATTTAAGTAGATTCCCCGCCCCCGGCTCAGCTCAGCAGGAGCTCATTTACATAGATACTAAAACTACACATTTGGAGTCGGAACAAGATAAATGAAGGTAGTTTGAGGTAAAAAAAATTAATAAAATGCACATTTTGAGGGCTATTTCAGCTGGAAAACCTTTAATCACACGTTACATTTAGAAAAAAACTAAACAAATTGAAACACCAAAATGTGACCTTGTTGCTTTTGGATATTTGGATCTGACTAAGCCGTGCCACTTGTAATAAAACGTTAATTAAAAGCTACAATGTCTTTTAAGATCATTCTTCGTCACTAACAAATTACAGTATATCCAGCAAAGTGCGTTATAAAAGGCAAAATGACTTGGATTGGCATCGAGTGTATGTGGTAGGGACAGGCTGTGTCCTTGTGTGTTAATGTCCCTGGTGGAACAAACAGATGTGATCTGATTGACAATCACACTGCGTCCCTATTATCACTTAATCCTGCCTGCTAGGAGTCAGAGTTAGCACAGGCTGATAAGCAGACCAGGCAGACCGACACTGAGGCAGCTTCGAGTCGCAACTACACAACTTTACGATGCAAAGAACATAGACCTATTGGCCCGAGGGGTAACAATGGGAAATCTTCCCACTGTGCTGAAATGCCAGCCTCATGCATGCGCCCGAACTGCCAGATATAAACACCTTTAGCTCTCATGGCTAAGTGTGATGGTGTGACAATTTAATAATGATTTGGATATTTGCACGTTCTCCTGATGTCTGCCAGCATTTCCTCCACCTTCCAATTCCTCAATTCCGCTTCGACAAAAACAGGCCAGTAGGATGGCTGGCTACATGATATGAAGAGTAGTGTGAATGTGTGCGCCGACATGGACTGGCATCCCGTTCAGGGTGTATTTCCAGATCATGTCAGATCCACTGGCATTTTGACTAGGATGAATTACTAGTGCTTATTAAACGTTAATGATTAATATTAATTGAGGTTTCACTATTATTTATGTATAATCTGTTTTCACAGTGTATTCATGCTGCTTCTAATAAAACAAAATGCTGCTTTTTAACTGCCAGGGAAACAAAAATTGAGTCAAAGCAATAGCCGGCGTTTTATGACACCTCATTTAACTGTCAACTGTAGTGAAATGTAACATCCTGAAAGGATCCCGTGGCATCTGCTGCATTTCAACAGCGTATAATCAGTAAAGTGTGCATTTCTGTTCGGAATGAAATAACCAAGCAAAATACGGGCGCCTGAATCGTTCTCCCAAATCAATGCTCTGATGGATTTGTGTCTTGTTCTCTTGGCTGAGCAGATGGGCCGCTATGGTCATTAGATCACGTGTGTGTGTGTGTGTGTGTGTGTGTGTGTGTGTGTGTGTGTGTGTGTTAGGTAACAATGGGTCAGTTGACCAGCAGACTCCATGCGCGCCTCACCCCATAACTCGTAGTTTCAGTGTAGTTACTGAATAATAAGCAGTGTTTAAGAGGCTAATGCATTTAACATCTGTGCTATAACCTATGATTATCAGTATATCTGTGCATGAGAATTTGCCATGCTTACAGTGTAATGCACAGTGATGTAGGATTTCTGAAAGGACAAATATTAAAGACAAAGATCTCACAGAGATTAAAGGCTCATCCTTGATTCTTTTAATGTAATCTTCATTGTATCACTACTTACAGCCCTATTATACATGTGTTTATTATTATTATTATTTTTAAACAGTTCACGTACCACAACAATGCTTAAATTTTCAGAACACCTCATCTTAAAGAGAGAAAAACCATGTTCACTTATTTTACAGGACATTATACATAGAGGTGCTTTTGACTGAATCGTCACCCTTTTGTAAGGTGACCTTTGATTTAATATAGAAGCAAAAAAGTGACGCAACGATTTGAGTGATAAAAGAAATCGAATTCCCGATTGCGACATTTTTAAACACCATTTAGTAAAACGTAGCATACAGCATAGAAAGAGTCACCGTCCACATTATTAGGAACACCTGCACGTTTATGCCTATAACCAATCAGCCAATCGTATGGCAGCAGGGTAACGCATAAAAACATGTAGGTACGGGTCAATTGGTTAAGTGTAATATTGACATCAAACATCAAAATGTGGAAGAATCTAGCTCTGAGTGAATGACTGTGGCATGGTTGATTTGTGAAACTGCTGATCTCTTAATATCTTCAAACATAACAGTGATTAGATTTTACACAGAAAACTGTGAAAAACAAAAAACAACCAGTAATCCAGAGAGAGAGAGAGATCAGGGGAAAATAGTCAGACAGGTACTGGACAAGCTGACTGAAATGCTCTGCTAATTCAAATAACCACTCTGTACCACCGTGGTGAATAGAAAGGCATCACCGTATGCACAACCTCATCAAACTTGAAGCACATTTGTTCTCACAAATTCAATGGCTTTTAACATTCAAATCTTTATCCTTTTTTGCTTCCCATTTAACTTTAATGTACACAGTTCAAACACATCAGGTAATATATTTTACCCAGCAGTAAAGAGATCATATAATCTTTCTCCTCTGAACAGGAAAAGCAACCAATGCTAAACATTTGGATTTTAACGCTGAACAGGAAAAAAAAATCCCTGTTTGTAAAACAGTCCTGACGTTTTAGTTTTTTTCCTGTCTCATGTTTTTGCCCTAAGGCTCAGTCTGTATCAGGGCCATGCTGGAGCCTCACTGGGGAAACCACAACTGCTCATCTTGAAAGAGCTAATGAACTGAATTAGAAGGCAGATGCTTTTCTGAGAGATGTGGGATTTTGGCTGTGGCATGGACAGCTGAGCGCAAGCTTGAGTTTACAACGTGTCTCTGGGACAATTAACATCTGTAAATTGTAGAGTTTTCCCATTAACCAAAAGGGACTTGCTGCAGTAGGGGGTCCATCTTAATGCATTTAATGATCCTTATTTCCCTCCACAATTTCTCTTGACAGCATGGATGGATAAAACAAAATCATTTCCAACACAAGTTACCACATTGATAGCAAATACTTTAGTGAAGAAGATGTCCACTTAAATGATTATTTTTTTGATCAGTGACCTTTTATTCCCATTTCAGTAACACTGGCTCCATTTTTTGTCCAACAGGAATCAAAAAGGAAACTGGCTTTAGCACATCAAGACATCACACTCGGAACAGCATCAGTTGCATTAGAGGAACTGTGTTTTCCGGAACTGAGAGCCGCTACAAATTCAAGAGTTGGAGAACAGAAAGAATGGCAAAAGAGTGGACGAGGCTGGATGAGCTTCCTGATATAGCGTTGAAGCTACTTGGGTCAGCCAAAGGAGGGTCCTGTGGAGAACAAAATGGTAAGAGCTAATAAGCCTTTATAAGTACTTTTTAAATACAATAGGGAAAATGGAAAGCAAGCTTTCTCAACTGAGACCAAACTGAGACCCTCGGAGCTCTGAAGCAAAGCCTGAGGTGCATGATTGACTGACTAACATCTTTCTATCTATCTATCTATCTATCTATCTATCTATCTATCTATCTATCTATCTATCTATCTATCTATCAATCAATCAATAAGGAGCGGTCATAAAATTGCTAAGAAAAAAAATCATATAATGAAAACGAACGCTGGTTGTGAGCTTAGAACTTCTCTACATATCCTCGACCTAAGGCGACACACTTCTTTAAAACGATGGACGAGCTGGTGGGCTGGTGGGGACTTTGAGGCTCTTGAGGAAAAGATCCACCTCAGCAACCTTGTTGTCATCTTTGAAACTCCTGCCGCGAAGTGTTTTCTTCAAGTGATGTGCGAGGAAGAAGTCACTGGGTGCGGGGTTGGGGGGGTTGAGGGTATTGGTGGGGGTGGGGGTATGGGTAAAGGGGGAAGAATGTGAGCTGAATGGGCTGGCAGGTTGTTATAAAGAAGGCAAACCCCCATTGTGAGCCTTCCATGACCCTTCGCATTGATTTCCATCCGTAATTTCCTGAAGAGGTTCCTGTAATAATTCCCTGTTATTGTTCATGTTCATGAATGTACTCATTTCCAGAGACATAATTTGGGCAAATGTTTTCATTTTTTTCATATGATAATACGAATTTTATGACCACCCCTCGTATCTATCTATCATATATCATTATACTCACAATCCACCTTAATCAAAGATGATATTATCACCACAGTTATTAATCTATGAGTACTCTATTATTCGTTTTTTATACTTATTAACCTCACGCCAACATTTCATCTACTGAAATCTGACTGGAGTTCTGTCATTGGAAAGTTCAGGGTTAAAAATGTCCTAAATGAGCCTAATATTTGAACGGCTGGATCGTTTGTGGATCAGCCTATAACAAGAAGTTTCACTTTCAGATAACCATTATTCAGGTAAATAATCAGATTAATAAATCGTATTTGTACAGCAATATTATCATGTCTTTAATACAGTATTGTGCACAAGTCTTGAGCCATCCCTCATTTCCTTGAGCCAGACTTTCTTGCATTTTTAGTGTAGTCAGGAATAGTTCTCCAGGCTTACTGAAGGCAAGTTTTTGGCTCTCATTTTAGGGTCTTCACCTGACCAGTTTCTGAGACATTTTTTTCTTTTTTAAACCTGATAGTTACATATGAATACTTTAGGTATAAACTATTATCTAACTTAAGACATGAATCAGAGAGAAACAGGTGCAGATGACGACAGATGCTCAGAGCGGTTATTAGTATACTGGTGATACTGATGCTGAGTGTTTGGAACAGACGAGCGGGGAAATGAGGTTGCTGCTGAAGTTGTTTAAGTTTCTAAAAGTGATCTTTAGGCACTTTACGCCTGCCATAGTACAGTAAAACATTTGTTCCAATTTCTTTAATTTAACCTGCATCATTAAATTTAATTTTAAAAAATGAGGTGTGGCTCAAGTCATTTTGCACATGAGTGTTAATGGTATATCTGATGTTTTCATTAAACATCAAATATAAATTAATTACTTGAACAAGAGTTGTACCTACCATGCACACAACATCCACTGTAACATTCACCTTTAACTTCTGTGCCTAGACAGACGCAGAAAATGAACAAAGATGTAATGCATTCACCAGACTCTACAGTAGGAGAAAAATTACTAAAGCCTGTCTAGTCAAACTGGAGCTCTAAAAAAAATTCAATGTTAATAAAATAATCTGGAGTCATTTCAGTGAACTCACACTGGAACCATCTTTCACTAATCAATCTGCACTGTGACTGTAGTAATAGTCTGGCAGCACAGACTGTATTAGTGTGTATGACAGCACAATACATTATAATATGGTTTTATATTTAGTGTTTTTTTTTTTTTAATACAACTTTTCTGCGCTATTCACAATCCTACACACAGACGGAATTGGTGGCATGATAAAGTGATTCCATAGAGAGTTAAGAAAATAATAAACTTGCTGCACAATAGAGAGAATGGAAGTAATTTGTGGGACTAGGATTGTGGCAAAACATGATTAATGGTCTTCCTGGAGGTCTATCCTGCTGAAGAAAATGTGCCCACTAATAAATCATAATATGACTATTAAAACATTATGATGTATAGCTGTGCGAAAGATATGAGTGTATATCTAATGCGATCAGATTCGGTTATAAAGATGTTCCCGCAGAAATCTTTAAAAAGTCTAAAAATCCAAGAGCCATGCTGAACCCTGGGAATAATCTGAGCCCTTGTGTGCATTTGTGTGTTCCTCCACTGTATGTGAGGCTTCCTGTCAAGCTAGGCAAAGTCAGTTGAAGCAGATGATGAGGACAGATATGGGATGCTTGGGTGCATCAGCATGATGACACCAGTTAGGGCACAGCGCTATGGATGGGTAGTTCCTACTTAAGGATGTTCCTTGTGTTAATGTGACAGCTAATTAGGCATGACATGACAGCTCTGGTCGCTTGATGTATCTAATTTTTATCCAAAGGGCTTGCAAATGTGTGTGTGTGTGTGTGTGTGTGTGTGTGTGTGTGTGTGTGTGTGTGTGTGTGTGTGTGTGTGTGTGTGTTTGTATCATTATGTTATCATTATGACAGCCCACCGCCATCAATCAAAAGTGAGCCGTCATCTCACCAGTGAGTCCTAACTGAAAAGTGAAAGATCTCATACGCAACCGTCATCTGTTCAACAAACGACTGGCTGTAATATTAACACAGGTCTTGCATTGCTGTGAAGGGCCACAGCTGGTGTAAGTGTGTGTGAGGCTCTCCACAGTGGCATCAATCAGTCTGAATCTGAAATTTTCTGCATCAGCAGTACAAGCTTAGATAACCAGTGCCACTCGCTGAGGTGATATTTTATATTAACATTAACATTTAATATGGGTGACTTACAAATGAGACAGGGCACAATGGAGCAGTGAAGGGTAAAGGTCTTACTCAGTGACCTTTAGTCACAGCTTGGTGGTGCATGGAATTGAACTTGCATCCTACCAATCATAAGCACAAACCTTTTACAACTGGGTCACCCATTTCCCTTATACTAAGAAGCATTAAAGTTTTGTGGGATCAAATGTTTAAAAGTTTTGTAATACTAATGTTCTGCCACTTAATATGCAATTAACCAAGGTAGACTGAAGAAAGACGCGGTATATAGTACAATTTACATATAAATAACTGGCACAAAACTCAAATATACCACCTAATCACAAGTATGTGGACATACTGTAACACTTGCAAATAATAATAAATTTTTTCGTCAACATACAAAAGAAAAGAAACATTTAACACCTTATTATACTTATGCAAATGAAATCACATTTGTATTGCTCTCATGTTTTACAGAATATTAAAATCACTAATGGAACCAGCTGTAATTCAATTAATAAACCAAGCAAACCTTGGCACAGACATCTAGAGTCTTAGGTTCTGCACACTTCAGTTCTACTTAGAACTAGATTTCAATCAGAAGGTTGAGTGAAGAATGATGTTTGTGATGGAGTAAAGCAGTAATTGACATAAACAGTGTGTCCTCCATCTTGTGCCCTGAGCTCACTGGGCCTGCTAACAACCCTATACCAATAATACATTGTATTGTCAAAAGTATTTAGACACCTGACCAGATGTGCTTCTTGTGTATCCTTTTTCAAGACCACAAGTGTTAATATGGAGATCGATCCAACGTCTGACTGCTTTGACTGCCTTTTCTTTTGAGGGGCATTTGACTACGGTTCGGAAGGTCCCAAGTTCAAACCACACAACCGCAAAGTTGCCATTCTTGGGCCCTTGAGTAAGGCCCTTAACCCTCAACTGCTCAAGTGTATAATTAAATAAAAAGGCAAGTCTGTTTGGATAAGGGTGTCTGCCAATAATGTAATGTAAATGTTTTCTGTAAAGGCTTTCCACTATATTTGGGAACATGGATGTAAAGATTTTTCCATTCAGCCACATGAGTGCTAGTGATGGTGGGAACTGATGTTGAATAGGCTTGATTGTTCCATTTCATCTTGAAGGTGTTTAGTTGGGTTCAGTTCAGACTTTTTGCAGGTCAGTGACACACCAACCTTGGCAATGTAACACGGCCACCCACGCGAAGGGCAAATCTGCAGATTTATAGACAGGCAGAGCAGCGGGAGAACGGGAGAACAATCAGAAGTGAGGTGGCACGCGCACCTCCCTTCATAGTAACACACACCCCTTTGTGAACCGAAGAATGTTAATAAGAGTGGTGTATAAGCACCCTTACCTCACGTGTGCCAATCATCCTTGGCCAAAAAATAAACACCCCATGTCCACTCCCCTCTATGTCCTGCGTTGGGGCTCCCACACATACCAACATACTTGGTAGCGCCATACATAAGGCAAACTATGTCTTTATGGGCCGTACGCTGTGCATGGGTACCGTCATGCTGGAACAAGTTTGGGTGTCTTAGTCCCAGTGAGAGGAACTTATAATGCTACAGTGTAAAGACTATTGTAAGCTTCAGTCTTTGTGGCAACAGTTTAAGGAAGACACACATACAGTATAGCCGTCATAGTCAGGTATTTAAATAATTTTGGCCATATAGAACATACTGTATAGGACAGTATAGGACTGCTTGACATCTATCCCCAATACAAACCGTCTAATGGAAAAGAGGAAAATAAAGGAATTCAGAAATCCTTAGCTGAAGAGTTCAATATTATATTCGCCACCTAGTAAGAAGCTAATAATGAATATAGCTTGCTAATGGTTTACTTACCAAATGTGCATCATGGCATTAGGCTGTTTTATGAATTTTATGTTTTCCTATTTCACGTATCCAGTTACAATCCATTAAAACCTCTTTTATCACACTTGTCTTACCTGGAGGTTACCACAGAAGCTATAGAGGTGATGGCCATTGCTGGGATCCAGGCCATTCGCAAAAGCTTGGTATTCCAGTCCATTATTTGTCCTTTCTTGTCCTCTCTGATGAGTGCTGGACTGGCCAGTTGGCTGGATTGGTGGCTGAGGCTGCCACACACCAACATCTGTACCGTTGCCGAATGCTTGGATAGCATTACCTACACACATGCAGACATGAAAATTAAAATGTTGCCCACGTACCCCACTGACTGAAGAATTGCATTCAGTATTGTTTGTTTTGTGTAGAGCTAATATTAATAGGTATGGTCTTCTCTATTTTGTGCCACAGCCAATAAGCTGATAAAGATCCCCAGTTCACAGACGCTGCAGACAGGAGTATTAATGCTTTAAACATACTGGCCTCAGGAGGGTTGTGTAATTTTTGGAGGATAAAAAGAAGACTCATTATAACAGAGGTTCATATGTTAACACTAATTAATTCTTTTAACCACCTTGAAAGGTAAATATTCACACTTTCTCTGTTTTTGTAATTAGTCTAAGAGGATAAAAGATGTTCTGATATGTTACAGTGTCTACATGAGCAAACACAGCATATCTGAGTGTGATGGGTCAGTGGAGGAGGGCAGTCCGACCTCTGATAGTGGGACTGTTTTGTAGTTGACTCCAGAATTATTGGCACACTGCAAATTAATGGGCAAGAATATTTTTTTAAATAATAATTACACCCGGTGACAAGGTATATCCACACATGCAAACTTCAGAATATAATTAAGATCCAAATGTTTCCGTTATTCTCTCAGAAAATACTAATATTCTGTATTAGATAATTATATAGAGTCCTTGCTAAATATTTGTTGGCGGGATGTCAATAATTTCAAAACCAGTGTTTTGCAGAAAAAACATGTATTGTCTGACAACTTATAGTTTTTAAATCCAGTACTGTGCAAATGTCATGAGCCACCTCTAATTTCTTCAATTTAAATGAAATGATGTAGATTCAATTAAAGAAAAGGAAACTAATGCTTTAAGTAAGATGATTGTTTATGCTTGAATTATTAATAGGTCACTATGTGGCTTGACAAACAAACAAACAAACAAACAAACAAACAAACAAACAAACAACGGTCATTCCTTTGAAACTACTAAGGTACAAGGACTGGACTTGGCTCAAAACACAGTACTGTAAAAACATCCCATTATTAAAGCACACATCATCACTTACTGCATGTGCTAATGATTTTCAATCAGGCAGACATTAGCCAATCGCAGGTGTCTGTGAGCTGATGTATGCAAAAGAGGATGGATAGCTACTATATTTCTGGTATAAGTGTGAGAGAGAGCTGGCTGCTGGGAGACCTGGCAGCTGGCTGAGAACTGGCAGCTGACCAAACTGGAGAGACTCCAAAACTATTAAAGTTGATTAAATTTTGACTTAAGATTGCCAATAATTCTGGAGTTAACTTTATCTAAAAGGTACAGCACTTTAATATTCAAAGGCACTTAGTTCCATTGTGCTGTCTCATCGTTGTGCATGGCCTGTTCTTTAAATATAATGTCTTTCTCTTGGCACAATGTGCCACTGATCTGTATCTGCACACGCTGGTCCTTGGCAAAGCTCTTGAATGAGTTTATAAGAAAAGTTATAGTGTCATTTCAGGTTTATAAGAAAAGCTAACATTTTGTTGTAAACAAACCAGGTTCATTTATGTTGTTTGTTTAAGTGCACTTCTATTCTCTGACTATGCTTAGCATTTTCCCTTTAAAGGAGAAAGCAAGGTGCAAACTTAATAAACATAAGAGTCTAATCCTAATAGATAAGTAAAAATAAAATACAGATAAAAAAACATTTCATACTTTTTGGTGTGCTAATTGGGTAAGGACGTGATGGTATGCATATTTGTACTATACCTTTACATGTTTTAATCCGGGTGAATGCAATCTAGCTTTAAATAGTGCTGGGCACTGTTTGTGCTGCCACTAACTGAGGTATTTCCAGATCATGGAACAGACAGCATGTTGCTGAAGACTATAGCAAATTATTAACTTTAGAAATATCGGATATATATTGAAAAATCAGATGAGAAAGTTTATTTAATAAAATGTAATTCAACATTATATCCTAAATGGGGAATTCACCAGTCAGAATGACATAGTTTTGGTCTGTTCGAGAGATGAAGTGGGAAACTAGCCACTTTTCTAGTTTTCTTAGCAACATGCTAGGCAGCTAACTCAGATGAGTGATGTTTACTTCTCTACTCAAACAGTACACTGTACAATCAGGATCTTAGATTTAACAAACAAATATATCTGTATTTTGAGTAACCTAAAGCTAAAACTTGTGTATAATGTACAGTATAACTTATTTAAAGGTAAATACTTTAAATCCTGATTTTGTGATTAGCCATGCTAATCTGATGTCACCTCATGACCTCATGTTTACTGTTGTGGAGTGGATTTTATATCATGAAATATATGCTCCTTATTTACTCTGTTGAGAAAGATGAGCTTACAAAAACAGTAAAAATTATATATATATATATATATATATATATTGTGTTAAGAATGTTTAAAAAACTGTAATCATCCCCTATTGTATTTTAAATTAATTATTTATTTTTAAAAAGAAAGGTGTCTCACCTGTTTTACCTTTAATACTACAATAATTGAGAAAAATGTTACAGTTCATTTGACAGGTTACTGTCCTATCAAAATTACATACTACATGCTCAAGGACATAGATAACAAACTGCATTATATCATGCACAGTATTCCATTTGTGGTGATGTAGTTTTCTCTGTGTGCTTAACTGCACTTTTAATTAACATGTCATAATATGCTAAGTGTAGCTTTCTGGCCTGACGTGGCTGTTCTTCCCACCAGTGCCTCACAAAGACATATCCTCTTTCCCATCTCCTCACTGTCTACCTCCCCACACCCACTCCATCTAAATGGATGCTTTTGAATAAGCCGCTGACAAAATAATGCCAGTTTTCCACTTTTCTACAGCTCAGACACCCAAATAATGCTTTATTGCCTTTCCCTGTCAAGGTCTCCCTGTAGCTGTCCCACTTAAGCATGATTTGTCTGTCTACTCCCCGTCTGACTGCCCCTGACGAGCATGCCATCCTCACACAGTGCCCACAGATTTGATTTACAGGTACGTTTAATGAATAATCACAAGGTAGCAACAAAACAGCATTGGACATGATTTGTCTTACTGTAGGGCTACTGTCAATCAAGCCCCCGTGTAGTATGACGAATGACATGACAGCCAGACATTGAGCGAAATGACAGTCAAACAGAATTGGACATCTACAGTAGGTGAATACTGATGTGAATAATTAGTCAGAGCAGGGGGACTCACGGAGACAACGGTTGTTAGTGAAGAATTCTGAGAACTTGTCACACTCGGGCTTCCCGTTGCCAGTGCTGGTACAGTCGCACCAGGGAGACACGCTGATGCTTGAGCGCAGGTAATTCGGGGTCATCACTGTACCTGGCGCACAAAAACCAAATGCCAATTTTAAGAGACCTCTTAAATTCTCATTGACTTAAAACATCATTTAAGTATTTTGGGGTATATAATACTACAAGAATGAATAACTTGACTCAAATTATCAGGGGTAAAGGGAAAAACTGGTGTCCTAGTCACATCTATAAAAGTATTATTCTTTAGTTAGAATTAATTCAGGCTTAATTAATTGTATCCTGTGTCGACACAGAAACATCATTAGAATGCTACAGTATTTTTATGTACTACTGTATACAGCAACCATGAAGCCAGTCATACATTTTATACATGATATTCTTTAAATGCAGCTAAAGGCAGTGCCTTAATGTAAACTTAATGTAGCTTAGTAAGGTGTCAGACCTTACTATACTGTTCCCTTGGCTGTTGTAATTATAATGGTAAAGAACACTGTCTAACATGTTGGTCCAAACTGTCTAGGTGTTCAGATGGACTGAGATCTACTGTAGTAATTTTGAAAGCCACAGAAAAATAATTGACAGTATATCATACTAATCAGTATATCATACGAAGGCACATACAGTGCATGCGTACATTGTCATTCTGGAAAGACCACGCCCATCAGCCTCGAAATGGTTGATCGCAGGATAAATGTGTCGGAAATCAGTCAGAAAAAAATATTCATGAATTGTCATTCTTCCCTATCAGGAGTCAACTGGACCCACACCATGACAGCAAGAAGTCCCCAGGACCACCATTTTTTCATTTAATTTATCTTCCAACTCGATGTCCTGTACATAATTAAGCCAAACCCCTTACTGTGTTACTGCCTCCTGTTGTGACTCCATGGCTAAAAAAAATATTCAAATTACTCAAGGTAAAAAAAAAATCTCACTAACATGATTCTTCTCTATGTTTGACTTACCTATAAGGCCAGAGTAGGCCAGCAGACAGTCAGCGTAGCTCTCCTTCAGGCAGCCGGATATTGAACGAGCCTCTGGCTGGCAGTTGGTAAAGAAATCGGCCAGGCGAGACCTAATGTAGCACACCGAGAATGAATAAAAATCCATCATGTATCAGATCACCTCACACGCTATGAAAAACATGGAATGAGCAATGAGCCATCATTTCCTAGTCACGCACATCATCAGGTAGGAAAGAGACATTTGAAAAAGTGATTATTTATCTGTTCACCTCCACTCTTAATGGTATTAGCACCTGCCAAAAACCTGGATTCACCCTCTCCTTAAACTAGCTTACCTGCAAATGTAGTTGGTCTTGCAGGACGCTTGCAGGGACAGACAGTTGGGCTTGTCCTTGTCCTCGTAAGAGCACGCTGGCACTATGGTCTGGCGTCGACGCTCTGAGCAGGCCGAGTGCTCTCCAGATGGACATGAACAGAAAAGCATGCCGTAGCTGTGCCTGGCTGGTACCTTGTCGAAGAACTGGCGCAGGGCTTTGTGACACTTGCGTTTGTTGCACACTTCAGTTGTGGACACCCTGCTGGTGCACGGACTGATGTAGGCCGAGCGGTATTTTTTACATGTGTCGTTCAGGTTGCAGGCCTTAGCTGCATTTAAGCAGTTGTTGTCCTTACTAAAGGCTGCTTCTCCTACAAGGACAGAGAGGGAATCACATAAGCAACTGTTATGGTCATTTTATGTCTGCTAACTTCAGAATTTGTGAATGTCTACATAAGTGACTTTACTGACATTTAAGTTCGAATTCACAGTCAGAATTCAAAATTGCTTTGCCTAATACACAGATGCTAGACTTCAGCCTTGAAGAGCCAGATGAATGCATACTGTAGTTTAGCATTCTGCCTCATTTAAAACATCTTATTCACTCATCAGCTAATTACTGAGGTGAAACTGTGAGTGAAACCACAAGTCTCTGCGGGGTAGTTTTTTTTCCCCTGGACCTCAGTCTGACGTTCTTTGTCTGGTGGGAATGTAAACATATGGCTACTTTAAGGACCACTCTTTTTTCTTCTTCTTCAGTAAGTTGTCAACTCTGGCTGATAGATTCTTTAGAATGTACTCTATTGTGAATTTACTCTTCTACTTTTCTAATATACTTGAACAAAAATTAAGTTATATAGTCAAAATACAAATGATTATGATTAATGAATGATTGTTTCAATAAAATTGTAAATTTTACTTAAACAACAATTTTTACATTAAGTGTAAATATATGCTTAAAGTAAGGCTGGGCAATTCATCGAAACTGAAACGGAAAGAATATTCAGAACCTTTGATCTTTGTAATCTTGCCCAGGTCAATTAATTCACTTTTTTCTCATTCTTTCTTTTTCTTTCCTTCTTAAAAAAAAATAAAAAATAAATCTATTAATATGTTTTGTTACATTATCTTAATTCTTTCCCTGATGTGTTCATGTACTGTCTCCTAAAATACAATACATACTACAGCATGTATAGTCACATGACTCCGCTTCATTTACAGTAATCTATGAAATGTAACCAACATGGAGGAGAAATCTTTCATTCCAAATAAAATGTCCCAGCTTTAACACTTAAGCATATTTACAGTACAAAGACGGTCAGTGAGGTTCGAGGACAAAACAACCAAACAAAAGCAAAACAATCATTCATTAATCTTAATCAAGGTAAAATATTCAATTTATCGTTATATTGTGTTCTATATTGATATAGTGCTTTCTGGTGATTTAAAAAACAAAGCAAATAACCCTAAGGCTAGTCCATAGTTATGATAAATAATAATTATGTGATTATTATTGCATTCTATCATGCAATTCTATTTCTATATAAATGTATTTTGTTATGATGCTTCTTGAGCATTAATGACTCATACTGCACAATATCCAATTTACATCCAGTATACTCTCTCTCTCTAGAATGCGTTTCCTCATCGCCTAAACACAGTGATACAGTAGTGTTGTTCTACTGTAGCGTCGACAGCTACTTGGTGTCAAGTATGCATTGTTGGTGCGCTCCTGCAGATTCCTACATGTTAATCCCTTTTATAAACCATTTTGTCCTCTACAGTCTTCATTAATGGTCCGTCTGCAGCATTGAGCAGGTACACACAGATAATGCATGTCTGTGCAAGATTTGGAAAGCAAGATTTGGCAAGCATTTGGAAACACCGTTGCGCATTAATGTGTGTGTTTTGTGTGTGTATATGTGTGTGTTTGCATGTACCCGAAAAAGATTGCTTCTCAGTAGTTTTATTTTCGTGACTCTTTTTAGTCTTTTGTCTCTCCGTGCAGGAAGCTTAATGCCCTCACTTCTGTGGAGGAGGCAAAAAACTGATGAGGCTTGGTGGATTTCTACAAAGCTGCTTTGTGGAAGCATCTATTTTTAAAAGCGCTATACGAATAATGTTGAACCAAATAGCTGGGAACCTTTTCTTTAGGATGGAAACAATGCGCAAATTTGCAATGAGAAGTGCTACACAACTGAAAGCAAACTTGCTACGGTATAACCTCTTCTCTGCTGCTTTATTTTTTTATTTCTTATTGTTTTGTCTTTCAAATGCTATTGCCTAATGTGGAAATCACACCCACTTGGTCCATGGCTTCCTGATTCAAAATAAATACGCCAAAATACTGAAAACAGATCCTAGCTCAGTCACTTCATGGATAAAGTCCTAAAATCTCTAAATCTCTAATGGCTATTTCAACAAACTGCAATATATTTAAAATGCAGTTCTTGCTGTACAGTATGCTCTTATATTGTTTATGCTGCAGGATAGATTGAGTTTAATTTATGTTTCCATGCCGACCCTCATCTGTTCTTCACTCAGCTTTTGTTATCCTTTGCATTCAATAGAAAAGGGAAATGAAGCTGCTCTGTGCTTTTAAGTCTCTTTATTAGCTTCGCTAATTTCACTTCACCAACTCCTGCAGTGATAACTATGTACACTAATTACACTTTTGATGTGGTATTTAGGCGGATTGTGGATGTTTGTGCATCAGGGAGTTAGAACATGATTAAATGTGAATGCATATGGGTGTAAAATGAATATGAATAATTTAAAGGTTAACCATGTATTCTAAACTTTTCCTTGTGACAGGATAATGGTGGTGCATTAGGTGGTGTTGCCCCCTCACAGCCCTAGATTCTCTGTCACATTTTCTCCCTGTTCCTGGGTTCTGACGCATGCTATGGTTTCCTTTCTCCTCCTAGAAACGTGTCAGCAGGTGGATTATAAGCTCTTAATGCTGAATCTAATTGTGTGAATGAGTGCATGAATATTTACAGTTTAAAAAAAAAGATGATCCAAACCTCCTCTGACATGACTAGTGACTTAAAAACTTGGCAAAGCATTTCTCGGATATTCGTGCCTTTCTATCTCCCATCCTCAGCGTGCACAGCTTTGGAGTGAGTACCTTACTATGAGTCACTGAGAGCACCACTCCAATATGAAATGAGCCATGCATGTTTCTGTGCCTGTGTGTGTGTGCTGTGTGTGTGTGTGTGTGTGTGTGTGTGTGTGTGTGTGTGTGTTTGTATATGTGCGTGTGTTAATGCAGCAGCCTGGTTGGCTGACTGTTTGCTCTGGCTGTTGATGTACAATAATAGATAGATTAAATGTAGATTTAAAGTAAGTGGAGGCAGAAAGTGCTGATGGAGGGCACCTGAAGCTCTCCTGAGTGGCGTCTAATAGTGTCGCTACCACACGAATAAAAACACACACTGCTGCAGCAAATCAAATCATACAAGGACTCGACCTTCATAATAAAACTAATACTGTCTCTCTTCCTCTCTTTCATTTTTTATCTCACATGCTCTCTTTCTTTCACTGCCGAACAGACCATGGTTCGGTATTTTTTTTCTTTTACATTTCACGGCACTCTAGTCCACCTTTCTACTTATTCATCATTAGTTGTTCTTACACATACACCTGTTCTGGGGAAGGAATTAGAACGAACAAATCAATATGCTGTAAAGTCTCCATCAGTCGGGCCTGGTGCTGTTTCAGCACCACCGAGTCATGAGACATTATGAGATGGACTCTCTTATGGGCTTCTTTTTAAGCTTTAATGAAGAGGCCTCATTAGTTAAACAGCTCTGTGTGCTATGTGCAAATGGTCATTCCAATAAACAACTGCCCAGGGACGCTTAATGGACCTCTTTGAGGGAATCTTGTCATCGGTTTACTTTGGACAATATATATTGAGGAAGACGTTATTGATTTATTGATTACTTTCTTTAGCTTGCTGTTAGCCGTAATTAACATGTAAAGGGGATCAGTTTGCAAGTGAATTCACAGAATAACAAAATACTAATTTGTTAAAAAATAAAAATAAAAATAAATTTAAAAGAAAAAGGAAAAAAAAACATCCAGAAACCTCTTTTTTGGGTCTCTCTTAGCTAAAAGCTGAAATCTATTAACAATCCAAAAGTTGCTTAAAGAACATTTAACACAGCAGTTTATATTGCAGTTACTTCTTGCTTTGAAATTATAAAAGAAATATCATGACGAGTTCATACAGAGGAGTTTTATCTTGACGGACACCAATAATCTAACCCTGCAGAAAATACATGCAGTATGAACTTCCAGAGGTGGAAAGGGTAATAAACTTTTGTACTCAAGTACGGTTACTTCAGTGAAATTTTACTGAAGTACAAGTAAAGTTACGATTATAAAAATCTACTCAAGTAAAAGTTACAGAGTTACTTTTTTAGCAGCGGGGGTGGGATGGGGGATTCTAGCGAAGTTCAAAATAGACAAGCGGATATAAATCTCTATCTAGTTGTTTTTAATTGAAGGAACACCTTTGCATAATTAAGCTGTTGCCTTTCTTGTGCTTGAAATCATAGTGATCATAAAGGAAAAGTAAATAAAAGGTTAAAATATTATAGCGTTTCGGGGGCGAGCAGCACACCTGAGCTCCTACTCCGTTCTCTCCTTCTCACGCACACACCTCCGCAGCGCACACACTGGGGTAGGGGCGGCAACTCTTAAAAGGGCAACATACATACAGTACATACAGTAATGTGGGATACAACATAGTAGTGGCCGTCACACTGGCCAGGGGTTTGCTTCGTAAGTATTTGATGGCATTTCGCTTTCAGCTGGGTCTGCATCAGTGGCATCTGTTTTGTTCGTCTCCATCGTTCTTGTGAATTTAGCACGTTTGTTCTCCCCGCCCATCAATCAATCAGTGCAGTGGTTCCCGGGGTGCAATTTATTTCCTTCCCCGTCACTACTGAGATTTTTTACTCAGTAGCGAATATGATTTCAAATGTAGCGAAGTACAATACTTCAAACAAAACATGCTTAAGTAAAAGTAAAATTACAGATTTTAAAATCTACTTTAAAAAGTAGAAGTACACAAAAAAAAAACCTCAATTACAGTAACGCGAGTAAATGTAATTCATTACTTTCCACCTCTGGGTTTAAGCCTACTATAAATGTCACACAACAATTAAATATTAATATCAATCTCCCACTGATATAAACTGAAATTTCCTGCTTTATTAACTTCACATCTTTCACTTGTGGTTCTTACGAGAACACTCTACACGTCAGTCGCAACTTGCTATCTCGAGTATTAGATGACATCATATCTATCAAAGGGATAATTTATTCATGGATCCTATCCCCTTTACTCGAGTACTACATCATCTCCAGTGACAAATGGCAATCTGAAGTGTGCAGTACAAGACAACTCCTGATGTCTGACAGGCTCAGGCCACTGGAGATTTCTGACAGCTCTGCCGAGTTCACTGATCCCATGTAATTACTAAATCTGCAGGGGTTTGATCGCCAATATGAGAGCAGTACAATGCAATTCAAGCTGCTGCTTTCTTTCATTTAAACATTATGTAAATCTTTCGAGTACATTCTCAGAGTCCACAGTTAGATTTTAGATGTGTACAGTGGATCTAGGAGTGAAAATGGCTTGGAAATATCCTCAAAGCAGGAAATGCAATGATAACTAGTATGTAAAAGCAATATACAGTACGGTGCAGTACAAGAACCACATCAAGACTATGGGTGTGATTTAATATGCATCAAATATGGGTAGCTCAGAAAAATCTAAATCTAATAAGCTTTTTATGTCATTTTCTGCTTGAGCACTGACTTCTGCCATTTTTTTGGTACTTATATGGCCTTGTTTTTAATGATTATTCATTTATATTGAACCAATGTTTATTAATTAGCAAGAAATGAGGACTATAACTGGACTATAAAACCCAGTGACACTACCAGCTAGGCCCTTCTTGATAAAAGGGAAAGCTGCAGGAAATGGATATTCTTTTAGGCTTTTTATTCAAAGTACTTGTCATGTAAACAAGTCAGTGTCAGGACGTAAGTAGACATTAGAAAATGTACGGTGTGTTTTAATTTGTAATATTCTTCATATATATTCATCCTATGTGTGAGACTGAGAAACCAGAGCTACATCTAAGAGAGAAATTGGTGTACAGTAAGCCCTCCAATCCTTCACCTGTCACACTGTTCATGTCTCAAGAGCCATAATTACAGCAGACTTCTCTCTATTTCTCCTCTTTATGTCACACACACATGCACTCTGAGAGAAATCAGTTCTCTGGCATTCTCATTGTAAAACCATCAGCTCGTGTCATCAATATAACAGAGATACCCTCTCAACCTTCCTCAGTTCTCTTTCTGGACTTCATTCTTAACTTTAAGGACTTCATTCTTGAGAGTTCACAATTCACTTATACCACTTCAGCACTGGTATTTCATCAGCTAAAATATTCAGTTTAGCTTTTCTAAGTAATATCTATTGGTGCAGCTGTTTGTTTACATTGAGCAAGTACCTTATTAGTCGCTTATTTTAAAGTAGATTATTAAATCTGGCACATAACTGTTAAACATCGCTTTAAGTGAACATTAGATTTCAATTATGGTGGAGGTTAAACTTCAGGCAGATACTGTAACTAAGTTCTGTCCAGCGGTCGATTTAAGACACACCCACATTTTGATTCACATGTGGTACGATAATCTGGCACAAAACTGCTCATAACTTCACATCTACTCAACATTTTGATTTCATTAATGGTGCAGGTTTAACTACACACAAATACCAAAATATTGTTTTTTTCATCCCGCAGGAAAAATAAACTAATATCTATCTGTCCATTCATCTTTGAAGGTTCAGTTTTTATAGTGTAAGGGTTCTTTTTTTGTGGTAAGCCATGCTGTGTGGTGCTTTCGTTTGTGTTTGGAGAATCATTGGTTTGGACAGGTAGGTGTCTGTCTATATTTGGGGAACTATCACGTTGATTGGCTCTTTGAAGTGACACGTATAGCCACACCCACCTCTTGCCATTTTGATTACCTTAATGGTGCAGGGTTAACTTCATTCAAACACCTAACAACTGGCAAAGTTTTATTAAATTCTGTCTAGGCAGTTTCAGGTCCTCCAATGTATGAAATGTAACGATATCATTGAAAGAGCGAGGTCTGACCAACATACAGACAAAACCTTTCTTTTATTTATATAGAAGACTAGAAGTCTTTTTGTGTATGAAAATGTGAATTTCTAATATGCCACTTTATAAAGTTCTCAATGCCAATCTGAGTGCAGTTTTGGTGGGATAGATATAAAGAAATACCATAATGTATTTCCAGATTAGAGAATGTAGTTATTGTAATTGCCTCTTGGTATGAGAGGTTTGTTCTTTTTCATTGACAGTGACTTAAACTTTTAGTCTCACTTGCATGTAAACAGGACAATTATATAGATTTTACATTTTATAGCTTGTATTGATCATTCCATAATACTGAATCAGGTTTATGCTGCACTAACATTATATGGTTAATGATACAGTATCTGCAGGATTTAATCCCTGAACGCCATGGCAGAAATCACATGACAATAAAATGCTCAAGAGATTGTCATGCTCCCGCTGAACAAGTACAAGAAAAATATCAACTTTAAAGTTAAATGTCAGTTGCGTCTCTGGTAGCCACAGGCTGTAAAGCACTACCAGACAGCACTCAGCTTTAATGATGTGTGCAATTTTATGTGCTGAAACTTAAAAAAAAAAAAAAAAAAAAAAAGAGTCACTGAAAAAATATGGACACAGGGGAGGTTTTCAAAACAAGCTGTCAGAACAAACCAGACATTTAAAGCCAAATGGGCAAGGTTCTCAAAGTCAGTTGATTCATACAGAAACCATACATACACTGATCAACCATACCATTAACATTGATTATCAATTATATAACCGTAAACATTGTGACGGGATCATGGACACCCAAAACTCACTCATGCCCATGAGGACTAAAGGCTAGCCCTCCAGTCCAATCCCAAAGAAATGCCAATGCTGCACAAATCACCAAAAAGGTGCAAGGCATCAGAACACTGTGTGCACCCGGTATACGGCAGGTAAACAGCCCAAGTCTTGGACCCGGCTTCCAAACTCTCCACATGCCAATCTGATCAAGCACCCATGAGAGCGGACAGACAAACAAGTCCGAGACATGAAAAACCCACCCAGGAATCACCCAATGTATCTGCTGCAAAACTTCCTGGAACCAGACACCACAACACATCCCCAGATATCTTGTAGAGTCATGCCCCAAGAGGCCAGAGTAGCCCAGGCAGCACAAGGAGAACCTACACAATACAGTGCGTAATATTTTTTGTTGTAATGTAATGGCTGATCGGTGTATAAAATACCATGTTGCTGATAAAGTTACAGGTTGGCTTTAACTGATGATAAAACAGGTTCACTAGACCTCTATGCATGTAATATCATGACACAGCTCATAATGCAAAATATCCAATTAACATTTCTGTTACATCAAGTGTATATGTCTCTTCTGGAATTTTTGCCTTAATTGTTTTATGAGCTGGAGGTTTTAAAAGCTCCAGCTTAAAGTCAGTGACTTTAACAGCATTCTGCATCTGGATGCACCCAGTAATGCCAAAGAAACAATTCTACAAACCAATCCACACATCGCCACCATGCTGGGAAGCAGAGCCAATTCTTGGTAGTGCACACTGCTACAGAAATTAATATTAAATATGGTTACACCATACTTATTGCACATTATTTACAGCCCCACGTGACCCGAGCTGTTGACTGATGACTAACCACTCTCATTACTCTGTCTAAGGGTAAAGATATCACCATAACTCAAAAGGACTTATGAGTTCGATGTTGTCAAATTATTTTTTGTTTTATGCTAAAACCACTGTAATCATTATAACCTAATTTTGCAGACATTATTTTATGATATGCAGTCTATACACACTCAGAGCTGATAATTAGGAATAAGTAAAAAGACTAATTTATGTGTTTTTATTATTCAAATGTAAGTATTGCTTAAACATGACTTAAAAGTGATATAATAATTATAATGAATATTTATTTGCCACCTTATGTATGAAGCATAGCAGTGCTTCAGGTCTAGTCTCATGAGTTGGCATTACTCATTTCAGCATCTCTACTTCAGGTCTAGAATCCAGCATTCCAATTCACCTGCACAGATGGTTATAATTTAGCTTCGTATTGATCTACCAAGATGAGAAAATAATTACAGCCATGGAATTCAGGACAGCAGTTCTTTAATGAATATTCTTATTTCTACTCAAAGAGATTACCTCTAAACCTTAACGTCAAGAACAATCAGGATACATACAGCAGGCAAACCTGCTTTTATGCAGCAGTTCCAAAAACACCATTTATTATAAGCAGATTATGATTTTAGATATTTTGCTCCGCCAACACGTCCTTCTGTGACTGGTGGAACTTTCTCTTCATATTTCTACATATTCTGCTTTAGAATATCAACAATTATGGGTTAAAGATGGATTTGGTCTTGTGTTAGAAGCTAGTTAGCTTTGTAGCTCACCTTAGAAGTATGAATATTATCATTATTAAGTAGACATACTGTTGTTTAACATAACATAATATCAGATGTGTTTTCCTGCTGATTTTAATTGTGGGTTTCTTTATCTTCAGTACTGCAGTCTGTATAGACCTACTTTCACCCATGCTCGAGCGACAGTTAGTGTAATTAACGATTGTTAGGACACCTGTGATGTGGAGTGATACAGATAGTTAAACATCCAAGTGCTGTTACCGTCTATTATCACCACTCATGGCATACTTCTCGTCCAATTGGATTACTCGGTCAGAACTAACTGTTGTATAATTGATAATCCATGTTTTTCGATTCACCTGGCGGTGGTGTTAGCGTTGTGGCTGATCAGTTTGCAGTGTATAGAGAAGAATACAGTACATTCCACAAACGTCATGTAAAATACCTGACATACTGTCCATTAGCATTATAATAATTATTATTTGATGAATATATAATGTGTAAAAGTTACACTGGTTCATGTGATCTTAATTCAATTACAAATCACAAGCTTCTTGGAAAATGTACTGTATGATGGAACGTTTTTTTTTTTTTAATCAAAGCCAACAAAGTGTCCCGAGTGCTATGGGGTTCAGAGTTTCCTGATGAAATGCTGTCATACTATATGACAGTAGGCTGAGGACAGAAAGATTAACCTTTCTTAAGTTCAGATTGTTTTATTCTACACTAAACACTATCCATGTGTACAAGTTTGATCGAGAACAGAACACTAGCAGTCAAACAGTAGACTTAAGTTTCTTTTGGATGTGTGAATTACTTGCTATTCTCATTTTAACTTCTCAAACCTTCCTCTTTCTCCGTTACGCTGCTGGTGGCTGGATACTTGGCATTTGTACACCGTGCATGCGCCCGTGTCAATATCAATGCTTAAAAAGGAGACCGAATCGAATTGCACTTCCAAACAATAACCGCTGACAGGGCCATATTTCCATTTTTAATATAGTCTGTCTTGTATAGCCTGGTTTGAGATTCATGCCAATAGCAGAGAATGAATTGAATGGATTTTTTTTTCTCCATCAAACACGATGGCAATCCAACAGTATATTATGTTGGGTTTCTGATTTAGAGCAAGCCAAAAATTTTAAAGAAGAGAGAATCTACTGTTTGAAGTACTGAGCTATGGCTTTATAAGTAAGTATTAATAAGTCAAATCTCACTCAAAATATATTCATATCCAGAACTAAATTAGAGTCACATCAATAGCGTTTTCATGTAAGAAGGAAATGAAAAGAGCTCTATATTTATAATTATTCAAGCTAACAATTGTTCAGCCTCATACAATGGATTCTTAATAATTCTCACTTTTCTACTCTAATTACATGCTCATGCTGTTTCAAGTTCATCCATTTTTCTCGCATCTGACTGACAGACCCACAGTATCCTCTCACACACTTTAACTCCGACCACACACACTCACACACAGCGGTGCCCTCTTTCAGGAGAAAAGCCAAGAAGATCTTCTGGACTTTTACTTTTAGCAGCAGGGAGGTTTTGTGGAATTTGTTACGAAATTATTCAGGAAACTTGTGTCCCTTGAGAGCTGTTAAGAGAACACATGCTGCTTTTTAGATGTTTCATTTTTCAAATTCTCACTCAAAATGGGGAAAGTAGGCTGCCAGTCAAAACACCACAATCATCCATATATTATTTATACTATCCATTCATATACAGTGGAACCTCGGATTGCGAGTAATGTGGTTTACAAGTGTTCCGCAAACTGAGCAAAGATTTTTAATAATTTTTTTATCGGAAACCGAGCAAGTAATAGTTTACGAGTGCCGAGTATCATGTATCACGCATACAACTCTTATTTTGACACCGAGCGTCACTCTTGCACTGCGGAATTATGTGTACTCGTCTCCCCTGCTAGGTCTTAGTGCTCGTCTCTTACTTGCATAATCAACATCTCCCTTTCTCTTTCAGCGTCTCTTGTGTGTGCGTACGCGTAATTTGACACACGCACACACACACACACGCACACACAAACACCCTGACACACGCACAGACGCTCTCTCGCCTTTTCACCCCCTCCCCGGCTTCACAAACACCGAAACTCTGCTCTGTCGCGATTCTTTTCAAAGGTAAGGTGCTGGTTCATTTGTTTTTTTACTGTACCGCAGTGATTCCCTTAGTATGCGCTCACGCCAGTGTCAGAGACATTTCTTTTTTTCCGTTAAAATGGTGTTTCCTTTGTGTTTGTGTGTCCGTTTGTTGTGCAACTTAAAAAGTGATTCCGTTAATATACGCTCAAGCCAGTGTCAGAGAGATTTGTTTTTTTCCTGTTAAAACGGTGTTTCCGTTGTGTGTGTGTTTGTTGTGAAACTTAAAAAGCGAGGTGAGGAGTGTTGTTACTGTGTAAAACAAAGCGAGGGAGGGGGCTAATTCCACACACACACACACACACACACACACACACACACACACACACGGCGCCTCCGCGCACCAACGGAAACACTTAACTGTCGGGATTTATTTGTACTTTTTTTAAAGGTAAAGTGCAGATTAATTTGTTTTATTTTCATTTTATAGATTGTATTAATTATTTTTATGTATTAAAGTTTTGGGGCTGTGGAACAAATAATTAGAGTTTTCATTATTTCTTATGGGAAAATTATGACATGGTTTACGAGTGTTCTGGAACACGAGCCCGCTTCCGGAACGAATTATGCTCGTAATCCAAGGTTCCACTGTATTGTCTATAATGTGAGGTACGGTACACCCTGCATGGGGTGCCAACGCATTGCAATGCATGCACGCACGCGCACACACACATTATAAACAATTTGGAAACACCGAATCAGTTTCGGCTGCGTGGACTTACAGTAGACTGGAGAGGAAAATGGAGTGCCTGGAGGAAACCCACTAAGCAGATGGAGAACATGCCAACCCACACATGCAAAATGGAAGATTAAAACCGTTAACCCTGGAAGTGTGAGGAGACCATGCTAACCTATAAATTCAACTTTAAACTAAAAGCATTACCTTAGATAAACACTAAAACAACTGTTTGTACACACACATCACACACACATACGCATGCACACAGTGTCTAAAATGACTAAAAAGTGAATTTCGCGTAACAGGTCCCTCTTAATATATTCAGTATTTCCTCATATGTCAGAATTCAGCTGAAAGATGATACATAAACAAGGCTGTGCCCCATGGCAGAATTTCAAAATGTGTATAATTTAATGGTGCAAGGCTCATCAGCAAAAAAAGCAGAAATAAATTCTGATGTACAAGTCTGGGAAGCCTCACAGTAAATAGTCAATCATTGTTCCTGTCCCAAAGAAATCCTGCTTCCCTCAATGATTATCGCCCTGTAGCCCTGACTTCAGTAGTGATGAAGTGCTTTGAGCGGCTGGTCAGAGACGTCATCATTTCTTCACGACCCACTACAGTTTGCATACCATCCGAACCATTTAACAGATGATGCCATTGCACACCTCCTTTACACACATCACTCACTCACTTACCTGGACACTAGGAGAGGGAATTACGTTAAAATGCTCTTTGTCGACTACAGTTCAGCGTTTAACACTATAATTCCCTCCATGCTCACACCACCAAGCTGAAGCACCTGTCACTCATCCCATCAGTGTGTCAGTGGATCAGTAAGGATTGGCAGACATGTCACACCCTCTGCACTGGAGCCCCCCAGGGTTGTGTTCTGCGCCCTCTGCTGTACACACAATACACTTATGACTGCGTGTCCGCTAACAACTCCACCACCATCATTAAGTTTGCTGACGACACCGTTGTGGTGGGCCTGATCTCTGGCAACGACAAGACGGCCTACCTCGAGGAGATTAGGAACCTGGAGAAC
This sequence comes from Clarias fuscus, assembly GCA_030347435.1. Taxonomy (NCBI): domain Eukaryota; kingdom Metazoa; phylum Chordata; class Actinopteri; order Siluriformes; family Clariidae; genus Clarias; species Clarias fuscus. Next base: position 15,519,537 of record CM059220.1, read on the forward strand.
TGGTGCCAGAGGAACAGCCTCCTCCTGAATGTCACCAAGACAAAGGAGCTGATAGTGGACTTTAGTACAAAGGAAGAGAGGAACTACCAGAAGCCTGTGATAAAGGAGAGCCCAGTGGAGAGAGTGGATGGCTTCAGATAACTTGGTGTTCACATCATGCAAGACCTGACCTTGGTCCTGTCAAATCAACAATGTGATGAAAAGGCCTGGCAGCGTCTCTACCACCTCAGATGCTTGAAAGACTTTCAACTACCATCAAAGTTGTTCAGGAACGTTTAGTCCTGCACCATTGAAAGCATCCTGATGGGAAACATCATGAAAGTAGGAAGATCATGAAGGACCTCAGCCACCCCAACAACAGTTCTCTCTGTTGCGGTCCAGAAAGTGCTTCCACTCTCTGAAGGCCAACATAGAGAGACTGAGGAGAAGCTTCTTCCCGCAGGCTATACGGACTCTCAATCACAACATCACAAAGGATTAAACACTCTGCTCCCACTCATATACCATTCAGCACATTGCACAGCAAAGCACATTTGCACATAATTTGCACAACCGCAATTCTATTTTTGAATTCTATTATTATTATTATTATTATTATTATTATTACTTGTACTTGTACATAATGTAAATTTTATAGCCAAAAGTCTTTTTTATTTCTTCTATACTGTAATTTTATTTTATTATTACATCTTATTTCATATTTTATATTCCTTATTTGAATATTTTCTATTCATACTCTATTTTTCTATTCATTATTATATTTCTATTTCATATTCTGTATTTAAAATACTCTATTTTTCTTTTCATTATTAGGTCACGGGCGTTTGCTAAAACATTTCACTGCATATCATACTGTGTATGGCTGTGTATGTGACAAATAACATTTGAATTTGATTTGACTCATTTCAACTTCTGTAAAACAAACTGCATTCATTTTCATTAATCAGATTACTTTCTACATTCTACATAACTGGACTGACAAATATACTTAACATCGGACTTTAACAAAATTCATGAAGCAAACAAAATTAATGCTTACTGTATTTCCTCGCCTCTAGATGTTCTAGAGAGAAATGCAGTACAGAATAGTAGCAGTCTTACTGATAAACTCGCAAACCAAAGCAAAGAAATCAATTAACAAAGTTTAATCAATGAACATCTCAGGAGCTGAGAATGCTTGAACAGTAAATACTGCCATGTCGATTTCCTAGTGTCACCTCTTCCTGTAGCACAAGGCTGTATTCACATTACTGGTTTTAGTGCAAATGAAGAAATGGCTAGAGGCATTTTTGTGCTGATATATGTGGTATAAAATACTGAGATTTAGCAACACAACTGAAAATTTCAGCTTGGTCTGACAAGCTACCAGCTGGTCAAACTGGTAGACCATCTTTGCTTTCCTTATTACTAGACATAATTGGTCAATATACAATATGTTTGATATTTTTGTTTGCCTTCCTGCTGTTTTCATTAAGAAATAACTTATTCGATATGTAGCAGTAATAACAGATATTCGGAAAATGTATTTATAAAAGCAAATTACCAGCTGGCAAAAATGATCCACTAGTTTGACCAGCGCAGTGTTTGTTCTAGTAACTGGTGGTTGTTCAGAAGGATCTTTCTCACACAACACACACAGCAAAGCTTTCTGTCGTCCATGTTGTTTATTCTAGCTTATCCCTGATGTGCTGTCATTCAGCAATTTTCCAAAGAGTTGCTTAAAAAGCTCTCCTTTCCTTTAAAAAATGTGATCACAGTTCAAAAATCCATTTATCCAGGTGTACATGCGAGAATGTGCATCTGCTTGAAACCAAATGAGCAACTGATAATTTCGGTTTTATTTGCAACTGTTCATTCATGTGTCTCGTTTTGTGTTTTTTTCATTCTCCCTCTCATTCTGGTGAAATAGAAACCCCTTGTATTGTAGGTGGCTAAATAAGTGCTCTCTCAAGGCCATCTCCTGTCCTGATTTATAAAGTAGAGGCATGCTTTAATTCAAACATTTCCTTGTGAATTCATTCTAATGGGTATTAGCCTGTATGTCACATGCTGCTTGGTTTGGATAAATGGTGTAATAAACCCTTCTGAGAAAAGACCTGAGTCACAGCGAGGCTCCTCACAAGCCACCGAGCAGCCAGTGTAGATATGCCTTCTGTTCCTTTTGGCCTTTGGCAGTTGAGGCAAACAAACTGTATAATATTCTACCATATATTAACTGCATTGAAACCATATTTGCTACAACTATCATTAGTTTGGCAGCCCACCAGCCACTAGTATCCATTTTGCTTTACATGTAAGAGAATTTACCTCTGGATCCTAAATGATATTCAATAGAAATTTAAGCTTGATTTTCTCCCTCTTTTCAGCAGTTATATTCCCCATTGGGGAGACTTATCACTAAAGCATAAAGTTGTCAAAATTCATCAGGAGTGAAAGAAGAAATCTGCAATTCAACCCTGGCTATCACTCTTGTCGAGCCACCTCTGCAACAGCACCATCCTTAATCACATATTTATTAGCAGAGAGGTAATTCCATTACCATTTATCCTTATTATTTCTTTGTAAGAAAGATAGGCATGTTAGAGTTTGGGTTGTTCTGGTAGTTAAGTGTCTTGCTCAGCAATAAGCTGATTGTTAATGCAGCTATTTGTATTGATCCCAAAGTGTAGTATTCCTTAAAGGAAGTGTAAAGGCTTAGTAAAGGCATTTGCTAAAATAAGGGTGTTTGGTTTCATTACGCCCTTTTACTGTAGCAATTAGTGAATTGATAACTGCTGATAAGCTGAAAAGTACCAGTGAAAATAGATAACTCTGATGACTATATTGCTTCACTTTCTTCCAAATATGTACTGAATTGACCTGTGTTACAACTGCAGAGTGATATACAGAGAGATCCATTTGCATTACAATTTTCATTACAAAGTTGATTATTTATAACATCAGTGAAAAATAGAATGTTTGAAATATTTACATTAATTTCAGAATTTATTAGTATTTGGTATAGCATCTTTTAGCTTTTTTTTAATGCAAACTTTGCAGCAAAACCTTTTGATATATTTTTAGGTTAAATCCATGACAGTGTAATTTGGACATGTTTCATTAGAAAAGATTAGACATAAGGGAAATCTTTTGTAAAAAGAAAAAAAAAACAGAATAGTGCAGAATCTTATATATTCAATATATATTTCATATATTGAACATGTGTTTTAAATGAAATATGGTCTCAGACTTATACTACAGACTACTACTGCACAGTTTGTTACTTTAGTAAATATCCAGAGGAGCTGAGGGGAAGTGGCAGGATTAGGATAAGTCATCCATTATGCTCCATTAACACGTTTCCTTTCATGTGGGTGGATTAGATATAAAAGATTCAGGCATTTATTTTTGTAGTAAAATAGGCTGCAAATTTTTAAAAATGTCATGCATAAAAAGGAGCATATCCATTGGATGTTTATGTTTTTTGTTACTTAAAAGTGCATGTCATTTCGATTTTCACCTGTAAAAACTTAATTAAATACTAATACATACTAAAAAATACAAATACAAAAAAAGTTTCATAAACAATAATCTGGTGTAATAATGGAATGGAATGATGTTGTTGACTTGTTCAAAATATAATTTAGGATCACTACATAATGCATCAGTTTTAAGGTAAATAAATAAAAAAATAAAAATGTACATACAAAATATACAAACGTTTTTCAGAATGCCAAAGAATCTAGGAACTAATGGAAATTAGAATATTGACTGATATTAAATTACACTACTAGTCTTCAGTGATCTAGGGATTTAAATCTTATACTTGGTAGGAATCACTTTGAATTACTGGGGAGCAGATGATATCGTATTACTGTATCATCATACCTGGGTGTCAATTCAGGGAGCATGGCAATACACAAACTGCCACACGAACGACTCCTCCCCATTTCTTATACTTAATATTACGGACCATAAATGTAGTCACTTTGCATGTAAAGGGTAAAACAAATTGTATTAATAAATCTGTTTTACCTCTGAAATTCCATCTGTTCTGGGTTGCCTGTTGCACTTAAACAGTGAAGCTGTAAATCTTGTGCCTCCTGTAGTGAGGGACTCAGGATAAGAATCAGACTGCTCTCGCCATTCAGGCGAGATGGACTCTCAGCGCAGATATGTGGTGGCAGTTATAAGAATGGTGCCTGCCCCTGCATAGGACAGCTATGAATGAATACTGAAGGATGCTGTGACCAGCCAACACCATTGTACCCCTTAATAGTGGTCTTTTATTTAATAAAACTCTTCTGTACTTTAGAGTGTTAGCTGAACGGATGCATGATTTAATTTTGGCTTTGAAATTAATTTATCTGTTCAATTTTTCCAAATATGGAGATAATTCTGCTAAGTGCATTCTTCATTGCTTAGTCTGTAAAACTCGCATGATTTAATGCACCTGCAGTGCATTGACGCACAAAAGCAGAGTGATGTAAACATTACCGAGGCATAAAAACACCTCAATCTTTCTGCTTTGTTATTTATTTTTCTCCAGTGCCCAAAAAGTAATTACATGAGTTGTACAGGCCTTCCCATTCTGAACCATGTTTCCTACCTCCACTGGCTTATACTCTGTATTCAACTGCTCCAACTGTGACAAGAACACTGACCTGCAGGTAGGTGGCTGTAATGGCTTTGGGAAATGAGTAATCTTCTAATCTTATAAAGGTGATGCATTTGTATCGATTGCTAGACTTTTTCCTCTTAAATGCTTACTGATGAGAAGCTATGAGGATGAGTTTGTATGTGATAATCCCTCCAGTCTGAGCCTCAAGCAATAATATTTTATCTAATTCAAAATCAGACCATCAGTGATTTTGGTTAAGCCCTCTGATTCCACAGAGATTGGACACGAAGAAACAGAGAGTAGCCGTGAATATTTTGAAATTTAAAAGGTTCACAAAGCAAGACAGTCCTAATAAAATATATGGTGCTTAAATTCCGGTAGCTCTATTTGTAAAATTATACCTGGGGTTAAACAGCACCACCTGCAGAGCATTACTTTATTCTAAGACACAACTCCTGCATACCATTAGGTCTCACCATCAACCATAAAATACGAGGATAAATAACCTGATGTCTCTGACTATTATTCTAAGGAGGCAATCATCAATTCAGGTCTACCGCAGTATTTCAAAGATAACTGGCTTATTCATCTGTGACAGTAGAAGTGTTACTATAAAATGCCAGTAAAGAAGATAAAGCAGCACAAGAAACAGAAGAGAATCAATGATCACTGAGCACATTCATATAACTTAACAAGGGTGAATAGGCCCAGCATAAAACATAGCTACACAGAGACTTCTAGTTTGTGATATTGCTTCTAAAATGCTTTCTTTTTCAGCAGGATATGCTATAACCACAGCAGGCTTGCCTGATATGATGGGAGCCAGGCGGAATATGTCAGACAGACGGCTGTTCACTGGCTCGTATGGAGAGTCCTCCAGCAAATCATTGCCTGGAAAATGAGAACAAACAACTCAATTAGCGCACTAGAAAACAACACCAGGAGAAGTGCCAGGAGGCTGCATAGCGCAGTTGCAAAGCATTACATACATGAACACAGCTTGCAGAATTATTACCCCGCTTTAGATGGAAAAGTGCTGCTTTACAGTTCTATTCTCAATTATTCCCAATAATCCTCTATTCAAAAGTTTTTCAACTCAAGGTCAAAATGTAAATGACTTCCAGACAGTTAACAGCAGAGTGGTCTTGTCATGCAGGATAGACTTTACAGCAACAATCTTTATCTTCACAAATGCAGAACAGCTTATTTACTTATTTTTAATGCATTTTTTTTACGCACCGTGTAAACTGTGATAGACACTCCAAAAGATGCGCAGGCACTTCTTCTCTTTCTTCATGCCTCTCTTGCATTTGCAGTTATATAGAGAGCTCTGTCTCATGGACTCCATGGCATTCCTGCACTCATCCTGTGCCTCGGGCTCGCTGAGTGCGCTGAAGTTGCCCCCCGTACCCGCCAAACACTGCCTCATTGTGCGGAAGGCAGAGCTACAGCCATACCGGCCCAGACACTGCTCATGAGCCCGGACACAATCCAGCCGGGATGCTCGAGTCTGCGCCAGCTCAGCACAGACAGACACATGTAGTACATCTGTACAAAACAGGATTTATCTCTGTATCGGAATTAAAGTAATATATGGAAGATAACTGTGCATGGAAACATCATTGTAGTTATGTATATCAAAGTACAGTTAATAAGTAAACTTATATTCTGTACAAAATACACATTAGACAAGTAGAATACTGTTTTTTTTTATTTATCTGCTAATAAGATTCAAAAAAGAGAATCCCTTCCACACAAAGTAAAATCAAACCAGAAACATGGATCCACATTACATTAAGTCATACAGTATAACTGATATCTTTACTGTAAGGATGTGAGTTGAAGTGGCTACCTGTCCGAACCTTCGGACACACGTCAAGTCAACTTACCCAAAAGAGGAAACAATATCCAAAAAGTTAAGAAGGTCATCGTGGCTTTTTGTTTCTGGTCCCTTTTCAAACTGAAGCAACTTTTGTTACAAATTGCGGGACATCACGGTTTCCCAGATAAATCCTCTGCGCGCGGATTGCGCGCGGCACCAGGAGAACTGGCTACACATAGCGCAGCTGTACATCCAGACTGACACTCCGACTCGAGCTCGGTGTTGTATTGGGACACAGCCCGAACAAACACAAGCACGTCCCCTGCTTCTACAAACCGAACAGATCCAGTGTGAGGTGCAGGCGCGCGCGCGTAACGGACATTCCCGGGCTCTTTTCTACAACGGCGTGTTAAGTTTCCTCAGCGAAAAGGATGAGTTCATAAGAGCAGTAAAGGTTCATTTCCGTCTGTTTGTTTATCTGCGCGTAGTTTGGTTTGGAGTTTGGCGAGCGGTTACACTGAAGTTTCAGCGCCTGTTCATCTTCCGACACTTTGTTTCTACGACTCCAGTGTGTCCCGACGCGCTAGTCGGACTTGTGAGTGATTCTCGATGACATTTCCACGGTTTAGCTCGTGAACCGACAGCCAGGGCAGCTTGAACTCTCTCTCTCTCTCTGTCTCTCTCTGTCTCCAGTGTCCCACAGGGGCTCAGTGGCACCGCGCTCTCTGACTCGCTTCACTTAAAGTGAATGTGAACGTGGACGCGCCGCTGCGCCTAAAAGGAGTGACGTCATCTTCCCGGACACTGCTCAGGGATTGGCTACTGTCAGGACCACTTTCACTCTGCTGCCCGTCCTGCTCGGTTATCCTGCCTTGCTTTTGACCTAAGTTATGGTTGGGTCATGGAAAGATAACTATAGTTGATATTTCCCACCCCGGATATAAATACATAGACAGAGTATACTGTATACATCATGAGGTTACATCATGAAAACATTTTGGTTGTATTTCAGGGGTGATGATCTCTACTATTCTCGCATTTTATGTTAAAGAAACATCCAAGTGTGCGTATTTACAGTATTCTTTAGTTAGTTGTCATTGTAATTGTTGTAATTTTCCTCAAAATGTTCAGGTTGTATCCTGTACATACAGTAACAAAAAAAGAAAACGAAGGGTTGTAAGTGGCAAAGGCGAATTTTCATTTTAATCTCTATTGGGTTAAGGGTTGAAATCTCATACCGTGTCTATGTGGTTGTGGAGTTTGCGTGGTCTCCTCATGCTTGGTCGATGCTCCGGGTACTACAGTTTCATCCAGCAGTGCAGGTGAAATTGCCCCGTAGTGTATGACTGTGTGTGTATGTGTGTGTGTGTGTGTGTGCTTGTGCCCTAGGATGAGTTGCCGTCTATCCAGGGCGTCTCCCAACTTGTGTCCTGGAATGGGTTCTACCCCCCCCATGCAACCCTACACAGAATTAAGAAAAGCAGTACATAAAATGAATAGAGGCTTGTGCTTCTGGAGAAACCTATAAAAGGTTAGAGTGCTGCCCTGAGAACACTCAACTGTCCAAAAACCTTTGAGGAAGTCATATTTAAATATCACACTGTATAATGTCTGAAATTACTATTTACTATTTTTGTGTCTGAAATGTTCTGCAAGTTCTGTTGTTGCAAATAAGAGATTAGTGCCATTAAAAGTTTCTAGTAATTGTAACATGCAGATACACTACTACTAAGAACCATTAATAAAAAAAGATGTAAAATGTCATGTTTACTATTTACAGTACCTTCTTCACCATGAGTATACAGTAGTAGCAGTCCTGTCTAGCATGAACTGGAAGGATATCTTAATCAAACATTCTTCCTTTTTATTGGTAAATTATCAAATTACAGATGCATCTTAAAATGTTTTGCACCTTGCTCATTGATACTGCATGAAATGTCACATAATAGTTAAGTTAAAGTTATATAATTGATATATTTACTCAAGTCCAATTTATTACCTCCAGATCTTCAGCCTGTCTCTATTGCCTTTTAATATCATGCTAGTGAATTAAAATGTATCCAAGTTCAATTATTTGCTCTGCTTTAAAAAAATGATAATTAATGAAAGCATTAAGCGTTTGTGATTGATATTGTCTGATGGCGTAAAATGTAATTAATTAGGCAAATACAATTTCACTGCAGTTGGCTAAAGAAGTCAGTTAGTGGCCTGATCAATATTTAAGGCCAATTTCGAGAATATATGATCCTGCTGAAAAGGCATTCAATTAAATTAGGTCTGTTGTACCATGAATACCAGATGTTAATCAATGATCAGATACATGGAGTTAGTATGTGAGTGAGCACATTAAAAGACTGAGTCATTAAAATGATTAATTAAAGATAGTCAATAATAGATATACATTATTGTTAATGCATGGTATATAGGTGAAATATGAACAGGCTTTAATTATGTAAGGAATGCATAATTAAACTCAACCACTGGTGTGATACTATTCTCAAGTTTATTACTTTTCTTGTGGTAGCACCCTCCTTATACCAGAGCAGTTTGCCAACACACAGACACAGAAACACACCGATTGATAGATGGATAGATAGAGTCCTCTGTCTTGAAGACTTTCATGGTAGAAAAAGACACCTTCTGGAAATGCTCAATACCTAAAAAAAGATTTAGCTCAAAAATATAAACCTAGAACTTAAATAACAGTCAGAACTATTGTCAAAATCAATGCTGTAAATGTATTAACACTTTCCTCTAATTTCCCTACATGACTGACACATGTTACCTACATGTACTGTATGCCTGCCTGTGCATAATAAGAGACACACATCTGTCTACAAAAGAGTGTGATATAAAGATCTGCTATGTTATTATCACCCAGTTTTATAAAACTACCTGCAAGAGATCCATTCTGTGTTAAATACTGGCTGTTTTTTTTTTTTTTTTTTCAGGAAATTAATCAACCACTTAACAGGAAACAGCAGTGTCATTATATTACACAAAGTTCAACATACTTATTTACACTGCTGTCTCATGTTAAGAGGTTGGTTAATTTCATCAAAGTAAATAATCAGGGTAATTGAAGTGAAGACCAGCCTTTAATCAATCACAAGTTTGAATGCAAAATCAATTGTGTGTATCCGCAGGATTGCATTAGTACTGTAATAAGAACTGTAATTCTTCTGCTGCACATTAATTTATGTGACTATGTACTCTTTAAATCAGACAACACGCATTAAGATCGTGATTTATGAGTCGTGAAGGGTGAGGAGATGATCTAAACAACTTCCTTCACATAGAGATTGGATGGTGATGGTAGTGTATGTGTCTGCGCGTGCGTGTGTGTGTGTGTGTCTGCGTGGGTGTGCATGTACAGGGACAAATTAAAAAAAAAAAGGACACAGTTTTGCTGAGAACTTTGCTGATTGTTTTTCTTCATCTTTGTGTGCATTAATCATACCCGTGATATGAGTTCAGGGACACATTATACAAATTTGATGTTCCAATATACATATTATAACAATGCCAGGTTGTTATACCAGAGACTCTCATCAGACTGAGTGCTACAGTGTCCTTCTGTCTGCGGGGCGATAAAAGTAAAATCAATGTGAGATTTGTAGTAGGAAGTATCATATATGGTGCTTCGATTATCTGGGCCGGAGAAGAGGAAAACGTCTTATTCTGCATGTGTCAAACCCACAAATCTTTTTTTTTTTTGAGGGTCCGGTATGAGGGAAAGGTCCTAGGGATAATTATTCACTGCCACATTAATCACACTTTGAAGAGCATGCTGTATAAGCAGTCTGAGATATTGATTCAGAGTAATTTAAACAATGCTATCTGTATAGCTAATTGATTTCTCATTTCAGATTCAGGATGGACATGTAATCAGATCTGGCCCTCAGTTCAGCCTATTACTCCTCCTTCTGCGATTCCATTAGAATGTCATCGTTTGAAGAGAAAGGATTAATGTAGCTCTTCATAATGTGACCTGTATGACAATAACAACGGGGACATTTCTCACTGAGAAGCAATGTGCATGTACTGTATACATCATTTATGTGCACATGCCTGACATCCCATCCAGGATGTTTTCACATGTCCCTGCAACATTGAGACGGTTCAATCACAATAATAATGAAAAAAAAAATTGTAATAAAAAAAATGTATGACTGGCTTTAAGACATATTTATGACTAATAAAATCTGAATGAATTGATGTGCAGACAAATACATTTCCAAGATCATACGTTAATTGTCTTGAATTGGCTGACGATGGCTGGGCTTTAATGGTTTTCCATGTTAAAAATCTTTAAAAACACACAGCTGGGAGTAGAGTAGACAGGTGGTGGGTATATATACTGTACCAAATTTAGTAAATGTTTCGTTATCCTCAAAGGGTGACATTAATCAAAATATATGCAAAAGCCTACTGAATGTTAACTCATGACCATCTCTGTAATAATTTAGTCTCTTTCATATCCATCTCGTCTTTTCACTTGTATGTGACCCATATCTGTCAGTAAGCTCATGTGCATGCCTAATCTACATTTTTTAGTTTACACTATAAACGACAAAAACATTTTATTTATTTTTATCAGACAAGCCATCGTTTTATATGAATTCTTTTGTGTCTCCTGTCTGTTTTACAGGCAAATCAGGTATTCCCGTGTATCCCCAGGCACATTACTGCATGATGAATTGCTGTGGCAGTGATATGCTCATACATTGCGAGGTCTGATGTACAAACATTTTACACGGACATATTTCAGATATGTAACTTATCAGTGAACACATATGACAGTTGCTTAGCTCTGAGTGTAAAATGGGCTCAGGGTGCACATCTGTAATAGCAACGGTGGAGCTCTCCATCTAGTGGCCATAATCTGAGGAACTATATGTCATGTGGTACCCCTTTAATGCGTAGCCATAGTGTTAAAACCAACTGATTAAGATTGTCTAGAGCAACAAAACAGCTCTGACGTGTGTAGGCATGGATTCCACTAGACCGAGACATTAGCAGCATTTAAGTCCTGTAAGTTGTGAGGTGGCGCCTTGTTAGGTGGTGTCTTGTTTATCCTGCACATCACAGAGATGCTCAGTCAGATTAATGTCTGGGTTATTTCACGTCAACACCTTGTCATGTTGCCCAAACCATTCCTGAAACATCTTTGCATTGTGGAGATCACATTACATACATTGCTTTCTCCAGCTTGCCTTTTTCCAATAGTGCATCCTCTAGCCATTTCTCCCTCAGGTAAGAAAAGCACATGCACCTGGCCATCCACACACTGTAACACAAAAGAAAACATGATTTATCAGACCATAGCATGTCCTCCACTGATGCATGTCCAGTTCTGATGCTCCTGTGCCCACTGTAGACACTTTGGCCAGTGGACAGGGTTCAGCATGGGCACACTGACAAGTCTGCTGCTCCACTGGAAACAAGCTGTGATGCACTGTGTGTTCTGACACCTTTGTCCTGCTTCTAACATCAACTTTGAGAACTGATTTTTCACTTGCTGCCTAATATACCCCATGCTTGGACAGGTACCATTGCAATATGTTACAGCTGAGCGGTATAACAATTACTTAGCCACTTATTCTCTGTAACTCCCAAAACTATGAATTCATCATAGAGTTCTGTTTGTGATCTTTATCATCTGATCTAACAAGCAACCTGTCTTTAAAATCCACTCATTCTGAGCCGCTTGCTGTTGAGTATTGATTGACTAGATTCCATATCTGTGAGCATAATTAGCATCTCATTTCAGTCACGGCATGCCCTCTGACACAGACACAAATCAGATCTGAGACTGTGAGTGTTATCCTGCTGCCAGATAAAAAAGAGTCCTTCGGCACTGAGGGACACCCCACAGAGACAAGAGCCATCATCTACCACCATGTCTCCGCTGCAAGCTGCAATCATACGCGTCTCCAGCAATGTCTCTTTAAGTGCCGTTTTCCATATACAGCATGTCTCTCTTTTTCTTTCTTTTCTGTTGGAACAATAACGTCGTCTCTCAACCCAGTTCTGGGGAAATTAGATCCTCGGCTTGGTTGTCAACAGATGGCAGTGTTGTACAATGTGCCACACTGGGATCTGCATTCCTATCACGAGTAAGTATGATGTGAGAAGACATCTCCCATATGTCCCTGTTCAGAACATGTCCAATTTCTCCTTAGCTACTGGTTAGTAGAAGCATACAGCTGCTTAGATTACACAGTACTGTTTTTTTTTTCTATGCACTTGGTCAGAGCGTACAGAAAACATCAATCTGCGCAGTTCCGTTCTAGTAAGAATAGAGTGAAATATTAAATCTTGAAGTAAACTCAGATTCGATCACCCCAGAACATTTCGGATTCGTTTCTGAAATGTGAAATCGTTCTGAGTTGTCTTCCTGGATGTCTGGAAGGACAGGCGTTTATGTAGATGAAGCTGTTTTCTTTCACCAGGTGCGTGCGTCTTTTCCTCCTCCCTCCTGTTCTTGCAACATTATAGTCTGTATTCCCAAACACTGTTAATCAGCCGAGAACTGATTGCAAGTAATAGGACACGCAAAGACAAATGGCTGCCTCCCACAGCGATGTGCTTCAGTTCCAGGTGATCACATCATGTTTGCCTTGTTACTTGGACAAACCTCCAGGGAGGAACATGTTGCCCTTCTTCATCCTGCTTCCCTATGCAAATTTCTGTTTGTGTCCCCCCTGACATTGTTTTATAAATAATTTATTGTTTACTCTGTCCCGATAACACACCCTAATGTCAAATTGTCACGTTTAATCACTAATTTAAAAATCTACACGATCCTAATGAACAGCTCACACTGAAGGTATTTGGAATTTGCTTGTATGTAGTGTCTGTAGTTTTTGGTATTTGGAATTTGCTTGTATGTAGTGTAGGTTTCTTAAAACCCGGAGAAGCACGGTGTAAGGATGCAGCTGTCTGCTTTTTAATCTTGTTTATTTGCTGCTGAGAGTTGAAAGTGTAACCTTGTGTTTATGAATAAATAGGGCACTTTTACACTTTAGCAGGGTACCCGATCCTTTCCTGGACTTTAAGTGCCATGTCACATGTTCTACCTGGGTCTGTCTCGGTTCCCCTTCCCTCAACCCAGAAATGTGGGTAGATGTTTTGGGGAATAATTAGGTGAGTAAATCGGTATGTTTAGCATGGTGCACATGATTCATTCCTGACTGATACACCGTCTCCACACCAAGGCATAGCAGGGTCCAAGTTGTGCAACAGAAGTAGCTTGCAAGCGTGGAATTAAAGAGGCCTACGCTCAGGGAAGCATAGGTGGCATACTCTTTCTCCCCTATCAATCACGGCAACACTAACCAATCATGTGCATCTGTGAGCTCACTCAGGGGAAAGCGAAATAGCTCCTTACTTCAAGGGTGTTACGCTGCCGCTGGCATTCCATGAGGGGGCAAAAAGATTCAGTCGGTCGGCTTAATGTGCCTGAGAAAAAGGCACGAGATAGCCTTTTCCTTCTCTGTCTGACAGGTGGGCACAGGCCATGACTACAGTGATACTATCTGGGGGAAAAGGCTTTCTGAAAATAAAAGAATGTAAGACCTCATTTACTGTTCATTTGGAATAGAATTTTATAGTGAGTGAAAGTTGGTGGAAATTCGACAAAGCATGGTAGTGTATGGTAAAGGTAAACAGGAAAGACACCAATTTATAGTGTGTCTCATTTATTTACCTTATTAATATAAAACAAGGATGACACTGAAATCCCTGGTGTCCAGCTTTTACAGCTTAACTTTAAAAATCACCAATTCCAACTAGAGCAACAGCTCGGTTCCTCTTTGCTGCCCTGCTCACTGATGTGTCAAGTGTGCGTCCTGATAGCCTCCCACTGCCTCTGTCCTCCAGCCAATATGCCGGTGCACGACTGGCACTTGAAATGAAATAAATAATATAAGCGAAATGCAAGGGTCTGGCTTTGTCAAAGGCCTGTCTGTACCTGCTGACTGCTGAAAGACAACAGTGGGCCACAGGGGGTCGGTGTGCATGTCAATAGGTTTTACTTGGCGCGTCTTCACTTGCAAATGTCAGCGGCTCAGACATCGCTGTCTGTTGATGTAGTCTTCAGAGAGCACTCTTTCAGAAGCAACCCTCCTCTGTGCGGCTCGATGTTCTTTACCAGAGTGCTCTATACCCCTGGATGAAGGGTGCTTTCTGTTTAGGGACCTGCTCTTTGGTTCCTGGTGGGAGACTTTTGTTTGAGAAAGCATTAAGGAACTTAAGAATGTAAAATTTCGCTTGTGAGACAGAAGGAGGATAGGCACAAGCTGGCAAAGCAAAGCAAAGCAAAAATATTGGACAGCTGTTAAAAAAAAAAAAAAAAAAAACAGGGAGAGATTTAAAGGCTGGTTTGTCCTTGGTCCCACTAGCAAAGTGTCATTTGATCACCACCTGAACAGCAATTCGCTTATCAAGAAACATGGATGCTTGCTTGGGGCACACAGATCAAACCTTGGCTCTTCATCTCACCCCGTTAGTCACGATTCTGCAAAAGAAGCACATTTGAGCTTTGCCATGCCGTGTGTTTTCTCAAGCCTACGCAAGTTGAACATTTGGTTGGAGAGTGGTGTAAAAGTTCAGCAAGTGGGAATGAGAGCACGACTTTTGCAATTTAATTAGTCCTAATTTAAGCCCTACTTCTCATGGCCTGCTCTGTTCTTCCGTTGCTGCCGGCCTCTGTGCTGGCAGGCCTGCGCCGCCGCGAGCTTTAACTATGCTAATCATCGAAGTGACTTCTGTTTCTGCAGCCTAGCCATGACAGCACAAAAAAGGTGAGCGCATCGCCATGGTAACGCACTGTAGGCCGAAACAAAAGTCAGAGACGGTTATTGTCAGTGTTTCGCATTTTTAGAAGTCTGTTCATGCTGGTCTCATGCTGCAAGAATCATCTCCCAGCTAACGCTACACCGTGGATATTTTGAGGTACAGACTGAGCTACATGAACCGACTAGTCAAATGAGCTATAACAAAAGTTCTGCTGAGATCTAAATGGGTCATGTCTTAAAAATAAAAGCCTCTCAGCTTTGCTGGCTCATCTCTGAAAACCTCGAGCCTCTTTCTTGACTGACTCTGCCATGTAAGTGCTAATTAAGCCATACATACACACATACAGTACAGAACTTTCATAGTCTGGGCCATGCATGTGAACGAGCCTGCGTCTCTCCACCTCACTCAAGTGAATTAACGTTACTCAGTTGAGCTCAGACTCACAGAATCCAGTCGTTTTTCCTGTTTAAATGCAGTTAACTGGTTTAATAGCATATCTGTGAGAAACATGAGTCTGGATGTCTGTGTGGGAGGAGAGGATGTAATAAAAGTAGAGGAAGATGATAGCTGTGTGGTTGGTAGAAATGTGAGCGTTGGGCCTGGGGACGGAATATGAGTTTAGTACAGTCAGGACCCCGAGGCAAGTATTTAAGCAGTTAAGGAGTGCTTCTCATGATCTGAGAAGGCCAGTAGCAGCTTTTTAAAGTCTACCATATGGAAGTACTGTACACTTCTGAGTCCCTGCAACATCTCAGTAAATGGGTTATGTGGGGTTGTGGGTATTTCAAGCCTCCTGTGTGTATTCCCCGAAGAGATAAATAATGCAAAATGGGCTGATTGAGCGGCATACTAAGTTGTCGAAACTTGTAGAGTGTTGGTTGCTCTGATGCGACATACTTGGTAAATGCCCAGCTCCTTCTGATCTCAAAACTCAGTTCAAGCCACTAGAAGAAAGCATTTTGTCATGGTGTATAGCATGACCAGTGGGGACCCTAGACGAGACATTATTGCTTATATTTGTTTGAGAGAGGAATCTAAAAAACAAAATGATGAACAGCATGAAAGGACAGTGCAGAACAGAATAGATGCCACCTCTCATCCTGATGAGAACAGGGGACAATTGAGAACAGAGCTAGTTTATCCTCATGTCATTCTGACAAATTGTCACTTAATCATTGCTTCTACAGCAGTGCAAAGCAAATAAGCCACAAGAAAATAGATGCCTGACCAAAAAAAAAAAAAAAGGATGCTTGGGTTCCCTTCTGGCCAGCACAAGTCCTATTGTCCAGTTTCACCATGTCCTGCATCAGCTGGAGTGTCATGGTGGATCAATAAAGACATCACATACAATATACCAGACATCAGCCCACAGTTTCAGAGTTGACTAAGGGAGTTGGAGCTCTCTGAACTGTCCTGGCTTCTGTCACATTAATGAAACTTAGCTGTCTCCGGTTAGAATGTCAGTCAGTCTTTCTCAGCCCTAAGTCTGAGTGACCCAAGGTTTAACGAGTCTGCCGAAAAGGTTATTGTCACCCAATGACTTCTTAATCAGAGTTATGAAATTAGCATTGTTTCCAAATGCGCAGTTTAACACTGCTCACCTTTAATATCTGTAGCCTTCTTTATTTTATTTTATTTGGTGATATAATGAATGCATTCCTCACAGCTCATTAGCTTGTGCTGACATTATCTCACTCAGGAGAGCCTTGAGCAAACAGGGTGAAATCAGCCAACATTTGCAAACATGCAATACCCCTGTAAATTCGAATGGAGCCCTTACTCTGTAGTAGGGAAAAAAAGCACCTTTGAGAAGTGTCAGGTGCAGTCTGGAAAAAATATATATGTTCGCCTGGGAACAATGGTGAATGCAAATGCAACCAAGAACATATACCGTAGGTGTATAATGATCTGCATGCTTGAATGTAGTCTGCGTTTTTTTTTTTTTCCTGCAACTAAGCTCACATGCTTTGAGAACAAAAGGGAGATATAAAAATGTCTCATATAGGTGCATGATGGCTGGCTTAAAGCCTGAATGAATACCACATACTGGAGAGAAACAGTGCTTTCACTGCGGAGGAGGTGTTTAGAATACAAGAATGTGTATGTTACTTTTTCATCTATAATGTTGCTAAGGATTCTGATAAAATATGATCAGATTAATAGTACAGACACCACACATTTAGCCTGGAGACATGTAAAGATTTTGTACTATGATTTTGTAGAAATTGCAACAAAAACATTCATGAAAAACCACTCTAGATGAAGAAACACAACAAATTCCAATAGACTTTACTTGGAAAGGAAAGCTGCCAGGTTGACCATAAAATCTAAACATGAGACTGAAATCAGTAGAATACAACAAGGAGCAGATCCACCTTCTGTCAATTACGCGTCCATATGGATTTGCTTTGGTTAACAAGCATTAGGTCTACATGTCCTTGATGCTCCATAACCATGTAAAGTGATGATGAGGTTTAATGAGTGAGCGCCAGATCAGAGATTGGTGGTGAATGTGGTAATGCATGATGGTGAGAGAGAGAGAGAGAGAGAGAGAGATGATGAAGACCCTTTAGGAAAGTGTGATTTTCATCAGAGCTGTTGAAGCTTTAATTAGAGCCTTTGGAAATGCAGTGTTGAGTCTTCTCTAATTTGGTTAAAAATGCACGCAATTACAGCACAGATGTGCACAATATGGAAGTTTAGCATCAACTAACTAGCACTTGGCTTGCTTCACATGCCAAATTGAGTGAGAGGCTCAGTAATGTCAATGGCAATCTGGAGCTCCTTTTAATAGTGCCCAGTGCAAACTGCCGAACAATGAGAACACCTTCTGGCTTAATCCCAGTTCAGTTTGGGCTGCAGAAACAAGAGTACTGTGATGTGACAGAAGGGTTTTATGATAGTGGAGTTGACCTAGTAGGGCACATGGTTTGATCTGGAGGTCAGATTACTGTCAGTATTGAGTTTTGCATGCCCTTCCTATGACTGTGCAGATTTCCTTCACGTTCTCCAGTTTCCTTCTGCCTCACAAAAAACCTGTCAGAAGGTGGATTGGTGACTCTGTTCCTGCTTCATGCCCAGTGTTCCTGGGCTAGACTCCAGATCCCAGGTGTAGCTGAGTAGGACTTTTATACACAGTGTGGTAGGTGACAATACAATATGTTGATAGTATTTCCATCAGTGTGACAGAATTTTTATTACAGTTGAAAAATTTATACTCATCTTGGATGTTTTTTTTCACTTGTCATATTGTATTCACTTTGGAATTGATCAGATGTTGGAGACGGACTTGAAAGGTTCAGACATCTGTTTTTTTTCTCTGAGACTTCTAACATCTGTTTCTACATAATGCATCGTCCCATCTACTGGGATTTTGCTTCTGTCTCTCTTTCTTCAGCTCATTCAAGATGTCAGACATATGAAAAATATTCAACTAGAGCACTGTCAGTACAGAAAAACTATCTGGGGGTAGTCACTTAATCAGATTGTTTGCCTATTACACCATCCATCTCTCGCACATGTCTGTCTATGGTTATTATCATTATTTTTTCATCTCTCTGACCATTAGACTCGTCTAATGTATAGATAATTGATGCTCACACTTTAAGATAATTTTATGTCATATTGTGCTTACATAAGCCACTGTATAAACAACGTTCACACCCCATTGTGGTAATGCAATGGCTAATGACAAACGTTGAAATGCATGTATGAATCATCTACAGTAGGTGCATATTACACCATTACCTACCTCCCTATCTCACCATGGCTGGGGTGTAATTATGTCAATCACAGGGCGCTAACAAACATGAGTCTCATCTCAGATCAGCTCACCCTATTGCTGATGATGGCTGTTTTGAGTGCAGATTCATTTGCCTGTTTTGTATACTCAGTGGGATCAGGGATATGAGCTCATTAGCATATTTGTGATGAGAAAGCCTGCCTTCCCGACAGAGAGAACAGGATCAAATGTGAGATGCATTAGCAGATGGCAAACTAAAAAGCAGCAAGTGATGCGAGCAGAGGAATTTACACCAGATTCCTTAGCAACAGAAGAACAATAGGATTTTTGTTCTTTTTTTTTTTTTTGCATTGTGTGAAATGTATTTGGGGCTTAGGTGCTTTGGGACTAGAAAATGCTGCACATGTGCATTGTATACCCAGCACTGGTTTATACTAATCATGAGATAGTAACCTAGCAACAACATGGAGTTGCAAATGTTACATAGCACCTTTCTCGTCACGTCTCTGTGTTCTTCTGTCTCTCCTTTTCTACTTTTCATGAGATATTTACTTTCTCTGTCTCTTGAACCACAGTGAACTCTTTCCATACTATATTGCTGTGCTACCTCCTTCATTGTGATATTATGTGTTCAGATCCAAGCATGCTCTCCTACCTGTGTGTTCCGAGCCCCATCAAAGCCACTTCAAATCTAACATTTGGCCTGGAATCGAGGTCTCGACTGAAAGATGACACAAATTTTGTGCTAGAAGAGGAATGAAACTGTAAAATACTCCTATGCTTTTGTAGGGGGCTTTTGACTGTGACTGGTTGATTTGTGCCTCTACAAGATGCAACTCCGGCAGCTTCCCATTTTATGCCCGACTAGTACCTGTCGTTGATGGGTAAAGAGTTTGTAAATAATTGTTAGAATGTTAAAGCTGGATGATGGGGTAAGCTGATCAGTTTTAATGTAATCAGTAACACTGTATTATTACTTTAGGTTGAAGGCCACACACACATTAGCCTGTGTTTCTGTACAGCCAAACCCTCTGCCTACCTTATTAATACAAAGAAATTAAATTTTGTAAGGTTATATTTTATAATTTAGGAGTATTTTATGCTCTATTAAGGCTAAGTTGTACTTATTTCGCTGTCAGCCAAACGCAGTCCCTGTCCGGTAATCGAAGAGTAAAATAAAGGGTTTGTCTTAAAATGACCTTGGATTTTTTCCCGATTTTTCTTTTAGTCATGTCCAATTCCTCCCCGTCACTAGGGGGCTCCAACATTAAGGCTACTACTACCACTCAGCCGGGAGGGCGGGCCGAACCACGTGACGCCAACCGACCGCTTCTTTTCGAACTGCTCGCTCACGCATCGTTGGGGGCGGCGCTATCCGCTCCCTCCCATGCGCGAGCTCACAGACGCCTCTGACTGGCTGTAGTATTAACTATCTCTCGTCCCTCCCCTCTGAGAGAGCTCAGCCAATCAGCTCCTCCGGCTGCGAGAGGTTACATGAGGATTATATGAACTAATCCTAGTAAAAACATTCAGTTTAACTTATATAATTAATATTTAGTGGTGTTTACATTGAGCATGTAGCTTATTAGTAGCTTATTTAAAAGTAGAATATTAAATATAATTATTATTAAAACTGTACACAACATTGCTTTTACTCAACATTTAGATTTCACTTATGGTGCAGGTTAAACTGTAGTCCTGCAAATGATTCATTAATTTCTGTCCAGTGGTTGATTTGAGACACGCCCACAGTTTGTTGCATGCGCAGTACGCTGTGAAAAAATCTGGTTCATAATCGGGCTCAAAACTACCCATAACGTCCCTTCTACTCGACATTTTGATTTCATTAATAGCTCAAGGTTAAATTTTCATAGTGTACTTGTTTCTTTCTCTTTTTTTGGGAGTAAACCGTGCTGTGTCGTCTGTTCGTTTGTGTTTTGTGAGGATTTGTGTGCCTTATACTGTAGGTGCATTGTCATAATTTCTGTGTCTTCTGCATATTCTATACACATTTACTCTATTCATGTGTACAGTATATATACATGATAAACCATCTAATTGATTGACTCTGTAGAGTAACGTATAGCCACCTCGAGGGTAAAAGCGCTATATATAAACCTGGATGCTGTGATGTGATCTGGAAACATATACTCCACATTTTGATTTCATTTATTTCACATTTTTAACTTCAGGCAGATACTGGAGGGCTGGCAATGTTACCAGGGCTGTGTGTGTCCAAACACACAGACTCATTTTTCTGGTCCTTCAATGTATGAAATGTAAAAAGTTGTGATGGAAAAAGCAAGATCAGACCAATGTACAGACAAAATAGTTATTTTATTTATATAAAATACATATAATTGTTTTAATAATCCAATTTTTACGGTGACACTAGGCATTAGTGATTATAAAGAATAGCTCAGAAATATTTATTTAAGCTGTCAGTACAATCAACACTGTTTTGCAGGAATGGCCACACTGATATTTTTAAATTCTGAAGTTCCATGTTTCAGTTTTGAGTCTTCTCGTTCATGATACTGTTCATAGCAAAAAAATTAACAACTATCAATTGGAAAAAAGAGCCAATATCTCTGCTCACTTCTACAGACTGTCATACTGAATTGTCCTAAATTGCCTACATTTCTTTCTTTAGACTTAGTAAAATGAAAGAATGAAGGAATTTCAGATATATTTGAGGAATTTGCAGTCCCATAAAATCTTACAGTATCTTTAAAAAAAGATAAAGTCAAGCATAGCTCCTTTTGTACCTGCATAATTTAAGGGGCTGTATGCTTTGTGCTTTGGTTCACATGTCCTTGATGGCTCAAAACTGTCTAGAAAAATTATTTCGCTGGAATTCTGCCAGCATGCAATTTGTGGTGGTAGATGTGTGGGAAAAAAAAAAAAAAACTTTTTTTAATTGGCTAGATTTTTGCTTTTGTCTTGCTTTACTTTAGTTATTAATCACAAGGTCTGTCATGTATTTTTTTTTTTTTCAAAGACATGATAAGAAACGGTTTAGTTTTGATACATTTCACAAGCTCCAGTACTTAGACACAGAAGTTTGGATCCTACTTCTTTGAAAAACACAACTGTACCTGTGCCCCACTGGCGATTGTATTGAAACCTAAAAGGACTTCAACAACTCCTGTCCAATTACAGAGGAGCTTGCATTCAGACGAAGTCAGGCATTACAAGATATACAACAGATTCCTTGGAGGCAAACACTGAGCAAGCCTGCTCTTGGGATACCCTGCAGCAGAGAGGAAAAAAATGGATAGAGCTTCTCTAAGCTAGTGAGAGAGAGAGAGAGAGAGAGAGAGAGACATACATGACACTGCTCGCCCTCCGGCCAAAAGCTGCAATGTGTACCCAAAAGACGGGCACTTGCCACTTTGTGTGAGCCAAAGAACAGAAGAGAGGATACAAGAGCTTAGACATAAGCGATAAGGCTGTGAGTCAGAGCACACTATTAATAATTGCTCTCTTCCATGCATATAAATTGCCCTGTGGATGGCAGACGGACGCTCACATGCCAAGCATTTTTTACATTTATCGCATTTAGACTAAAGCAGAGCCTGTCAGTCATTGAGGTGGACATGATGACCACTCATTAAATCAAAGTTCTCCCACTCAGTTCACAGATCTGATGACCTTACACTCTCACAGCTACTGTAGTTCTTTTCACTCAAATGCCTGCCTTTTTTTAGGATTAACCCAGGCATTTCATTTCTAGGATCCATTAATAGTGAAAACTAAATCTTGTTGCAGGTGACAGGATTTTGTTTAAAGTAAGGTACAGAAGGAGGTAGATACTGTACAGTGACAGTAACGGTCATGCTATCAGATAGGACGGTTAAATATCCATCAGTACCTTGACAATGAAATTAATGAGCAAGGGATTGTGATTGTGAGATGCACTACTGTATCATCGGTATCATCGGACAATCAGGGCCGTCTTTGAAAGATAACAAGATCAAAATAACATCGCGTTGTTATCAATGACATCAAATGTATTTGCTTTAAGACATATTTCAAGGCGGATTATTTTATGGAAACATGGGCAATAGCACCAGTAAAAGTCATAAGAAAAACAAACCGAATGGTACGAAGAAAGGAGGCTGCTGCTGATGTCTTTCCAGCTCAGACTGTACTGTAGATGTGCCACGTCGGGTGAAAATTCAGTAAGTGAAACCCCACCTCGCACCGGAGACATAAATCCATTTCGGCTGGTGTTGTCACACGATCCAGTCTATGAATATGTGTGTATGTGTGTTTTAATCAGATATGGTTTGGTTCATAAAAAAGCAGCAACAAAATGTGACATGCAGTGATGTTTTGCTATTTATCATAGTGAGAGATCACTTCATTTTGTAGCTGAAAGGGGGAAAAAAAGTCAAAACATGTAATCATTCTAAAGGCTTTGCTCTATTACACAGCACATTTCTTAGTTGTCAGACAGAATAAAGTATTGCACTTTCATTATGTTTGCTCTATGGCTCTACTTTAGGGACAGGCTTTTCCCCCTTATTTTCAACAGTATACCTATTATCTTTCTTACCAAACTTTTTGTATTAATACCTCCCCTCTGAGGTATTATTCATCTCTCTCTCTCTCTCTCTCTATCTCTCTCTCTCTCTCTCTCTCTCTCTCTTTCACACACACGCACACATATTTATGAACCTACAGTAGCAGTCGTATGCAATTGGCTTAAGTAAATGCTGTGATGTCCAAATGAGTTCTGTGCATTACATGAGCCAGGCACAGCTGTGATAAAGATAAATGGAAAGGGTGAAGCAGAAAACTGCCTGACTGGTCATTTGTAGCCTTATTCCCAAGAGCTAAATGTAATCCAGTACAGCCCAGCTCACATGACGCTGGTTTATCTTCTGCATGGCTGCCATGGACCAGCTCCACACTGCAGCTCAGAGCGGGAGGGAAATGTGGTGCCAAGTCAGCAATACATCATATATCAACACTCCATATGCCATGTGTTCAGGCCTGGAGGAGTTATGACATTAAAGGAGGCATAAGTCTTTTGTCCATGGAACATTCCGGACTTTTACTGAATATTAGTAAATTGATTTATATCTTTCTTTTTTTTCATGCTATGTAGTTTATGGTAAACCTGCACTTATTCCAGCATATGTATTACTCACATGCAGGGGAGGAAATAGTTTTAAATTCTTACTGGTACTATGTAGCCAAAATGCGAAGAGAATTGGTGGTCAGATCTGTAAATCTCATACGTTTTTCTGTATGTCTTCACTTATTCCAACTTAGACAAGGTGAAGCTAACTAAGTGCTCTAGAGGACAATCCCAGATTGCATAAAATGCATGTGCTATGTAGGGAGTAGAACCCTTGTTCCACACACCAAGTAATGCACTTGTTTAGGGGTTAGCGAGTGATTTGGGACTCAACATAGATAGATAGACAGATAGAGTTAAACCTTGGATTGCAAGCATAATTCATCCTGGAAGCATGCTTGTACAGTATATTACAGCACTCATATACCAAAGCGAATTTTCCCATAAGAAATAATGGACACTCTGATGATTCATTCCACAGCCCAAAAAATATTAATATAAACATAATTAAAACAAAATGTAAAGTAAAAATAAAACAAATTAACCTGCACTTTACCAGTTTGCCGAAAAAAGCCAGAGAGAGGAGAGGAGGAGGAAGGGGTCTACTGTGTAGGACGACTTTCATACACACACACACACACACACACACACACACACACACACACACACACACACACACACACACACACACACACACACACACACAGTTTATCGACAGAGACTCTCACACACAAGGGCGCATGTGTACACCCACATACGAACACAAAGTAAATCATGTTTTACGTGCACACATGTTCACAGTGTTATAGTAAACAGTATATGTGTACATGGATGTTGACTATATGAGTGACACATACACACTGGCGATGCATGGAAGATGATTACCCACAATACTGCTCTTATTTCAAGACCTCCGCTCATTTACAGAGTTAAAATGTATTTAAAATTTTCGC
Organism: Clarias fuscus; assembly: GCA_030347435.1. Taxonomy (NCBI): domain Eukaryota; kingdom Metazoa; phylum Chordata; class Actinopteri; order Siluriformes; family Clariidae; genus Clarias; species Clarias fuscus. The sequence continues at coordinate 15,544,545 of CM059220.1, forward strand.
TCATCTTGGCAAAACATTCGCTGGCCAAGGTACTATCAATCCAAGGTTCCACTGTAGTAAGGTAGAACTTTATTGCTATAGTATAGGTACAGTATCATAGTTCAGGTACTCAGCAACAAAATTCAGTTTAGCATTTACCAGAAGTGCATATAGTATATAATTTATATTAGTATATGTATACTAATGTGTAGTAGTCATTATGAAATGTGCTTAAGGTGCAGGTTATCTTCGCTGATTTGAGCATATATGTGTGTGAAAGAGAGAGAGAGAGGATGGTGTGTAGTCATACAAAACTAGAATACTATTCAATTTTATTATTTAATTACTAACGTCCGCGACCCGACCCAACCCGATAAGCGGTTGAAGATGGATGGAATTACTATTGTTTATGTAAATTTTTATTCTACTCTCATAATTCTCCCCAGACAAAAGCAATGGAAAGGATCAAATGATAGTTTTAACAATAGCATGTTTAAATGCATGGCTTTTGTTTTGATGGCTGCAAGTTGATAAAATTGAGCTTATATTTTGTTAATAAAACTGTTCTTAAAAATTTGACAGATTTCACAAACATTTTATATCATTAGTTATTGTTTCTTGTGGGTCTATGCATGTGGTGACGGATACTCCCCATCCAAGAGATATATATTCGTCATTTCTGTGTCAGTTAATTATGGTGTCAGATTGCCAACTTTACTTGACACCTGATTGTCATTGACACACTATGGCCAATTTGAGAACCCCAATTAGCCTAATTTGCATGTTTTTGGACTGTGGGAGGACAAGCATGGGCAGAACATGCAAACTCCATGCATGCAGATCATGCAAGGCCACCACTAGGTCACCATAATAAAAGGAACACTCCTTTGCACAAGAAGAAAAATAATGAGCACTGCCAGAGCCCTACAGAATGAGCTCCAGCAGGCCACTGGTGTTAATGTCTCTGACCAAACAATCAGAAACAGACTTCATAAGGGTGACTTGATGGCCAGAGGGGTCCTCTAGTGTTTGTGTGAGTTTGTATATACTTTCTAAAAAGTTAAAGCTAAAAATAAGATGATCATCATCTGACTCATAACTGCTTATAACTTCCCTTCTACTTAACATTTTGATTTTAATTTATGGCGCAAGGTTCATTCTTCATAGTGTCTGTCGCATTTTTATTTTTGTAGTAAGCCATTCTGTGTCACGCTTTTTTTGTGTTTGCCGGGGATTGCAGAAGTTTGTAGATGGTGGAGCCGCCATACCAGACGGTGATATAGTTGGTCAGGATGCCCTCAATGGTGCAATGATAAAAGCTTTCAATGTATCTGGGGAGATATATTAACTTTCTTGGGAAATAAAGATGCTGTTGTGCTTTTCTAACTTGAAGTGAATTGTTATTATTTTGCTGGAGGAACTCCATGCTGATAGGCTGCAAATCTCTTCCCTATAGGCCAACTCATCATTGTTGGTGATGTGACCTACCACCGTGGTATCATCTGCATACTTGATGATCATGTTGGAGGTGTGCAGAGGCATACAGTCATGGGTAAACAGGAACTCGGCACACAACATGGTGGAATGCCAGTGTTCAGAATGTAGTGGACATGTGGACATGTGTAGTGGACATGTGATTGCCCAGCCTAACAGACTGAGATTTGTCAGTAAGAATGTCCATAATCCAGTTGCAAATGGAAGGGTGGACACCCAGGCCCTGTAAAATCAATTAACAACATTCTTACATACAGTATGTGTATTGGTGTTGTGCAGATGGGAGAGGGCTGAATGAAGTGCAATAGAAGCTAGTTAAATTTGAAACTCATATTAGTCATGAACAAAGAAGTGAGATGAGTCACGAACCTGTAATGAGGAGTAATGACTACTGTAAACTAGCAGTAATGAAGCAATTACTAAGTAGACAAATTGTTGTTTAAGGTGACATAACATTAGGAGATTTCTTGCTGATGTTTTCTTGCTGTGACTGCTTTGGAAGTTCTGATTTGGCAGGCAGCTGCTCTCCCTCCTTTCTAGTAGTGTATAGCCACCACTACTTCTATGTCTACTTTCTCTATCTATCTTAACTATCTGTGGAGTTAATAAATTAATTTATCTTCTCTTGAAGCAGTCAGCAGTTGGCAATTTTAAGCATACAGTTTGCATTTGCGCCTGAACGAAACATGGAAAAATTTGTGAAAACATGTTAGCATAAATCAAATACAGTATTATCAATACATTAAGCCAGCTGTCAAGACTAGGGCCAGAGTGCAGGGTCAGCCATGATATAGACTGAGTTAAGACAGCCACCTGGTGGAGCTGGGGCTTGAACCACATTTTGATCAGTAACCCAGAGTCTCTACCCGCTGAACCACCACTTCCCTGTTTAGTGCCTGCAGGGATTTGACACATAATTTACCAGGATTAATCTGAATCAATTTGAATCTGTACTGTGGAAAGGCTGAATTAGTAATTTGGGGATTTGTTATTTCCTAGAACAAACATGGAAAAATTTCACATTCACATGATCTCTACTCTTTTATTCCTGATTGCAAGACACAAACCGAAGCACAAATTCTTTTCATTCAATTATGTTGGTGGGTCACTCGAACAGATCAATAAAGTGCTACAGTTTAAAAACAGCCATAAAGCAGTTGTACCAGGCCAAATAGAAATCTGTTCACATGTATTCTATGCTCTAGTAAATAAAGTCACTAAATGGAATGTTTTAGTAATTCATTCATTTAGAATAATTTATTCCATTGGACAGCTAATTGACCAGAACTGATTGCATAAGAAATCAATCAAAAAATGTAAAACTAAGCACTTGTGATTATTCTGCAAACAGCATGGCAATGAAAAGTCCATGAAAACATCCTCAGAGACCTTGGTTTTCGTTCATCGCTGCACAACAGGTACACGTGAAACAAGCCTTCCACAGATTTTCTGGCTTTTCTGAAATCAATAGCTTCACTGTGTTCTCATAACAGTTCAAATAAATTCAGTTCTATAAATTTCCAAGGTTTCTACATTCCATGCACATGCAGCTTTTTTATAATGTGTATTTATTAATGTTCATTAACTTTTCTGAAGAAAAAAAAAACACGATACATTAAACCGCACATGCAATAACTTTCTTTTATCAATCACATTCTAAATCTCTTCCACAAAAGGTCTGTGTTCTGTGGTACTATCAATATATGGGAGTCTTCTTGGATGAGCATTCTACATTTGAATAAGCAGAGGTGGCCTCTAACAAAGTACTGTACTACAGTACTACTTCATTACTGCACTTACGGTTCTTTTATGTATCCGTAAAGACAGAGTATTTTCTATATGCGATATGTTTTACTTCTACTTACTACATTATTTGATGAAAACCCTGTAATTTTACTTCCTACATTTTAAACTGAGACTCATTACTTTTCAGGTCACACCAAAGTGCATTGATTTTTTTAATCTAAACATAAGCACCCACGCTGTCACTCACACCGTATCACAACTGGGGTATAACCCACATGGGAATGACAGGAACAAAATAATTCCAATCCTAGCTCACAGGAACGACTGGCAGGTCATTATCAAAGCTCAGATTGGTTAGCAAACAAAGTGATTGATGGTTACCTGGGCAATTTATCTCACCCACTTGGTCCCTGGGCTGCAGATTCTCTTTGGCTGCTTTTTCAAGCATCTCGAACAGGTGGACTTGTCAAGGTAAGATTAGAAGCAATCTAGATAACTAGCTAAGATGCTGAGCACAAGAGTTGAAAACTCTTACAGTAAGCATTTAGTTTGTGGTTTACGCCAATAATGTTGTTAATTTATACAATTAAATTATTTATTAAAAACAATAATAGCATATTGTAGATTCAATTGTGTAAAATGCTGTTTATTAGTAACTGAGATATCCAAACTAACTCAGTTTTTGCATGTAATACCTGTACTTTTGTACTTTGTACTGTACTTAATTAAACAATATCACATGAGAAGATATAAGTGCTATTACGCTGAATATTGAGATGGCTGTGAAGTCCATAGTGCCGAAGGCATCACACTGATGCTGATATTCAGCACCAAACAGCTAGTGTAATTAACAGATGTGAAAGTAGTAAAATAAATCAATATTAAACTCTTACTAGTATTATGTGGTCAAAAAGGGAGGAGAATAAACCATAAAGAGAAACTTGAGATAAATATTGTATATATTGAGATATATACTGAGTGTATATTTTGACTTTTGCTGCTTTAGAAGCTTCCAGAAACTTCCAGATTTTTTTGGCTGAATCCCAAGTAGTGTTAAATGGAAAGCTAGTGTTGGGTTCAATAGAATTTTGAAAGGACTTAGAAACAATTAGTAAAGAGAACAAGTGTTGTTTAAGGTGACATGATGTCTTTTCTAGCTGAAAGTGCTTCTGTGACTGAGTTTGAGTTTTGGCAGGTAGCTGCTCTTCCCTCTTTCCAGTATTGTGGATTGTAACAACATACAGTACGTCCACCCATGCTGTGATTCATAGTTACTCATATATAAAGTTAAATCTCCCCATCTATTGTCACCACTTGTGGGATGCCTCTTATTCAATCAGATGACATATTTGGAGCATTCTGTTGTATAAAGTACATTTTAGGGCGCAAACTTGAGTAAAAAAAATGAAATACAATACTTTCATTGGTACTTTTACCTCTAGTAGATAACGTTTGTAAGCAAGTACTTTTACTTGAGTGTTGAGTTTGTGCCACATTTGTGAATAAGCAGCGACATGCATGCACATCATGGCTAGGACAGACTACAATTGGGATTTATTACATGTCATTGTTTTTTACTTAGGCTCCATGATATAAAAGATTTGATGACTCACAATTTTATTGCACATTTAAGACAAGGCTGTAAATTATGTGTAAGAATGTGTTGATAAATAGTTCTTTTGTGAAATAAAAGGAACTCTGCAGTCACACGGAGTTACACACCACATTTAAAGGCTTCGCAAAGATACAGTACCTAACTAAACCAAGCCATAAACAATAGCGGGCTCCGTGTACGTTCTGAATAAGCCGACAGCATCCATTTCAGTTTGCAGTACCCCTCTGAGACAATCGTCTCCTTTTTTGTTCTTCTGTTGTTTATCAGCTGTGTAATACTATATTACTCAACAGTGAGATAATACATGTTGGAAAGCCAAGCAGAAGGGTTTCAATGTGCATTTTCACAGTTGTTCTTATGCAAATGTTGTAATATGTCACAGCTACATTTATTTTTAACCCATAAACAAACAGCCTCCCACTAAGCTCAGGAGGGAGTATTGGAAACACATTTTGTTCAGCTGACATGGCTCATGTATACACAGCGTCTCTTCCTTTTACCAGAAGGGTTTGATGTTTCATTATTGTACAGTTCCACTTCAGGCATTTTCTACAAGCATTTTGGATCATAAAGATCAAGGGATTGTGTAACATATTGAGAAACAGCCAGGAATGCACTTCAGAAGCCACACTCAGCTAATTATTTTCTGAGTACATGGAACATGATCACAGAATCGCTCCGCCTTTGTAATGAATATCACTGACACTAAATATAGAAGTACTTGAATATTCCAATTAACCATTAAGTTGTATTATTTTTTGTTCTGTGGTGAGAATAATAGCTGGGAGGCTAACTGGTTTGTGTCTGCGCCGTCTAGTACTCATATAGCTTCCGCAGGAAATCAGTACATAGCGTACGTCATTATTTTTTCCGGTAGGAACTCTTCGGCTGAATTATAACTATGAAGTTGAAGGAGCCGAACCCCTTCCTGGCTTATTAAATCCTGCTGCTCCCCACATTTTTGTGACAATTGATTTAATCATACAATAATCTCCTCCTCTCTTTTCTTTCTTATATACTCTCTGTCTTCCTGCCACCCTACTTGGTGCCCCATTGCTTCTCCATTTTAATGATTTAAGGATGCACTGTTAGAGCCCCAGCCTCATTTGATGGCTTGGATTCAGCAGTATCAGTGAACCGAAGTGTTCTGCTCGCTTAATGGAAATAAATCTACATGCTGCAAGCTATAATCCACATCAATGAAATCATACCATTAATAAGAAATGAAAGTCGATGAAGAAATGACTAGAGATGGTTTGCAAAGCTGAAAAGAATACAAAGGCTTACTACTTACATAATGTATGATCCCAGAGCAGCTTTGTAGTTAACAGTGATTTCTTTCTTTCTTTTTCTTTTTTTTAATTCTTGACCTATTTGTTGTACTTCTCACTATGCTTGCTCTCATCCCCTAACACTACTCCAAGGCTTCATACTTCACTTCCTCTCAACTGCCATGATGGCATTAATACTGTTCAATATTATTTTTAGTGCCATAAATGTAAAATAAAGAGTAATTGTATAGTTTTTTTTTTTCTGACATCCATTTTTCTAAGCAGTGGAAAGTGCCCCTCTGAATGATAGACATGTAATAGCTCCGATTTTGAGGCAATTCAGTGATAAGGGCTAACGGTGTTTTCTCCAAATGAAAACATGACAGTGATTTAATGCAGTTCTTCATGAGTAAGCGCCTACTATCTCATGTTCATCACAAACCTCTCCTAGTTGAATTTCTGGCATATAAGTGGGCAAATCAAAGAGAAGCAATTCAACCTTTTAGACTCTGCCCCTGCAGCCAACATTTTAAAACAAAAGCCTATCTGTTGCTAACAGCTTCGGCATTATTTTCTCCAGTACTTATTATCAGCACTCATTGGCTGATATTTCTGTCTAACCCCTGAGATTTAAACTGGATTGAATTCTTTTTCTGCCTTGCGTTGTGTTGTTCTTCCAGGCTTAGATCAGATGACTCTACACCAAAGACATGGCCTTAGCTTTTCTTTTCTTTTCTTTTTTTTTTGCATGTCCAGTGACTGAAGGTATTATTTATATCACAGCGGTATCGATCTTGATCGCTGTAACTGCTCTGCTATTTTAAGCCTGGAGTCAGAGGAATGGTCAATACTAACTCAGTGTCATGACAGTAGTGAGAGAGGATTGACAGTCTACTGCATATGCAGGAAACTGCAGAGATGACAGACTCTGCATCTTTATTGACTGATTCAAGGCAGGATCAAAAGCAGAAAGCCATCTACCTCTCACAAAGCCCTGTGATGTTCGGCATTGTAGGTATACTGAATCCCATAAAAGAGATAGGACACCTGCATTTTGACAAATCCACCCGAGCAAAATCCAGCTGCAATTTTCAGGGTCTAATTTGCTTTAATCTGAATTTAGGACTTGGCAGCGTGTGCATGGCATCAAAATACCTCATCCTCTTGAATATAAATTGGGTTTTTAACTCATGCTCTATACAGATATATTGCTTTGGTTGTTATCTTCATGCTGTGGTAGATATCAATTAGGTGAACCAGGCATGTAATTGATTTTCACCCTGTTAACTTTGCATCGCTAACCTTTGACATAGAGCCCTAGGCTGATTTGATTTTTAGGTCCGTTTTGCCCTAACTCACACATGTCTACGTACACATTTCAGGTAATCGCTGTAGCTATTATTTTACCCTTTTACCTGAATGTTTGTGCCTGGTGAATATTGCTCATGATTTCTGAAATCTTGAGAAATCTGTGGCTAATGACTGGAGGTTAATAGTCTGGGTCCAAAAAAAAAAAAAAAAACAGCTCTAGAGTCTATATGTAATGCTATTGTGATGAGTCCTAGTTTAGACTAACAGACGGTTTGTCTGTCCATTAAGCCTAAAATGACCTCTGATAGCACTTTCTAAATCCAGTGTCCAAAGAAAATAAAAATAAATAAAAGTTACTTTTAGTAATTTAAATATGTGAAAAGTGAAGGGGGAAATGTTGAATGATTGTTATGGTATCTTCAGACTTTTAAGTGTGCAAATGATTGTAAATCAATTTATTCTACAATGAATGTAAATTTCATGTGTTTGAATAGTATAACTGTGTTGCATGCAGTGCCGTGGTATAAATCAGGGTTGTATAATTGAACAGCAACAACAGTCACCTTTTAATGCTTAGCAATTAATGATTAGTTTATGACTATAAATCATACAATTTGAAGGGTTTATTATTTCATAATAGCACTTCATCTTATGACTCATGGCATGAACGAATGAGAAACCTATTTTGAATTTGACATGTGGAAAACAAACAAACTCATTACAGTCCAATAATTTTATAGTTTTTTTTCCTCTTGTCTACTTTTCTGTCCATTCACTAAGTCCACAGGGCTATATTAAATGAACTATTAAAAACTCTCACATTTTTTTGACCTAATGTCTTTAGCCCTGTAGCTAGCCTCTGGTCGAGTGAGCTGACTTCAGCTAAACACTTTACATAAATCCAAATAATTGGAAAAGCTTTTAAAGGTGATCTGCCAACGAAGCGCAGTGATTCATTTTAGAAAACTAGAATCCTTGAACTATGGCCAGATGTATTTTCATATGTTTATTGGCTTTGGTACAGTACAGTAGTTCTTTTTAAGCAGTTCTTGCTTTGGCTTACTGCATTGCACCAGCTGATGACCCGGCAAGAAAGTTTGTGTTCATGTTTGTTTTCTCAAACCATCAAAACTGTCAGAAATTACATTAAAATTGAACTGAACTTGATTGAATTTTTCTTTTCACATGTAACTTAAAATATCTGCAGATCCTTCCACGGGATGACCATCAACATAAAAAGCATACAGTATGTTGCACGTCAGCATATGCAATGATACACCAACATAATTTAACTAAGATCACCTCTACCAATATGTTGTTTGAATGAGGAATAATTGTATCGCTCTATCTTTTTTTTTTTTTTTTGATTGTAGCCTAATTTGTGCATAAACCTTGTGATTTTCATGAAAACCATGTATGATTAGACATCTCCTCCAATGCACAAACACATTCAGGCTTGGAGGTCATGTGGTAAACTGCTATTTTAGCACAGTTATTAAAAAAAAAATCAGAAAGTAGCCAAAATTTGCAGGCTAAAGACTAAAGTTTTTTTTTTTTTTTTGATTTTCCCCCGATTTTCTCCCTAATTTAGTCGTGTCCAATTCCTCCCCGTCACTAGGGGGCTCCCACATTAAGGCTACTACTACCACTCAGCCGGGAGGGCCGAAGACTATCATGTGTTTCCTCCGAAGCACGTGACGCCAGCCGACCGCATCTTTTCGAACTGCTCGCTCGCGCACCGTTGGGGGCGGCGTAACACACTCGGAGGACAGCGCTATCCGCTCCCTCCGTTGCGCGAGCTCACAGACGCCCCTGACTGGCTGTAGAGCTGTGATTAATGTGGGAGCACTAAGTACCCCTCATCCCTCCCCTCTGAGAGAGCTCGGCCAATCAGCTCTCTCTAGACCTCCGGCTGCGAGAGGTTACAGCACCACCCGGGATTCGAACTAAACACACTTGTTATTATACATCATTATCACATACGTGTCTTGGCTTTTCATTTTGCATGGGAAAGATCCACTGCCACTGCATAAAATAAGTATTTCGAAAATGGTCAATGCTAGGACCTCTTACCACTCCGACAAAGGCAATGAAGTTCCCATGGCAGGTTGGAATGTATGCATAAATACATGCAGTGATTTTCATTACGGAGTGATGGTGTCAGGAATCATCATACAGTAGCACAAGCCTGAAGAGGTTATTGTGATGATGCAACAACTCAATGACATCCCAATGACAATTCGATCTCAGTCAGAACACTTTCCTGTCAGCACCATGCTAGTATTATGTCACAGAAGCCCTTAAGATGTGTAAGTTACATCATTGTTTGGTCGATGCCGCCATTAATACATCCTCAATAAGTTCTTCATGTGTCTTGCTTTGACTAATTGAATTTTTTTAAACCATAAAAAAAGTGCCAGATCCATGCCAAGGGAGACAATACTACACCTTTACCAGTTACCTACTCCATTTTTTGTAGACATTATGGGGAAAGTAGCACAGTTTGACAGGGGTTAACTATGTGGACTAGGCCTGAGATTGTTTTAAGCTGACCAAAAGGGATCTGCATCACTGTCTAGAAACAAGAAGCACAACAAACGAACAGAAATACCAGCTGCTTACATTTGCAACATGCTACTGCTATTTCACACTGCTGAGACTCTAGAAACACAGCTGTGATGGCTTTCTTGTACTGAACATGGCAGGCTGCCCTGAACTCTGGTGAAGCTTGCTGTAGTGTTAGTATCAAAACAGCTCTCACACTGAAGGAAGGGTTACCTATAATACCATTTATTCACACACTGGAAGTGGGAGAATGGCACCTTTGATCATATAAATGTTTTTTTTTTTTCAGTCATGCCTCATATTCAGAGTCTATAATGAAAAAAAAAATGTAAAAAGGATTTTTTTCACTAGTTCACACAGTAAGAAATGTAGCATTCTACAGCAAAAGCAAAAGGATCTAGATGTAGGTTGCTTGATTCATCATCTGATAAATGCTTCTCTCTGCCTGAACTGATGGAAGTGTATGTCTCAAAGGGAAGTGCAATAAGACACAAATAAACGTAAACTTATCATTCAGAAAGGTGAGCCTATAAAATGCAGTACTTTTTATTTCCCCTGAACATAACAACAGAGCCTATGGATAGGAAAAAAACAGGGAAAAAATAAGCATATATTTCTTTCCATTCATTCGCTGCTTTTGCCTTAATTTGCTTGTGTTATATCCTATTGGGGGATTGCTCTCAGCAATAACGGGAGAGCTTAAGGAGACAATTTCACTGTCATCCTCACCTCAGTACAATAATATGATTTGTAGCGGTGGCAGGTTGAGAGTGCAGACTGGCTCAGCCATGCTCGGTGCTTCAAGGTTACAGTGGAAGGACTCCTGCAGCGTGTGGAGATGCTTCCATCTCCCGCTCCTTTCTTCACATCTCCCCTTCACACACACACACACACACACACACACACACACACACACACACACACACACACACACACACACACACACACACACACACACACACACACATGCTCAGCTTTGCACCCCTACAAATAGATTTCCTATTTGTATTATTATCATATATAAATCTTCCTCCAGATTCATGCTCTTCACAACGCAGCTTGCCCTTAAATTTTTTACAAATGAACAACAGATAATGTGAGGATACTTAAGAGTAGAAGTACTGTATGCTAGTAATGAATAACAGGCTTTTGATTATCTAGAGACAGCTCATTATAAAACGCACTATGAGAAACGGTTCTTTCAATTTAGGTTAAATACTGAAATGTAGGATGACATTATTATATTTATTAATTACAGTCCATGATTAAAGAGCTACCCAGTAAGAATATGGTTCATTCAGGAATTAATGACAGAGCAAACATGGTTGCAATTAAAAAGGTTGCAATTATATTATTATATAAGGGGTATAATATATATTATTATATAATATAGCACCCCTTCTTAAAAGTGGCATATTAAACTTTTGTGTTTAAAACCTTTTAGTTTTTTTTGTCTGCCCCCTCCCCCCTTATTGCAGTTCTTGCAATTCTTGTTTGCTGCTTACTTGTTGTATAATATGTTAAATTAATAAAGTGCTCTATCTATCTATCTATCTATCTATCTATCTATCTATCTATCTATCTATCTATCTATCTATCTATCTATCTATCTATCGAAATGAATGAGAGGTTTTATTTTTATCAAATATTTAGATATTTAAATGAATGTGAACTAATTTCTGCATGCTCTACTGATGCTCCAAAATATTGCAATTATAACTGACAATAGCTATTGACAATAGCTATTTAATCAAAAAGTTCAAAAATACACTTTGGTGTTGTTTCATGTAATTTGTGAAAAATTGTGAAAAATCAAATCAGTGCTTAAGCTACAGTCATGTGTAAAACTTACTGCCCGCTCTTTAATTTCTAGGGGTTTTCTTGCAAAAACATAATAAAAATCATCTGATCACATAGTAGCTCTTAGTATTAGGCAAATACAACCGCAGAAAAACAACAGCTTATACTTTATTCACGGTGTGATTATTTATTTAACAAAACTTTAGCCAACAAGAAAAAGCATGCGGGCAATACGAAGTATTAAATCCCAGGACTTAATAGGGTAAGTTGCAGCCAGGTGCTGCTAATCATCAGCAGGTGTGCAGACCTCTATAATAGTAGCAGTTTTGGCAGTTTGCTGGTCTGGAACGTTTAGGTGTGTGTTAGTACACTGGCAAGAGGAAAAGACATAATCAATGGTCTTAGAGAAGCAATCGTCGATCCACATCAATCTGGAAAGGGTTATGAAACCATTTCCAAACATTTAGAGTTCAATGTGATACACTGAAAAGCAAGACAGTTCAAGACAGTTGCCAATCTTCCCAGGAGTGAATGTTCTAGCATAATCGCCCCAAGGTTAGACCGTGCAATGCTGAGTATATAGTAGTAAATGTTAAAGTCCATGACAGCACAATTAGAAGAAGAGTGAACAAGTATGTATTTGCTTGGAAGTGTTGCCAGGAGGAAAAGTCTTCTGTCTAATAAGCACATGAAGCAAAACTGAGGTTCGCAAAACTGCATCTGAACAAACCACAAGACTTCTGGGACAATGCCATGGACAAATTAGATTTGTCTTGCAGTAGATTTGTCTTGTTAAAAACCAAACAGGATATCAGCAGAAACACCTCATACCCACTTCAAGCAGACAAGGAGTGATGATTTGTACAGATTTTGTAGCCACAGGACCTGAGAAATGTGCAGTCACTGAGTCAAATATGAACTCCTCTGCATTCCAGAGTATTCTAGAGGAAAATGTGAGACCAGTTGTCCCACAGCTAAGGCTTGGTCGATATTCGGTCATGCAGGACAATTATCTGAAGCACACCAGGAAATCTATATCAGAATGGCTGAAAAAAGATTTTAATCCGGACCTCAACTAAACTGAAATGCTGTCGTTGGATCTTGAGAGAGCATAAGCGAATGGCCACAAACCTCAATGAAATGAAGCAATGTTGTAAAGGAGAATGAGCGAGAATGATTCTAGACACTGATAATTTCATACAAGAAAAGACTATTATGAATGTGATTGGGGTTGTATTTGATTAAGACCTGCTTTGATCAGATAATGTTTATGTTTTTTCACACAAAAAAGATTATATCTACATATAGAACTAGTTAGCAACGTAAAGGAGAATTCAACATAATACATTCTGTCCTAGAAACATTCTAGTTAAATACATTCATTTTTATATATAAACAAAAAAACACCTAAAAGCTGAAAGACTACCTAAAAGACTACAGGACAGACTACCCCCAAAATTTCACTGTGTAATTTATAGTTTGTATAATCCTGGTTGGGCACTGACCTTGAAACCAGCTGGGCAGGATTGGACTATGGACATTGTACTGATATTGCAGTGATGTGGACCTCATTGATATTTATCAGTGCCTCCTCTGAGTTGTCTCACTGATGCCATCAGGATGATGTTCAGCATTCATGCTGGAGAGACCACCATTGTTCAAATGTCAAGGTGTGGGAGAGAATGACAGTTACACAATGGTATCCAGCAAGACATGCATGGAAAACACACACTATTATCTCTCTGTTTAGTAGGAATTGTTAATAATTACTGTATGTGCATGAAGGGAAACTATATATATCACTGCAGTGCAAGAATTTACTTACCCAGGTTTTCATATCCTTAGGCTTGGGACAATTCATATTGCAGGATTATTTAGCATAACAGAATTGTCGCTTACTTCCTCTTGTGGCTTTCAGGCTGGAGAAACCATGTCTTACATGATCAGGATTCCCACATACAGTAAGAAAGCTGGTTCTAATGCAGTGGTCTGAAAACAACAACAACAACAACAACAACATAAAAGAAGTTCATGAAGGACCACTGATTTCCCAATATTCTTAATAAGATATAGTAAATAGCACCCAAAAACATGAATGCATGTACTGTAGCTCTTTTATCTAAAAAAAAAATAATAAAATACTCACTTTCCATTTAATATAAAATGAATTCACTGAGGCTATTCACACTGGAATTGTTCCTATGTGCACATAGTTTGGACTGTTTGATAGAATGATTTAATAAAAACACAGCAAATGCATAAGAGTAATGTTTAAAGAATAATCTCTGCTGCACAGTAGTAAAACAGAATGTAATGTCCGTGATCAGTGGCTCAAGTCACAAATTCAGATCCCAGCCTGGTGCTCCAAAAGGTTTAAACTTACTTCCACTGCATTTCGTCAGAGCATCCTTAAAGACGGCAATTCCCTAAGTTGTGGGAAAATGATTACTTGATGTAAAAGGTTTTTTTAGGGAGTACTTTATAGTCGAATAGAACAATTTCTTCTGGGTTCTATTCAGCAAGTCTGTGATAAGAGAAAAAAAGATTAAAAACCCAGGAGCTTTTTTTCTTTCCACAGTCTAGCTCCTATATGTGCCACACTGTCTCCATATCAATCTTTTCAACTATGCGGACTGTGTTCAGAGTCAGCGACTTTACAGTCTTAAACCTTTCATCAAAATGTATGCAGGGCATTCCCCCATATTAAGACAAAGCTGAGATAATTACTTATCTACTTAAAATAGAAGAAGTAGATAAAACCAAATCCCAAATAATGCTAATGAAATTAAGGTGAAGAAAGTGAGATGGGATGCATACTATTTTTACATGAATATCATTTATTAAATTCAATTAATTTGAATTGTACCAATTAATAAAAAGAATGACAATGATTTTGTTAATGTGATTTTAAAAAAATGTAAACATGGCCATTGTTTAAAGCAGTGGATCTTAACCATGGTCCTGGAGGACCTTCTGCTCTACACATTTATTTATTTATTTATTTATATTTTACCTCCTCACACACCTAATTAAACTAATCAGCTAATATATACAGTATATATGTGATAGAGTCCATTGTTGGGAACCATATAGAGAAGGATATCCATATTAATTATGATCTAGTTTGTGAAGAGATAAGGAAGACGTGAGAGTTAATGAATCCAATTAAAATGCTGTTTCTTCTGATGTCCTCTGCATGGAATTAAACAAGCACAGTATTATTAAATGATTAATAAGATTATATTTATGTGATTAATATTGCTCTATTGCAATTGTCTACATGGCAAAAACACAAAGTGTCATAATTCCTATATTTTCTGTTATCTTCTCTCCCTCAGCACAATCCATATCGTCTATACCTCTCGAGCTCCAATTTTTATTTCATTTTTGATTGCTCTTTTGTGCCCAGATAATCCCCGAACCATTACGGTGTCTAACAGAAGTACTTAGACACAATATTTGGGCTTATGGGCCCAGCCAATTGCCTGAGTGCCTGATTGCCACAGTGGTGGCCAAAAGTATTAAGACAACATATGCCATGTATTAGTTCTCCCTGTGCACAAAACAGGTGATTTCACTAATTAGTTCTAGCCTATCTGGCTGAAGAGTTGTGCTAATTAACTGAAAAAGTAGTGAAAAACTGGCGGTGTGACAATGGTCTTTAGCTTCAGGAGCCATGGCCTGGGTCATCTCCAGACCTAAACCCAATAGAAAACTGTTGAAGAAGTAAACGATGAAGAAGTAAAATCTTTATTTGTCACATTACTTTATCTTGCGTACATTACTTCACAGTAAGATTCTTTTCTTTGCATATTAGGTAGCTGACGTCAGAGCAGAGGGGCAAGCCATGGTACGGCACCCCTGGAGCAGGTACGGTTAAGGTCCGAGGCAACCAGAGTATTTTTTAAACTTATAACTCTTTTAGACGGTAGCAGACAAGGACCTGATCTTTTGGAAGCACTCAAGCCAAAAGTATCATGTAATCAAACAAATTATTCTGATTACACAATCCAACCAAAGTGTCATTTAACTGTCATAACCATTGGTGGTAAGCAGCATTTGTAATGGCGTTTTCATCACTCCATATTTGCCACTGTAGGTTGTTCAGTATAATAATCTGAGCCTCTGTAAAAACCCAATGATGTGGCTCCTCAGGTGAAGGTTGTTGTGGCTCGGCTGAGAGCAGCAAGCTGAGGCGTCTGGTTAAGCAGCTCAGGGTAGCTGTGGGGGGTTCAGATAAGGCTGAAACACAGATTGTCTGCTGGCACAGACACTAATGTGAGTCATTATTTAGTGGCAGCCTGCCTTTCTTCTTCACTCAGAGAGAAAACGACCCAAAGGTTAGGAATAGATTAAAGAAAGGCCAAAATGGAGAATCTATGTGAAACACCAGGAGCTCGCTAAAGCTTAAATATTCATGAGCTAAAAATGTATGACAGGCGATACATACCACTTTTGGACTTTTACTCATTTTGGCACACAAGGTTCTCTATAACAAAATGTTTAAGCCAATTGCATCGCTTCTTTCTGCCACTTAATCAGTGAAGCTCGAGAAGAGGATGTTAACACTCTTTTACTGCCATTGTAATTATCCTTCCAATAAGACATTTTTGTTCTGTTCACTTTGTCTGCTTCTGTCTCCTACTACTGGAAGGGTGATACCATTACGGAATGACTGCATAAATATACAGTATGTTAAATGGTGAATACAGTACCTATACTATGATAAGGCGCTGTCATCAAATACCAAAGTCAAAATAAAACTGGAAGAAAAAGAGGCTGATCATGCATTTAACTTATTCATTAAACCAAAAAAAAAAAAGGGGAGTTATTTCGTTTTGATGTCAACATGGTTTTAGTTTAACACTATCTTTTATCTTGCTTGCTATTCCTAGTAGAATAAGAAGTTTTTGATGGAGCAAACTTGATCTACTGTATAAGTGGCTATGGATAAGGTGACCTGCTAAGTGCTGTCAGTGTATATGTTAATCTAGGAACCATTTCACAGTTTATTTGTTTAAAGTAATGCTTTTGTTATATATGAAAGGATACATGGCGGTCTAGGCACAGTGCTTGTGTGATCAAAGTGAAAACCAATTACTTTTCTCATTCTCCCTCTACACTTACCGAATGGGGTGAACTAGTGCAGAACTCTTATTTATACAAGGACTTGTCCTTTTGTCCTTATTACTCTGTGTGTGCGTGTGTGCGTGTGTGTGTGTGTGTGTGCTCTCTCCCTCTCTGTGTGTGAGTGTATGAGAGTGCACGAGCATGTGTGTGCCCCTATGCTCTAAACAATTGGCTTTTTATGCTCTTCAAAGCACGGATTATACTGTGTAGATTGAAAAAAAGAAGAAAAAAAAAGAAAGAGCAGCATAAAAAAGTATTAAGAAATGAGAAAGTTACACGTTGTGTAAAAACGAGAGACAAAGGCAATCAGATGTCATTTGTTCATTCCAGCTCCAGTATAAACGATCAGTTATCTCTTGCAGGGTAAAGACTTATGTGCATGACTCCGCTATATGCCCTCTGCCATTTAACCAGGGTGTTGTGTGTAATTACTGTAGCAAATAGCTGCCCAGCGGAACATACTCTTTATAGCAGAAGACGCTGTCATTGTGATTTACTATTAGTCGTGGTCGTATCAATCACTGTTGAGGTTTCATTTTCAAAACTATGACAACATTTTAAATTAGTCATTGTACATGTGTGTGTGTGTGTGTGTGTGTGTGTGTGTGTGTGTGTGTTGTTGTTTCAGGCTACTATTTGGTAAATTGAATTACACAGTGAATATTTTTAGATTCTGTTCATGTACTAAATGTGATGTGTATCTAAATGTTTAATTTCCAAATTGGCATGAATGAATAATGACATTCTCTTTGACATCATCCGTCTTGCTCTATGCCACAACAAATCTTTTATATTTATTGCACGCTGCCTACAATCTAAGGCGTAACTGATATATAAATGTAAATATTCCACAGATTTATACACAGTGACAGTAATATCTGTGATACTATTGACTAAACATCAATTAAGGTGTAGGTACAGTGGGTGCTAATACTTTTGCTCAAAATCGTTAATGAACTTGACCTTGCCTGAGCATGACATGAGAATCTAAAAGCAACACAACCAACCAGAAGAGCATCTTTTAACTTTTGCTATTGGGATAAATTCACAACGAGCAAAACTTTCAGATGGCAACCCATGAGTGCTTTCACACAAGGTACTCAGGCATGGGTGAGTAAGCCTGTTGCAGAAGTCTGGTACCATTGAGTAAGATGATCAGCTTAGCATGCTCAAGTCCACTTCAAAAGGTAGTCTTGAGCACGGTACATGTACTCTGGATGAGTTCCATAAAAATGAAAAGAGACCACTATTTAGAGTGTGGCATTATCAATGCTGCCTATTGTTATGTTTAAAAATGATGGAAGAATCGTTTGAAGTGTCCGCCACGTCTCGATACGCTCACTGGCCAGCTTTGACTGCTTGCCGGCCGGGAGGGAGACGCACGCGCACACATACACACATCATGCATGATTGTGTCCGAATGTTCTCTCTGAAGTATTTAAATCTTGAGACGAGCACCTTGTGTCACATACATCTGTTTTGTCAAAGAATAAAGGTAATTAGTGTTCCATGGAGAACAAAGAAAGAAGAAGTTCTGTTCAGACATGTGCTATAGGAGGAATCGCCATATAAGGAAAGAGGACGAGCTTGGAAGGATTTGACACCATTATGTGGAGATGTAAGAATATGCGAACAGAGGGGGAACAAAAAAGAAAAGCCTGGGGAATTTCACAGTCTAGAAGTGTGATTAAAAAAAAAAAAACCCTAACACCTCGTCTCTGAAATCTGTGTATGCATTTAGCATGTGCCAATCTCATCCTCCGAACTGCACAGCCATAGAAGATGAAGTGAGAAGCCATGCAAGAGTGTCACTGTTTAAATTTTTCCGAAATACAGTATCGATAATATTGAGCATAGTATGAAGGTGGACTTCGTTATACTCTTCATCATCTTTGTGTTTACTTCCTAATTTTGTCAATGCATACAGTAGATGCAAGATGCCATTAAAACTAATAATACATTTAAACTGATACAGTGTTGGAGTGTGGAGGGAGAGCGCGTGGTGTTGGAGCGCCGGGTGGTTTTATGTCGATCCCCGATGCAGGGTGTAGGAGGGCGTGGATGTGAGCTGCAGGAGTGATTGTGCACACTTTTGGGAAAGCTTTTCCCATTCAGACGTGGGTTTATTAATTAAACACCAATGTTTGCACAATTAAACGGAACTCAAACACCAGGCACACCACGGCAAAGAGATCCTTTGTCTCCTCGAGACGAGATTGTCTTTGGAACATAAATAAACGTGAACACCAATCACAAAAACTCCCTCATCTCCTCCTCCTTCTTAGTCTTCGTTTCTTTGCTTTTCACTTCTCTTTTTTTTCAGTTTTTCTCTTTGTTTTTTTCCCTTTTCCCCTATACTGAAGTGACTCACTCTCACACCTGGTGCTCTCTAATGTGTAGCTTGCGTGTATTGCTTTGTCTTGGGGACCTATATACAGTAGAAGTGCATCCAGGTGTTGTGCATCGCCCGCTGATTGCCATAAGGATGGCCGAGGATCTCCCTGACTGGAAACAAGCGGTGTAGTAGTGATGGGAAGTTTGAATCATTTTAGTGATTCGGTTCTTTGAATCTCGTTTATCAAAATGAGCAAATCTTTTTTCGAGTCATTTAGTTCATTTCGTTCTTTCGATCAGAAATAAAATAAAATGTTACATTTTCAATAGACAGTTCCCCAACACATACTGTATTACAATGTATTAAGGACATATTATGATAAACAGAATGAGCAGCTCACTTCTCATATCTTCTGGTCCGAGTCGTTCGTACTTTTGTCACGTGACTCTATGCAGTGCATTACATAGGAAACAGAATTGAACGGTTCATCTCATGAGTCTTCTAGTCCGACTGATTTGTCCTTTTGAATCTATTGCACTGCAATAGTATACAGTAGTATTTAGTGCCCAGATAGTCTCCTGCTTGAGTGAGCTCACAGATGCCAATGATTGGCTAGTGTGGCTATGATTGTGCCACCCCTCTCTACAAGAGTGTGGCCAATCTGCTCTCTAGGCTTTTGGCTGTAGCACCACCCATGATCTCCAGATCATAATTGCGAGCACTTTACTTTAGCCACACAGGACCTGGAAGGCTTTAATTCTAAAGCTGATGGTGCAATTACGGTAGACACAGATACTTGACCATAACTGTAATTAATACAAAAACACAGTTTGCTATCCTTTTTCTGCATGAAGAAACATTGCAGAGGCTGATGATGTGGAAAGCCGAATATAGTCTTGGGCAAACAGCCCAGGGATATATAATCTTTCACCTGATTAATATAAATATAACCTTTCACTTATGATTAAAGAATAAATGCAAAAACTAGTTAAGGCTATGACAGAAAACAAAGGTTGGAAGTTCTGTAAGGTGGCAGAGGTAAGGTTTAGATTTCAATGAATGCATGTTGGAATACAGACTAACATTTGGGAATTGTTATGGTGCGGATTTACATAGGGGTTTTCAATAGACGTTGCTAAGGTTCCTTTGGTTACAGATGACAATTAGCGGACATAACAGTGGTTTCTTGTTCCAACCATAATATTTAGTGATATTGAAACCATTGGTGTCTTCGTGGTTAGCATCTTCGCCTTGCACCGCTAGGTTCGATTCCCATCTCTATATGCATAGAGTGTGCATGTTCTCCACATGCTTGTTGGGTTTCCTCCGGGTACTCTGGTTTCCTGCCACAGTCCAAATACACGCAGATTAGACTAACTTGCATTCCCCAAATTGCCTGTAGTGTGTGAATGAGTGTGTGTATATATGTATATGCCTTGCGATGGACTGGCACCTCGTCCAGGGTATACCCCGCCTAAGTCTCCTGGGATAGGCTCTAGGCCCCACGATACATGATGAAGCGGTATAGACAACGAGTTAATGAAACCAAGGAAACCCCAGCACAATGGGGACTGTAGGACATTATGTGACTAGGAGATAGATTAGCTGAATGTAAAGGAGTATGGAGTTTGGTCAGATAAATGATGAACTGCTCTCCACTTGTTTTTCCATCCAGGGATTGAACACAAATTGGAGTTGCCAGAGATTGCACAGGATTCTGGAATCTTTAAAGGTTGCTGGCAGCTTCTGTGTCAATGAAGATCACAGTGTTTGAATGATGTATTACTCCTGGTATGAATAATGGCTTACTGGTGTACTCTCTGCATTAGCATATAGTTGTTCTCCCACTCAAGATGCTCTTTGCTGATCCCTTGTAAGAATGGGGTGATTGTGTCATTGTGTAATGCAGTGAGAATCCTTGCCACAGTACAGTGTGTACAGTACAGTATTTTCAATAACCATGTTTGGCCAGCATCATAGATCAGTTTGATGCTTCCGTTTGCATAGATTGTTGTGTGAAAGTGGACTGTCTTTCCCCAGTAGAAATGGCTGAACTGTGAGCAGATTTGTCAAGCAAATACTTTGTTTTTCATTTTAATAGGGCAGTTCTTTAAGAACATCTTTAGCACATTAAATCTTGGTGAAGTCCAGAGCCCAAGTCCATTGTAATGTATTGTCTCTGTTTTCAGATGAGGAGGCCTCCTGTTTTTTGTTTTGTTTTGTTTTTTGCCATCAAAAGAATAATTCAATTGTTTGAAAATTCAATTTGAGCTCGGAGCACTGGCCCGCTCGAAAGCTTTACCTGTGAGGAGGGAGATGAGCAGTTTCATGTTATTTCACTCTCTGTCATAGTTGTTGCGTTGAGCAATGAGGAATATTCTGAGTGTTAACTTCTGAACTTAAACATAAATAGACTAAATATGAAATGCACACAGCTCAGATATGTCAAATTCTGCAGTGAGACTTCGTAAATACAGAATGAAAGTCCTATTTGTACAAAGGGTACATGTGATTGAGTACTAGTATGCAGATTGTGTTGTTCAGTAACAAAGAAAGATTTGAATAGTCCATTACTGTATGTGAGTGTTGAATTATGGATTAATTATAGAGGCAAGCTTTACTTTGTACAAGTTGAATATACAGTAGCCATGTTCACATAGATCCCGTGTTTGTATTAGGCCTATGCGTAGCACACAAACAACTGAAACAATTAGGTCAGTAAACAAGTATTAGTTGTGGCTCGGGCTTCAGTATGAAGAGATTTGGAATACTTTGGTGCTGTTGCATTGAGGCTCCTTCCCCTACTTCACTTGAGCCTTATAAGGCACATACAAAGCATCTACTGCACTTCACATTTGCTATGATTTTAATTTATTTTTTTTTTTATATATCATTTTTTCATCTGTTAACAGTGACCTATATATCTGTGCAGAAATTCAGGACGAGGAATTCTGCATATTTTTGCAGTCTTCGATACATCATAAAGATGCACAAACCACACAAGAAATCTATAAACCCTCTACAAACCGCCACAATATAACTTATAAACTCCTTTTGTCAGTGACTAGGATTTCCCTCACACTGCAGTATGCTATATTGAATGCAGACAAACTTCCCGGCAAAGCCCTTCAATTTTCTGTGATCTCGAGATCACACCCATTCACAATCAATTTCGCAAATGTGGAGAAGCCCCTTAGACACACGATCTAATCTCAATCGCATTCGACAGGGTGTACTAAACCACTGCTTCACTAAATTGTGCTCCACATCAGGTAATTTTATATGCCCTTATATGGAGGTCATTGCCCATATTTTGGATATGGACACTTACTGGCAGGAATATTTTTCTTCCTGTTTTCTAGTGCAAAAAGTAAGAAAAATCCATCCAAACATTAAACAAAGATCAGAAAGAAACCTCAAAATGTATTTTAGTGAAACCACAGGGAGACCACATGTGCCACCAAAGACCATTTACCAGGAGCACAGTGGTTGTTTGATCTACTGTATGCTGCCATGTTAGTTTTGATGTCAATTGAAATCAGCTTGAACTTTGAATAATTATTTTTATTGCCTTCTATATTCATTTGGTTAAACTATCATAACTGAAACAATATCTTCTTGTGTGCAAGGGGAATCACAAGAAAAAGTTAAATGTTAAAACAAATTCCAGTTGTTTCAGTTCAAATGTGGGTCTGACTCATGACACACGAGTCCCTTTGTATAGGAATATCCTATGCATATTCAATGCCTTTTCATTAGCACCAATCCCTGAGCAACCAGGATGTGTAAGTAGAATACTTTTATCATCAAAATCTGTCTTTGCTAATTAAACTTTATGTTTATGTCATTCCCAGAGTGCAATGTATGTGATGCAAGAGTAGTAACTGTCCCCAAGCCCACTGCTACAAGAGGTCCAGAATTCCCTATTAGCATCAGTGAGATCAATGTCTCACTGTAGTGGGGAACTGGGACATTAGTGCTATTTATGAGTCTCCCTTTTAAAAACTGACTATAGTACTTTAAAAATATCGATGCAATATTGTTCAACTATGTTTTAATACCTTTGCAATATTGCTCGCCTCTTTCTGGACATAGGAAAAAAAAATCTAAAAGTCTGGCACATGTTAAATTGGCTTGTTTACTCCCTAACTATTCCATTTTTATTCACAGCAGGTATAATCGAATAAAATACACACAACAGTTCTCACACAAACCGCAAGATCTGCATACATCACACCCTTTCTCTATAAGCTACAGCGACTAGTTATTTCTGGCTGAATTCATTATAAACTCCTGCTTATGACACCTAAATCCTTACAGTTTTACCTTCCCTACTTCTTAAAAGCAAGCAGTTTATTATCATTTGCTGGTGTATAATTAGATCAAAATGATCATCCCTTTAAAATTGTCATAGGAATTGGTATCGGGGCAGTTTGTTATTTTTTAACCTACAGTACAGTACAATGATACAGTGTGTATACATGGGGCAGTGGTGGCACAATCGATTAAGGCTGTGGGTTACAGGGCTATTAATTGAAAGGTTGGGGGTACAAGTCCCATCACCGCCAGACTTCCACTGTTGTTGAGCCTTTGAGCAAAGCCCTTAACCCCTTAATCTGCACCAGGGGTGCTGTTTCCTGGCTGACACTGTGCTCTGACCCCAGCTTCTGAGATATGCAAAAAATCATTTCGTTGTGCTGTATAGTACATGTAACAAATAATTTCATCTTAATATAATTTTTTTTTTTCTTTATCCTGGGGCCTGGAAACCTTCCTATTACAATTAGGGCATGAGGCAGGGTCACAACCAATCCATCACAGGGCACACACATGCTTATTCACACACTATGGGCAATTTGGGATCGGCAAATCTGCATGATCTGCATGTCTTTGGACAGTGGGGGGGGAAACCAGTACTATATACTACCAATACTATATACTATATACTACACCAGTGGCGGCTGGTGCAAAAAATTTTTTGCATAAAAACATAAAAATGTTACTTTTAATAATCGCCTACAAATAGTCATTTATCAGGTGATTATGCATCATTACTGCTAGTATGAAATAAATCATGCAATAAATGTACTTTAAATCAAGTGAATTAAAGTTTAAAGTGGGTTTATTGTCAGTAATGAAAAACACACAAATGCACAAAAACAAACAAAAGCTGCATAAACACAGGCCAGTGTTCTCCTTTCTTCGTTGAGAATGGTCCAATCACATGAGCCCAAATATTTAAGAACAATATTGATTCGCTAAGAACAAAAGTGGGAGGGTTCGGGGTGCACAGTGCTGCGCCGCAAGGATGATTCGAAGAAATCCAATTAGAGCTCAGCCTCAAGTCACATGCTTTTCAAAAACTTACGTGACTACATAGACACTCGTTTGTCCGGCGCCCCGCGTACACGAACACAAATTAACGTAATACAGTTTAGATTTTTTTTTTATTGTAAATAAATTCTATTAAGAAATACCGCAAAACATTGTGACTAGATTACTTTATTTCACTATTAAAATAAATAATTATGTTAAATAATTATATGTTAAAGTAGCATTCTTCTCTGCCTAATTTTAAGGGGGGCGCTGCCCCTGCGCCCCGTATTGACCGGCCGCCACTACTACCAAATATATATTTAACTAGACTTTGATAATCCTAATTTTGGAAACTGCTCATCAAAACAGAATTCACAGTCCAAGAAAGTGGAAAACTTTGACAGAAGACTAAGTAAAATCAACATCTGTGTGTGTACAGTATGTGTGTGTGTGTGTGTGTGTGTGTGTGTGTGTGTGTGTGTGTGTGTGTGTGTGTGTGTGTGTGTGTGTGAATGCGTGTGTGTGTGTGTGTGTGTGTGTGAAAGTCATCCAACACAATAACCCCAGTCTCCTCCTTCTTATTTTTACTTCATATTTTCTATTAATTATTTTTTTATGAATATTTTTGGGTTGTGGAACGAATCATTATTTCTTATGGTGAAATTTCTGTGAGACAAAATGGCATCCGGGATTCCCCATGTGATCTAAAGGTGAGGAGACAACATTTCACTGTTAAATACATTTCCTTAGGCGCAGTTACTGTTTTTGGCGACATGGTGCCAGTGTTGGGAAAGGGGACAGATTTAGATTGGTATGCTTTATGTTGTATATTTGTGTCAAAGGCGTATAAGACTTTGACGGCCCCTGACTTATGAACAAATCTGACTTACGAACATGGTCCTGGAATGGAACTCGTTCGTAAGTAGGGGACTTACTGTATACACAGTTGTTATTTATGCCCTTTTTCAAAACTCAAATTTAATTATGTCAACAATGTGTAGTATTATTTTTCCTCTAAAGATGTCAGTAGTCATATGTAGATGTTGATCATATCATGTGACTGTCAGAATAGAGGCATACATTTTTCAAATTAACGTTTGTTTATTTTTTTGGGGCCCCAAACCGGTTAACATTATTATTATGGCTTAGATGACCGTTTGGCCCACTCATGGCATTTTCTCATTAGATTGTGATTTTCAATTTACATATAGGCCTTGTCAATAGTTAATTTGTGACATTTCTTGCCTTCTTAATGTGCTTTAGACGAACAGTTGTCTTGTAGAGGAAGAATGGGTGCACAGTCAATAACCCAATTTGTGCTACTATAACTACAAATGTACAAATGCACAAATCCATGTTACGGCAAGAAACACTTAGTTATGTAAAGAGAATAGCCAGTCTGACATTGCTTTAAGAACTGGTTTTGCTCTTGGAAGACCAAACGAATATTTATTAAAATTACCAGCCACAGAAACCACCAATTTACAGGTTAGAGCCCACATAAAAGCTTCTTGGAATTCGAGCAGCAGACATATTTAAACATCCACTATTCAGAGGAGACTATGTGAGTCAGGCCTTCATGGTCAAATTGCGGGAAAGAAAACGTTACTTCAGAAGGACAACAAACAGAAGAGACTTGCTTGGGCCAAGAAAAACAAGGCATTAACACAATGGATCAGTGGATTATTGTCCTTTAGTCTGAGTTTCAATTTGAGATATTTAGTTCTAACTGCCATGTCTTTGCAAGACTACATTAGATACTGTAGGATGAACAAACGACTCCTGAAGGTGTTGTTCCCAGTGTGAATCATGAAGGTGGAGATGTCAGCATCACACTTGTTGGTCCCATCTGGTTTGGACTTAGCAGGGCCATCTTTTGTTTTCCAACAGGACAATGACCACCCCTTTAGGTTATGTAAGAGCTGTTTGTCCAAGAAAGAGAGTAATGGCTCATTTGATGGTCTGGCCTCCACAATCACCCGATCTAAATCCAATTGAGATGCTTTGAGATGAGTTGGAGAGTGAGAGTGAAGGAATTAATATACAAAGTACTCCATAATTCAATAGCTTTTAGATACATATTTAGCAGCAATAACTTGAAGTAATTGATTCCTGTATAACTTTATAAGTCTCTTGCATCATACTGGAGGAATTGTGGTCCATTCTTCTTTACAACATTGCTTTGGTTTATAGAGGTTTTAGGGGAATTGCTTATGCACAGCTCTGTTAAGATACTGTACTGCCACAGCATTTTAATTGTACAGTATATGGTTGGTATGAAGTGTTTCTGCTGAAATGCTGTTTGTTTGTTTTTTGCCAAACATTTCATTTAGCATTAAGGCCAAACAATTCCAATTCTGGCTCATCTGTCCATCGAACAGTTTTGCGAACCTTTTTAGAAAGAAGAGGCCTTCTCCTGCCAACCCATCAAAGCTTGTTCAGTCTTCTTCTAATTGTGCTGTCATGGACTTAAACCTTTAGCATGCTCAGTGGATCTGTGATCGAACTCTTGCTTTTTTTTATATTTCTCTGAGCATTGCACAATCTGACCTTGGGCTGAATGTGCTAGGACATCCACTCCTGGGAAGATTGGAAACTGTTTTGAATGCTTTACACTGAATAAGCTTTCTCACTGTAGAATAGACAGATAGATAGATAAATAGACTTTATTAATAAAGTGAGAGAAATTATTGAAAGAATGTTGAACTCAAAATGCTTGAAAAAGGTTTTATAAACCTTTCCAAATTGATGTTCAACAATTGCTTCTCTAAGGCCATTGCTTACATCTTTGCCTTTTGGAATTGTGTTAACACACACCTGAATACTCCAGAACAGCAAACTGCCAAAACATCTGCTTTTACAGAGATCTGCACACCTGCTGATGTTCAATTAATCAAAGACTGATTATTAGCAGCAGCGTGCCCTCTTGAATTCTGTGGAAGCAATAAGGGAGTATTTAATATTGCTCACATGATTTTCCTTTAAGGCTTCCTTTTTGTTAAATAAATAATAGTTTGGTGAACAAAGTTATATGTTATTGTTCGTCTGAGATTGTATTTGCCACTATGATCAGATGATATTAATTATGTTTTTCCATACAAAAAAAATCCATAAATTTAAAAAAGGTTTCACAAACTGACACACACACACACACACACACACACACACACACACACACACACACACACACACACACACACACACACACACACACACACACACATAATATGCAATTTATTTATTTGCCATGACTCCAATGCTCTCCATGCTCCATCTCCAATGAAGAACAGCATGATAAATAACACTGACAAATGAGAGACAGGTGTGTCACGTCAATTTGCTCATTCCCCACACTCTTGCTCCAGACTCCCAATAAACCATGCTACCACCTGCTGTAGACTGCAATCTACATTCTAGATAGTGTACACCATTTATCAACCGGAGAAATAAAAATAAAGATATTTAGCACCTATTTAGATAACAGGTGATGATAGGTGATTATATCGATGATAGATGATAGGCATACTTTTTGGTTACTGCTCTTGTCAAGGAGGTGATTTTTCATGCTGTCAGTGGAGTTTATGGTAATTCTGTAACTTCGGATTGGGGGATAATTTGAAATCAGTTTAGTTTAATCAGCGTAGTTTATGAGTAGAATAGTTTTATGAATAGTTCTGATTTGAAACATACTGTACTGTACAGGCGCTGCTCTGTTCTGCTTTCTTAGGCCCATTTTCAGATAAAATATCTTTTTCCTACGTTATGTACTGTAGTCTATCAGCAAAACATTTGGGCTGAATTGATGTTCCAATCAGGGAGGCAAAACCTTATTCACATAACATTCCCTGCTTTCTTTACAGTATGTACCATTGCATTTTAAAATGTACTTAACAAAGGCAAGAACCCAGGACTTTTTTTTTTTACTTTAAATAAATCTAACAAATAAAATACTTTTTTTTTTTTTTTTCAGGATTCTATTAAAATGTCTCTGATCATTTTTAATGAAAGAACAGGACTAGACAACAACATGCTTTATGCTAGTAGCTTTTCATACGGAGACTCAAGGAGAGTGATTTATCCTTGAAAATGTGCTCATATTAACGTGAGCAGGAAGCTGCCTGGACTGAAATCCATTGAGCAACTGACTAAAGGATATAGCATTTTCCTCTGGGATTTAGTGAAAGAGAGTTTTTCCATTTTGGGGGAAGTGATGGGAATTGATTTAGGCACTTGTTCTACTGCATTGACCGCCAACCTGCTGGCATTTTACTGAAGCACTCTGTTTCTGATCAATGTTAGCACATGTAACGAACCAGCTGAATGGCAGATATATGAGACCCTTCCCTGAAGAATAACAAGAGGACCAAGAGACAAGACAAACATTTGCCCAAAATTCATATCTATTGTAAGTAAACAAACACACACACACACACACACACACACACACACACACACACAACGACAGCGAGAGAGCGAGAGCAATGCATAGTACCATTCTCTAAATCCAAGCCACCAGTCAGCTCACCAGTTTAAGGGCACTGAATGAATTTCAGTCAACACTGCAACTCATATTGAAGCTTCGGTGTATTTCATTAATAAAATATAGTGAATGAAGTGAGTTTGCATTGACTCCACGGACTCAATTCTAGTTTACAGTCTGTGTTATTGTGTGTTATAACACCAAACACTGCAGTGTACAAACCCTTACAGTTCCCATCGGGCATAGACTGATCCACTGTCTTCTTGCGTTTGCAATGCTGTTTCTGTATTTTAACCATAAGGTTAGTCCATGTTTATTCATATAGAGTTGTTGCTGCATGTTTCATATTTTGTTTTTCTTTTTTAATTTGCTGCCTTTGACCCTAAAAGTATTTTGTCTGAATTCTAATATCACCACAGTTTTTTATTTTTTGCTCCCCTGAAAATACCGTATCATATTTTGTAATAATAAAAAAAGGAAACCATATTTTGACCATTGTTCCCAGTCGTATGCAATTTAGCAGATATCAAGGGTAGATACGTTTTTGTTTATTATTATTTATTTATTTATTTATTTCAATTAATGTATTTAAGGAAAAGACCGTCAGCGACGTACAGTAGCTTTAGGGATTTAGGGAAATGTCTGATCATATTTGAGGAAATTCATTCTACAAACCTACTGTACAGTCAGTATTAATACAGAACAGAGTCTCAATGCATACCTTCCTTGTACCCTGAGAGATATTCGGACCAGTTGAAGATCAGAGGGACCATTAGTGGTTTATAGATGCTACGTTAATAAACAAAAATGCTGTTTGACCTTAAACTAATATATTTTATTGCCTGTGTGTCAAAACCTGATGCCTGAATGACCAATAAAAGAAATCATATTTTTGTATTCCTGGAAATATTTTGTATTTCTTATTCTATCAAAACTATACATATACCATAATAAAACTGTAAAGTTGGTGTGTCTATACAGTACATTGAGGACATTTGCGAAAAAAAATAATTTATGCGGTAAAAATAGTAATAGAACACATCAAGATGTTTTTTGGAATTTTTGTTTGCGAGTGTGCAACTGAAATCTACTTAATAAACACGATCTCAAACCTTCATAAACATTCGCACTTCACTGGCACATGTAAACCTTTTAATTCATTCCAAAATTCAATAGATGATGTTAATATTCAGTTTGAATCTTTTAAAACACGCTCATGAGTGTTCAATTAAATTCCACATGAACGAAGTCACGGGCACATCTAGCCTTATATATGGCTTTTTAAATAAAAAATAAATATATACAGTAAGGCGGCACGGTGGTGTAGTGGTTAGCACTGTCGCCTTGCAATGCCAGGGTCCTGGTTCGATCCCCGGCCAGGCTCGATTCCCGTCTCTGTGTGCATGGAGTTTGCATGTTCTCCCCGTGCTTGGTGGGTTTCCTCCGAGTACTCCGGTTTCCTCCCACAGTCCAAAGACATGTAAGTTAGGTTAATTGGCGTTCCCAAATTGCCCGTAGTGTGTGAATGAGTGAGTGTGTGTGTGTGTGCAATGGATTGGCACCCTGTCGAGGGTGTACCCTGCCATGTGCCCTAAGTCTCCTGGGATAGTCTCCAGGCCCCCCGTGACCCTGAATACAGGATTAAGCGGTATAGATGAGTGAGTGAGTGAGTATATACAGTAATACTTTTAGAGAAGTGATAAAATGTGATGTTTCAATTCAGCAAAAAAACACTTCACAGACTGGTTTTAGGTCACAAGCCAATAATAATAATAATAATAATCGCATTGGATTGACAAATTTAATTTAATTGACACTAAATCAGCTACCTGCGACACGTATTCTGTTACAGGGATGGGTCATCGCATCATCACACAACAGGCAATTTGGAAACACCAATCAATCAAAAATGCATGTCTTTAGGTTGTAGAGGAAACCAAAGGATCTGAAGGAAACCCATTAATCGCTGGAAGAACACTGGAAAAAGTTTGTTGTTGAAACATTTTGTGGCAGAGTTTGTTCATGTCTGGTAATGCTGTACATAATATAGAGCTGTGCATAATACATAGCTGTATAATAGCCTTAGAATTGTAACACAGATGAGTGAAGGCCACTTCTGTGGCTGTAGCTGTAGTCTGTGGAGACATGCATGTGTGAAACACTGTGCTACAGTACATCACCCTGTAATCAGAACGGTAGCATGCACATTCCTACCATGTTGGAAGATGAAAGAGCTGGGCAGAGGGGAGTCGGAACCCCCCACACACACACACTTTGTATTTGGTGTTTGCTTATTTATGAGTTTGTATGGCATCATCAGAGTGAAGAAAAATGTGTGTAGTTGTCACATTTAGACTCTATGAAGCAAATCGCATCTCATGCTATTCACCATTCAGCCAGACCGAATGGTTCACCAAACCAAACCAAACCGAAATATTCACCCTAACACACCCACACACACACACACACACACACACACACACACACACACACACACACACACACACACACACACACACACACATTAACCGGAATTAATAAAACCATTTTTTTAATGTGGGCAGTGAGCGATATTTCTCTTTTTAGAGACCAAATGTTTTACATTGATATCATTTCAATGTCGCTGCGTGTCCTTCAACAGATTCGCTTTCTTATTTAAACTGTGCTGTTCTGCATGCATATGCTCTGTGTGTATGTGAGTCTGTGCTACTCACATCCTCCTTTGTGTGTGTCACAGTCTCTTGTCTGTGGGAAGGTGCTCCAGAAAAGAGAGAAGAGAGAGCTCTCTGTTTGATTTTACCCCTGATTGAACATGATCATCAATTGCCTCTCTCCATGCCTAAGTTTACACATTCTGTGCATGAGATGGTGAAAAAGATCCGGCCCCTCTTTCCTGCACACCTCCCCTGCTTCCTGTAATCCCACACTGGATCCCATGCCAGGAACAGTGGACATGCTTCATGGCGTCTTTGACCACAACTAGCGACTCAGCATTTACTGGTGTGAATTAGTAAGATTAAGATCCAAAACACTGTTCCCAAGCGTATGCAGATTGCCGTAATGTTTGCCAGAATCTGACACTGGGCTTTTGTGACTAGCCAACTGGCAAAAGTGAGAGAGACCGAGAGAAAACGAAGCATTCAGGAGCCTGTTAGTTATCAAAATGGTCAATTTACATGAGGCTCCAGTCCAAGTTGGGGAGGTATGTAGGGGAGAGAAGCAAATGATGGGAGCACTCAAACTTAGAGTGCTTCATTAAAGCAATAACTGCTCTAATGGATTTTCTGTCAGGAAATTACTCGTGTTTTGTGGCAGCAATATTAAAAATGTGTTGTTACCAGAATCAGAGTGGTATTAGATACTAATGTTTCTAAATGATAAATTTGAACTGAATAAAGGATAATTTACTTGAAGAACAATGAACCAGCCAGTGATGTGCATTGCATAATTTAAAAGTACCAGTATCACTTCAAATCTCAAAAGAGTTTCAATTTGTTGTTATGGCCGGAATTATTTCCTACAACATCTGCTGGGTAAAATGGTTCTTTTCAACGTGTGACTTTGTATTATTCCCTATCGTACATATCTTCTTGATACTTTTCTGTTTACTCAGAAACTTGCAGTCGAAATGAGCTTACATTGGAAATAGATTTGTTTTTTTCAAAAAGTCAGATTCCAATTCCAAGTTTTCCTTGTTTGTCGGTTTTGGCATTCGAATAATAGAAAAATAGGATTCAGTGTTCTAACTTTCAAATATAATTGCTTTAGAAAACATTATGAACTCACTCACTCACTCATCATCTATACCGCTTAATCCTGTATTCAGGGTCACGGGGGGCCTGGAACCTATCCCAGGAGACTTCAGGAGACTTCAATCAAAGTTTATTTGTATAGCACTTTACAACACTGAAGTGACCAAAGTGCTTTCCAATAAAAACACATACAAAATTTGCAATAAAACATAATAATTCATAACTTGGGGCACATGGCAGGGTACACCCTGGACAGGGTGCCAATCCATCGCAGGGCACATACACACACACACACACATAGACTCACTCATTCACACACTACAGGAACGCCAATTAGCCTAACCTACATGTCTTTGGACTGTGGGAGCAATCCGGAGGAAACCCACCAAGCACAGGGAGAACATGCAAACTCCAGGCACACAGAGACGGGAATCAAACCTGGCCGGGGATCGAACCTGGACCCTGGCGGTGCAAGGCGACAGTGCTAACCACTACACCACCGTGCCGCCACATTATGAATTGAATTACTGTATTATTATTATTATTATTATTATTATTATTATTATTATTATTATTATTATTATTATTATTATTATTATTATTATTATTATTATTATTATTACTACTACATTACGGTGGCTTAGTGTTTAGCGATGTTGCCTCGCACCTCCAGGGTCAGGGTTTGATTCCTGCCTTAAATCTGTGTACATGGAGTTCTTCCCATGTTTGGTGGGTTTCCCCCAAGGGTACTCTGTTTTGCTCCCACAGTCCAAAAAAAGTGCTAGGTTGGGCTAATTGGCGTTCCCAAATTGCCCGTAGTGGGTGAATGAGTGAGTGTATGTGTGTGTGTCTGCGCCCTGCGATGGATTGGCACCCTGTCCAGGGTGTACGTGTACCCTGCCATGTGCCCTAAGTCTCCTGGGATAGGCTCCAGGCCCCCCGTGACCCTGAATACAGGATTAAGCGGTATAGATGATGAGTGAGTGAGTGAGTGAGTGTTAATGATAATTGGGCGTCTAGCTGGCAACCCAAGTTAAGTAACTGTACATCCAGGTGGGGAGGATGTGCCGGATGGCACGTGGACAGACCAAAATACCAGAGATGCCAACTACTTGAGCTATGCTCAGCAAAAAGTACAGCGGCTCTAACCCAATGAGCTCAAACATATTTTTCTCACTTATGAACACTGCTATAAATAATGGAATAAACCTGTGTTGCAGCTATACTCTTATTTTTGGGGAGAAAATGCACTAAACATCAGTGGTGCTAAAAGGATTATATTTCATAGTACGCACAAGAACCATTACATACCTTTAATGTCTAGGGGCAATGTGTGCGCATATGACTACTCAGTGGGCAAGACCAAGAGAGAGGTTGACACAGTTTTTTTTCCTTCCACATTACTAACACAACACGAAACACCATAAAAGACTGATTATCCTACTGCATGCATTTCAATGGCCAGAGTTTTTATTTTCATGCGCTCAGCCGAGGAACAACAGATACCCTTTTTTTCAAAAGCTTCAAAAATGTCCATTGTTTTCTTCTGCTCATTTCTACATTATTAATTGCCTGCTAAAACACAAGATAAGCTAAATGTGAAAAAAATCATCTAGAAATGTGCATTGACCGCCAGACACCAATGACAAGAAACCAACCAAAATCATAAAAAATGTACGTCGAGTGCATACAGGATTACAGCTGCCAGTGCCCCTGCTGTACGTGTTATTGCATTTGTGACATGTAAAGACAATGCCTCTTTCTCTCACTCCCTTCTTCTCTGTCCTGCTCTCTCTTTCCTTGTAGTGCTCGAGTCATACCAGATTGGTCTGAGCCACATTGAGTAGAAAAGCATTTCAGAATGCACAACACAGCAAACCTTAAGGTGGATGAGCTATAAGAAGAAATATTAAATCAGTATCTACTCGTGTCAGCCAGGAATCTGAAGATATCATGAGCACAGAGTTATTAAAACTCTATTGACTATTATAACCGCGCTGGGAAAAAGCTCATAGGCTAAAACATGACTGAATATGGGTGAGATTTGTTTTAACAAGCCTAGTTAAAGCCCTAAGCACAGAAAGGTCAGAACCTTGTTTGCCTCATACTGTACATACGGCTTCAGTGTCTATCCATGTGCAATGTTTGGGTTTCATAAATCTTGCACATTAACCACTATTTGTTTGCATACTGTATATGCTTAGATAGGAGCAAAGCCATCATCCACCTTTTAATCTAATATTTACTTGTTTGTTTGTTCGTCTTACGCTACAGTCAGCAGGCGTAAAGCAGAACAATACGCTGGATACCTAAGGGATGAAAACAGCATGGACTATCAAAGCTTTGAAACACACCACACTACTCTTCCAGTTGTTTTCTTTTTTTTAGTTTGTTCATTCTCATGGAAATGGAATGAAGGCTGCAATTCCTCTTCCATCTGGTGAAACAAAATTTCAGTACATGGGCCTTTGGCTTAGTGGGATAATATACAAACTGCAAAAGGCTGACATTTACAAGAACTGGAGGAGAGGAAAAAAACTCAAAACAAATAGGACAAAAATAGAAGAGTTCATTCATAGAATATGAACAGACAATTATGGGGAATTATTATGAGCAATGATGAGATGAAGAAAAGGGACAAACTCCAACAGTCTTACACGTTTAAGATTTGCTTATACAGTAGAACCTTGGATTACGAGCATAATTCGTTCCGGAAGTTGGCTCGTATTCCAAAACACTTAAATAATGAAAACTCAAATAATTCGTTCCACAGCCCAAAAAAAATAAATACAGAAAAATGATTAATACAATATATAAAGTAAAAATAAAACAAATTAACCTGCACTTTACCTTTAAAAAAAGTTAAAATAAATCCCAACAGATAAGTGTTTCCGTTTGTCTGTGCAGGCGCCATGTGTGTGTCTGTGTGTGTGTGTGTGTGTGTGTGTGTGTGTGTGTGTGTGTGTAATTAGCCCCTTCCCTCGCCTCGTCTTACACAGTAAAACTCTTCCTCCCTCCCCCTACCTTGCTTTTTAAGTTTCACAACAAACACACACACACAACGGAAACACTGTTTTAACGGGAAAAAAAGAAATCTCTCTAATGACACTCTTAATGGAATCACTGCTGTAAAGTAAAAAAAAAAAAAAAAATGAACCAGCACCTTACCTTTGAAAAGAATTGCAACAGAGCAGCGTTTCTGTGTAGAGCAGAGTGTGTGTGTCTGTGTGAAGCCGGGGAGGGGGGGTGTAAAGGCGAGAGACTGTGTGTGTGTCGGTGTGTGTGTGTCGGTGTCAAAAAACTCGGCACTCGTAAACCAAGACATGCTCAAAATTTATTAAAAATCTTGGCTCGTCTTGCAGAACACTCGTAAGCCGAGTTACTCGCAATCCGAGTAACTCGTATGTATCAGCTGTGTATCAACTGTGTATCAATACATGCTTGTAGTCAAAGCTCTGTTTATGGATTCCAGCCTGAATGCAAATGATCTAAAGAGTAATTCAACTGTATAGAACACTCTGAGCATCTTAACCATACTTTTTAATTTAAATTTTTAATGTATGAATCTTCTGTATAACCATCATTCAAAACAATAAAACTGACAGCTACAGTATAAAAACAATATTTGACAATTCTGTCGCTATCCATTTATGTAATTTATACTTTGACAGATCTTTTATTATTTTTAAATATTTCCAATTTCTTCACCAAAAGCATTTTAAAAACTCAGTGACCAAGAAAACCTTGCTCATGTTTATTGGACCTTTCAGTATATTTCACATGCACCTACCCAGTCACTACTGAGGACATGTTATGGATATATCATTAATGCAGGCTTAAATCGAGATAACATTAAAGCACTGCAAAGGCATGTGAACCTTGTGTACAAGAGACAATGAGATACATGCATTGTAGTTTCCGAATAATGACGAACAATGATATAACCTTAGGGGACCACAGATCACTCAAACAATGCAGGAAAGAATATTATGTGAAGCTTACCTGTACTCTTGATAAGGTACTGTTTGTTTCAGTACTTTGAAAGAAATTGAAACTGCTAGAGGAGGAGGCCATTGAGGAGGTTTTGTATTGGTTATAATCTTTCTTATGATCTTCAACAATATTTGCAATTAAAAAGGTTTTGTGTGCAAGAAAACTCAACACTTTCCTTGATCTAATTTACGATCTAAAATCACTATTTTACAAGTATATTTGGAAATTCTAAAAAAAGAAAAACATTTGTTTACTGACTGTGATTTGAAATGCATAGATAAATGTCCTAAAAATATATAAATGTATACATAAATGCACCTGTTCTTATCAGCTCTCCAGCTTACATCACAACTACTGTTAAAGTTAATTGAACATATTTGGTTGACTCAGAACCAATGTGTAAAGCCTCATCAAGTTAGACTTGCTTAAGCTAATGTTCCTAACAACCAATTACTGATACCCACTGTTCCTAACAATCAGTCATTGGAGACCATTATTCTAACTAATTAATTGCGGAATATATTAGACATTTCCCAGTCACTGATAACCATTGTTCCTAAAAACCAGTTACCAATGACCTTAGTTCCCAATGGCCAACCATTTATGAACATGAACAGTATGAACAGTTACAAATCACTGATCCTTTATGTTCGTTGTTTGTAATTATCTTATTGGCTATATGAACATTTGATTAAATAAGGTTATTCCTGTTTTTTTGTGTGGGTCCTTGATAGACACTATAGTGTCCTGTAAATTTGTTTAGGTAAGTACAGTAGGTACTTTGTGTTGATATGATGAAATAATGCATATAACATGTTAAAGATTGACACAGATACTAGATGTGTAAGAATGTATGTTAAAATGAGAAAAGAATCACTATAGCAAATACAATGTGTTGTATAAACATGCTAATAATTGACACAGACAAGGCTGCTCTTGTGTATAAGCTGATCATTGGCAGGCACTAATGAATATGAATGAGGATGCAAATCCAACAGTCACATGACAAGGTGTCAAAAACAAACAAGATGTCAGAAACCCAAACAAGTAAAGCTTTTATTTTGGTAGACTCCATACAAATTCAATTCAATTCAATTTTATTTGTATAGCGCTTTTAACAATTGACATTGTCGCAAAGAAGCTTTACACAATCAAAATAATAATAATAATAATAATTATTTTTTTTTTTTTTGGATTTTTCCCCGATTTTTCTCCCTAATTTAGTCGTGTCCAATTCCTCCCCGTCACTAGGGGGCTCCCACATTAAGGCTACTACTACCACTCAGCCGGGAGGGCCGAAGACTATCACGTGTTTCCTCCGAACCACGTGACGCCAGCCGACCGCATCTTTTCGAACTGCTCGCTTGCACACCGTTGGGGGCGGCGTAACACACTCGGAGGACAGCGCTATCCGCTCCCTCCGTTGCGTGAGCTCACAGACGCCCCTGACTGGCTGTAGAGCCGTGATTAATGTGGGAGCACTAAGAACCTCTCATCCCTCCCCTCTGAGAGAGCTCGGCCAATCAGCTCTCTCTAGACCTCCGGCTGCGAGAGGTTACAGCACCACCCGGGATTCGAACTAGCGATCTCCGGATGATAGGGCGAGCGCTTTAACCACTGCGCCACTCGGAGGCCCAAAATAATTATTTAAGCACAAATACAAACAAAGCTTGTATCTTTGTTGCGAGTTAGCTCTACTGTATGTCCACCATGATGGTTGTTTCAAAGAAAATGATAATGAGGTCTCAGATCATGTGATTACTCAATGCCATGGAAGTAGGTTGGGCCCAATTAGCATACTAAAATTACAGGTTGCACAAAGCAATTTTCAAAAGTAATTTTTATAGATAGATGTGCATGGCAAAGTAAATAAGGGTAACACTCATATAATTTTTATGAATATAAATTTATAAACTCTTTTGCATTACCCTCGAAATGTATTGCAATGGCAAGAGTACACCTGAACAACAAATGTATCTTTCAGTCACATGTCAGTCTTTAGCATACTTTAGCTCATTTTCCTTAAAGAGAGAGATGATAATGCTGCTCACCAGTAAGGTGGATCACTGATAAACCAAAAAAAGGTCATGTTAAAAAAAAACATGAACCTGAATCTAAAATTCAAGTCCATGGAGTTTATTAATCACCATAAAACAATATAAAAGAGTATAAATCAATAAAAGACAGTATGCATCAGCCATCATTAAACAAACTTAACAATCTTCCATGCATTTTAAAGATAAATCACATCACTACCTGGCTCACTAGCTCTATAATAATATAAAAGAATATAAATAACACAGTTTTATTTTGTTGCATTTCTTACTTTGTGATCTAGGTCTTTTGGGGGCATCAGCAGAAGGAGGTTTGCCATTTCCACACTTCATAAATCGTTGTCTATCCATTTTGTCAACTGATCAATTGGCTGACACAGGACATGTAGACCGTCGTGGTAGCGTGAATGCTGATTAAGCAGTGCAATATTGAATACACTATGATTTGATCTGGAAAAACAAATAATCAAACAAATAAAGATTTCTAGGAGCAAAGTTCTAGCAAACTTTAGCAAAGTTTAAAGCTGTTTTAACGATAGTCAGAAGCGCTGACTAAACGCTGGTCACAGGTGGGTAAACACTATGCAGAGGAGGGTAAACGCTAGTCAGAGCTGGGTGAACACTAAGCACAGGAGGGTAAATGCTAGTCAGAGGTGGTTAATGCTAGTCAGAACTTGGTTAATACTATTAAGTGGTGCTTAAATGCAAGTCATAGGTGAGTAAACAGTAGTCAGAGGTTGGTTAATGCTAGTCAGAGGTGAGTAAACACTAATCAGAGGAGGGTAAATGCTAGTCAGAGGTGAGTAAACACTAATCAGAGGAGGTTAAATACTAATCAGAGGTGAGTAAACACTTATCAGAAGAGGTAAATGCTAGTCAGAGGTGGGTAAACACTAATCAGAAAAGTTAAATGCTAGTCAGAGGTGAGTAAACACTTATCAGTAGAGGTAAATGCTAGTCAGAGGTGGGTCAATGCTAATCAGAGGAGGGTAAATGCTAATCAGAGGTGAGTAAACACTTATCAGAAGCGGGTAAATGCTAGTCAGAGGTGAGTAAACACTAATCAGAGGAGGGTAAATGCTAGTCAGAGGTGAGTAAACACTAATCAGAGGAGGTTAAATACTAATCAGAGGTGAGTAAACACTT
The DNA here is from genome assembly GCA_030347435.1 of Clarias fuscus. NCBI lineage: Eukaryota > Metazoa > Chordata > Actinopteri > Siluriformes > Clariidae > Clarias > Clarias fuscus. Next base: position 15,584,532 of record CM059220.1, read on the forward strand.
ATCAGAAGAGGTAAATGCTAGTCAGAGGTGGGTAAACACTAATCAGAAAAGTTAAATGCTAGTCAGAGGTGAGTAAACACTTATCAGTAGAGGTAAATGCTAGTCAGAGGTGGGTCAATGCTAATCAGAGGAGGGTAAATACTAATCAGAGGTGAGTAAACACTTATCAGAAGCGGGTAAATGCTAGTCAGAGGTGGGTAAATGCTAATCAGAGGAGGGTAAATGCTAATCAGAGGTGAGTAAACACTTATTAGAAGAGGTAAATGCTAGTCAGAGGTGGGTAAATGCTAATCAAAGGTGAGTAAACACTTATCAGAAGCGGGTAAATGCTAGTCAGAGGTGGGTAAATGCTAATCGGAGGAGGGTAAATGCTAATCAGAGGTGAGTAAACACTTATCAGAAGAGGTAAATGCTAGTCAGAGGTGAGTAAACATTTATCAGAAGCGGGTAAATGCTAGTCAGAGGTGGGTAAACACTAATCACAGGTGGGTAAACACTAGTCAGAGGCAGGTAAACAATATGTCAGAAATTTACGAGGTGCCTAAATTTAACGCCAACCACAGCCCTGATTGTTGGTGCTGCTATTGTTTCTTTTGGTTGTCTAGAGAATAATGAATAACACACTTAAAGGCTTTTAAACAAATAATATGTTGTGTTTGCCAAAAATGAAACCCTATTTATTTAAATGTATTTTTTCCCCTTAAAAGGCGTAGTGCGCTTCCTAAATCAACATGCAACATGACCATCTAAATTGATGGCTGGATACTGGTCCACATCATTTGTTGATTTTAATTGAATTTATAGAAACTGAGGCAGCTATTGACAGCAGAGTTTTTCCTTTAAGCAGAAATTTTACTGACAGCTGCTGAAATGTGAGAAGAGATTACAAAAAGACATGCTATAAGGTTCATTATTTCACTGCTGCAGATGTTGCAGGGCTGTAAAGGGAACTGTTACTGACTATAGAGATGTGATCTCAAGACAACAGATGTTGGTATCACAAGCTGATGAGGAAGATTAAGTTATGATTTTGAGATTTTTGGGGAAAAAATTATAACGCTTGGCCCCTGGATATTCTTATAATTAATTTTGTTGCACATCACAAGATTTTGTAAAAACCTGTGTGTCTCAGTATATTTCTTTGCAAATTCTTTTTCTCCCTGCATTAAATTACTATTTGGAAAGCAGTGAATGGAAAGGAAATAACTGCAGTATGACTGCACTTGACTGCACTGATGTCTTTATGCATCAATCATAGGCCGAAGTAAAATGAAACCATATCAATCATCTCAATGCTGTGGTCACAGGAGGAGGTTCAAGTGATTGGCTTTCTTGTCTCAGTAAATAAAAGATGTCTCACAATTAAATAGATTAATTAGCATATGGTTTTGATATTTTATATATTATTTGATAATAATTGTGTTTTATTTCACAATGGATAAACAACAGGCACTATACTACTGAAAAACAACAACAATAAAAAAAAAAACCCAACAAAAATCTTTTCTTTCTTGGGTGATGATTTATTTTGACACTTAATACACTGGAAAAAGTACCCTGCCACCTGCTGGCAGACATTATCAAGTGCATGCTGATTTCCTGTAACCGACTGTTTACCCCATACCCTAATTCTTCTCTTCTACACACACAGCTCATGCCAGCGCCAGCTGAGCTTTTCACACTCTTCCAAAGCTCAAAGCTAGCAGTCTGCATGGATATGCGTTTCTTTGTTTGTCCCAATTATCTGATGTATGCTTATTTTGTACCATGGGGCACACAATAGGAACAACCATAAGCTTCGTGTGTGTGTATTTGTGTGCATGTGTGTGTGTGTGTGTGTGTGTGAGGGTTCTCCAAGTTTGTGATATTGGCATCCTTGCAGTACTTTTTATCCTACCACAAAAAAGCCCAACACCCATGAGTCTTTCACTGAGACAGAGGTGGGAAAGTCTTCAAAAGGAGCTCCACTTCCTCCCCATTTTATAATTCAAGAGCCGGGTTCACTTTAGTGACAGGCCTGTGTTAGTGTTGCTGCAGAAAGCTGTCACTCATAACGACCACATTCCCATGTTAACCTCACTCCTTCTTAACTGCACATTACACATTCTGTGAGGAATGTGACGGCTCGCTATGACGTCTTTGACTGAGACAACTCTTTGAATACACACACTTTGATTAAAAAATTTACAAAGAAGAAGTGGCACGTTGAACGCAGGAGACTTTGAGCCCATCTAAAGGGTCCCTGAAAATGAAAGATGTCCTAAAACATTCTATCTAGCCTGCTTGCATACAAATAAAGTGATCTGCAGCAAGCTGTTATGCTTAGCAATGCCACAGATTAAACATAATCATCATAGCACTAAATGGCAAAACGGAACTTCTTTTGCAGTAGGCAGCTCCATTGTTTTTCATCGTCAATCCCTTGGGCACTGGCTACATGGTTTGCACAGTTGCATTCCTTTAGTCTATGCATTTTCAGCTAAAAAAGAGTGAAATGTTGCACACATGCATCCCACTCTAGTCAAGGTGGGGTTAATGATTTTAAGTCAGTGCACACTTGCGCTATGTTCTCATCGCAATACAGCAGCTGTCAATAAAAATAGAGTCGAAACTCCAGTTTCCATGGAGCTACAACATCCAACCTGTCATGACAAGAAGTCCTCCCTTCTTACATGTCGATTATGCTTTCTGTCAAATCAGATGATTTGCCTCTTGCTATTGGGTGTTTCAGGAAATTTAACTTAAACTAAATTCTGACATGAGTACTCACTATACCATAAATCCACTTCATGCCATTGCATATTTAGGTTCTCAAACCTCAAACTATTCAATCTATCTTAAGTATACATAAAAGCCTTACAAAGCTTGCTTTTCCATTCTCTCGTGCTATTCTGGAATGCCCTCCCATCACACTAATGTTGCTTTTCTGCACGTTTTTGAGACGTTTTTTTTCTCCCCATTTTGATTCTGTCCGTATCGAAACGCTAGGACCTTCAACCTTCTATTAAAGCATGTCATGATTGTATAGTGTGTGTATGTGGTTTGTGGTTGTTGTGGCATATGTGACACTTGCACCACAACAGCAGAAGCATACCCCTCTTCCCTTCTCTACCATCTCTAACGATGTCTTTCATTTCACTTCCATATCTCTCTAGGGAACCAGATGGGAGTGTCTGTAAGCTTTACATTTCGTGCTGCCGCCTCATACTTACTGGATACTACACTTTCATTATACTCCTCCTATGCTTGTCCTCATGTTGTTCTCATTCATTTTTTAAAATCATTCTTAAAGCTATTTGCTCCTCCCTTTATTCTGTTCCTATATTGCTAAATCTGTTACTGCTCTCTCTCTCTCTCTCTCTCACAAACACATACACACACCTAATATAAACTGTGGTTGTACAGAAAGGAGAGAACACAGGTGAAGGAAGACACAGAAAGACAGCATCATTCACTGTCCAGCCTTTAACACACACACACACACACACACACACACACACACACACACACACACACACACACACACACACACACACACACACACACACACACACACACACACACACACACACACACACACAGACTGCAGCCTCTAAGAAAAGTAGCCGCATCAGTTTTCAGAGTAGCACTCCCTCCTCCTCCTCCCATCCTCTCTCTCTCTCTCTCTCTCTCTCTCTCACTCTCTCTTTAACTGTATTAGTGCCAGTGTCTGTGTCTCTTAGTGTGGGAATGTAGCAGACTTGGAGGCAGCGCTGCTGTTCTTTCTGAGCGCATGGATGGACCTTGGATAGTCGTCTGGATGTGTGTGGGCAGAAGGGACTAGATAGGGGCATGGATTAAAAAAAAAAAAAGGAGAAAAAAAAGATCAGATGGATTCAGCCCCTCTCTGCCCTCTGTGATTTATTCCCCTGGATCGTTGTCCATCGCTCAGCTGCTTTCTCCTGGGGAGGAGATTACCGGCTGCCTGAGTCGGCTGGAGAGCTGCGGGTAAGAGAAGAGAGATGAGGAGAGCGTGCTTGGCGTGTGCGCGGGAAGAGTGAGCTACAGACGTGCCTTTGATACCTACCGCTGTTAGAGCTTCCCAGCCCAAACCCAAACCCACAGGCACGAGAGAGGGAGGCAGAGCTGCATCAGCTGCGATGGTTGCTGCGTTGGTGCAGCTGTGAGAGAGGCTGCAGCAGGGAGTTGCCGGGTATCTTCTCTCGCTCAGCCTTGGATTTACAGCACGCTTCTACCGGCAGCCGCAGTGTCCTCGATCCACTCTTCTGTCTGTCAGCCTTGTTTTTTTTTTCCTTCTATCTTGGGAATTATCTTTATCTCTTGGACACTGAACTAGATACAGGCACGTCTCTTAACCCCCCCCCCCCCCTTCCCTTTTCTCACTTACCTCTGCTCTGTGTGTGTGTGTGTGTGTGAATGTGTATGTGTGTGTGTGTGTTTTTATATGTGTGTGTGTCTGTGCTACAGCATGTTTGTGTGTGTAATTATTCCTGCCTTGTGATAATTGTCTATTGTGTTGTTGAGAATTTGTATTCAGGTAGTTATGTGTAGGCTAAGGTCCTGTGCACTGTTAATATGATCTGTCAGAGATTGCATCTGTCTCTGTAGCTGTGGATGAGTGCATGTTTGAATGTTAATGAGATGCCCAGCCCTGGTTTCTTGGTCAGCCCCCTCCCTTGCTCAAATCGCTTCCTAGCTGGGCCCTAAACTCCAACAGCATGAGTGAGAGAACAGCTCTAGGGGCCACCATGGAGACCATGACCCTGGAGGAGCCCGGGGTTGAAGAGTCCTCTCCGCGGGTCCCAGGGCACCTCCGCTGTGGCCCCTGTGCCATGTGGCCCCGGCAGCAGACATGGCTTTGCGCTGTACCCTTGCTGATGGGATTTGTGGGACTGGGCCTCAGTCTCATGCTTCTCAAATGGATTGTAGTGGGCTCAGTCCAGGACTACGTGCCCACCGACTTGGTTAATGCCAAGGGTATTGGGCAGGACCCTATCTTCCTCTCGAAACCCAGTGTCCCGCCTAAGGGCTCAGATGCCGCCACTATGTCCACTACCTCCCCAGGCCATACTATTGGGCCAATACCTGGTTCAGCTGCAGATGGGACCGCTACAGTGCACAGGACTCAATCAGGCACATCTTCAAACCATAGCAGCAACAGCAGTGGGGCAAGAGGAGCCGGAGCAGTGGAGGGAGGCTCTGGGAATCGAGCTCCACACCTCCATAACAGGGTTGGCACACGAGGGAATGGCACAGCTGTACCTGGGGAAAAAGAGGTCACCCCACGTAGTACCACAGTCAGAAAGCCAAGTCAAGGTGGCAGCCGAAATGTTTATCCCTCATCCAGAGCGGTACCACCAAGCCCAATCTCCAACACTACCACAACGGCTGCAACTACCACTACAGTGAAAAGCACAGCCACTACCCAAGTGCCCCCACTTATCACTACATCTACCAGGCCTACCCAGCGCTTAAACCATGGACGCGCATCTAAGGGGCCTTCCACCAAGCCCACTCGTCCTCATCATCGCTTCAGAACACGTAAGTCTAATCATCCACAACTTCAGCATCTCTGCGTTTTTTCTTTGTGTAGTCATCATGCACGAGTAACTGTGGTTTTCTTTTTCCAGTTTATCCACCGGTTTGTCGTGGACACTTGGTGATTTTTATAGAACAATTTATTTTTACTAGGATTTCAGTCATGCAGTGGTTTATTTTTCTATCTGCTTGTTTATGCAAAGGAGAGGTAATATATAACACAGTGGATATACTCACATAGACACAGCTTTTCAGATCACTCTTACAAAAGACCCAGTCAAGCAGGCTAATAACTGCTGGTGCTGCTGTGCTCATTAGCTGTGCATGGTAATGAGGTCTCACATGAGTCCTCTCTCTTTCTCTGCACACTTGGACACAGATCTTTCATTCAACTCAGTTTTTGCAACTGTTTCATATAAATCATTTGAATGAGTATTTTTGGTCTTCATATCTATCCATAGCTTACTGTGATATTCTGTGTTTTTTCTGTTGCCCTCGCCTATCCTATCTCAGTGCTGATCAAGCATAGGAGATATGTCCCCTTATCAGGCACAGCCCTTAGACACAGCACAAACAAGCCGGGAAGGCGAGAATAGTGAAGAGAGAAGAATTTAAGAGGAGAGGGCGCCGCTCCCTCTGTTAGCACAGATCAAGTCTCAAGGAACAGATTCCATTTAGATAAGTGAAAATATGAGTACTGCAGTAGGTATGCCGGGTAGACTGGAGACAGCAGGTGCAAACTAGTCTGAGAGCTCTACCACTGGGAGGACAGGAAGAAGATGGAGGGATCTGACTCTAGAGGGGTTTTCATTGTAGATATGAAAGAGCTGCAAGCAGAAAATCTTGTTGGTTGTTCAATATATATCTCTTTACATGTCTACAAAACAAATCTCTGTGTATTCATGTACATTTTTGAAACAATAACTCCATTCTCAAAGCAACGTGATAACCCGGCATAAATGAAATCGCATCACCCCTTCAGAGAAAGGGGGAAATATTAATGGCACCAGCATGAGTTGTAGCCAGAGGACGAGCCACGGTGGGGAATTAGCACTACTCTCTGTGCTAATTAAATGTTCATCTCTATTCAAATCCAGAAGGCTGTTTATTTAGAAAGCGGGGTCCTAAAAACAGGCCACCAATTGTGAGTGTCACTACCAATTAGCAACTTTAAGATGATAATTTCAGCAATTTACATAGGGCTGAATGCTTAATGCATTAACTCATCTCGGCGTGGTTTATGAAGGGGTATCAGTGCAAGGTCGTTGCATCCGCACATCATCTCTGCCCCCGAAAACTTTTATGGCCCGTTTTTTAGAAGCTCAAAATTCAGATAGTCAGATAGTAAGATTGGCTGGTGTAGTGTTAGATGGTCAAAAATCATTCAGTTTAGATGAAAGATAAAGCAGCAATTCATATTTTAATTCTAATTAAATCATTTGATTAAATAAAAAAATTATATAATAAATAACATCCATTTTTCCTCCTTCTAAGGTGTGTTACAATTTTTTTTTTAATGTGTGTCCCTTATACACACTTTATGCTGAACGTTTACAGTTCAAACACTGACTGCCGGAGTGATGTGACAGGTTTAGAATAAATAAATCCTATACACTATAATTACTGCTGCTGAAAATGAATATTAAGAAAAAGGTTCTCTAAACATTTAGAGCGGAATAAACTAAGCATACTCACCTCAGCTTAAAAGACAAGTAGATATTGTGCTGACAGTTTGCATGGATTGCATGCATTCATATGATGGTAAAGCAAAATGAAGTATTCTGCAAGCAGGTTATTAATCCAACGTATATCTCTAACATATGTTTGATGGTTATTGTAAGAGGCAGATTTATCTAAGTGTTTTTCCCCTTTTAATAGACAGCCAAACACTAAAGCAAACAAAACAGCAAACAAACCATAAGAATCAAATTCCCTATATGTCTCATTACCCCCCCCCTCCCCCCCCCCCCCTTATTTGGCTTTGCTCTTATGCATGAAATACTTGACTTAAGGGCAAGTACTGAACCGGCCATGAACCAGGGCTGGAGGGAGGGGGTGGTTATGGTTGAAAGCCTCCACAGCCCCCATGACTCTCATTTCTTTATGTGTGGACGACATTCTCAGTCACATCCCCGGGAATGATGGAGATAGCAATGGTTACAGAGCTGAGGTCTTTATGACTACAGCTTTATGTGTTTGCAGGACTGGAAGCTGCCCCTAGGGCTAGTGATATGGTGAGCAGACACTCCACATGGCCTTTGCATTCTATGATAGGTGTTGATGTTGGAAATGTGTGACGTTTTTAAGTTCATCCTCGATGTCAATAAAAGGATGAGGTTTGGCTGCTTATAAAATAGACTTCAATTTTTTTTTCTGTCATATAGCGTGAGGTAATCTATCACAATTTAATGCAATCTATTCCACTCTTGCCAGAGCCTGCATGCACTGTCTTCTGGGCAAGTGTATGATGAAATGGCCTATAGTGACCAGATGCACCAACATCCATCTTTAGGTGAGATTTGTATGATAATACATTGGGAGAGGCTGCACTTCTATTCCAGCAGAGAGAATTGGATCAGGGAGACTAACAACATTTTAATATCACTCAAGCAGATCCTACCACACACGGCACAGCCGAATTAATCTCCGTTTGTTCTGCAGCAGGGTTGGCAGCCATCTATTAGGAATAGCAGTGAAATTTGAGAACCTCTCGTCCTTTGTCTCCAGCTTTACTGCACTTTACCCTCTTCTCCTACTGTGAAGCCCTCTTCTTTCCTCTCCTGTTTAGCTTTTTTACTCTTCTTTTCATCTGTCTTTATCTCTCACTCTCTCTCCTAAATTGCCTGTCTGTGCACCCTGTGTATGTGAGTGTCCCCTTGTGTCCTGTGTCTGTGTTTCTGTTTCTTGCTCTGTGCACAGCCTCACTGCTTCCTGTATGAGAAGGTGAGGAGGCATAGAGCAGTTTGCTGACTGCTGGTGAAATTGGGGGAGAGGAACACCAACCAACTCATCATTGTTATTCCACACACACCTTCCATGTTAGGATGGCAAGAGTCAGAATGTAGTGTGCTAGAATGGGTTTTTGTCAGGAATGAAAGCATGTGGAGGAAGAAACGATGAGGGAGGGCGTCAAATATTCAAGACTAGAACCCTGGCAGAATACTGAACTAGGAAGCAGCAGTCGAGTCAAACAGGCTTTTCAGGTAAAAAAAAAAAAAAAAAAGAGTGAATGCGAACATGGTGCTGTTTTGATGTGCTAACCTGGAGCATGCCCACTGTTCATGTCAGCAGCATCAGCAGTCTTAGTGTTGCACATGCTTAAACATTAGGATTAAAGATGAAAAACAGAAATCCATTTAGAGGGGACACATGCGAGTTCATCTGGGGTTGGTCTCGGCTGCCATTAAAACTGCTGTCCCTAGAAACCGTCATGTCACCCTCAGCTACCAAATCAAAAAAGATAAAAAGATATAGGAAGACAGAAAGACCCCAAGGAAGTGATATTTCGCTTTCTGGGATGGTAATGATAACTCCAAGTCAAGCATGACCCACAATATATTTACTCTTAAAGTGACCACCTATATTGAAGCTTGACAGAGGTTCCTCTGAAGCCTCGCCCTGTTTGTCAGTGACATTTCTGTATGCTGTATGCCTGACCCCTTACAGCAGGGGTGTCAAATCTTATCCAGTCAGGGCCAGTCTGGGTGCAGACTTTCATTCCAACTGAGCAGATGTGGCTTCTGCTTGGTTGGAAAGAAAGTCTGCAGTAACATCCTGCCTTTCTGGATAGGATTTGACCAGAGGTTGAAGGTAACTAAGAACATTTACTTTTGCTACTGTATTAAAGTGCATATTTCAAGTATTTGTACTTTACTTAGGTAGTTTTTTTAGTGGATAAAAAAAAAATATATTTTTTACTCCACTATGTACTACAGCAAATATCAGTACTTTACTACATGTCTGCATGGAATTGTATTACATAACCATATTGGTGTGTAGTATTTGAAGTGCTAACATTGACATCCGCTGACTATTATGCAGAATTGCAAGATTTGCCTTCCCTCTGTGAAATGCTTAATTAAATAGCAGGTGTTTGAATTTAGATGTGTAGAGTGTGTGTGTGTGTGTGTAAGAGATAAATGCTCTTTTACTATAACTTATAGGCTACTGTGAAGAAATAGAAGCTACTGTATATACAATACTAGTTGTGCATGTTTACTAGTGATGGGTCGTTCATGAACGATTCGTTCTTTTTGAACGAATCTTTAATGTGACTCAGAAGTACGAGTAGTCTCGGGGAGTGATTCGTTCATTTTCTACTGGGCGCGCATGCGCAAAACATCGCAAAATCTTCATAGGTTATGTACAGGAAACACAAATGAGTCCGAGTCGTTCGTTCTTTTGTCACGTGACTCCCATAGACTCTATGAAGTGCAATAGATTCAGAAGAACGAACGACTCAGACTAGAAGATATGATGGTGAGCTGCTCATTCTGTTTATAATAATATGTCCTTAGCTGGATTGTAATATTTTAATTACTGGAACTATAGTCAAAATATGTGTATGTAGACGTGTTGGGGGTCTGTTTATTGAAAATGTAAACATTTTATTTTATTTCTGGTCAAAAGAACGAAATGAACTAAATGACTCAAAAAAAAGATTTGTTCAGATTCAAAGAACCGAGTCACTAAAATTATTCCCATCACCAATGTTTTCTCAGTTAGAATAGTAAATACTGGCTTTCTAGTTGGGTATCCTTACTTTTACCTAACCAAAGGATTTTTTACCTTGACACACCGGCTTTATATTCTAGTGAAAAGCAGGGAGGTTGACGTGGCCCAAGCTTTGGCTGCAGTAAGTGGAACCGAAGGCTTCTTAGGATTCTTTAATGTCACTGAGTGGTTTATGGGAGCAAAATGTCGACTGGAATGCAGAGATTTCGGACACATGGGGATGGTGTGACAGAGGCTAGAATATTAATGCACCAAAAGGGAAACATGTGGAATATGTGTTGGAGGAAACATGTATAATTAATGAAAGCATATTTTAAATATGGAAAGGATGTCCCATGAAGAATGTACCAGAGGAATCACTTTCCAATGTGTGTTGCACATTCCTGGAAATCACACCCTTAGCAAACTGACAGAAGATGGTACAAAATGGAGCAGCACAACTTTAAATGCTATGTTAAGGATGATCTCTTTTTTCCTAACAAAGCTGCACTGACTGGGTTTTTGACAGCCTTTATTGCTCTAGCTATATATAAAAAAGCTACCAACCCGGACTTTTGCATTATAACCTCAAGTATTTTCTGTCATCAAATTTTACTCTAGAGTGGGTTCAGCTTGTACACTCACCTTACATCACTTATGGTAATTGGGTACTTAAGCCTGGATTGATGTATCTGTCAGGGTCTGAAACCAGAGCAGGAGTGCGGTAGCGTACTGCAGTATAGCCTCAGTGTTCACTTTTGACAGACCTGCACTGCAGCCTTGCTCAGCTGATGGTGTTCCATGAGAGTACTGTAATTTATCCAGATCACGGGCATGTAAGACACAGCAGCCTAGACTCCCGTGGCTGTTCATGGAGTTCTGTGACCCTCATTCCAGTTGCAGACTATGAATGCTGCTCATGTCCTTCTCTGTAACGAGCAATATAGCTAGAGCAAGACAGTATTACACTCAGCTGAGCTGGTGCCAAGGGGATTACAGTTCATCATATCTGATCTCAGCCACTTAGATCCCCTCTATCGAATTCCACACCCGCAGGGCCCCCCGGATTCCGGTATCAATTTACCCAGTGATGGAAGGATGAATTGAAGAGAGATTTGCACATTCTCAGCAGAGTGCCACCATGTTGGAGGCAGGAGTAATTAGAATAGGAGAGCGAAAGGGATGCTGGCTATGCAGGTCCATCGCTGACAGCACTCTGCTGCTCTAGTTTGTGAAAGTAACCTGCAAGCCTACTGGAAGTCTAGATGCTGTCATGCAGCAGTAGTTATCCTGAGTTATGGGGATAACTAGTCTTACCATGCTTTCTGGATTGGAATAAAAGGTCATTGATCATTTCGAGGAGACACATTTCTCTACTTTTTTTCTCACTTGAGTCTCGGTAGCTTCCCTTCTGTTATCGAGTGAAAAGAGCAGACGTCTTAGCTGTGTCCATATGCTCGGAAAATACAAAGCCTGAATAATCCAGTGTTTTTGCTGGTTAGTTTATTTCTAAGAATGAAACTTTGAACAAGTAAAATACCTTGATTTATTAATATGCATGATTATGCCCAATGTCACCTTGCTATATCAAATTGTTACACAATTTGTTCATCATCCTATTGTATGTGCTGTTCATACACAGTTTCCATGCGATACAGGCTACATAAGTTTACTAAATACATAATTGGAATTAAATATTACTTTAATTGTGGGCAACCTAACTGACATCTTCTTAGAGGGTGCTCTACACATACAGATTTGCCATGTGATTACGTCCAGCAGTCCTGTCTTTGTGGTAAAAAGTAAAGAAAACATTCTGGTTGTGCATTTGTCTTTACACTATCATGCCCTGTTCAGACAGTACTAGCAGAGAGTGGGCCATCAGAACGCATCAACTTGATGCAACGCAAGTAGACGCCGCCAGACAGTTTGGAGTTGCCAGGAATACCATTCCCAGGCTGTGGAACAGATTCCAAACACTGCTGATCGCCCAGGGTCTGGAAGGCCAAGAGGCACAACGCCAAGACAAGTCAGACCTATTCAGTGGTGTCATTTGAGAAAGATTACAGAAAATAATGCTGCTGCTGCTGCTGCTGCTGGTATTCGAGGGTTACAGAAGATAAGTCGTCACACTATTCAACAATGTTTGGCTGCAGCTGGACTTGCTGAATGTGCAAGGAGACCATATTGTGGGACAATGTTAACTCTACATCATTGTCAGTGTTGCCTGAAGTTTGAATTTCTAGTGCTGATGCACAAAGATTTTTAATTTTTTGTATTTTTTTTTTTGTAAAAACAAAACTTTTTGTAAGCAAAGTTCCTTCTGTCCATGAGTATAAATAACCAAAATTTTGTACTAGCTATAATGGATTTTAGCCTAACCTGGTATTAACAAAGTAAACATACTGTAATTAGGTAATTCATTTAAACTTAAACTTACTTCAATATAGCCAGTTGACATTGGCATATTAGCAAAATGTACCTCAACATGCTTTTTTAAATTATAACTTGCATTCTTGAATGGCAAAGGGCAATTGTCAGTTTATGTGCTTTATCTAGCATAGGGAAACATTTTACTGAAGTAACATTTAGAGCTGCTCATCCAAAAGGACAAAACAACAGTCTGGTGGTTTATCCATGTTTAAACGCAGATACTGTGGAGAGCTCTAGAAATAACTATGTGAATGCTGTTTTTTGGCTGATTAAATTCATGTGAAAAAAAAAATGCTATTAAAATTTCATTTGTCACGTACACAATCATACACAGTAGGATATACAGTGAAATGCATAAACAACTGTTCGTAACCTTGATAAGAAAAGATAACAATGAAAAAACTAAACAGAGGGAAGAGAAAATTTGCACTTAGAAAAGAATGTAAAATTTAAAATCTACTGTACAAATTATCAGATTTAAGTTAAAATAAAATAAAACATTTAATTAGAAATATATAAAACATATACAAATTTATACATGTATGTATAAATTCTAAAAGGGTATAAGAGGGTTTACTAGCTTCTACTTCCTGGCTAGGTGAAAGATGAGGAGACGTTTGTTCTAGATTAGTAAGAAGAATTCTTAAAGTCTAATAAAAAATAACTGATGCAGTGCATGTGGAAGGTTTTTAGACCCTTTCAAGTTTTGTATATTTTGTCACACACTTCTCTTAAAATGGATTAAAATCTACATGTACAGGCGGCTTATATATATATATATATATATATATATATAGATAGATATACTCTATTGATCCCCTGAGGGAAATTATTGAGCTTAGTGGTAAGTACAGTACTGTCAACTCCAGGGCTCAGGTTTGATTCCTGCCTCAGTTTGCATGTTTTCCCCGTGCTTGTTGGGTTCCCTCCGGGTACTCCGGTTTCCTCCCACAGTCCAAAGTCATGCAGATTTGGCTAACTGGCGTAGTGTGTAACTGAGCGTGTGTGTTCGTGTGTGTGCCCTGCGATGGATTAGCATCCTGTCCTGGGTGTACCCCGCCTCGTGCCCTAAGTCTCCTGGCATAGGCTCAAGATGAGCAACCTTATGACCCGGTATAAAGGATAAAGCGATACTGTGAGTGAATTATTCTACATGTACAGTATATATAAGTGACAAAGTATGTTGTTCACTCATTCGCCTCTGCATGGGACTGATGGGTTTATTTCACAGAACCCAAAACCTCTAAAGAATTTCTTTATTACAGCATTCTCTAGTATCTTCCAATCTTTCAAATCATACTCGATTAACTCTCGCCTAGATATGATTTAGCTTGTAAATGTGTGTGGTGCCCTATGATGAACTGGCATTACAGTACTATGTGGAGTGTATTCCTGGGTTAGTCTTCACTTTGCTGTACCAGTATTACATTGCCTGTGGTTTTGTAAGAAGGCCTTTGTTTGAGATATGTTCAAGGTCAGGGTAAAAGGTTCATTGATAAATAATAGATGAAGAGAACAATACACTTTAGCATTAGTCATATTGCTTCAGTTGCAGTCAGGATATCTGCATCATGAAGCTTGTATTGTAAGCTGCAATGATGTGGGTGTTTGTACCTGTGTTAACAGGGGACTCTGATAGCTGACTCTTTATGTATAATGCATACTTTGGGGAGCCTTGTGCCGTGTGCCATATGTGGTATGCGCATGTGAGTGTCTAAGTGACTCATAGTTAGGCTTAGAGTGCCTGAGGTACAGTGTGAGAAAGAGGCCATCACTTTTATCTGGACCAGCAAAGTCTGGCTCACTGTTGGAGTCCTGGTATGGTGAAGAAGAGTTTTCTTAAAAGAAACCCTCTACTGAAGATGAAAAGTGCATGATGTCTTGCTGTCTCACTTTCTTTTATCACTTCTATTTTGTCTTTCTATTCTGTCAACTCTTCCTCTCTGTCACTTTAATTCCTCTTACAAAAAGAATTATAATTGAAACTCTCAGAGTCAAAATGGCATTTGCTCAGTCTTTGAGGCAACATTGTGAATTATATATCAAATCTTCTGCCTAGAGTACTCTCCACAACATCTCCCTCTTTTCATTTGATGTTGCCATTAAATCATTGATAGGTACATGTTGAACAATAACGCTCAGCTCATGAAACACCTGTCACAGGCAGACTGAGAAGAACACGCAAAGCACTGCCAGAGAAACTGATATGAAACTGCGCCAGAAGTGTGTACTACAAATAAATCTAGATCAGAAGTGTCAAGGAAAATTTGCGAGGGTCCAGCTATATGAACCTCTGTGCATACAAAGGTATAAGATCAGCAACTGACATGTCTGAATGGTAACGACTGCTACTGTATATTTTAATGTATAACCATTAATTATAAGTTCATGGTTCTAAATATTGTACAACACTTTGGAATGGTTGGTACAGTGTTTTGTTTTACACTAGTGCTTCACATTATTACCATATATATTGTTTAGTTCCCTTGGTGTTCACCCAAGCTTCGTCAGATAACAATTCCCACCCATCATCCAGCTTTCCAGTACCATGCAACTGCTGCCAAGTGTGGATACTGAAAGCTATCACATGATTCCATTGAGACTGCTGAAGCCAGCCAACCATTTCTTTCTGAACTGCTCCTCATGCTAAGGTATTTGAAGAAAAGCTATGTTTGCCCTCGTCAATATACAGTATTTGATATCACAGATGCCAGCCATTGTCTTGTGTCACCGTAACTGACAGGGGAGAGAGTTTAACACCACATGTTCCAACCAGAAAGCAGTCTACAGACAATAGGGTGAATGCCTTTCTGTTCTGCCGATCAGGAGCTACAGACTCTACAGTGGTTTCTGTTTAAGAACAAGAGAGGTGCCATTGTTTTTGACATTTTTCTAAGAACCCTGTAGTTCTACAGTATGTACCATAGCTGTTTTATTTCTTGATGCTTTGGCATCTGGACTATTTTCCTGCCACCTTTTTTCAGAGTAAGTAGTCCCTCTGGTGTTCCTTTTTCACTCAGCATTTAACAACGGTTTCTGGACATTTTCCTGGAAAATTTCGGTTATTGCTTTGACTTTTGCCTTTGTGTCATATCCAGACGTCAATATATATATTACAGTATATTATACAGATATTTGTATTCCTTTTAGCCTTGTTGTGAGCAGTTGTGTGTGTCTGAGAATTAGCTTAATGTTTCCATATGCAGTCCGGATTTTACCTGACACATACCGTAGGTGATTTTTAATACATTGTGGTATAACATAAGAGTTTTATGCTCTCCAAGCGAGGTGGCTTCCTATGGATAGCCTGGCATCCTCCCAAGACATGTGGTGTAGGATGCCTGGTATTTCCAAATTGCCCATAGTGTATGTTCGGGTGTGTGAATGTATGTGCTTGTGTCCTGGGATGGGTTGGTGCCCCATCCTGGATGCACCCCACCTTGTGCCCTGAGCTCCATGCTCCCCCCACCATGACCCTACAAAAGGTAGGTATTGAAGATAATGGATGGATGGATAGATTAATGAATAGAAGGGTAGCTGGTTTAGCTCATGTCTGCACTGATCAGCCAACATTAATACCATCAACATTAAACCAACTTAGGCTTTGGGTAACCCCACAGGCTTTCTGTAATCCCTCCAGAAAGCCTGTGGAGGTGTGCTGTAGTGTCTGGCACAAAGACGATGGTGGGAGAGCTTTTGAATGCTGTGGGTTGCAGGGTGAGGCCTCCTTAATGTTCTGATTCATTTCTAGGCCACATTTCTATGTTGCCAGCATTGACTTTTTTGGAGGTGTATGGGGATTTGTGCTGCATTGGCTTTTCCGGGGGATTAGGCCAGATGGGCTGGTCTTTGGTCCCCATCGGCATGGTTGAGCCTTGGGTATCCATGACCCTGTCACCAGTTTGCAGTTGGTGATCAACATTGTTCAGTTCACCTGGTGGTGGTTTTAATGTTATGTTTAATGTTGTGTGTAGCATTTTTGTTAGATTTTAATGCAAATAAGGTTTAGTAATTATGATAACAAAAATGACTATGATTATTGTAGATAATACTCTTAAAACAGATTTTTAGAAGACTCATACACAAAAATATGTATCATCAAATGAGAATATTGACAATAAAACTAAAATAAAATATTTAATTGCAAATTACAACAGTTTTTCTATAATTCTATGTAAGACTTTAAAATATAGAAATTAGTATACCCACAAACACCATGCAGGTGAAGGGTGAAATGTGGTTGGGTTATGATACCCACTGAACTTTATAGTACTAAGAACTTCTTTTTGATTAGTGGCAGGTATGTTTATGTATGCAGCACTAGCATTAATATTCTCGCACTCTGTTTATTGCCACACATTTAAATTCATACATTTAACAAGAAATCACAGTGAAGCTGTTAGCAATTAAGCAGGAGTTAAAAATCACCACTTGTCCATTTGCCTACCATACACCTCTTTGGGTTAAATTGTGAATGATTCATACAGGCTATAGTTTTTTCTGTCCATTTTGTCCAATATTTTTTGTAAATTATGTAAATGGACATATGGATATACTTTATTAGGAAAACCTGTACACCTACTCATTCATGTACAGTAATTATCTAATCAGCAAATCATAAGGGAGCAATGCAATGCATAAAATCATGCAGATACGCGCCAGCAGCTTCAGGTCGTGTTCTCATCAGCAATCAGAATGGAGGAGAATGCGATCTCAGTGATTTTGACATGATTGTTGGTGTCAGATGGGTTGGTTTGAGTATTTCTATAACTGCTGATCTTTTGGGATTTTCATGTTGAGAGACACTCGGAAATACTTTTGGAGGTGTGGCATTTGTTTTCATTGTAATGCTGATGATGCTCCACTTTATATGGCGGTTAAACCAACTGATTCTTTCCCTCATTGCCTGCCTTCAGGATATTGGTTCATGGATGACCAGCAATTACCTTAAACTCAATACCAGTAAATCTGAAATGCTGGTTGTTTGTTTCGAGTCTGCTCTTTTTAAAGTGTCTAATTTCACCCCAGGTATTGATGACTATACATTACTGTGTTACATGTAGGTTAAGAGCTTTGGTGTTATCTTGGGTAGTACACGCTCTGTTAGTGTTCATATAAATAACATGTCTCGTTTAGCCTTTTTTTTCGTCTGTGCAATATTGCCAGGCTACAGTGTTCTCTTTTTCTGGTGAGTGAAAGGATTTTAGTTGATGCTTTTGGGACATCTTAAGGTAATCTATCTTGTCTGGTATCTCAAAGAGACATTTACATCGCCATCAAATTGTATAGAATTATGCACCTTGGGTTATTATGCATTCTAAATAATCAGACCACATCATGACTATTCTCGCTCAGTTGCACTGGCTTTCAGTGCCTTACCATATTCAGTTTAAATATTACCTTTAATATTTAAGGCCCTTCATAACCTTGCCCCAGTTTATTTTTCTAATTTACTTCAGATGCACACTCCTGCTCGCCCATCGTGATCCTCTTCAGCAGGGGTGCACTCGGTACCAGATTTTAAATTTAGTAAGAACTAGAGCGTTCTGCAGTGTTGTGCCAAGGCTCTGGAACTCGCTCCCTTCTAATATTCGTCAATGTTCCTCTGTATCAGACTTCAGTCTGTTTGCATATTTTAGTCTTGATCCTTTAGACAGATCTGTATAGGCTACATCAGTAAAAGACCCTTTTAGGTTCTGCTTCTGTCAGCTGAGAACAGAAAGCTAAGACTGCAGTGGGCACAGGACCACCAAAACTGGAGAGATGAATATTGGAAAAATGTACTGTAGCATGTTCATATACAGCTCAGTTTCTGCTAAGGCAGACAGATGGTGTCAGGAGGGCCAGAATTTGGTGACAACAGCATGAATCCATGGACCCGGCTTGTGTCAACAGTCCAGGCTGGTGGAGGTGTAATGTATTGGGGAATGCTTTCTTGGCACAGTTTGGGCCTATTAAGACCAAATTAATATTTGTTTGAATACCACAGGTTATTTGTGTATTATTGCTGAACATGTGTATCCTTTTAAGGCCACAATTTACCCATCCTGGCTGGTTTGTACCATGTCGCAAGGCGAATTGAGCTCAATCCATGCCACAGAAACACAGTTTCGAGAACAAAGACCCTACCCAGTAGTAATATAGTGTTTCTTACAAAGGCTTCAGTGAGTGTAGTACCTGTTTTCAGGGGCTCGTGCTTTGCATGGCGTCTTCGATTCATTCAGGTTGTCATTTTCTTCTAGGCTTTACACAGGATGACGTCTCTGCATAAACATACACACTTCTGTTATGCATCCTACAGCTTCATTAGGGATGGAAGAGCTTAAACAGCTTAAAACTCCGTGCCAGACTCTGCACTCAGACCCTCCAAAACTAGATATGAAAGCTTTGATCCTAGCAGGCTCTGTGCCACTATAGGGATATAATAAGATGTATTTGAGCATGAGCACACATGTCTGCGTGCACGCATCTCTCAATTTCTGGCTCTTATCAATCCATCTGGGTGGGTGGATGGCTTGTGTGTCCTTTGTGTACCCTCTTGTTCCTGCAAGCCAGGCCAGCCAGTTGAGTGAGTGGAATCTAGATGGTATAATGAAGATTAAGTAGAGATTGAAGAGGTAGATTTGAGGGTCACAAAGAGAAATGGTTGGATTTCCTCTTCGCTGACACTGCTCTACGTTCTTAGAGCGGGATCCATTTTTATTAAAAGAGCTTGATCTATTTTTTCTCTCCTAGAGCCATGTCTGGATCTTACAGGTAGCAAGTGGGAGCTGAGCAGACAGAGATGTATTTGGTGTAGGGTCAGAGTTTTGCGTATCTGACTTGCAGTCATTTCAGAACTGAAAGAGCAAAAGAGGCAGTGTGACAGTGGTTATGGCGATGGATGATTTTCTCTGTCAGAACAGCTCAGTTTGGGTTATGCCGTTAGAAGCCACAGTAGGAGGGAATCCTAGAAGTGCCTGAAGGAAGTTTATTTTTAAAGCAAGCAGCGGGTTACTCAAAAAAAAAAAAAACAAGACCAAAAAAACAAGACTGAACAGAGTAATACTGTCTGTGGTCAGACTTGAGGGTTAGGGTTAGGGTTAGGGCAAAATGAAGACAGGTTCTTCATGTAATTGCTGAAAAGAAATGTGGAATTATGAAAAATCTATGGATTGTGGATGATTCATAAGTTTGGCGTAAGAGTGGGCAAACAGGTTGAGATCTGTGTGATGTGTGCAGTTTAATGCGATATGTTGTAGTGGTGCATGTGTGGGCAAGGTAGTGTGTGTGTACAGTATAGTGCTTTATTTTCAGGTGTGCTGACACTGCATAATCTAACCAGCATTGAAGGCAAACAAGCTATAAGTATAGAGACCCTTCTTGGAAGGGGCACCACTTCCCATTTTAACAAATGGCAAATGACAAATCTCAGTTGCTGCTTCAGTTAAATTCTTTTTGTTTCATGTTGCGCCAGCGATGAGGGTGCGCTCACTCTGTAGGCTTGCTAAGTAGACGGCCTCCCTTTCTGCAGGTGTGCGAATGCAGGAATGGCTTGTTAAATATTATTGTTAATGGATCTCAAGCTTTCCCGAGAAAGGTGGGGAGTGTAGCTTGAGGTCCTGGAGGCCTGCCGAGCAGAGTCGCGTGGTGGACGCTAAATGCAGAAGAGTGGCATGCATGCGAGTGGGGGGTATAATGTGCCCCAGGGACTTCAAAGACAATGGAATATCGCCGATTGATCTCCGTGACGAGGACAACCGCGAAAAAGACTCCGGCAGCACTTTCACTACGAGCCAGCACTCGGGATCCTGCCTCCAAAGAGGAAAAGACTGCTGTGCTCCACGTTAAAGGCATGCAGATTAGGCTAATTTTCATTTGCATGCTGTAGTGTGTAAATGCCCATGTGAATGCTGACCGGAGGTCCTACCACGGTTGTACAAATAGGAATAAATACAATGGTCACCACTGGTCTCCATGGTCCCTAGTTGGACTATAGATGTTCCTAGATGGCAGGATGAATGGATGAGACCAATAGTTTGTGGGCACCTCACTATCACATCAATGTGTTGGCCTTGAGTGATTTCATTAACGCTTTTGTGGCTGAATAAAAAAATCCCAACAGCCATGCTCCTAGATCTAGTGCCATGTGTCTATATACAGGGAAAAAGTGGAACCACAGAGCAGTGCCTAGCCAAACCACCCCCCACCAGTACAAATACATTTGTCTAATTTCGAACTTTAACAAGAATTTAATTACCCACCAACCAATATAGACTCGAAGTAGCTGAGTCACGCAGCTCAGTGCTGCAACCAATCCATGTGAAATAGTTTCCGGTACTCCAATTTTTGTTTCAAAACCATGCTGGTAGGTGAATTGACTGTTATTTTTCCCTTGTTTGAATGTGTGTGTGAGTGTGTGTGAGTGTGTGTGCGTGCGTGTGTGCGCGCGCGCGCGCGTGTGTGTGTGTGTGTGTGTGTGTGTGTGTGTGTGTGTGTGTGTGTGTGTGTGTGGAAGCGAGAGAGAGATTTCCTGACATGGACTAGCATTACATCTAGGATATATAAGTATTTGCTGCCTTGCTTTCTGTGTTCCCAGGATGAACTCTGAATCCACCAAACTCTGACCAGGATCAAGTGCTTACTCAAGATTAAATAACAAATGTATGAGAAATGTCAATCCTGGACAATGGAGTAGAAAAACATGTAGTATTTTTATTTTTCTGTTACAGTGCAAGCTGAAAACCACTTAAATCTAAACACATCCTGGTCTTGACAGTAACATGGAGATTCTGATAAAGCACAAGAAGAGGTTATCATAGAATAGTGTTGGATACCAGGCTATACCCTTTACTGCGTTTATGAGTGATAGTGTGCTTGGGGCAACAGCGACACTGATAAGACTACGGTCCTCATCCGAGCCAGACCTACTGTAGGTCAAATCGAGCAAATGCTGGGCATGGCATGTGATGTAAAACAGCATATAGCCTAGCCTTGTGTCTGAGTTGCCTAGAGCAACTGGTCAGCTGGTATTCGTGACTGTGTGTGTGGTGTCTGCTTGTCCAGATGGGGCAGCTGTGGATAAGGCGGCCTAGATTAGCTAGTGCACCCCTCCAGGCCTGAACCAGTGAGCACTGTTACAGTGGGTGAGGGCTTTGGGCTCACAGGGTCAGCTCTCATTACACATCCCAAATCGATGCTATTAATCAGCCTCTGTGCATTTACAGTACACAGGGGAGGGGAGCATGTCTCCTGTTTATTAATCAGACAACCAGCATGCCAGGCTGTGATTAATAAACAGATCGTTGCTCATCCTTGTGCCCCTTGCACTTCATCATCAACTTAATGGAAGATGGTCATGCTCTGGAAAAGGCCTTGTCCTCAACGGAGTACCCGTGGCAAAAGGCATGTTCTGTCCTCCATGTGGCCACAGAGAGGCAGCAGATTAATGCAGGCATCTTGAATATTTTATACACAGTGTATTAAAGTACTCTCTGCCTCACTTTTGCTCCATATCCTATTTTGCCCTCCAAGTCTTTTCCTGATGGATTACGGACAGGATGACGTTACCTCAGACTGGAAGACAGATACCCCTTTCCAATACTCATCCTTGGTCTGTCACTATGTCTCAATCTCTTGTCACAACACTCTGTCTATCTCTTTTTCTAAGCCTTTCTTTCGCCCGACCCATGACCAAGAGTTTTGTACACATAGTTGTGCTGTCAAAGCTTTCTCCAAGCACCCTCTTTCTTTCTCAGGCCTATTGAGGCATAGAATCCATGACAGAATATTTATCTGTTTATGTTTCCATTTCATTTCTGTCTCTGTTCTCTCATTGCACCCATTTCAGAAGCTTAAGTCTAGGCTGCACTGTGGAGTTCGCGATATATGGTAATGTGCACCAGGCCTGACAGCATGTATATCTACCTTAAGAGGATTAGACTTGACAGCGCCCCTCCATGTGCCTGTTGTTGTGTGGTGTGCTCAATTCCTGAGGATAAATTGAACAACCTAACTATTCACCTGCTCTCTGTCACCCCCTACTGTTTGGAGGAACATGCGGCCTGCCCTGACCAACAACAAGCTTAAAAACGAAACTGCATTATTTGTACTAATGTATGGGAATATTGGCCTTTGTGGTTATAGGTAGCTCTCAGATTGATTTCACAGTAATGGCACAATTTACATTCATTTCAGCACTATTATTAACGTAATAGCTGCAGTAGCTGCACTTAAACATTGCATCTCCCTGTATATTTGTCAGGATGCTCTTTGAATGCTAAACAGAGATTAGGTTTGGCGGTGTGCACATCCGTGCTGCTCCTAAGATGGCAGCAGAGGGGCTATTCCTCAGTAGTGATTTTCTCATTGCTAGCCCTTATTCATTATGCATACTGTTTAAAATGTCACTCTCCATTTAGTGTCCTAAGGCTTTGTGCTGAGTAAAGTGGATCCGCTCACTTCCTGTGTCTCCACTGTCTCTTTTATTCTCTAAAGACTTCCTCACTCGTCTAACGGGTAAGGTGTCTTATCTCTACCTTCTTCCACGTCCTATTTCCCGGCCTCCTCCTGACTGCTTCTTTCTATTTCCTTGCCTGGCTTCTATATAGGTATCAGTGTCTCTCTCTTCTATCAATCATCTTGCTCAAAAATTGCTCAAAAAAGCAATAGACGATGCTTTCTCTCTCTCTCTCTCTCTCTCTCGCTGTCACACACCCACACACCACACATACACAGTCGTGATGATTGTGAGACCACCACCGTGTAAGCTCCTGGCTACAGCTAAATTGCAGAATCTCCGTAATGAATCGTGTTCTGGCACTACATCTAATAGCATACACAAAGGTAAAGTTCAGAAATCTAACTAATGAAAACAATGACTAGACAACCCAGTTGTTTCATTATTGTTCAATGTAATTTTCCGTGAAACGCTGTCTTGCTTTGATATCCTCAAAGTACAGCAAGTGTCGGCAGAATTACCCGTAAAATATTAGCAGCCTGAAACGAACAATATCCTGCAATATTATACTCTTCCAAGAGTACTGATAATAACGCCAGACTAGGTTAATTGCACATTCAGAATGCATTTCTGAGTCTTCGGTATCACCCTCGTTTCTGACCTGCTTTCACTAACCACAGTGTGTAAACATTAAGCTTGTCAGTATCAGCAGGGAAAGAGGAAAAGCTTTTTCTTGCCAAGGACTGTAAATATGAGGAGAGCCGTCTAATGACACCGGGCCTGAAACAATGGAACACTGAAGTGCTTTGGCAGACGGGGAGCTGTCCAACGCTGAAATCTGAGGATTAGAGTGGAACAGAATGGAGCAAGCCGCAGTTTGTGTGGATGTTTTGCGCTAGAGAGACAGGAAGTGAGAAACACACGGAGTGGGAGAGGTCAGTTTACGCAACCTTGTTTTGTGTGCTATTGCGATGCTTTTGAAGCAAATGATTGTGTTATTCAGTAGACTATTTAGGTATTTTTTTAGGGTTGTGGGGTGTTGTGGGCAGGGGGGATTGGGTGCTGAGCTGGGTGACAGGCTGCACTGAGAAGCTTGTCCGCTCTGAGCAGTTCAGTTCTGATAACAACCCTACCATTCAATCAGAGTGAGAGGATTGATTTTAACCTCTTTTTTTTCTTTCATTCACTCTTGCTGACAAAGTGTGTGTGTGTATGTGTGTGTGGCTGTACAAACCTACTGTATGTACTGCCAGTTGGGATTCTTTACTTTAGGGATTTTTGTATTGCGTGTGTACCGGCACGACTGCCATTACAAATATTTTCCTATAATGTTTCAAGATGTGTTTTGTGATTCGGTGGATGTTTTCTAATTCCTTTGGAACATGATTAAAACCTTTATCGTCCTCTTCATCCTTGTAATAATTGTCATGATTTGGGGCCTATCACCAAAATACCCGGCACAACACATGCGATACAGTGTGGACCCAGACTCCAGGCCATCACAAGGTACATTTAGAATCGAATAACTAATCCACCTTACTGCATGTTTTATGGAGGTGAGACGAAACCAAAGCGCCTGGAGGAAACTCAAGAAAACATGCAAAGGTCCATGTATACAGTAACACAAGTTTATGATTTAAACCCTGCACTTGTATCCCACCAGCATGCGGCAAGTCACTGAAGGAATAAAGTAAGTGTGCCAGAGTAATTTAAAAGTAGGTACTTTTCACAATAGCGATCTCACATTGTAAAGTACAGGCTACTGTACATATTTGCAAGTGAAATAACATTTTAATATCTTGCACTATTTATCTTGTCAGAGATGATTGATGACATGAAATGAAATTATTAACCTGGACCTGAACTGAACCATTTATTAGACCATATTTTCACATGATAGGTAGCATGGTGAATTAATAGTTGGCACTGCTGCCACACAGTTCCATGGTTGGTGGTTTGTATCATGCCTCCTGTGCTTGGTGGTCCAGGTACCCCAGCTTCCCCTCACAGTGGTTGGTGTTTGCAAATTGACTTTAGTATATGAGTGGGTGGCTGAGGGTGCATGTGCATGAGGGTTCCTTCTCCATACAGCAATGACAACATTCAGAAGTCCGAAGTCATAAGTCATTGCAGCCACATGCAATGACATGCATACTGTATATAAGCTCATTGCATGCTTCGAAAAAATAGTGTGCTCCAAAGTTTCCTCCAGGGGTGCCATAACTTGGCTTCCTAACAAAGCTGAGATATGCAGAGAAAAGGCTTTTACTGTACAGTGATGTATATGTGACAAATACAGTAAAGTTTTAAAAAAAATTTTTTTTTTAAAGAAAAGAACCAGATGTGTCGAATTAGATTATATAAAACATTAACAAATGAACAAACTCACCAGTGTAAGCAGACCACACAGGGTCAGTGAACGTTTTGCCATTCCCATGATCAATGTAATTCTTTTGGTTTTTAGTTCAACTTCAGGCTTCCAAGTGTTCACTCTGTTGTTGAGTATCAAACCCCAGTGATTCAAAGGAATACATGTTGAGGAGTCCAAGAAATGAGTTCTTTCCATCCTGCCAAATACATTCAGCTGCCAGATTCAGATATAAGAAAATGAAATGCTTTGCTTCAATGCATTTGGCTGTAGCATACAGTAAGTATTAATGCTAGTTCTAATAAGGAGGAAAGAAAACCCGAAAACATGAATATTATAAACATTCATCAACATTAACAAAATCCACTTCATTTCATTGTAAAAAGGAAAATTATGATCAGCATGAAATCTGGGTTAAATACAGACTATAATCTGCTGTCTTGTGGGGGTGAAGCTAATGTGGTCACGATTCAAGCTGTGCAAACTAAAGTAAACAAACTGACGTATTTGGAAGTGATATAAAAACCTGCAGGATCTCAGTTTGCAAAAACATTTTACACGGAGACAACTAGGTAATCGGGTACTAGGTATCGTTCCATCTCAGTAGATCTACTGTACTATTGTAATGTGTAGACTTTCTAGACAAAACAAATGCAAGCATCAATCATTTCAAGAAAGATTTTGAGATGATTTTCAAGATTTTGTCCAGGGAATGCCAGGTACATTTTGCTTCAGAGAACTTGTAAATCGTTTGGCTTAACCGTTCAGGTGTATGAGCAGCACTTGATCTTGGCAACAGTGCGTTCGGTAATGAGGCTTAAACGGAGGCTTTGATGCTATATTTGGGATTTACTGTGCTTTGCTGCACGCTTGATTGACAACTGAAGTAAAGGCCAAGAAATGCCTCCCTAAGGAATATCATTGTATCATTAGACTACCTAAGCAGTCCATCACCAGGGCACGAGTCAGACTTTAATCTATTGCCGATTTCTTTCTTTCTTCTTTTTTTTTTTTTAAATTGGAGATGGTGTCTGACGTGCAACTGCATTTTTCAGCTTTGTTCCTCATTTCAAAATTTCTAGGATGCAGTGAACCAGGAGCCATCTATTAAAGCAAATGGTTGTCCATGAATGTTTTAACACTCCAAGGAATTTCGCTTTAATAAGTGTATGACTTCAGGGGTCATCTTGTTCCTTTTGTCACACAATGATTACTTGAATGAAAATCTTGTAATGCTCTGATCCTTGGCAATGAAAC
The DNA here is from genome assembly GCA_030347435.1 of Clarias fuscus. NCBI lineage: Eukaryota > Metazoa > Chordata > Actinopteri > Siluriformes > Clariidae > Clarias > Clarias fuscus. The sequence goes on from CM059220.1 coordinate 15,611,279, forward strand.
TTGAATGTAGGGTGTTAAAGGGGAACATAACGGCGAGAGGAAAGGTTAAGATGAGGTAAATGCTGCTGTGCTGTCGAGATAAAGAGACTAATGGAAAGATTAATAGATGGCCCTACTGTTCAGAGAGCAGAAAAGTGAGGGCCATGTTTGGAGTGCCTCTATTATGAACAATAACTAAACGTTCAGAGTAATGTCTGGGATTTTTATCCTGTCGCCACATGCGTATATGTGCGTACACAGAAGGTGTGGCGGCACCGAATAGTGATCCATTGTCATTCTGTTTTCAGCTCCCTAGATGAAGCCCTAGTGACAGGTGAAAGCTCATGCTGCTGTTTCTGCTGCAGAAGCAAATCAGCAGGGGACTTAAAGGGCTAGCTACCCTCCACAACACAACCAATTGCCTCTGAAAGTGTAATGGACTGGTTAACGCTAGCATTTTGCTATTTTGGTTAAGTGCAAGCCAGTTTTTTTTTTTTTTTTGTGCTATTTTTATGGCTAAAATTAATGTGATGCTCTGATGTGGGTGGAGAGTTTTAAAAGGGTGTAATACTGTTGTCACATTCAGCTTTTTATACCCCTTTTAATTACAATAAATCTTATTTTGGCTCTTAGAAGATGATCGGAACACGACAAACTATCAAATTGCTGCACACATGTACATGCCTGCACACTCTAAGAAATGGATTTGTGAAATTGTTCTCCCTTTGGTGGAGCTGGTGTAAAGCAGATTATCTTGATAAAGTTCTCAGATGCAGGAGTACAATGCCTTTTGGTTATGTAGTGATTTGTTAAAAACAAATGTGGCAGTGATTTTGTTTTTGCAAAGAAATACCTTTCTATTTCATTAAGCATGGGCTTGCTTGTAATACAATCAGATATAATAACTATGTAGTAAACAATGAGCATTCAATACCATTGATAGAAGCACAGCGAGAATTTTGAATTAAAATGTCCTCCTTCGACTGTAAACATAAGCTTCAGACAGCAGCCTGCAGCTTCCTTGTTACAGGTTTATAGGTGGCAACAATACTAAAAGGGCCATTTATTAGACCATATATTTATCTCCTACAAATTTTCTCTTCAGTGCCTTTAGATGTCTGTATTCACATTGTAGGCAGCATGGTGATGTAATGGTCAGCCTCACACTTCCATGGTTGGGGGTTTGTAGCATGGCTCTGGTCTCCCCGTGCTTGGTACTTTTGCTCCCCTCACAGTCCAAAGACATAAACTGTAGGCTGATTGGTGTTTCCAAATTGACTTTAGTGTATGAGTGGATGTCTGAGGATGGATGTGTATGTTCATGAGGGTTACAATGATCATAAGTCATTGCATCCAGTCATAAGTTATGAGAGTGGTTTAAGATAGAAGGGGAGGAAACCGGAGTACCAGGAGAGAACCCACCAAGCACGGGGAGAACATGCAAACTCCATGCACACAGAGACGGGAATCGAACCCGGCCCCCGGAGGTGCAAGGCAACAGTCCTAACCACTGCATCACCGTGCCGCCTAGCTTAGCTCACATCTTGTTTATGTACATCTTGGTATGATCACGAAAAATATAGCTCTTTGAGATTCCTGCTGCTTCTTCATAGTGCCACAGTCAAGATGCCAAAGAGTGGTTTGACTAAAATGCATAGCACTTTAAGCTAAGTAACAGTTCACTTCTGAGGGAAAAGGAGGCAGTGACAGCTTTCACAAACAGCTTAACAGCTTGTTGTTCACAGGCTGATTGCTTAGGTAAGGTCTTGCTCTTAAAGTAACAGCTTAAAAGCACCATTTCAGAAACTGGACAAAAAAAAAAAAAAGAAAAGAAGAGATTATCAGCGCTGAATCTGAGACTATCTTTGTCAAAGGAAATAATATTCCAATTATAAAGAAATGATGCTAATTTGAATGGTGAGTTTTAAGTGCAGCTGTGGGATTGAATTAATGTTAGTAGACACATTTGTGAAGGTTAAAAGTTCCTGTGTTGATTTCATAAGAAAAATTTCATGTAGGTTATATAAATGGTTGCATGAGCCATTTTCGATCAGTATTTACCTCTGAAAACAGATGAGGATATAAATACGACTAGCATGTGTTGTATATAAGCATTTGACATTTGAAATGATAATAACTATGTACACCCACATTCAACAAATATGTTAAAATGATAATAGGCACCTACTGTATATGTGGGATAACTTATTGTATCTAAATAATCCTTCATACACTCTATATTTTGCGATGTCTCAGGCATGACACATTATCATCCCTTTTGGGTCCTTTAATAATCAAAAAATACTGTATACTGTGTAACATTAACTGGGAAGAGGTGGCACAGACATTTTGCTCTGGGTTGCTGGGTTAGGAATTCAATCCACGCTGGAGCCGGGTCACTAGTGTTGGGCCCCAGCATAGGTCTAGGCCAGGGGTCGGCAACCTGCGGCTCCCTGTGGCTTTGGATGAATTTTATTTAGTAATTTTGTAATGTGCGACACCCATTATTGAGCTTTTCGACGCCCGGTTTTATTCAGATTGCCAGCTGACTGTCATCCTTTTAATGTCGTCATCCTTTTATCTCCAGGATATGCGATAAAAGGATGATGACACACAGAAGCAGACAACATTTTTGGTTTGATGCAGATGGATAATTTAAGCCTGGCTTTTTATTTCAGAAATATGAGGAGGACTAAATTAGACCTTGAGTATTTTATTTGGAAGTAAACTTTAACCCTGTGTCTTTTTGTTTCAGGCAGAAATAACATTAGGTTTTCTCTGTAGCAGTTCATTGATTTCATAAATGCAACACTATATGAATTTTTTATGCATAGCATAAAGGTAAAAAAAAAAACGATATATGCAGTGTTATCTTAATTTTAGATGTCAAAAGCATTTTGTGGCTCCCCGTGTTTTCTTTTCTGTGTGAAACTGCTCCAAATGGCTCTCTTGTGTTTAAGGTTGCTGACCCCTGGTCTAGGCAACCCCTAGAATAATGGGACATAACTCAAGAAAAATGTATAACCACATGCGCCAGGGTGGCATAGTGGTTGGCACTGTTGCTTCTCCCTTTGAAGGTCAAGGGTTCGATTCCTTGTTGGCATTGTCTCACTGTTGGTGAATTTCTTCCGGGTACTCTGTCTTTCTCCCAAAGACATGCACGTTAGGCTAATTGCTTTTCCAACTCGCCATTTGAGTGTGAGATTGTGTGTGCTTGTGCTCTGCAATGGATTGGCACCCTGCCTAGTGCGCTGGGCTCTAGGCCCACTGCGACCCTGTACAGAATAAGTGGTATAGAGAATGAGCGAGAGAGTGTTAACGTTCTTATTTAAGATGAATTTCCCCTATTTAATAATTCCTATGAATCATTCAGTAAATACAACAAAACTTTGTTCTACAAGTATGGTATGAAAAAATGAGAGAAAGGAATGTACAATAAATCTGGACCTGCTGATGGCTACTGAATATGGTTAAATTAATTTTGTTTTTTGGTTATATTTAGTTAGTTAAATCAAGTCTCTGCATCTCTGAGGGTGTGTGTTTTTTGTTGTTGTGGTTTTCTAGATTTAAATGTTCCTTTGTTCCTTTTTGATTATGTGCGAGTTGCTAATTGCTCAAATGCTTTTTTAACATAGCAATGTGTCAACCTCAGCAAAAGTGATGACTGGCAGCAAAAAATAGGCTGCAATGCAGCAGCTGGGAATAAAGATATCTTAAAATGTGGTGGACTATCTCATTAAATAAAAATCTGGAAATAATTATCATATGGTGCTGTAGCTGGATTAGAAGTCATCTTTGATGTTATGGCTGCTGTGGTGGGGGAGGTAGTAATGATAATCAGTATGCTTTTATTAGAACAGGTGCCTGCAGTTGTTATGAGCCCGTTCCAGCCAATGCAGCGATGAGAGTTTAAACTCGTGCGCTGGATTTAGAGGCAGGAGCAGAGAGGGCCATTTTATATAGACCAGTAATATGCCGGCATTGGTAATTGAGACACAGCTGTGCGGCACAGTGCACTAATGCCTCTCTTACACATATGCATTCAAATGCATGTATTTGAGAGAAAAAAAATGAATGCCACACCCATTCTGATTTCAGGGTCTGCCACATTAGTGTCAAATCTACTTTTATTGCTGGTAATACGACTAAGCAGAACAAAAGTGCAGCCAGAGCAAACCTTACAAAGTCATTTGTTCCTATGAGTGATAATACATACTATTGGGCACCACTAATGTCAGAGCATAATGGGTGCTTTGAGCAGACTCATTGTAAAATGGCTGTATGCTGCAGTGGACCGGTGCATGGAAGGTGTCAGGGATCATCCAACAAATCACATCATTCATGGCTCATTTCCATTCTGGAGTGGCCTGGACCCAAAGAGCATGGGGAGCAAATGCACTAATTCATTCTCGCTATCCCACAGAAAGGGTACACATTATCTTAACACTGGGTTACTCTTGATTTCACAGCATCATAACTACATGGTGGCAATTCAAACCAGACAGAATTATAGGCTTTAAGCCAGTGTTGGAGGGCTTTAGAGATACAACTGTATAATTGTCATGAAAGTCGAAGCCAAGACATGGGGAATAAATGGTGCAATTCAGACAGCTGACACTGTGTGTTTTGAAATGTTGTTTTACTAGTTAATTTCTCTCAGCCAGTTCTGTCAGAATTTTTTTCTCTTAATGCACACTGTTTTGAAGTTCCCTGCTGGGGATTTCAGTTTTCTTGCCACAAACAAGCGTTGAACAAACAAGAGTGTATAGTTTTTTTTATTTCTTCTTTTTATGACCCATTGCTTCAAATTACAGGGTGGGCCACACCTTAATAAAATGGGAATGGTTGGTGATATCAACGTCCTGTTTGTGGCACATTAATATATGTGAGGGGGCAAACTTTTCAAGATGGGTGGTGACCATGGTGGCCATTTGGAAGTCGGCCATCTTGGATCCAACTTTTGTTTTTTCAATAGGAAGAGGGTCATGTGACACATCAAACTTATTGGGAATTTCACAAGAAAAACAATGGTGTGCTTGGTTTTAATGTAACTTTATTCTTTCATGAGTTATTTACAAGTTTCTCTTTGTTCACAGCCGAACAATGTCATGTCGAAGAGGTTAACACATGATGAGCGGATCGAAATTGTGTTGATATCTGGTGAACGCAGTAACCGGGTCACTGCAGCAGATTTCAATGCAAGACACCCTACGAGACCACCCATCTCCCATGCTACAGTTAGCAAACTGCTTGCTAAGTTTCGTGAAACTGGTTCAGTGTTGGATTTGCCAAAATGTGGACGCATGAAAACTGTCACTAATGAACAAACATCAGTGGCTGTCCTAGCTTCATTCAGCAAGAGCCCACAGCGTAGCACTCGCCGCATGTCACTGGAGAGTGGCATTAGTTGAACATCCCTTCGGCAGATATTAGCTACTCACAAATGGCACCCTTACAAACTCCAGCTACTGCAGCATCTCAACGAGGATTTGCAGAATGGGCAAAACAAAAATTGGGACAGGACCCTCAGTTCACGCAGAAGATTTTGTTCAGTGATGAGGCAAACTTTTATGTGAATGGTGAAGTTAACAAACAAAACCACCGCTATTGGTCCGACACTAACCCACATTGGATAGGTCCCTCCAAGACTGTTGGAACAAAAAAAGTGATGGTATGGTGTGGTACATGGGGTACAAAGATAGTGGGGCCATTCTTCATCAATGGAAACCTCAAGACCACTGGATATTTGAAATTGCTACATGATGATGTGTTTCCCTCTTTATGCACTGAAGCTGGCACGTTCCCTGAGTTTTTCCAGCAAGATGATGCACCACCACATTATGGGTGTCAGGTCCGAGCATTCCTAGATGAACAGTTCCTGAAAAGTGGATTGGTTGTCGTGGGCCAGTTGAATGGCCCCCAAGGTCTCCCAATCTGACCCCCTTAGACTTTTATCTTTGGGGTCATCTGAAGGCAATTGTCTATGGTGTGAAGATACGAGATGTGCAGCACCTGAAACTACGGATACTGGAAGCCTGTGCTGGCATTTCTCCTGCGGTGTTGCTATCAGTGTGTGAAGAGTGGGAGAAGAGGGTTGCATTGACAATCCATCACAATGGGCAGTACATTGAACATATTTTATAAGTGGTCAGAAACTTGTAAATAACTCATGATTTTTTTTACCATTGTTTTTCTTGTGAAATTCCCAATAAGTTTGATGTGTCACATGACCCTCTTCCTATTGAAAAAACTAAAGTTGGATCCAAGATGGCTGACTTCCAAATGGCCACCATGGTCACCACCCATCTTGAAAAGTTTGCCCCCTCACATATACTAATGTGCCACAAACAGGACGTTAATATCACCAACCATTCCCATTTTATTAAGGTGTATCCATATAAATGGCCCACCCAGTATGTGCTGTAAATATCCCATACTATTTGTATATTAAATGACCGGTACTTAGGACGTTCTGTACTGTATAGCACAACTCAGCAAAATTCCCTTGTTAAATTAACACCCAGAGTATTAGGTCATTGGACATACTGTAGCCAGTTGGACTCGTATGACCTCTGAAATCAACACTGGGGATTTTATTCTGAACATATTTTCCTGTTTCATTTGATGGCCTTACTTTCCTTCTGGAAATCTCCTACTTAATATACCTCAACCTATTCCAGCCATTTATTGTCTAAAATGTAAATATTTATGTTATGTGAGGTCTCTTCACAGGAGCATGGGATCAAAATGTTGTTTATTTTATTGAAAGAAATGCACAACAAAAAATAAAGGCTGTAATATACAGTAGCATTGAGCAATATTATACATAGTAATTCAATATTACATTTTGTTATTGTTTTTTTAAAAAAGGTAAGAAAGACAAGTTACTTACTTAAAAAAAAACAATAACAACATGTTTTTTTTTTTACATTAATTACCATGTATGTATAATTCTAAGTCACATAATCAATAAAAATGTAAGGACTATACAGTAACACTAGTTTACGTGTAATACTGTTCCAGAGATTTATTTACTACTGAAGAATGACCTAGTTACATTTCTGTTAATTTATAGGTATAATAAGTGTAAGATATAATAAGGTATAATAAATAATCTGTGTACATAAGGGAAAATGGCTTCCAAAATATTTCATATTTTCATATTAGCTGATATCATGGTTCTATTTTATATATCATCTTAGATTATATTATAGGTTATAGAAATGCCTTTAATAAAAATATATTTTTTAAAAATATGTTGAAATTTTTTTCACTGATTAAAAATGACATGCATAACACTATTTAATTTAGGCAAAACAGTTGATCAATCCAGAGATATAGAATTTGTACAGGTTTAAATTTATCCACGTTTTTTTTTTTTTTTTGTCAGTCTGATGATTCACCAAGTTTGGTTCGTGCGACAGATGATGATGTTTTGTTACCAACATGCAAGCTGAAGCAGATGAGTGATATTTAGCATATTTTCTTTTTGAAACAGCAAACCTTTTAGGTCAGTGTTTTAGATTTAACAATCACATATGTCTGTATGTTGAGATATCTTAAGCTAATGATCATATTTTCGATATAACTCATTTACTGTTATAACTCATTTAAGTTTTACTATATTTATCTCTGATGCTGTGTGTGTGCAGCCATGTTGATATGATATCACTCCAAAAACAGGGAAAACTCGGATTTGGGTATAATACCCCATGTTGACTTCAAGCAGGAGGGGTTCAGTAAGATGCCCAAAAATATTAACGGTGAAATGACCAGAAGCAGCTATTGCATATCATTGTTTGTACTACTGTATGTGCTATAGATGTATTTTAATATATGGATATACATTTAAACACTATAATGTTTTAGAAAGAGCTTACCTTGCTCATTCAAACAAAGTAACCTCATAGATCTCACTCACTCACACATCATCTATACCACTTAATCCTGTATTCACAATCACACACTACAGCCAATTTGGGAACGCCAATTAACCTAACCTACACACGTGGACAAAATTGTTGGTACCCTTCGGTCAATGAAAGAAAAACTCACAATGGTCACAGAAAAAACTTTAATCTGACAAAAGTAATAATAAATAAGAATTCTATGAATGTTAACCAATGAAAGTCAGACATTGCTTTTCAACCATGCTTCAACGGAATTATAAAAAAAAAAGACCTCATGGAACAGGCCTGGACAAAAATGATGGTACCCCTAACTTAATAGTTTGTTGCACAACCTTTTGAGGCAATCACTGCAATCAAACGATTCCTGTAACTGTCAATGAGACTTCTGCACCTCTCTGCAGGTATTTTGGCCCACTCCTCATGAGGAAGCTGCTCCAGTTGTTTCCGGTTTGAAGGGTGCCTTTTCCAGACAGCATGTTTCATTGACTAGTATAGACTAGGATTGAGGTCAGGGCTCATAGAAGGCCACTTTAGAATAGTCCAATGTTTTCCTCTTAGCCATTCTTGGGTGTTTTTAGCTGTGTGTTTTGGGTCATTGTCCTGTTGCAAGACCCATGACCTGCGACTGAGACCCAGCTTTCTGACACTGGCCAGCACATTTCTCTCTAGAATCCCTTGATAGTCTTGAGATTCCATTGTACCCTGCACAGATTCAAGACACCCTGTGCCAGATGCAGCAAAGCAGCCCCAGAACATAACAGAGCCTCCTCCATGTTTCACAGTAGGGACAGTGTTCTTTTCTTGATATGCTTCATTTTTCCATCTGTGAACATAGAGCTGATGTGCCTTGGCAAAAAGTTCCATTTTTGTCTCATCTGTCCATAGGACATTCTCCCAGAAGCTTTGTGGCTTGTCAACATGTAGTTTGGCATATTCCAGTCTGGCTTTTTTATGATTTGTTATCAACAATGGTGTCCTCCTTGGTCGTCTCCCATGTAGTCCACTTTGGCTCAAACAACGACGGATGGTGCGATCTGACACTGATGTTCCTTGAGCATGAAGTTCACCTTGGAGCTCTTTAGAAGTCTTTCTGGGCTCTTTTGTTACCATTCGGATTATCTGTCTCTTTGATTTGTCATCAATTTTCCTCCTGCGGCCACGTCCAGGGAGGTTGGCTACAGTCCCATGGATCTTAAATTTCTGAATAATATGTGCAACTGTAGTCACAGGAACATCTAGCTGCTTGGAAATGGTCTTATAGCCTTTACCTTTAACATGCTTGTCTATAATTTTCTTTTGAATCTCCTGAGACAACTCTTTCCTTCGCTTCCTCTGGTCCATGTTGAGTGCGGTACATACCATGTCACCAAACAACACAGTGACTACCTGGAGCCCTATATATAGGCCCACTGACTGATTACAAGATTGTAGACACCTGTGATGCTAATTAGTGGACACACCTTGAATTAACATGTCCCTTTTGTCACATTATTTTCAGTATTTTCTAGGGGTACCATCATTTTTGTCCAGGCCTGTTCCATGAGTTTTTTTTTTTTAAATAATTCTGTTGAAGCATGGTTGAAAAGCAATGTCTGACTTTCATTGGTTAGCATTCATAGAATTTTTTTTAATGATTACTTTTGTCAGATTAAAGTTATTTCTGTGACCATTGTGAGTTTTTCTTTCATTGACCGAAGGGTACCAACAATTTTGTCCACGTGTGTATATGTCTTTGGACTGTGGGAGGGAACCGGAGTACCTGGAGGAAACCCACCAAGCACAGGGAAAACATGCAAACTCCATGCATACAGAGACAGGAGTTGAACCTGGCCGGGAATCAAACCCGGACCCTGAAGGTGCAAGGCGACAGTGCTAACCACTACACCACCGTGCCGCCACCTTATAGATCTGCAGACAGTGAATGTCTGCCATGGATTGGGCCTTGTTAGATTTTCATAGATTTTTTCCCCCCGAGTCATATAATAAATAAAATAGAATCAGTCAACCATTTATACTGCATCGGTTCCAAATGCTAATACTGCAGCGACAATGGTTGATCCAGAAAAAACAACAACAACTAATTTACACCATGTTTTACTGTTGTTGGCTGTTGACACAAAATGTCCCACCAAAACAGATAGCAGTGCCTAGATTGGTTAAAATATACACAGAATGCTAATGCTGATGTTTAGCTACAGAGTTTCTTAGCTTGGCGAGTTGGGGTAAAACTAGGAGCGTATATACTGTATCGATTCACTTTCACTCAGAAATATCCCTGCAATGCTACTTGAGATACATCCAGATTCAATTCCCATTGAACATTATCTGTGCAAACTCTGCTGACAGTGGGTTAAACACAGGCAAACACATTTTTTATGCCTAGTCCTGCAGGTGTCATCAAACACAGGTCTACTAAGGTCCTTCTGTAGAGATGGTGGAGAGGGCAAGATGGACAAGAGGAAAGTTAGTACAGCTAAACAGGTAGTGACTGTCAGATCTGTAGTGACCGACAGCCAGAAGATGTTAATTCTACCACCTGAATGCCAATGCAGAGAAGAGTCTTGATTTATGCCGTCCTTGTTCCTTGAGGAGTGGTGAGACAAGTCAAGCCATACTAGAGGCTCAAAGGGGACAAGGTGTAATAAGTGACTTGATGGGTGCTGCAGCCTTGGGTTGAAAGATCTTGGGGAGACTGAAAACAAATTATGAAGCTGTATCATTGTGCAGTGGGGCAAGGGTTAGTTGGCATGCAGGAGATGTACAGTATGAGGAGTAACTTGCAGTAGTCCAATCTCAAGGTGACAAAAAAAATCACCTATGTGGCCTCCGTGGATCGACATGGCCAGATCTCCTTACGTTGAAGGCTAAAACATCATGACCAAATAAGGTTTGCAGTGACCAGAACATACTGTTGCATGTATTACTAGGTGGTGTGGCCTGAGAATCCATCGGAGAGATCAGAAGAGATGATAAGTTGATATAGGAATGCATCTCTATTGATATACATCAGCTCAATTTTGCTGGGACTTACTTGCAGGTGTTAAGCGAGATGTCTGCCAGGTATACTTGGAGCAGTAAAGAAACAAAAGTATCTGAAGAAGGAAAGGGTGAATTGGGCATCATCATTAGCATAGCAGTGGCATAAGAAAAACAAATGAAGATATTACCTCATTAAGAAACCTAGTATAGGAGAAGAAAGTGGACTACTGTAGACACCGAGCCTTGTGGGAGACTGGTGATGAGTCTGCATGAAGCAGATCCCCTTCATGTTACCTGATATGATTGTCCTTCCAGGTTAAAAGCAAATCATGCTGTGTCAGTAATTCCAAGACTTGTGAGGATGGACAGAAGAGTCTTGTGACTGACAGAGTTGAAAGCTGCTGAAAGGTCAAGGAGGATGAGGAGCACTGAGTTTGTCTGATCACCATGAAGAAAACCAGTTACTGTACATCTATAAGAAAAGTTTTTCAAAGGAGTCTGGCTGGTTAGAAAGATTTTGGAGGTCATTCTGGATAAGATGGAGAGACAACTGATTGTATACTGCACATTCAAGAATTTTAGAAAGAAAGAAGAATTATACACTGTAGGTGGACTCCTTCAGTTAAGGATACCTCTCCGGGGAACTACCACACTTCTGCAAGGAATGAACAACTTTCATTTTGAAACTTGTATGTGTGTTAGAAAGGAATGAGTCATGAGGGATGTGTTTTCCACGCTGACTCCTGTACAATTCCTTCACCACCACGAATGTGATTCATAGAGGAAGCAAGCTCATCAGCCTTACGCGCACTCACCTTCTTGAGCGTCAAAGTGCTGGGATGTCAGCACGGATCACAGGACGCAGCTGCAGAAATGTTTTAAAGGTGAATTTTACAAAAGGGTAAAGTTAATGCTACATCTGCAATTCATGACCTTCTGAGAACGAAAATTTTTATTTGACATCCTGGAAAAGCAAAGTGAAGTTGCAGCGTGCAATCTGGCAGAGGCCTGGGTAAATCAGTTGATCAGTATCATTTGCATGACTATTTTGAAATGTTGTAATTCAATGATGGATCTTTTTTTTTTATTTTTATTTTTTTACATAATCTAATTATAATCTTTCCAAACAACATAATGTTCATTTACAGAAAAATCTGCATGAGGGAAAACATGAGATTCTACTGATACTTTGATTCAGCCGGCCAAAAGCAGTGTTTACAAACCTTGCTTCCTAAAGTTGCTTCCTATGCCAATATACCACTTCATAAAATTGCATTTAGAAAATCTCATTTAGTAAAGATATTTGTTGTGATACACCAGCACTATAATTTTACATACGTCGTAATCAAGCCATCTACTGTAAATTAGCCTAATTAACTAATTAAAATCATTTCAATAAAGCACATTTTGTCTTACAAAGGCGCAAATAATTAAAATTCGTTTAGCCTTGAAAAATAGTCACACATGACCGGCCCAATCCTCTAGCCAAGCCTGCAAGTTCTGTAAATAATGCTTTATCTCGCTGGGGTGGAAACAATTTCGGCCCCTCGCTTTGGAAAACGTGCTCATTAGCAGAAAAGCATGTAGCCATCGAGCTTGCAGTGACCATAAATACAGTACAAAGGTTATATAATGCAAAGTTTATAGCGCTGACTTCAGGTTCTCATGGGAAATCTTTAGTGTTTGTCTCAACTGGTCCTGCAGCAATCAAAGAGGAAATGCATATACAAATCCAATGACCTGTTTGAGCAGAAATCACAGTGACGGCATGTTTCTACTCATATGTGTGTGCAGTCAGAAAACACGCGCACCTCAATAGACGCAACCAAATGCATTATAAAAATATATTTAGTTTTATTTTTTGAGGTATGAATCAGACAGATAGATAGAGAGCACCTTGAGAGGGATATATTTATGAGGGGAATTATGTGTTTTATTGCTGCGTGCAGTATGTGTAAATAAGTATTTGCTGGTGTTAAAGTGTCTGTGAGGGTAGTTATGGCTTTATAATATATTTTCACCCTGAGGACCATGAAGCCGTCGAGACTAAACTCCAGTCTTCTTTATAATGTACTGTGCAAGGGAAAAGTTACAGTCCTCAATTCTGTAGCAGTTTATAACACACGCACACACACACACACACACACACACACACACACACACACACACACACACACACACACACACACACACACACACACACACACACACTTTAGATAAATATTTCTCCTCACGTGATGCCGCTTGGTGTCAGTTAAACCTGGGGCTTGACACTACACACACTTTTGCACTCATTTTCAAGCTCATCTTTAGTTCCCAGGTACAAGTGTTCATCTGTGTGTTCTTTTCGGTGGAAGTGCAATTACTGTCAGGATAGAGAGAGCAGAGGAAGTCCTTGGCCATGTCCATGTTGCCCTTTAATTCCCCATCTCCCTGGAAGCAGCATGTGATCTATAATTTAATATCTGCAAGAGTGAGAGAGGAAGAGAGTCAGACAGAGAGTGAGAGAGAAAGAGGCTAACTCTAGAAGAAGAACTCTGTGGCTCCATTTGAAGTCGGTTGTTCATTTGCCATTGCATCATTCAGCCTCTGCTCCATACCAGCCTCGATGCAGAAGACTCAGTTATGTCGACCCTACGTCAACACTCTTGAGTTCGGAATTTGATGAAATAACACTGTCTTATTTTTAAGTGATGATTCAATGTTTGCTTGGGCCGAGTGCAATCAATTATCTACAATGTTTCGTGTCTGCAATTTGATTATTTATTCTGCACTAATAATAACTTTTGGTATTTAGCATCCAAGCCATTTGGTATTTAGCATCCAAGCCATTTGAAACAAAATGAAAATATTTTTCTAGATTCCCGATAGCAGTAGTTTCAGTCAGCTGAAAACCTAAAGCATTTACTGTCCTCACAAGCTCGGGTATGGTATACTGCAAAATGACCACGGAATCGGTCGATTTTTATATAAGGATATGTTCTGTCGTTTTAGCATATTAATAATCCTGATAATGTATCGAGTCTAGCATGTGATATGACTTATATACTAATTATATACTGATTAACGTGTTCAGAAATCTTACATCTCACACCTGCTAATCTTATGATTATGAAATATATGTAAGACATTATTATGAAACATGGATTATATAATCAGAAATCAAGCACTTGTATATAAAAAAAATGGAAAGAGGAGAAGAATCATGATAATGATGAGTTACATAAAAACGTGCTTGATTTATGATTGAATTATATACATATATTATGATATATGTATATAATTCAATGATTATATACATATAATACATAATAGTTGTATGATGTATTAAGTACCTCATACAACTATTCATAGTTGTATGAGGTACTTAAGGAATAAAACATGATCATTTGATGATCAGACGATCATTAGGGCCGGCACCCTTCTAAAGAATGATATTTTTTATATGTGATATTTGGAAATCACGAAATTCGTGGCTTTATCACTTTTCTTATAGCAGCTATTAACAGTCATTTAGTTGGAAAAATGTACAGCTGGTTATGCTACAGTACATAGAAACCACAACACCTTCTGTCCTGAGGTAATATAATAACTGCATAATGTGGTAATATAATATCCTGAAATTATATTAATGTCAACAAGTATTTTTCTGTTAATCATATATCTTTATCTGCTTTAACTTTTGGCTTTTACGCGTACTGTATGTAAAAACCAACAACAACAACAACAAAAAAAACCTTTAGGCAGAATGGTAGAAAAGCAGTTTAGAGTGTAGCCGCGGGTTTACTGTACATGAGGAGTTCTACATGTTCTCACTGTCTGTGAGGGTTTCCTCCCACCTCTGAGTGGGTGGACTGGCTAAGAGAAACTGCTCCTAGGTGTGAATGACTATGTGAATAAAGGTGTGAAAGGTGCTGGGCTGCCATGCACTGGTGTCACATTCAGCATGGATTTCAGCCTCTCATCCAGTGACCAGAATAAACTGAGTGGAGAAGTGCTTTAGATTTTGGCTCTGTAGGGTAGCAAATGAAGCACTCGATGAATTACACGTTACTCTTTAAATTAACCCCTGAATCTCAGTGGCTATTCATGTAACTACGTACCAGTACTAGTGTATTTTACTGTAGTAACATTGCATTGGGTAAATAATATGCATCACGAATAACTATGAGTACTAAACTGACTATTTGATTTCGTGTAACTTAGTAGAACATTCAAAATCTGATCAAATAAAATCTGAAATTACCGAGGACATGTACAGCACCGCGATGCATTTCCACAAAAATCTATCTGACACTGCTCAGCACACACTTTGTCATGCTGTTTAGATAGTCAGCATGAAATAAGTGTCACAGTGTTTGTTTGCCTGTGGACAGGCTTAAATGAACAGGGAGCTCGGTGCTTCCAACTGAGAATGTTCATTCATCTGTCACTCAAGAAGGAAGGTCACGTAAGGACAGAGTCCCTGGGGGCTTCTGGCCAATCTTTCCTCACAATATGTTGAAGCTGAGCTGCATTTACTTTTTTTTTTTTTTTTTCTTTACCCTGACTTTTCTCTGACCAATATTTCTCCAAGACAAATCGAATGGTATGAGCTGTAAGGAAGTGCAGCCCAGAGTGCTCATGTGCACTTGTTGTTCCTTCATTACCTGCTGATAGAGTGTCTGTGTAGAAGCTCATCTGGCTCAGGAAGCATGCAGCTGGGCCCTCTGTCTCCCAACACAAGGAGAGGCAGGATGAAGCCCCCAGTGGACAGAGAGTGGTTGATGGGGTCGCGCCCGCTCGAGTTAGTGAGATGGGCTCCAGTCCACCTTTTTAGCCAGTCATTAATGAATGCATCGTTGATTGAGCTGCTTAACCCACTGCTACAGCCTTCATAAGTCTTGTGTGTACAGGGATTTAAGTGCCTGGATTAATATGCAGCTGCCTGTGTGTGTGTGTGTGTGTGTGTGTGTGTGTGTGTGTGTGTGTGTGTGTGTGTGTGTGTGTGTGTGTGTGTGTGTGTGTGTGTGTGTGTGAGTAATGATGACCAATTCAGCGGAACCAAGTCCCTCCTGCACACTTAAATGTATGCATGCATGCACACAGCTTGTGCGTATCATGTCCATCTGCACCCACGCGGATGGCCAGCTTTGTCGCAGATCCTTGAGTCAGCAGATTTGCATGTCAGTAGCTGCTGCATTGAGGGTTGAAGATTGAACACAGTACACTGTGAGATTTTAGAGGAAAGGAATTTACATACTATTCCCTTTCTCTCTCTCTCTCTCTCTCTCTCTCTCTCTCTCTCTCTCTCTCTCTCTCTCTCTCTCTCTCACACACACACACACACACACACTGAGGTGCATTTTAAATGGATGCATTCAAATATTTTCACTTTAAAGCCAGGTCCAATTTCAAGGTGAAGTGTATCCCATATTGCAGCATTCCCATATTCTATCCCTTAGTGTGGCCTTTTCATAAATTGGTAAAATGTCTTGAGGTGTATAAATTGGTGAGCAGACTCATTACCCGCTATGTAAAGTAGCCTAGAGCATGGGATGTAAACGTTGTTTTCTCCCCCCCATACACACAGACCTGAAAAAGGTCTTATTTAATGAGGAGAAAAAGAAATCTTGGAACTAGAAACTATGACAAATTGCTCTTCGATTTTCACAATTCTGTCCAACAAATTCCAATTTCCTGCATTTACGTATATATGTACGTAAATGTAAAAGAGTGAAAGCAGGAGAAAGAAATTCTTTTCTTTGAGGCCTCAGTGCTCAAGGTCGTGGCAAAACATTTTTAAAAAAGACGTTAAATCATCGTTAAATAATGTTCAAGGTTGTATTACATTAGTCATCAGAAACAACTTTTATTCTAGCCTTATGTAACGGTTATTAGTAACAGCATATTCCAGTGAGTGATGTACAGTAGATTTCCATCTGTTGAAGGTTTATTTATTTTTCCGTGCAGCCACTGAGCTCATTAGCGCACGTTGAGGCAGTCAAGCATTAATGCCGCATTTCCCACACAATCAATTTGGTTGATCCCCTTTTTCAAATAAGATCCTTTAGAAACTGCCTCCTCCCTTGATTTCACGGTGCAGTAACACACCCAGAATGTGATGCGTTGCAGATAACTCTAGGAGCTTTACATTTGACATGCATTATCAGATTATATATGAATCTCTCCTCTAGTCGCATTGTCGAAGAGGACCTAGGAGCTGTAATTGCCACCTTCATATTTAGGGAGGAAGATGAGAACTGTCTGCTTTGATGTAAAGACAGGTGGATAATGGTAGCCGGATCGTAGTGTATTATTTTCTTGTGAGTGTGCACTAGTGGAGAATGACGGTGCTTGCATAGATAATAAGCTCCACTGGTGGAGGAATACTGGAAGGCCCTGAGTTTTCACCAAGGTAGCCAACTCAATGGAGCTGACCTTTTGGGTTACGGCTATTAAATTATACAGCTGTACTGTGGATTAGATTATCATCACTAAGTAATGTTACAAAATAGTAATTTCATTGAACCGATCGGGTCTGTGTTTAAAAGATACAAGTACACACTTTGACATTTGAAAATTGTCTGCTATGTTTATCTCCATGTTAAAACTTCTTTCAAACACAATAGCGTCTTAAAAGAAATCATAGCCTAAATACTGATTCATATTTTTCAGATGTAGCAAGCACAGTGTGGTCAGAGTGGCTGATCAGCAGAAAAAGAAAAAAAAAAAAAACATTGATTCCAAATAGACCCATTCCAAAGGCAAATAATTCAGTTGACAAATGAGACATCATTAGATTTTCATGGCTTTTCATGAATGCAATTGAGGCCCCAGGCAACACAGCAGTACAGCAGACAGCGTAGCCGCTTCATAGCTTCAAGGTCTGTCGTTCGATGATCAATTCATGTTTCTGTATATGGATTTCTCCCAGCGGTTCTGTGTGTTTCCTCTGAGACCTCAGGTTTCCTTCTATGGAGCTACAAATATAAAAAAGGTGAAAACATTTCAAGCAATTCAAAGACATTTAGTGAAGGCTCATGTCAAATAAATATTTTGTCAATTAACTATTGGTGTTCAGGAGCACTCGGGTGTGTTTGTCTACATCAGGGCAAAAAGAAAGGACATTAGCAATCATATCAGAGAACTGTCACCATTATACAGTGAGAAGGATTATTTACAGGACTGTTGCAAAATCTTCACAGGAGGATATGTCCTACCATTTAACGCTCAGACTTATGAAAATCCAAAACCTCTGGTACAGTACGTTATGTGACCTACTGGCTTTGTACAGTAAGTATACTGTAGGTTGTTCATGACAGCACAATCAACACGACTTTTGTATGACTTTTAAGGAAGGGTGGCTAGGAAAAATCCCTTTCTCATCATTTTTACAGAATGACCCATAAAACTGTAAAAGTTACTCTGAACAAACTACAAAACCTCTCAGAGCAATATCCTCCAGAATACCCTAGCCATAGCAAGGTGGAGAGGTTTGATCATCATGTACAGCCACATTATAAACATTTCATTTGGACTCTCAAGCAGGGTGTTGGAGGATATTCCCAGAAATACGAATCAAATATGATGACTGGAAGTCAAATCCAAACCGAAAACCCACTGACATGTGTGGAGAGATTATAAGAGAAAAAAACGAATTGCCACGAACAATGAAATGAAGCAATGCTGTACTGAAAAGTGACTCCTAATTGCTCTACAATAATGTGAGAAACACAGGATGGTCATACATTTTACTTATTTACATTTAACATTATACTGTTTTTCTCACTTTTTGTTGCCAGGTTTTTTCTGTCTTCATGGAAGGTGGTGAGAACCACAATAATTATTTAGGCCCTGATAAGTAAACATATATACTGTAGATACACTCACATAGAGCTAATAGAGGGTGGACTGTCTGCTTTCCGTGACTGTACGTAAATCTAGTTAATTGATTCAAAGGATATTGGGGAAAATGCTAATTATCTCTGTTCACTCACCCAAAGTTAAGATCGAACCTGAATTTTTTTTTTGTAAAACAAAAGCTCTCTCACCGTATGGGCACTCTGGTATCAACCACTGCTTACTGTACAATTGGGTTTTGATATCAAGTTAAATTATTTTGGGGGAAAAAAAAATTAAACAAGATAAAATAACTTTCAATAAAATAGCGGACATTACTGGACTTCCCAGAGAACAGAAATTGTTCTGTACATTGTAGATAGGTCTACAATGGCTGCTTTTAAATCTTAGTGGCAACAGACTGTATTAAAATCAGCCCAAAAATGCCATAAGGGGACATGCTTTGCACATCCTTCACTTCTAAAAGTAGCACAGAAGGGTATAAAACTTGGCAATCATGTTTTCTCATGACACACACACTTAAAAAATGTAGGGCATTTATGTTATACATGTAAATTAAATTACACTTTTATTTTATATTAAACATTATATTTATTTTTGAAAATGTATATTTACATTCACTTACATTCATGGTGTTCCCCCTCTTGAGCCCTGAGTTCCCTGAAATAGACTCCAGGCCTCTGTACAGGATACGCAGTATAGAGAATGAGAAGGAGACTTGTGTTTATATTTATATTTAGGTATATATAAATATTCATATATGCAGTCAAAAGTTTGAATTAATTTTCTACATTCTAGAACAATACTGGATTTTTTTTTTTTTCAAAATGATGAAATAACACATGACATTAGGTAATTAAGTAATAACAAAAACAGCAACAGTCAGTTGTTATTGTAAGACATGAAGGTCAGTTGTTCTGGAATAGGTCTTGCAAGAACGGTATTGGTGCATTTTCAAAACCCATCAAGCACCATGATGAAACTGGCAAGACTGAAACTTACCTCTGCTGTGGAGGAGTTACAGCCTCAATCATTTATTTAGAGTTACAGCCTCAAAAATCACCAATTCTTACTCAGATTAGAGCCGTTACAAAGGACTTACAGATCATAAGTATAGTAGACACATCTAAATATCAACTGTTCAAAGGAGATTATTGCATATTTTGGATGCCTGGTTCTTGAACATCTCTCTAAACAAGGCACTTTTAGGGCAAATTTAAATTTTATTTGTCACATATCCAGATACCCACTATGATATGCAGTGACATGGTTATATGTGAACCCAAAAGAAGGGTTTCTCTGGGAGAATGAATTGAAAAGAAAAAAAATAGAATATTCAAAAAGAGAATTAGGAATATGAAATTAAAGACAATTATGTAAATATATAAACCTTTAAGATAAAAAAAAAAAATATATATATATATATATATATATATATATATATATATATATATATATATATATATATATATATATATTAAAATAGATACTGACATAAGATACTGGCACCAGATGAACATCCAGCACTGGGAAGGTTCTCACAGAGCACTCTCATTTCACAATGATGGAGCCCACTGTACTCCTGGAAACATACGAAGCTTTTGAAATATGATCTATGTTTTGATACAATTTAATCATGGAGATCTAAAGAGAGGTTCCTGGAACTTCATAGCTTGCTTTTTGGTCTAGTTTCGATTGTGGGGGCTTATACACACTATGTGTGTATCTTTCTAAGTCATACCAAATTTAATTCAGTTGCTTAATCAACTACAGTCAAGTTCTAGAGACGTCACAGGATTTTTTAAAAATAATTTGCCAAAAGTGTCTAGAGTCTTTGGCTGTGCCGTTAGACATTGTTTATTATGGGTAGATTAATGGTCATAGGGTTTGGTAAACATGAAGTGGTCATCATGGGTATAATTACTCAATGTATATTTGAACTATTTCACCTCGAAATAAGATCCATTCTATCCAAGTCCATTTTGACAGTTTTCAGCGAAAAAAAATTATAAAAAATAAAAATGTTCTTTCAAAAATTCTACAAAAATTACATTGTTTACAAGTGTGTTAAAAAGCAGAAATGCCAAAATTGTATGTCTGTTTCTTTTTTTGTCCAAGCATTTGTTTTGTCTCAATGGATAAAGCAGCTTGCGGTAGGGTTTGCAGCCATTATCATCATCATCTATACCGGTTAATCCTGTATTCAGGGTCACGGGGGGCCTGGAGCCTATCCCAGGAGACTTAGGGAACATGGCAGGGTGCACCCTGGACAGGGTGCCAATCCATCACAGGGCACAGACACACACACATACACACACTCATTCACACACTACGGACAATTTGGGAACGCCAATTAACCTATCCTACATGTCTTTGGGAGGAAACCGGAGAACCCGGAGGAAACCCACCAAGCACGTGGAGAACATGCAAACTCCATGCACACAGAGACGGGAATCGAGCCTGGCCGGGGATTGAACCCTGTGCAAGGCGACAGTGCTAACCACTACACCACCGTGCCGCCTGCAGCCGGCACTGTAAAATATATTTTTTATTTAAACCATAGTTGTACTGTAGCTGAGGTTTAAATAAAAATATAGCGAACTTTTACCTTGATTGCATTTTTGTAGCAAACCATGGTAGCAGCTCGGAACCAAGAAAAAAGTGCGGCGTTTGCACACAAAACTGTGTTTAATTCAAATGCATATTGAAGATCATGGGAAATATTAAATGCAATACAGAAACCTCAGTTTACAGTGCATTATCAGCCTCTTTTCCCTACCAGAGTCTGTTTCACTTCAGTTTTTAAAGACAACGTCATATCATAGTCTAAGGATCCATTGAATAGAGTCCAATTGGGCATCAACAGTTATAATACGGAAATCACGGTTGGAGAATGGGGCATAATAGACATAACCAGGTGTACCAAAGGCAACAATCTCCAGGCAAACAAAACATGTATCTCATGTCTCTTGTACACAAAGCAATCACACATCTCTGAGTCCTGAGTTTTATAACATTACCTCTCTGCTTTATTTTTTTCCCTTTTTGAAATCTAACTTTTGTAATGCAGCAAAGCAACTGCTATTGATAGTTCTATGCTTCTAAAAGGAGAATATACAGTATAGTGACATTTAAGCCAAAAATGGCTTTATCTCATTTGAAATGCTTGTTTAATCTTGTCATAGTAGCATATTAGCATTCTCTAAAAAAATAATTCGAGCATGGCCTGGATCTGATGGTCTTATTAAACTACAAGACTCTTTTCAGGCTTTTGATACTGGACAATGATTTAATAGCATTTCAAGCATGACAAGGGCACACAGTTCCAGCCTGTTGCCATGCAGATGCTGTTTGTAATCAGGCAGTGACACAGACACACTAAATGGCACTACAAGAGAGAAAATTAAAATACGTTTTACTGAATGATGTCCTTCTATTACTCATACTAGTCATTTTAGTTCTGCAAGAATTGAAGATAAAATTCTGCTTCTTTGTGAATACAAAGACATGAAAAGGACAAATGTCTGATTGCTGCTTTAAATTACATTTGATGATTATGGGGTATTCGATAATGAATATTATAATAAGAGGGTGTAATGATCAGCAGTCATGCATGCCAGTTACACCATAGTAATTGCTATAAGAAAGAAATGATATATATATATATATATATATATATATATATATATATATATATATATATATATATACTTTTATAACTTAATTGTTGCTTTATACTTGCTTTTTGTTCCGATTTCCTCTCAATGCTGTTTCATTTCCTACTGACATCAAGTCTTTCTTTCAGTCTTTGATAGAGTTAAGTTTCTCCTAAAGCTTTAAAAATATATCTTTTTAAATGTGAGATTTTTTAGAATCTATGGACAATTTAACTGTTGACCGCTAGATGACTACTGTATGTCTTATGCCCTTGGACTGTTTCTTCAGAACCTCATGCTTTCTGCGGAGGATTTTGCTGAGATAATGTTACCTGACAGGGATGGACTACATTGCTATTTAAGATGGATAATGTATTTTCTTGAGCGTTTACTGACAGAAGTGTTATCACCCTGATGTCAGTTTGACAGTTCTGTCCTTGAATTCACTGCCATTTCAACAGTTTTTCTTTGAGCATAGAGACAAAGGCCAATGATGGAGACGAAAAAATCAAGCTGACTATCCAATTTGTTCTCTCAGACATTGTTTAATTAGGCTTATTGGATCATTTTAGTTAGGTACATACAGTATATTGTAAACAATATATATTTGTATGTTAGTGTGAGAAATAATCAGCTATGTTCATAATTAGAGTTTATTGATAAATAAATATGAATTCATTTCATTTCCTTTTTATTTAGATTTTTATACCATACCCAAAATATAGTGGTTACTAAAGAAATGTGAATGAATTAATATTTTGTCTGAGGGATTTATACTACTCTTACTAACGAGGAAAACAAATTGCATTGGATTTAAGCACTGGTCTAATAATCATAATAATAATTCACGGTGTATACAAACACCCATGCATTTCATACTAAGGTCCATTTTGTATTTGCATTTGGACAGTGGTGAAACAAATGTTTCTCTGATTTAGAGGTTAGAGAATTATGAATGATAAGCATTGTTTGTAAAATCTGCATTGCATCTGTTTAGCAGATATGAGGATAAAAATAGACTAAGCTAAAATATATCTGTATGCTTAAAGCGATTAGTTAAAGCACACTGAGATTATGGCCATCTTGAAGTCATTATTTTGAGATTATTTTGAGTACATCTGCACAGCTGCTTGCTGGGCTTCTTTTCACACAACTGTGAACTTTCGCCATGTGGAAGTCACTGGACAGTCTCTGGCAAAGGAAGTTTGGCAGGGCATACTGTAAAGCTGTTACTCACAGTCCAGTGATTTCTGGCATGGTGGCATAACAGTTTAATGCTGACACCTGCCAGTGCCTTTTTATATTGCCATCTGCTTTTAGATGTATGCTTGACCAATTCACTGTGGAGGAATGATCAGTTTCTCTTGAACAATGGCTGGCCAGCATATCTGAGTCAGTTATCTTAGACTGTTATAAACAGATTACAACTATGATCTGACACTTGGTCAGATGCTTTATGTCTTTTACTGTTGTTGTTGTTGTTTTTTCTGAGTACTTGCTCCTATTGCTCAGAATGAATTTCCATATGTTATGTATCATTCCACATGAACCCATTTACTCATTGTGTAACTTGATGTATATGGTTTTCAAAGTCTCTTTAACTCCTAGCCATACTCAAGTAGCTGAATCAATATCAATCCTGAACTAATGGATATGAGCGCATATAGCCGGAAGTTCTGAGGTAGGGCCATTCAGAGTTGGGGAGGTTTGGCTCGGCTTTAATTTAAAAATAAAGTACTTTTTCATTTTACTAAAGACAGATGTCACAACACTATCCATCATGTCTACATTGTTCAAGGTCCTTTGTTCTGTTCTGTGGGACTTCAGTTGGAGATGCAGGTAATTATATGTGCCATTACTTGAATAGTTGTCAGAGAGTAATTATTGTGTCCATTCTCCTAAATGGAAATCTAGAGGACGTGGTGGAATGTTGCGGCCATTATTCACATGCTTTAGGAAGAAGCATAAAAACCATGTATTTGTAAAGTGTACTGTCAGACGTCTATAATTCTATATTACAAGACAAATGGAGGCTAGTAATAATGATTGCCACAAACCGTTAGTTTTTTTAATGCACAGTAAGTACAGGTGTTTGTTAATGAGCTGCTATTTTCCAGAGGTGGTGAAGCTAGTCCATAACTCCTCTACCGAGTTAATTCTGGGTTAAATTGTGGGATGAATAGTTATTAAAATGAATACGAGAGACAATCATTCTAATTCACATTTACAAAGACACCCCACACACTTCAGCAAGATAATGAGAAGGACTGGCAGTAATAGTGTGTGGAGCTATAACAAGAAGTCCTTCTTCCTCTCCTCTTCTCTCCTCTTCCTCCCACTCTCCATCCCTGAGCTCATAGAACCGTGCTTCGGTATAATTCTCTTTTCCAACAGATCCAACTCTTGTCTACAGCCTTGAGATTGAACCATGACAGGTTATGAAAAGCAGCCTGTTGAAAGATGTCAGGATGAATACATGGCTGTGTGGTCTTGTGAATGGAACCAGGATGACACATAGTTTTGTTGCTGTGCCCCGACTGTATATGCAGCAGTTCCCACTGTTCCTTCAGAGCTCTTGGTGCCGATCTTTGTCTGGCACATCCTGCTATATCTCTCCAGTTATCAGTCCAGCAGACCGTTGAGAAATGCTCTTTTCTGCTTTATTTCCTGAATTGTTCCAAGCATGTCATCTTTATAAGTAACACCAAGGGCTAGATGACCACTTAGGAAGAAGCAGAAGAATGGTGTAATGAAAAAAGCTTTTGTGGGTATGTAGGTGTGGGAGAGATACAAATGAGTAAGAAATGGTGGAAGAAATGAGTGATACAGCCAGCCCCAGGGATCAAAATTAAGCCCATGGCCTTGAAGCAGAGGCTGGGGTAAGCCCTGCCAGCTGCCACGAATACAGGCGCAGAGGGAAGAATATATTTTCTTGACAGTGAGAGGCAGGGCCAGATGCTCCATTTCCATTCTGTTTGTCAGAGAAGAGGCCATCCCTGTGTGAAAAATAGTCACACATGGGGGCTCGGCCAAGTTCCGACTCTCTGGGGGGGGGGGTGTACTGTTTTTTTGGGAAACAGTGATGCTCAAAATGCCCTCCTCTTCTTATCCTGGAACGGATGAGAAAAAGAGTGCAAAAGTTTTTTTTTTCTTTTTTTTTTTTCTCGCCACTGAGTAATGATGACACACATATGCAGTAATTTGGTTAAACATCTCAGGGGTGTTCATTTGGTAAACAAAAGTGACTATAGCTGCTTAGTGCTTAAACCCATCTGCAAGAATTTGACACGAAGAGCTGGTGATGTTCTCAGTTCTCATTTGTGATATTTGCATGGGTGCATGAACATGTTGAGGCATCATGGCACAAGTCACATTTGCAGCAGCATTTACGCCATGCCTGCTTTCCGCTGATGACATATTCACCGAAATGTGTTCTCTCACCTTCTCACCAGTGCTAAATTAAGTTTGTTACTCAGGCTAGACATTTATTAATGGCTCCTCTTGCTCCCCATGGTAGCCATCTCACTCTGTTTCTCTCTCATCTGTCTCCATTTGCTTTGCTGCATGGTAGTGCTAGGTGCATGTCGAGTAGATTTCGGGATTTCAAGGAAGTAGTCTAGACTAGCATCCTGTGTGAACTAGCGGGGGCTTTTAGCGCTATAGACAGACATGTATTAAAGACATTGTTCCACTGTCTAAGATGAGAGCACAGAACACAGGAGCATGTCATCGTATTTTAATGGCATCTGCTTATTATAGTAACAACATGACACTGTTTTCTCACTTGGCTCCTCGAGCATAGCAGTCCATCCGGCTGTAGCAATAGGTAGCTAACGGTGCCATCACACATCAGCAAAAATCGGGAATAGAAATCTTAAGAATAAGTCTTTGAAACTCTCGCAGGTTCAATTTGCCCTGCACTTTGCAAGTCTGTGATTATCTCTCAATTATAGATTTGAAGCAAAAGACGCATCGTTTTAGAACCAATTGTGCGAGAGAAGCGATGCACCTTGGAGGCCAGGGACAAATGATCTATTATGGGGGCTCGCTGGTTTGTTTCTTCCATGGTTCATTTGTTTGTCAGACAAGTTTATTCAGTGCTGCTGGTCTAATTATTCTCTTGTTATGGCTGAATGCAGCAGACGACTGCATGCCTCACAGCTGAAATCAGCCCACCTTTTGTCTCAGCCTTTCTGACATGCCTTTCCTAAAATGGCTTGCAAAGATTCATTTTTGCGCACTCAGTGTGTGTATGTGCACACAACCCTTTATGTGTGCATGTATCTATTTAGGGAGGAACAGACAAGGTGTGGGTATGTTTTTAGGAAAAGATAATTGGTCTGACTTGAAGACAAAGCAACACTGTGTGCATGTATGCGTGGGTTCAAGATTGTTTGCAGACATGTTTTATATTTTGTTTTAATAACTTGACAGTTTTGACCTCATGGGGACTTTTGTAGATTTTTTACTTATTATAATGAGAAGTTCTGCTATTTTTTAGAAAAGTAAAAGGGGGAATTTGTAAAAGGTAAAAGGTTTCCTTTTGGTACCCGTCTTTTGTGTATGACAAATTGACCTGACTGTGTATCTGAGTAGCACTTTGTCTGAAATAATTGATTTAACATCTATATAACATGACATATAACATAACATAAGTGCAACATACCTGTCTGTGTATCTGAGTAGCACTCCATCTGAAATATTTAATTTAACAGCTATATAACCTAGCATAAGGCGGCACGATGGTGTAGTGGTCAGGACTGTCGCATTGCACCTCCAGGACCTGGGTTCGCTTCCTGGCAAAGTTCGCTTTCCGTCTCTGTGTCCATGGAGTTTGCATGTTCTCCCCGTGCTTGGTGGGTTTCCTCCGGGTACTCCAGTTTCCTCCCACAGTCCAAAGACATGTGGGTTAGGTTAATGGGCATTCCCAAAATTGGCCGTAGTGTGTGTATGTGTGTGTGCCCTGCAATGGATTGGCACCCTGTCCAGGGTGTACCGTGCCTTGGTCCCCCAGTGTCTCCTGGGCTAGACTCCAGGCCCCCAGTGACCCTAAATCCAGGATTAACCGGTATAGATGATGAGTGAGTGATAACAACATAGCATAGAGTAGCATAACATAACATACTACAATATAAGAAACCCTAGATTGAATTTAGACATTTACTTAATCATAGTGATTTTTATTGTGCAATTGCCATTGAAACATCATTAATGTTAAACATGTTAGCAGTTCAACCCCAAGTAACATTAAAGTGTGTTAGATGAGTCCTCTGTGATTCTGTGAGGCTGGTGAATATAATATCCATAACATACTGTACATTGCCTGGGCAAAAAGGTGCAAATTCAAATGGACCTGTAAAAAATTCTAGAAAGTAACCTCTCGCAGCCGGAGGTCTAGAGAGAGCTGATTGGCCGAGCTCTCTCAGAGGGGAGGGATGAGAGGTACTTAGTGCTCCCACATTAATCACGGCTCTACAGCCAATCAGGGGCGTCTGTGAGCTCACGCAAGCGGAAGGAGCGGATAGCGCTGTCCTCCGAGTGTGTTACGCCGCCCCCAACGGTGCGTGAGCGAGCAGTTCGAAAAGAGGCGTCGGCTGGCGTCACATGATTGGGAGGAAACACGTGATAGTCTTCGGCCCTCCCGACTGAGTGGTTATAGTAGCTTAATGTGGGAGCCCCCTAGTGACGGGGAGGAATTGGATACGACTAAATTAGGGAGAAAATCTGGGGGGAAAAAAAATCTACAGAAATATTTAATTATGAAAGTACTGTAAGAATATTTCCACATGTGCAATGAGAAGATAATTCATATGACTGGGAATAAACAGAATTGAAAAAAAATGAATGAAAAGAAAAACACTTCACTTTGCTAGTTCGATCTCATTAGACCTGGTGAACGCGTGATCATGTGCATGACAGAAACTTAGTGACAACATGATAAATACATTGAGAAACTGATAGAGGCAAACCTGGGACACTATTCCTATTCACTTTTTTATTTTTATTTTGACCCCTTTCTTTTTGCTGTGTTCTTCGATATTTTTTGGACACTGTCAGAACTCCATGTTCTGTGTCACAATGTGATAGGGCCTTAGACCATAAATGTATGATATTTTTTTGTATCGTAAACACAGGAGAACACTCTGATTTTAAAAAGACCATCCTTTCAATTGCTGTGATTCTACTTTAGAGACAATAACAGCACTCATACTATTCAACGTCTGTCAAGGTTGGAGATAATCGTAGAGGTTGCCCGTCAACATTTAAGTTGCGTTATATTCTTAAGTCTGAACTTTCCTGTTCGAGTAAGGCCACACAGTTTCGAACGAGATGTATGCTGGGGTTCATGATCCTAAGCTCCTGTCAAAAGCATACAGGTTTTGGGCTAAAATAGCATGGTACTAGTTCTTGAGTGTTCATGATGTCATCAGTCTTCATAAGAGGCCTGGACCATTAGCCTCACAACAGCCCGAAAGCATCAATCATCCATCATATTTTACACTGGGTATCAGGTGCTTTTTCTTGTATCCAGTATCTATTTATTGAAAAATTCAATGATGTCTAGGGATGAAACGTTGGATTGTGGTCTCATCTGACGACAACACATCATACAAATTCCAATTTTGTGATAGCAGTGATGCCTGGTGCAGTTCAGGTGCTTCATTTTATGGGTTGTTCTCAGGAGAGGCTTCTTAATTTGCAACCCCCTAAAAGAGTTTGTTGTTCAGGAGCTGGGATCTAATTTGAGACCTGTGACCTTTGGGGTTTTCTTTTTCTTTATCATAATTTTCTTCCCGTTGATCATACAGGTCAATTTTTCTGGGCAAATGTTGAACTGTTTTAGACTTACTATTGTGATAAATGGGGTTATGTTTTGTTTCGTCTTTAATTGGTTGACTTTTGCAGGTCAGCAACATCCACCACCGTTGTCTTTTATGGAAAATGATGCTGAAAGGATTTAACTTGAGTCCAACCTCAAATTTATACCCCAGGGATGCAGGTCACGGTTCAAAGCAAAACTAGTTTCTCTGCAAGTTTATATATATATATATATATATATATATATATATATATATATATATACATTTTTTTAAAGAGAAATATGCTATTCATACTCTGTGTTAGTCAGTCATGTCAGTATTCATTTCACAGTTTCTTATCTCCAAATAACATTTAAAATTTTTACAAGAGCGAAGAAAACTGGCTATTATTTCTGATTGATTTACTTTACATCTCATGCCAGTAATCATCAATCACCATTACCTTAATGGTTTTTCATGGAGGTCGAAGGTCATGGAATTGTCATAGGTTTGTCTTTGAAACACTCTCTTCAAGTCGTCCAGAATTCTCATCAAAATGCATAGTGCCACACTTTGCTGCTCTAATAAATTTTCTCCGTGATGCTTATTGCAATCTGCCATTGATCTTAGTGTCAATCCACAGTATCCATCAGCCTCAGGGCCCACTGTGCCTGCATCTTCTCCCATCAGTCACACGTGGCTCGGAAACGTTACTGTTTACTTACTAGACAATAGAAAGTGCATATGCCTGTTTATTTGAGATATTCCTTGCAAATGCTGTATGCTGTGATATTCATCCCATCTCCTTTAAGCTTCGATAGCTAGAAGTAAGTTGTCTTATTGTCCGTAGTGACAATGTGTTATCGTAATCAATGAAACAAAACAGTCAGGGGTCAACATTAAAGCAAAGACATTCTCCCAGACACTTTTGATAAATTTTTCATTTATTTCGAATCCTATTCACATCTGTATAACTGTATAACTACAGAACAACTGAAGAGCATGTTTCTTACACACACACACACACACACACACACACACACACACACACACACACACACACACACACACACACACACACCTTGACATGGAGTAGCACTTGTCACTGTAACTCCCAGACAGTAATATTCTCCAAAGAGCATTCTTGCCACTTTTTCGATCCAGTCATTGAACTCAGAGAGACAAAGAAGTAATTGCTTTAAGAGCTGAACATGCGAGAGGCTGTATTAAATGAGCCACAACGTAGAAGCATATAACGGAAAATATACTGTATGGATGACATGTTTCGAATTTGCATTTCAGAGGCATAAATAATAATAAAAAAAAATCCGAGATTGCCTGACAATGTGTTCTGGCTGAGTGCGGTTACATTTAGAGTGGTGAATGAAGTGTGACCTGTCTCATGTGTCCAGTAGCCTCCTGATGCAGATGTGAGAAAATTATCACACAACAAACCAACTATAATGAGCAGCTTCACAAACACTCTATATATGGCCTTTTTTGTTGATAATCCTTTAAATGTGTTAAGTGGCAAGTTTAAACAGCTCACACTGTTATGATGGATGATTTCACTGGCTGGTAGCACATACTGGTCACGGCATAACACTGGTAAGCATCATGCCATGTTTTGAAGAACTAAAGGGATCATTTCTGCCATGGGGTAATTTCAGCCAGCAGAATCTGAAAGTCTTTTGATAGTAATTTACTTGCTTCATCTTGTGAATGATTGTAAATTATGTATCCCTTTAAATTTTGGTGCTTGTGTAATCATTACTTAAGTCAAACTACTGTATAAAAACATGAGTTTATTTATTGGTATTGCTGATGTTTATATTGGTTTTACATTAACGTTTGAGCATTTTTAATAAGGAAATTATGGTCAGAATAGGATTTAACCCACAAATGAGTAATGCTATGCATGAATTATTTGTATAGCAGAGGGTGCTTACCATTTTACCAAATTCAGTATTATTAATATTATATAGTTATTATTCAATATTATATTATTTGTGTATTAGTTGGTGCTTGATTTGCATGATTTTGGTTGCAGTATTGTCTTAAGTTTTATTTATTAAGCATCATGACATCAATTTTGAAATAAAG
Organism: Clarias fuscus; assembly: GCA_030347435.1. Taxonomy (NCBI): domain Eukaryota; kingdom Metazoa; phylum Chordata; class Actinopteri; order Siluriformes; family Clariidae; genus Clarias; species Clarias fuscus. Next base: position 15,642,548 of record CM059220.1, read on the forward strand.
GAGTTTATACCATTACTTTAAATAAAACCCAAAAGTTTAACCAGCATAGTAAACACATTACTAGTACTACTATTTTGAATATTAATCTTGGTTACAAAGGTAACATAAATGTTTTTTTGTTTTTTTTAATATATGAAAATGGCCAAAATTGTCCCAACTTTTTCAAAATGTTGCTACTTGCATACTTATACTAAGAATTTATGTGTCATATGCGTACACCCGGTGAGATGAGTGTAACCTTCTACCTGTGTATTATCTTTGCAACAATTTTTTCAGCCTTAGTTTGAAAGCACACGTTAGGATTTACTCATGTGAATGATGGAATCTTTGCTTAAGTCGCCAATATCATACCGCATATACAGGGCCTTATACAGTAGTGCAATGACTGGCTTTCCTTGGATGGAAGAGAGTTCTGCATTTTTCTAGACTGATAATGACCGCCATATTTAAAGTCAGCTTCAGTATTGTCCATAAACAAGTGAATGGTCTCTGCCGGTTGCCATTCTTTGCTGTAATCTATCTGAGTGGAACCGGATAGTGACAGCGCTGATCACAATTGAATTCATTGTGCCATTACCTTAAACTTTATTTAGCTTTAAAGCATGACACAATAACCCCATGAGGGAATTCTTTACAGTGGGTAGGAGTGGATTTACAAAAACAGTCCTGTACAGACCTCTACACTTCATACACAGTGATACCAAAGTAAAATAAATAAATAAATAAATACTGTAACATTCCATTAAAAAAAGAGAGAAATACTGCTTAGACTTACATAGTGTGCAGCTGACTGTGGAATTGGCTTCATCTAGTCTGATGAATATTTTAAATATTTTCAGTCTTTACCTTGGCTGTTTTTTTTCACCTCCTCAACAAGCCAACAGCTCCCAGACAGCTCTAGTGGATATTACTCAGACTCTGTACTGATTAGCAGCATTGCATCTTAGAGTTAGGGTAAATGAAAAACTAATTTGAGGATGGTGAGTTAAAATAACTCTTACTTTTGCATTCTCACCCAGGCCAACATCCCAAATAAAATTTCATTAAAACGAAAATAGCCTGTCTACAAATGTATCATCAAACGCAACATAACCTACATACTAAGATCACTGACAGTGAATTTTATGTAGTAAATGTCTTTGTAAATGATTTGATCTTATCTTGTTATCTTAGAAGTAATTTGTTCGTTTTTTCTAGCAGCACACTGATTAGCTCTGAGACATCTTCTGTTAACTATCATTTAAATTCCCATTAATTCAACAATTCTTAAATAATTGCCTTTTTGAATGTATGTTTTATTGATTCATAGTAAAGTGTTATAAATGCAAAATTGATGACTACTCTAGTTTCAGGACATGTTACACGGGAGTGGTGTTTCATTATAGCTCATAATACAGTACATTATGTCAGGTAAGGGAATACTAATTTCCATACCTCTATATAAAAAGAGATAATCAGAATAAGGCTTATTGCCAAGTAGGTTTTTACACCAGAAAGTCACATTCTTTTAGGCTGCCTTGTGCTTATGTGATTATGACCTTGGCATTGTTTTAATTTTATTTTAGTCCAGAGTTGCATTCATTTCTCTCTAAGAATGCTCTGTAAACCCTTTCCCATTACATCCCAAAGATTCTCAGTGGGGTAAAGGTCTGGACTCTGTGGTGACCTATCCATGTGTGAAAATGATGTCTCGTCATCATCTTGGAATATGCTCGTTCCATTGGGGGGGGGGGGGAAATGCATTGATTGAAAAACCTGGTCATTTATTATATTTAGGCAGTGAGCTGACCTCATTTCTTGGGAACATAACTTTACTGAACTTAGACCTGACCGACAGAAACAACGCCATATCATAACACTGCCCCCGCAGACTTGTACAGTAGTCACTAGAAAAAGAAGAAAGTAACACAAAATAAAATGATCGATATTAGGATTTCTTTTTTTTTCTTTTTTTTTTTTTTACAATAAACCTACATATGATGGTTAAAGAGGACTATACAGTCTGCACATACAGCCTGGCTAGTGTAAAGTAATACTGTGAAAGTGTGCAACAAGTTATTTTTTTTTAGTTATTGTAATGCATGTGATGAAAAAAAAAAAACGTTTGTGTCTATGATGTGAGTGGTCAGCCACAATCTTTTCCACTTGCTGTAGAGTCCTTCATGAGGGGTTTTAGTAAAATAACAGTATTATATTCATATTAGCTTATTAATAATGTAGCTTATTATGATAGAGTGACATTTCACAATATTGACACAAATATTTATATATGTTGGGAAGCTAATTACTGTACAGGATAACTAATGGTTAATTAATAAATAGATAAATATCAGTATTAGCTATCTGAGACAGACTAATTCCTCCAGCCACATCATGTCGGCATTGGCAATCACTGCAGATGATTAATAACTAGGATTATGTTTGATAATATTTCCAACCGATGTATTTGTTTTCCAAGAAGGGAGACACCGTAATTACCTATTGAGCAACTTTAGACACTCTATTTGTTTTGGCTAAGATAAAAAAACTCTTTATGACTAATGATGGGTGACGAATAATACCACACATACTGTACCTTAACCAATGATATAGAATTGAAATCCTTTTTTGCTTCACTTCAGTTAAAATGAGCCATCAGGGAATGCCTGAAACCCCTATTTATATGTGGGGATTTTAATTTGTTTCAGCCTACTGTAACTAGTGTCAGTTAAAATGCTTCCTTATGATCACTTGACATTATTGTTATTATTTGGCATTTGTGCAAATGAAAATGAGAGCATTAAGAAGTGTGGGTGTGTGGTGGGGTGTAACTGATTGTGTGCACTTGCACTTGCCTCGCCTCACTATTAGTACGGGTTCTTTCGGATGTCAAGTATTTAAATGACCTAATGTAGGATTAAACATCTAAGGATCTGGGTAGATTAAAACATATCCATCATACTTATTTCTTTCTCTCCCAGCACCACTACTAACCTCTGCACAGCTTGACATTTTCAGCTTTTCAGGAAGTGTCTTCATTCAGCTCTGATTATTGGACTGAACATCTTCCCAGAACACACAGAGGAATGTGTCAGCCAAATTGTATTTGATTGGTATCTTCAACACATAATGTCCGCTGAGGAAATTATTATGGCTTTTAAAGCTATTAGCAATTTGTTGTGTGCTTTGTATTTCTTTTCAGTTTACATTTGTGTTGCCCAATAGGGACATTTTCATGCGAATACTGATGGAATGTAAGTACCGTATTTCATCAAAGCCAAAACCAAAAATCAAAAGCATAAATCTGTCGTTATAATTCACAATATGTCAAATGCACTCCCTCACCACTTGTAGATTTGCTCATCATCATCGTATAAATCATTGCATAAAGTATCTAGCCCATGGTGCTCTTCATCTTTGGCAATAGACCAACCCCTTCAGTCACGAATGCTCTGTGTCTCAGCACGGCAAATGCACAAAACACATCTGCATGTGTGAGCTCACCAAGGCCCTTCTCCATAGCAACGGCTCCCTGCCATTGAAAGCCTGAAAATCATATTCATTACGATAATAAATCTAAATAATTCAACAGCATTGCAATAGCTTTTTTCAGCATTATCTTGTTAGAGGAAATGCTGCTTTTCTCTAAGCATGTGATCATGAATTATAATTGCGCACTGTATAAGCACGAATATCATAGAGATCTATTTACAAAACCAAATAAAACAAAATTTAATAGAATAAAGTCTGATGGCACAGATGGCAATCAGATCAAGTGTCTGTTCTTCCTCGATGTTGTAGATGGCGTAAATCATACAGGCAGGCCTACACCTTCATCACCTAGCTCTATCAATACCAATTCCCCAGGCACAGGCAGGGCAGTAAGGGCGCTTATAATCCTGTCTGCCACAAGAGATAGCAAGGCTTTGTCTAAGGCAAACTGATGTAAATATCTGTCTGATCATGTCCATTATGCATAAGGGTTACATGAGGTTAGCTTAAGAGGAAAAAGACTGTGGAATACAGCATAAGCTGAGATCTTTATTTTGGAGGCGTTTGCCCACACACAGACACTTGCAGATATTGACAAAGTGGGATTTTATTATATGTTCTTTGAATGAAGTCTGTCCACTTTGTAGTTATCTTAATGATCTGTGGCAAAATAAATGTACAAAAAACAAACAAACAAAAAAACAAGTTCACAAGATGGCCAGATTTGAAATGGCTGTCCTATATATACAGTACATCTCAAAAAAAATTTCCTAGTTTAAATATGATTTAAACTTTTATATACTCTAATAGATTCACTACTCATCAAGTGAAATATTTCAGGCCATTATTATTATTATTACATTAAGATATGAGTCTAGTATCTGAAAGCATTCAAATATTTCCCATTTACAATACAGAAATATCCAATATCTGAAAAGTATGTTAATTTTAGGCACTCAATACTTGGCTCGAGCATGGATTACTGCGATCAGGAGCATTTAAGAGGCGATCAGAGCATGAATTACTGCGATCAGGAGCAGTTAAGAGGCGATCAGGTGCTATGGTTGCTACCAGGCTGTATTGTTGGGTCAGATATTTCTCATCCATCTCTTCAATTGCCTATGGATTTCAGGTCAGGTGAGTTGCCTGGCCAATCACTCTCACTCTCTCACTCATCATCTATACCGCTTTATCCTGTATTCAGGGTCACTGGGGGCCTGGAGCCTATCCCAGGAGACTTAGGCAGGGTACACCCTGGACAGGGTGCCAATCCATCGCAGGGCACAGACACACATACACTCACTCATTCACACACTATGGGCAATTTGGGAACGCCTTTGGACTGTGGGAGGAAACTGGAGTACCCGGAGGAAACTGGAGTACCCGGAGGAAACCGGAGTACCCGGAGGAAACCCACCAAGCACGGGGAGAACATGCAAACTCCATGCACACAGAGACGGGAATTGAGCCTGGACGGGGATCGAACCCGGACCCCGGCGGTGCAAGGCGACAGTGCTAACCACTACACCACCGTGCCGTTCCCTGGCCAGAAAATCACCATCTCCATGGAAGCATAAACTGCTGTGAAATATACTGGTAGATGGCTGTGTTGACTTTGGACTTGATATAACACAGTGGGCCAGCAAGTGGGCAAGATGACATGACACACCAAAATCATCATAGACTGTGGAAACCTTATAATGGACTCCAAGCAGGTAGTATTCTGTGCCTGTCCACTCTTCCTTTAGACCTCTGGGACCTTGATTCACAAATGAAATGCAAAACTGACCTTTATCTGCAAAGGGTACTTGGGACCATTGAGCAACAGTCCAGTTTTTTTTCTTCTTAGCCCAGTTAAGACACTTCTGAAATTAATTGTGATTCAGGAGCACCTTGATACTAGGAATTTAACTGGTGTAGCCCATTTCATGATGATGTCTGTGTGTGGTGGCTCTTCATCCACTGACTCCAGTCTGACTTCTTTCCTTATAAAGTTCTTGAATTAGTATTTTTAAGGCTGCATCCATCCCTGTTGCTTGTGTACCTTTTCCTACCAGTCATTTCCTTTTCAGTCAACATTTCGTGAATATTATTCAGTAAAGCACTCTGTGACCAGCCAGCCCTTTCAGTGATGACCTTCTGTGACTTATTCTTCTTTTGTAAAAGTTAGCAGTCTTGTACATGATTTAATTTTCATGAGCTGTAAGCTGTAACATCAACATTAAAGAAAAAGCAAAAAAAAAAAAAAACATGAAATCTTCCACCTGATGTGTAATGAATTTTGATTATATTACGGTTTCACCTTTTTAATTCAATTACCATAATAATAATAATAATTTTCCACAATATTCCAATTTTTTGAGATGAACCATAGGGATGCATACACACTCAAAGTGTTACACACTCAACGTGTTACACTCGGCTTCATTCATACTTTAAGCAGTGGATTGTCTTAGTTCAAATTGTCACTGTCTTCATCCAGAATGTCAGCTTGGCCACATCTCTTCATGAGCTGCCACTCAGCACAGCACAGAGGTAGTGCTTCTCCAAATGCTGTCAGAGAGTTAGTTCAACAAGTCATAGTCTGATTTGTGCTGCATCTTACTTCCCCGGCAGGTCAGTAACGAAAAAAGACATCACACTACAGGTTACCGCCAATCATTATGAATGGTTCTGCCCAATTGCAGTTTATTTGAAATAGATAAGAAAGCCATGAATGTTTATGGTTTATTTAGAATGACAATCTATAGTTTTATGGACACCAGGAATGCATTTTATTGCATACTTGTTAAAATCGCCCAGTGTCAGCATTGTTTCTTGTATTGGCCTTTGGTTATATGGATTTTGATATGGTATAACTGCAACATTAATTTTCTGAATGTAAAAAAGCTAATGACAGTAACTGCTAAACTCTGAAGTAATACTTGAGGAGCCATTTTCTTCTGGCTACAGTTCCACACCCTGCTAACGTTCAATAAATGCATTGTGTGACTGGATATGACTTGAGGGGGGTATATATGAAGGAAAAGACAAACACAGCATGCTGGGATGTTTGTGGTGTGAAAGCCAGTTCCCAGATGCTAATTGGTAATACAACCCAAGCCAGCAGGGCAGTGATTAATGATGATTATTTTTGTATTCAGCAGACTTCTCTCATTGAGCTGGAGTTTTCACATGAGTAACCCTGCTCATTAGAAAGAGAGCCAGGTTTATTGGGTTGGCTAAAAGTCATCAGTTTTCCACTGAACCTGCTTCACTGGTGTGTGGGGGGCAACATCTGTGCGACTTTGACAAAGGCAGAAATGTGGTGGCTAGACAAATAGGTCAGAGCATCTCCAAAATGTGAAATCTTGTGGGGTGTTCCCAGTATGCGGTGGTATACCTTCCAAATGTGGTCCAAAAGACAACCAGTGAACTGGCAAGAGGGTCATTCTTACCCCTGGCTAATTGATACGAGTGAAGATTGCAGGCTAGCCTGTCTGGCTGTATCCCACAAAAGAGATTCCATCGCATATATTGCTGAAAATGTTGATGCTGACGATGGTAGACAGCCACTAGCCGATGTGTGTGACCATGCTGACCCTTGTCCACTGCTGAAAGGGCCTACAATGCGCCATGAGAATTGGACCATCAAGCAGTGGAAGAAGATGGCCTGGTCTGGTGAATCATGATTTCTTTCATCTTGTGGATGACCGGGTGTGTGTATGTGTGTGTGTGTGGTCATATGCACGAATATGGTACTGGCATGTGCTTTGGAAACGACGAAAGACAGCAGAGGCAGTGTATTGCTTTGGGCAGTGTTCTGCTGGAAAACCATGCAACACTCAGCACACTTCAGAGGTCTTGTGGAGTCCATGTCTTGAAAGGTCAGAGCTGTTCTGGTGACACCATGAGGACCTACACGATCTTAGGCAGATTTGAATGTTATGGCTGACTGGTGTAAATCTTGCCTGGAGGGCTAGGCCTGTTCACAGAACCTGGGAGAGCTGGAGGAAGTGCAGTTGGTCGTTTAGCCTCCTCCACAGCCCGCTTTTGCTCACAGCCTGTCACCTTCCATTTACAAACCCAGTGTAGGGAGCACAAGGGCAAGCAGAGATGGTGCAGAAAATAGATTGAAAGCCTCTCACCTTCTAGCTCTCCTACTCTGGGCTTGGCAAGATTCATTTTCACTTTTGTTTCAAAGGCCTCCATTCTTCTGTCCTGCTGTAATATTTCTCAATCTGTTTTCAACTAACAACCAGCTTTCCCATTGAGCATTGTACAGCAACCTTGCAACATGAAACAGGACATTTAACCAAGTCACAAACCAGATGAGATTCTTTGCATGATACTGAATGATTTCTTCTCGAAGCCACCTGGTCAAGGCAATGGAGTTCAATATGGTAAAGCCATGTCTAATTGATATATTTTCATACTGTGTCTAACTATGCAGATGTCAGGAATTGAACTTGACCAGTCCAGTATCAAATTCAACATCCAGGAACAAATAAAGACAGAAACAGAATATTATCAAGTACTGTAGATTCTCAAGATAAGGAACCCCACCAGAGATAAGGATCCAAGTGCTACCTTCACTCCAGTGTCTTTATTTGCTTCTCTTCAGTGAGACCTCTCAGTGGCTCTGTGTTTTGCCTGGGGGTAGACTGGTCCATGGCATGGGTCATCCATCTGGAAAGATATACACATAAGCTTATATGATACATATAAGTACAAATCTGTCATTTGTTCCCTGATGGTTTTGCATAAAATATATGTTAATATTGTAAGGGAAGACAGTGCATGGGTAGTAAAACTGTTTTTTTTTTCCTTTCTTTTTTGCAATAGCACTGTAGCAACTGAAAGTGTTTTAATACAAATGAGAAAGTACAAGTGAGTGTAGTTTAACAGTGAATAATCTGCCTGAATAGTAGCCTGCCTTGAATGTAGTCTTAGCTCTAATTGTCAGTCTATCTGGCTGAGCAATCACACTTCTCCAATTTATTAAAGTGCTTTGCAAGTCACTTGTGCCCTACAGAGAATGGCAGTCATTTTTCAACTACTGGTCAACTAAGAGCTGCTGCAAACACAATGCCCATAAGTCTGTCTGTCTGTCTGTCTAAATCTCTCTCTCTCTCTCTCTCTCTCTCTCTCTCTCTCTCTCTCTCTCTCTCTCTCTCTCTCTCTGTCTCTCTCAAACACACACACACACACACACACACACACACACACACACACACACACACACACACACACACACACACACACACACACACACACACACACACATTTATACCTCACACCATTTCCTAGCACTTCCCACACAATGAAATCTAATCTCTGCTGTATTTCTCCAAGCCCCAAAAATAGTTCATCTGCAGTCTGTGCAGGTTTCTCTCCTTCCGGTAGACCTGTGTACCTCTAAGCTGATTGGCTGAGACAGCCTTTATGCATGATTGGTGCATGGCCAGGGGCAATAAACACACCAAAGTGTGGCATAAAAGCCCCAGGCACACTCCCGAATATTGCCTGTCATACTACTAAATATTCACCAACTAAAATTTCACATCACCTTTTTAAACAGTGGAGGAAGTGATGTTGAAGAAGAAGGTTACGTCGTGTATTAGCTATGTTAATAGCTGACTCTGTTAGCACATGTTCAGATTCTGAACCCGTAGCTCATCAGATGATGTGTAAGTTGTGATATAAAACCTTTTGGAATAGCTGTGTTTGGCCAGAGTAAGAAGATTTCCACAAGTCTCGGATAGTGCTCTACATTATACCTGCAGGCTTAGAATGTACTGTTGTAACAAACTATATTTACAGTACTTTGATGTACATGCAGAGAGACAAATAACTCCAATTATTCTACCCACATTATATGTGTAAAGCAGGTGGCACGGTGGTAAGCACTGTGGGGTTGAGAGTTTGATTCCTGCCTTCAGATCTGTGTGTGTGGAGGGTATATGTTCTCCTTTTGCTTGGCGGGTTTCCTCTGGGTGCTTCAGTTTCCTCCCACAGTCCAAAGACATGTAAATTACTAACCAGTATTTTCAGAATGCTTGTAATTAGAGTGTGTATGCTTGTGTGCCCTGCAATGGATTGGCACCCTGTTCAAGGTGTATCCTGCCTAGTGCCCAGAGTCACCTGGGATTTGCTCCAAATAGCTATAGACAATAGTGAGTGAGTATATGTGGAAAGCATGCTATAATTCTTTTGTATAGGCTTCGGTAGCTTTTAAGTAACTTCCACAATCATAGTTGAGCAACTGTAGCTAATTGGCACATGTAAAAGTAATTACCTTGCAAATTTACCATAAAATATTGCTCGTAAGGTTGCCAAGTAGGTTGATTAATGAATAATTACAACAGCCATACAGTAATGCTTATTTAATGTAATGTACTGTAGATTCAACATGTAATGCCGTATTTGTTTTTTAAATAACAGTTAATAACTGTACAACATGTAATGGTAGTCTTACACCATATTTAATATGACACATCATATGTCACGTCATGGCATATAAGTAGTGTCCAAAACTGCATATTGATATTATTACAGTGAAAAACAATAATGAAATTTGGTTATGCTGTCATTTAAGTTTACTACATCAACACAGCATGGCGTGGTGGAGATCAGTCTGTGGTACTGCTGAGCCGTTGGGTCCATTGTTTCTCATTTTCCTCTTGACAATAGCCCATAAATTCTCTGTGGGGTTCAGGCCAGGTAAGCTGGCTGGCCAATCAACCACAGTAATATCATGTTCAACAAACCAGTTAGTGGTCCAGTTTTGCTGAACTTACTGTAGGCAGATGAAAGCAAAAAAAGATCTAAAATCTCCTGTAAGACATGTGTTGACTTTTACTTGACTAAATAAAATAAAACACCAGCAGAAGACAAGGCACCCCAAATCATCATAGACTGTGGTAACTTCATACAGTGCCTTCAAGCACCTTGGATTCTGTGCCTCTTCACTTTTCCCTCGGACTTTGGGACCTTGATTTCCAAATGAAACACAAAGTTTGGTTTTATCCTAAAAAAGGACTTTGGACCATTGAGCCACCGTCCGGTTCTTTTTCACTTTAAGCTGCGGTAGGATTCTTCTGACATTGTGTTGTTCAGGACTTGACAGTTGTCCAGAAGGCTATCATTGGCACCTTCCAAAAGGAGGATGTATGATAGTTTCCTGAAGCAGTATAAGGACGGTGGCTCTTGGTGCACTGACTCCAGCCTCACTCCATTTCTTGTGAAGTTCCCCCAAGTTCTTGAATAGGCTTTGCTTGACAATCTTCTTAGGACTGCAGTCATCCCTGTTTCCTACCACACTTTTTCCTTCAGTCACCTTTTTATGAATGTGCATTGATACAGCACTCTGTGAGCAGCTATCCCTTTAAGTGATGACCTTCTGTGACTTATCCTCATTGTGGAGGGTGTCGATGATCGTCTTCAGAACAGCTGTCAAATCAGCAGTCCTCCCCTTGATTATGGCAGGCTGTACTGAACTAGACTGAGAGATACACAGTATTTATCCTGTACGAATAGCAACTTACTCAAACTCAAAAATTAAATATGCTAATGTTTTGGGATATTGAATTTTTTTTTCATGAGCAGTAAGCTTTAATCATTGAAATTAAAACAAACACACAAAAAGGCTTGAAATATTTAACTTTATGTGTTTACTTTATAAAATGATTTACAAAATATTAAAATTGATTGAGATGGACTATTCACTTATTATATATACACTAATCAGCTATAAAATTATGACCACTGATAGGCAAGTTTGATTCACACAGAGGCCCCACCCCAGGGGCCCTGCGGACCATAGCTACATACACTTACACTGCATTGCTACCAGTTATTAGAGTAATCCTAAAAATAATCACCTTTTTAATGTGGAATATGACACAATAAATGTAGAATAACAGTAAGGCAGTGCTGCATGAGCTACAAAGTATGGTCCATGGATATGGTATAATGTACCAGTAGTGTTAACATTTTATCAGACACACAAGGGAAAATAACAGTATTAAACTGTAAATGGTACAGAACTGTTATTCAAGTGGTTTGAATACAGTATCATACTATATTACAGAAATGATTTAAAGTGTAGCTTGACATTTGAGTGCAACAAAATTATTGCATGTCCCAGTAAAAGGCCTGGCTTACATGTTAAACCTAATTTCAACATTTAGGAAAAAAAGAGTCTTGAGTGTCTGAACAATGCAAATGGTACACATTTTTTACAGCAGAACTCCTGAATTTTCCCCATGGATGGAGAGCAAATTTGATGAGCAGTTATGAGAGCGAGAAAGCAAATGAGCTGTGTGTAGGGGGGTGCTATATCTGTCCTGAGTTGTCAGTGTAAGCTGTTAACTATATGAATTATCCTACAGTCTGGCCATAGTCTGAGCTAGAACATTTGTGACAAAAGGTCACAAAAGGTCATTGGCTGTTTCTGCTAATTTGTAAAAGCACACTAAGTTAAATATTAACAAATTTGTCTGTATTTGTGATGTGGGTAACATAAATAGCAGGCCAAGAATGCTATTGGACAGAATGTTTTCAGCTGCTTGTCCCCATGTCCTCGGGAAGACCTGTTTCATTGGTAGAATGGTACCTGGGTGCTTCTTAAATGAGATCCCAAGCCACCCAGGCAGGCATTATACAGTAGCAAGCCATTTCTTCTGCTTGAGAGGAATTTAAAACTTTTTACAAAAATGATCTCATAGCACATTGTCCTGAAAATCAAGCAAGCATTTAGTGCATTTTTTTAATGTATATCCCAAATCCAGAAAGTAATTTATTCCTAAAAGCAATACAGCACTTTTATATGTCGTGAATAAAACAGAATGGGAAAAAATAATCAGCAATGGGATGGTGTGATACAATCCAATGTAAAGTAGAAATTGATCATTATAAGGATTATATCGCATATAGTGCCCAATTAAACAAAAATGCATTTGTTTAACTTCTGCGTATATCTTTTGTGTTATTGGTCTCCCCAGCACAGTGTGATCAAAGAACTCCAATAGCCATAACACTAAAACACCTGCCAAAGAGTGTATAGGCCGCCTTGTGCAACTAAACCAGCTCTGATTATTCAGGCACGAACTCCACAAAACTTCTTAATGTGTATTATGGTATTTGGCACCGAGTTGCTAACAGCATATATTTTAAAGTATTTTTTTTACAGTAACTGAATCTAACTGTTTGAACTCAAAATCCAAACAAATGTACCAATTACTTCAGTGCTGATCCCTGATCCCTACTGTCCCAAGTTTATTAGAGAACATAACACAAGTTTATTTAGATTGAAAAAAGCTTCTTTGGACCACTTCTGTTAGGTAAAAACGGTGCGTATCAGGAACATCCCATAAGCCGTTACACTGATGCTCTAATGCAGTTGTCTAGCCATTAATATTTGGCACTAGTAAGATTCGCCCTTACACTTGCCCAGTTTTCCTGCTTCCAAAACTTTAAGAACTGATTGTTCCCTTACTGACAGTATATCCCACCGTTTGATTGTGCCATTGTAACGGGATGGTCAGTGTTATTCATTTCACCTGTTAGGTTTTATGGCTTATCGGTGGATGTCAATCAGGCCCCATGCTCTGGACGCAGCCCTGTCCAGTCTAGTACCTGTAGTCTATGTATTGTTGGGAGCAATTGGATTTTTCCAAGGTCTAAATTCAGTCTTATATGACAAGAGGAGTTATGTCAGGATGTGGCTTTCACTCTGTTCTGGGTGCTTCTGTCATAGACTTCACAATGAAAATAGATTGACCAAATCAGTGTAGGACTTGTGTAGCAAACAGAGGATTTTTATTATTCTCTGCCCTGTAAGCGGTCTGCTTTTCTAGCTGTCGAACAGATCCAAACCTTCTGGCCTACTTGCCCACACTAGATGTGTGTGTATGCTGCGTGCGTAGAGGTATACACACACCTCTAGTGTGGGCAAGTCAATTTTTATATTGCACTTTACACTTCCACGTGTGTGTCAACTTGTCCGTCTGCACTTTTGCCTGAATGGCTAGAGATGGTACAAACAGACAAACAGAGTCTGCTGAGATACTTTACTGAAAGGCCAGAAGGTTTGGATCTGTTCGACAGCTAGAACAGCAGACCACTTACAGGGCAGAGAATAAATAAAAAAAAATCCTCTGTTTGCTACACAAGTCCTACACTGAAATAAATGTGTAATATAGAAGAAAAGGGGTAAAGCTTATGTTCAGATATTGGACACATAAGAACATACACATCATATTACACAATACAAAAGCTGCATAAATTATTGAAAGTTATTATACAGTCAAATACCTCTAAAATGGACAGATATAAGAGTCTCTATGTGGGTTGAAAACTAGCTGGTAGAAAACTAGGTATTATATTATTACATAGCTTTATATCACTTACACTGCACTGCTACCAGTTATTAGAGTAATCTTAAAAAATCTTTTTAAAAAATCACCTTTTTAATGTAAAATATGACAAAAATTTAGTATAACAGTATAGCAGTTCTGCTTTAGCTACAAAGTATGGTCCAAAAAAAAAAAATTATATATATATATATATATATATATGTTTGTTTATTCGGGTTGTGGATACGCCCCACCCTGGACATATAACCATCATTTCTATGGCAGTTATTAAGGGGTTATGTTTCCTGCATTACGCCTGATTGTCATTGACATGTTATGGGCAATTTGGAAACACCAGTTAGCCAAATCTCCATGTCTTTGGACTGTGGGAAACCGGAGTACCCGGAGGAAATCCACCAAGCATGGGGGAGAACATGCTAAATTCCATACACACAGACCCGAGACGGGAATCAAACGCAGTGCTAACATTCCTAACCACTAAGCCACCGTGCCGCTCACACACACACACACACACACACACACACACACACACACACACACACACACACACACACGCATATATATATATATATATATATATATATATATATATATATATATATATATATATATTATATATATATATATATATATATATATATATATATATTCAGTGTGTGTGTGTGTTTTTGTTTGTTTGTGTGTGTATTCATGTTTATGTGTGTAGATAAATTAAGAGGCTCAAAATTGGTGTGGACAGGGGAATTAGCAAAATGGGAAATGATACAGAATTCTCAGTGGATGTAATTAAACGCATACTTTCCTGACCACCCCCAAAGGTTGAACTAATCATAAGAGTAATAATGAGAAGATGAAGGAGAGCGTGTGCTTCTGATTCTGTGTTTATGTTTAGAGTTTTCTACATAATCAGCAGCACAGTGATGAGTGCAGCCTACGGAATCAAAACAGTAATGACCAATCAGTGCTCAACTTGAACGGTATGTGTGTGCGTGTGTGTGTGTGTGTGTGTGTTTTTTTTCCAAACGTCTTGATGCGTGGATTATTTTTGACAGCCAGGATGGCATTTTTGTCAGAGGGGTGCTTCCTCTGACATTCTTCCTAAACAAACCCATTTCTGGTTCATTCTCATTTTCCACGCCTGTCTATTAGACCACCATCCATCCATCCATTCACTCTCCTGGGGTTTGTTGCCTTGTGACTGTTAGTGTAGCTGGGCAAAGGAACTCCATTTGCCAAGGGTAAGTGAGGTAGAGAGAAATAGATAGATAGATAGCTTGAGAGAGAGAGAGAGTTAGCGAGAGAGAGAGAGAGAGAAGAGAAGCTCCTTCATGCCTCATTGGCTCTGTTTTCACTCACTAATTTCCCTCCTCTGTCAGCTGTCCCACATGCGTCTGGGCTTTGTTATTTCCCCTGATGCCTGTCACTCCTAAGCTTGGCTGTGACAATCTGCACCACTGCAGCACAATCCCACACTCACCCTCATATGTGATGCAGCAGCCACAGCACCGCAGACATTTTTTTTTTCCCCCAACCAGTCCTAATTCATGTGAAACGTTGCAGTAAATTCTTCAGGAAATGTGGCCATGCTATATGCCATAACATTATAAATTGAACCACCTACGTTTTAGGTTCCACTTTGTGCCTCAGCGCTTGGCTTCTCAGGGCCTCTGGAGGTTTGCTGTGGTGTCTAGCACCAGGACGTTAGCAGCAGATTCTTTTGGGTGATGTGGGTTTTGGGTGGGGCGTCCATGGATCAGACTTGTATATCTCGTGCATCCCATGGGTGCTTGATTGAATTGAGACCTGGGGTGCTTGTAGGCCAGGTTGGGAGCCCATGAGCAGTGGGATGTGGTGCATTGGGGGTTTTGGTTCCTTCCTATGGTGGCTAGCATTGACTTTTTTTGATGATTTGCTCTGCATTAGCTTTTCTGTGGGATGGGACCAAATGGGCTGGCCTTTGGTCTCTGTGAGCCTTGGGTGCCTGTGTATAGTTGGTCAACGTGCTGGTGTTAATGTTAATATATATAGGGAGAGAGAGCGAGTGTAGAGTATGTGGTTTGAGAATAGTCTGGCCTGTATTAAATACAGTTTTTAGTCTTTCTCTTCCATAATTTAAAATCATTTTGACCCAGACTCCATTTTAAGTTTTACAACATGATGCATATATTTCACCCTTGAGCTAACATCATGTTATTTATTTTTTATTTCAAAATATGATGAGGTACTGTATGCTCATTTAAATATAGACTGCCATATCTCCTCAATTTTGAGTATAAAGGTGGGCTAAAATTGCACTATACATTTACAGTAGATGCTATTTAAATGTATTGGCATTTATAGTTAGATTTTTTCTTGACAATGACATTATGTTCCCAAAGTGTAATAGTCCACTCACAGCAGTCAGTCATAACATTAGAACCATTGACGTGGAAAGGTAAATAACATTGATATCTTGTTGCAGTGGCACGTGTCAAGGGCTTAGATATATTAGGAAGCAAGTGAACAGGCAGTTCTCAAAGTTATTGCGAGGGAAGCACTTAAAATAGGCAAGCGTAAGGATCTAAGTGACTTTGACAAAGGACAAATTGTAATGGCTTGACGATTGGGTCAAAGCATCTCCAGAACACCAGGTCTTGTGGGGTGTTCCTGGTATCCATTGAGTAGTACAGCCTACTAAAAGTGGTCCAAGGAAGGTCAAATGCTGAATTGGAGACAAGGTCAGGAGCATGAAAGTTCAGTAATGTATGTGTGGAGCGAAGGCTAGCCTGTAGCACATGCTTCCTATAATAGAATGGTGTCAGAACACACAGTACAGTAAGAGGCTGCGCAGACCGGTCAGAGTGCCCAGGCTGACACCAGTACATTTCCAAAAGCACCTATAAAGAGCACGTGTGCATCAGAACTGGACCATGGGATCCATTGAGGCTCCATCTTGCAAATGACAGGACTTGAAGAATCTGTTGTTAATATCTTAGTATTATGACTGTTATGGCTGACTGGTGTATACAACACATCCCATCGAGCATGTCAAAGAGAATTAGAAAATACATTTTCTATTTTTCAATTTTCTTGTTACTTTTTCATATTTTGTATAATCCATTTTATACTGTTGATCTTAAAGTAACCTTGAGAGAAAAGGCTGAATGGTGCGCATGCTGCCAGGGTTAACTCTACATAGAAAGAAAGACAGAAAGAAAGAAAGACAGAAAGAAAGAAAGAGGAGTCTTAACTTTTAAGTTTCTCATGTCACTATCAGGAAACTAGTGAAACAGTCATATTCCATCACCTAGGCAGGCTCCAGGGAGTCTGATAGATTTTCTGTTTATCAGGCTATGCAGAGGATTGTTTAAGATGAGAAGAATTAAAAGCAGGAGGGGTGTGCATCAATTGATGCATTGATGAGGATGGACGAATATTATAGTTTTATTTAAACATCTACAAATGTAATTAATATTGAATGTAAACTCTTCTAAGTGATTAGTTATCAAATGTCATCAGAGTTTTGCCCTTGTCAATGTCCAGGTCCTTCCACTTGCCCATTTTTCCTGCTTTCATCATATCAACTTTGACGACTGACTGTTGATTTGCTACCTAATATATGCCACCACGTGATAGTTTCCATTGTAACAAGATAATCAATGTTATTTACTTCATCTGTCAATGGTTTTAGTGTTTCTGCTGGTCAGTGGATTTTGGATTGTGTATTAAATTGGACAGGAATGCCCAGCTCTAGCTGATAATGTCGACAGGTTAATTATATGAAGTAGCGCCAGCAGAGCGTAACCTATCAGACGGGTAGGAATTAAAGCAGGAGCAGGACGAGGTACTGCAGTGAGTTTAACTGTGAAAGAATAGCTGCAGTAAAGCCTTCACATACTCATCACCTATTTTGTGTGTGTGTGTGTGTGTGTGTGTGTGTGTGTGTGTGTGTGTGTGTGTGTGTGTGTGTGTGTGTGTGTGTGTGTGTGTGTGTGTGTGTGTGTGCGGGTAGATGCCTCCAGAGGCACAGAGACGGAGGAAGGAGGAAAGAGACTGTATGTTAGACAGAGACAGAAAGACAGAATTAGATGAGTGTTTGCATGTGTGCGTGTGTGAGAGAGAAAGAGAAATAAAAAAGAGAATTACTATGTGACAGGGAAAATGAAAAAGGAATCACTATGTTCCATTCAATGATTATCACCTCTCATCCTCTGATATAGAAGAGAGGAACATCAAGTTATACACTAAATGAATAATATCTCACCGTTTTAACCAACACAAGAATAAAACATGCTGAAGCTTTCAAGCATGGCAGTAGTAAAATTCAAAATGGAAGTCATCACTCAGAGGTAGATATGCACTATACGTTAAGTTCAAGTAAACGTCTGTCTTCCTACAGTCAAATGTGGATAATGGAATGGTTAGGCGTGACTGCACAGCAATCCAGGAGAGCTTTGTTTACAAGTAAAAGAAAATGAAGAAGCTGTCTGAAGAATTCCAGACACTGCAGTCCCACCCTCAATGCTGAGTTGTGACTCAGGCAAGCACTGACAACAGCAGATGGAAGAGGAAAAGAAGTGTAATTGGAAAACAGATTTCAGTTTGTCAAGCATTTGTTAAGTCCATGGATCATGCCACTGATACTTATTGTTATTAGCCTGCAATTACAATACGTGATTTGTATTGAGATAACCTGTTATTGCTTGCAGTTTGTAATCTTAAAATCTAGTTGTCTGCCTATATAACTGTAGAGGTTCTGAGAAGTAAATTTGATTTTACACGTTGGACCATTTACATTGAAATGACCGAGAAACAAATTCTAACAAAGTTTAGTTATGCTTCCGATTATTTGGCTTCTTGAAGACCTGTATATCTTTTTGCAAAACCAGTTTCTAACCATAGAACTAAGATATGTGGCTTTGCTTCTAGACAGTGGCACTCGGTAAATCCCAGAATTTGAACTTTGAGCCTTCTAGTTGAGCCGAATATGGAAAGACTATGCTGCAATGTCCTGATTATGTCATTTCCAGTCAAGTCAAGTAGGCTTTTATTGTCATTTCAACCATATACAGTTTAGTATACGGTGAAACTAAACAACGTTCCTTCACGACCAAGGAGCTACATACAACATAAATTAACAATATAAATTAACAAAACTAACTACAGTAGCTAACTAATTAGCTGACTAGCCGAGACAAGCAAGATTGACATTTTTAAATTAACAGAAAACTAAGTCCTATACAAAGAGTCTACACAAAGTACAGAGTGACAACATCACAACATGACACATTTCAATACTTCGTGGTGATGGGGTAATGAGTTGAGATAGGGAGGAGAAACTGTAAAAAGTAAAAATTTCTTGTAAGTATAAGCGAAGATAGAAAGGAGTTTTGTGCAAATAACAAGAAATAAATATTGTGCAAAAGAGCAATTACAGGTTGGTATTTGGTAATTGTTAAATGGTTGTTGATCAATGTGTTTGTTCATGTCTATCAGTTCAGTTCCAATGTTATAAGGAGTGATTGTGTGTGTTTGTGTTTATCAGTCCAGTACCTTTTTGTTGAGGAGACGGATGGCTTGTATAAAGAGGCTATTGCACAGTCTGTGAATATGCCCGAATGTTTCTGTACCTTTTTCCAGATGGCAGGAGAGTGAAGAGTGGGTGAGAGGGGTGTGTCCGATCAGCCATAATGCTGGTGGCTTTGTGGATGCAGCATGTGGTGTAGATGCCTTTGATAGAGGAAAGAGAGACCACGATGATCTTCTCAGTTGTCATCACTAACCGCTGTAGGGTCATGTGGTCCAAGATGGCACAATTCCCAAACCAGACAGTGATGGAGCTGCTCAGAATGCTCTCGATAGTCTCTTTGTAGAAAGTGGTAAGGATCGGTGGTGGAAGCTGGGCCTTCCTCAGCCTTGTCAGGAAGAAAATATGTTGTTGTGCTTACTTGTGCAAGGAGCTGGTGTTGAGAGACCAGGTGAGATTCTCCTTCAGGTGGACACCCATGAATTTGGTGCTGTTGACATTCTCCACAGAGGAACCGTTGATGTTCAGCAGAGAATGGTCACTCTGTGTCCTCCTGAAGTCAACAACCATCTATTTTGTTTTAGCAACAGGACAGGTTGTTGCCTTTACACCATTCCGTTCGCCTCTGTATCCACTTCCTCTCTGTATGCTGATTCGTCGTCCTTGCTGATGAGCCCCACCACAGTCGTGTCATCAGCAAACTTGATGACGTGGTTGGATCTGTGCGTCGCTACACAGTCGTGACTCAGCAATATGAACGGCAGGGGACTGAGCACACAGCCCTGGGGGGCCCCAGTACTCAGTGTGGTGGTGCTGGAGGTGCAATTCCCGATCCGCATTGACTGAGTCTTGACCAGTCAGAAAGTCCAGGGTCCAGTTACAGAGGGAGGTGTTTAGGCCAAACAGGCTCAGCTTCCAGATCGGCTGTTGGTGATGGTAGTATTGAATGCTGAACTGAAGTCTATGTACAGCATTCAAATGTAGGTGACCTTCTTGTCTAGGTATGTAAAGGGCCAGATGGAGTGTGGTGGAGATGGAGTCATCTGTTGAACGATTAGGACGATACGCAAACTGCAGTGGGTCCAGTGAGGGGGGCAGCAGGGTCTCATGACGAGCTGCTCGAAGCACTTCATAATGATGGGTGTGAGTGCAACAGGACGGCAGGCATTGAAACAAGACACAGAATACTTCTTCAGCACAGGGACGATGGTGGTGGACCTCATGTGGATTACAGTATGTCGGTTGACTCTTCGTAGTTTTTCTCACATTAGCCGTGATGAGACACAGCACCTGGTTGCTCGACATTATGTTGTTCTGCATGTCGGACCAAGCATAGAAGCTGTCTAGCACATCTGGAAGGGAGCTGTAACTGTAACAGACAGGTAATGATGTCCTGTATTTGGTGATGGCTTGTATGCCCTGCCACATGCGCCGTGTCACCGCTATCCCTGAAGTGGTTGTGGATTCTCTGGGTTTCTCCTGCCTGATGGCCCAGGACAGTTTGGCCCTTGCTGTTCTTAGGGTCACCTTGTCCACCTCCCTTAAGGCGGAGTTTCGGGTCTTCAGAAGTGCATGCACCTCCGCAGTAATCCATGGTTTCTGGTTGGGGCGTGAGATGATGTTCTTGGAGACAGTGATATCATCGGTGCATTTGTTGATGCAGCTGGTCACTACATGCTGGTGAAGTGGCCGTAAGTTGCAGCCTCCCTGAACATGTTCCAGTCAGTGTTTTTAAAACAGTACTGAAGAGCAGGGATGGTTCCTACTGGCCAGGTTTTCACCTCTTTCAGAATGCCTGATGAGTGGTCTGTATGCTGGAATTTGCATAACAGAGATGTGATCTGAGTAGTCCACATACTGATGGAATGTAGGTAGCACTAAAGTCCCATGTCAACTATTAACAAATCTTAGAAATGTCTTTATTGCTGGCATAGCTCTTGCATCATTCATAAATTTTGGAATTGGTCGCTGTCTCGTGATAACTCATTAATATCAACTAAGAGTAAAGCTTTTAGGACCTCCTATAGTAAATGAGAGGTTACGGGGTATGACATCAATCATGTTATTATGCAGTGAAACACAGTGAAACAAACGCAATAATATTGAAGGTAAAGCCTGACTTATTGAGTTTGTGAGGTTAAAGCTGCAGGAGTCCCATTGATCTGTAAACAGTGATGAGGCATTATACAGACTGAGATTCAGAAAGCAGGGAGACATTGTATTATCATAGAAATGAGTTCAGATCACTATGTTAGTCCTCACTGTCCTGGTGGTTACATCACGTAGAACGAAAAAGGTATCAGAAATATTGAAAGATGTGAGCATTTGTCATTTCGGGCTGCAGCTTATGCAATGAAGCACAAAAACACAGGCATACCTCTGCATAGTTGCTTGTTACCCAACAAGATAAAGGTTGAAAGGTTGTTTTGCACAACATGGTTTTATGGAAATAGCAATATGTGTCAGAGCAATATAATTTTTTGTTTTACTTATATTTTCATTACAGAAATATTATAGTTCCCTAGCAAACAAAACCCTAAACCGAGTTTATTTTTGAACATGAATTTATTTACTTATTTATTTAAAAATACATGTTGGATACAAAATCCAATATCTTTGTATTAGATCTGTCTTCCTATACATGGCAGAAGCTTTGAGATATATAACAAGTACCGACTAACAGCTTCACTTTTGGGCACAGAAGTATATTTAGACACAGTATTCCAGAATTTTTTTAATACTTTTTTTTCTTATAGTCACAATACCATAACAGATCTGTCTGTATTTTCTCAAAATTTTCTATATTAAGTCAGTTGTTCTTGTTTGTCAGAACCCAAAAACAAGTTCCTTTAGAATTTTTACTTTGTGACTATGACCTCACCATTGCCCATAAAAGGTGCCTACAATGTCATACACATTTTCTTTTCCATTTTTGTCTTGTCACTTAGTATAGCGCTCTTGTCCTTTGCTATTCTTAGCATTATTCCTCTTGTAGGTGGAGTCTCTTTCTGTCATAATCTCAAGGATGACCAGGGGATGGTTCTCTCCTCTGAGATTATTACAGCTTGATAGAGACACACTAGTGGCTACACAGTGGCTTCATAGTGGCTTCATTTCACCAACTAGCCACTGCAAAACACAGAGGTCCCTCCAAGAATTAAGCTAACTGGCTTTATTGACTCATTATAAAAATTAATTTTTTTTGTTCTTCATTATTTTAAATCTTAAAGATTTAATGTGTTTTTATGAGACTGATGTTTCATATGCCACACAGAACAGATGCGATGTGAGGGTTGAACAAACATAATTAGTTTCTATGTATAGTTCTGGAGCAGACTATGCATCTGCTTTCTTTTTTGTGTTGTGAACAATACTGGAGTCCTATTTATCAGTGTAAATTCCTATTTCCTATTAATTATTATAGTAATTATTAGTGAAGCTCAAACAAATTCAATGTTTTGTACTTGATATGAAAAAAAATAAATATGTAACACACATACTGAAGTGTGCATTTATTACACTTTTTACCACTGACTGTGTCCTTGTCACAAGCAACCGAGGGATGAACACAGTAGCCTTAGCAGTTAGCCTGTGTTGCGTGGACGGTAAACCCAAACGCGGAAGCAGCGCGAACAGGCAGGATAACCACGCGTTTACTCTTAGAACTCTCTTACACAAAGAGCAAGGATCTACACAAATAAACCCGCGTTCTGGCAACACACACTCAATCAAGGAAGCAACCTGAATAGGTGAGTACTCACGAAATAGTTGGTGAAGCGATAGCGAAGGCATGAATGAACTCAATGAATGAGCGATGTGAAGGGCCATCTTGTTTCCTTTTATGCTCTCTGAAAACGCGACCGCCTTACTTCCGGGTCTTCGTGCCGGTCGCGGTGCGAGTGTGCATGACAGTACCCCCCCTGTCCAGGACCGACTCTCGACGGTCCAGGGGTGGAGGATACCCGACGATGAGCTCGGGGTCAAGGATGAACCGGGCCGGAATCCAAGACCGTTCCTCGGGACCATAGCCCTCCCAGTCAACAGTATAGGCAGGACTACCCTCGATGATTCGGGGAGGGGGAGTAGGGGGAGTGGGTGGAACCATTGGTGAAGTGATGAAGGGTTTGAGCTGGGACATGTGGAATATCGGGTGGATCCGGAGCGCCGCAGGCAGCTGGAGCCGGTAGGTGACAGGATTGACACGGAGGGTGATGCGATATGGACAGATGAATCTGGGTGAAAGCTTTTTGGACTCCGTGCGGAGGTGTAGATTTTTCGTGGACAGCCACACCTTGTCACCTGTGCGGAACATTTGTCCCGGAGGGTGTCGACGGCGATGTTGTATGGTGTAGCGGGTGTTTGCGCGCTGGATGGCCTTCTTGGCTTGAATCCAGGACCGTCGACACCTTCGGACCAACTGTTGGGCCGAGGGTACTTCAACATCGAACATCGGAGGTTGGAAACCCTGGCATACCTCAAATGGACTCAGCTTCGTGGCGGAGGAAACATGGAGGTTGTGTGAGAGTTCCGCCCAAATGAGGTAGCGAGCCCAGGAGCGCTGGCGGTCGGCAACGAAACATCTTAGGTAGCGCTCCAGTTGTTGGTTGGCCCGTTCCGTCTGACCATTCGTTTGGGGGTGGTAGCCCGAGGAGAGACTGCTGGTAGAATCGATCAGACGGTAGAAGGCCTTCCAGAACCGTGCAGTGAACTGGGGCCCCCTGTCCGAGACGATGTCCTTAGGGAACCCATGCAGACGGACTACGTGCTCTAATATCAGCTCGGCTGTACTTTTAGCTGACGGGAGTCCGGTGAGGGCCACCAGGTGCACAGCTTTGGAGAACCGATCCACTATGGTCATGATGACGTTTTTCCCTTCGGATGCCGGCAGGCCCGTGATGAAGTCAAGGGCAATGTGCGTCCAAGGTCGACGGGGGACTGGGAGTGGTTGGAGTTCCCCTGGTGTTGGTTGATTGGAGGTCTTGGCCCTGGCGCACACTGGGCACGCCCGAACGAACTCCTCGACGTCCTTGGCCATTGCGGGCCACCAGAAAGCGCGCTGGATGTATTTGAGGGTGCGCTGCGTGCCTGGGTGCCCCGACAGCGGCGAGGAGTGACCCCATTTGATGCCGTCGGCCTTGATGTTCCTGGGTACAAAGAGTCGTCCAGGCAGGGCCCCTGCCGGTTTGGTCTCCGTGGCCTGTGCCTGGCGAACCCTCGTCTCCAGTTCCCAACGGAGCGGGGCGATGACTCTGGAAGGTGGCAGGACAGACGCGGGGTCCGCCCGGGGGACGTCCCCCTCATGTTGTCGGGAGAGGGCATCGGCTTTGATGTTCTTTGACCCCGGGCGATAGGATAGGTGGAAATCAAAAGACTCGAAAAATAGAGCCCACCTCTCCTGCCTGGGGTTGAGTTGTTTTAGGTTCTTGGTGGTAAGGTTGGTTTTGGTGGTCGGTCCAGACGATAAATGGTTCGCCCTGGAGCCAGTGTCGCCATTCTTCCAAAGCCCACTTTATGGCCAGCAGCTCACGGCCCCCTACCCCGTATCGCTGCTGAGTGGGGTCAAATTTTTTGGAGAAGAAACTACAAGGGTGTAGTTTCTGGTCTGGACCCCGCTGGGAGAGAACAGCCCCAGTGCCCACCTCTGAGGCGTCCACCTCCACAACAAATTGTTGGTCGGCATCTGGATGGAGGAGAATTGGAGCGGTGGTGAATAGATGGCAGAGTTTGGAGAATGCGCTGATGGCAGTGGAGTCGAGTTGGAAGGGATGAGATGAGGGGCGAGTTAGTGCGGTTAGGGGTGCTGCGACTGTACTGTAGCCCCGGATAAAGCGACGATAGAAGTTCGCAAACCCGGAACTGGAGGACCGTTGAAGCTTGAGAGTCTTGGGTAGGGGCCAATGACGTACAACCTCAAGCTTCTGTGGGTCCATGACCACACCCTGGGATGAGATGACAAAGCCCAGGAACGTGGTGGAGCGCTTATGAAAAGCGCACTTCTCCAACTTACAGTACAGTCGGTGGGCGAGCAATCTCTTAAGGACGGCCCTGACGTGTCGGATGTGTTCTTCGGCGGTGCGTGAGTAGATGAGTATATCGTCTAGGTAGACAAATACCCATTTTCCCAACATGTCCCGGAGAACATCGTTCATAAACTGCTGGAAAGCTGCAGGGGCATTACAGAGTCCGAAGGGGGTAATAAGGCTTTCGTAATGTCCATTAGGGGTGATGAAGGCTGTCTTCCACTCATCGCCCTCTCTGATACGCACCAAGTTGTAGGCGCTCCGGAGGTCCAACTTTGTAAAAATGGTGGCACCAGAGAGGGCGTCCAGGGCTGAGTTGGTAAGAGGCAGCGGGTGTCGGTTTTTTATGGTGATGTTATTCAGCCCCCGATATTCAACACAAGGACGTAATTCGCCCGAACTCTTCTTTACGAAGAAAAATCCCGCGGCGGCGGGCGAGGAAGAGGGTCGGATGGTACCCTGATGGAGAGCGGAGGACACAATCTCCTCCATCGCCTGCGTCTCGGTGGAAGAGAGAGAGTATAGACGGCCGCGGGGTGGAGTGGAACCTGGCTGGATCTCAATAGCCAGGTCGTAGGGGCGATGCGGAGGAAGATGGTCGGCACGTCTCTTACGAAAGACCTCAGCCAGGTCTCGATATGCATGAGGGATGGCGTTGGTGTCAACATCGAGGGCCTCTGACTCCCTTGAGCACGTTCCAGCCGGCGTTTGTAGGCAGAGTTCGAGGCAGGTCGGACCCCATTGCAGGATCCGGTTTTGAGACCATGAGATGAGAGGGTCATGCTGCAATAACCAGGGGTATCCTAAGATGATGGGAAATGGAGGTGAGATGAAAGCGGATTTCTTCTTGGTGTTGGTCAATGGTGAGGGTGATGGGCCGAGTCTGGGTGGTGATAGGGCTGGAGGAAAGGGGCCGACCATCGACGGATGTCACTCGAACTGGCTGGGATAACGCCTCAGTCTCCACCCCCAATCTCTTGGCATAGGAGGAGTCAATAAAGTTTCCAGCAGCCCCGGAGTCGATGAACGCGGAACTTTTGACTCGTCTGTGGGCAAATTGGAGGTGTACCTGAACCATGAGACGCGAGATGCTGGGTGTGGTGGCGGCGAGATGGAGGTGACTCGGTGAGCTGCCCCCCTGACTCACCGGGCCTGATCGTTTCCCGGGCGTGAAGGGCATATAGCTCTATGGTGTGCCGCTGACCCACAATAGGCGTAGAGTCCCTCCCTGAAACATCGTTCTTGCTCTGCAGGGTTCAAGGAGGCGCGTCCTAGTTGCATGGGTTCCCCGGCCCCCGTGTCAACCACGGCGGGAGGTGGAGACCCGGCAGACGCCCTAGTGGTGGTGGTGAAAGCTGGTGATCGGGGCGTGGAATGTGAAAAAAGGGGCGTGATGGGCGGCAGGGTTCAGGGGGCTGGCTTCGGATGAGCGAGCAGGCGCTGGTCAATCCGGAGGGCAAGCTGGACCAAACCCTCCAGTGTAGCCGGATGCTCTCGTCCGGCGAGCTCGTCCTTGATGCGAGAAGCCAGTCCTTCATAGTAAGCCGTCCGGAGGGCGGCGTCCCCCCAGGTGGTCTGCACGGCGAGGGTACGGAAATCCGCGGTGTACCGGCTCACGGACGACCCACCCTGCCGCAGATGGTACAATTTGCTGTCGGTCTCTACCTCAGCAGCAGGATGTTCGAAGGTCAGTTTGAGTTGGCGGGTGAATTCTCCGTATGAATAGGCTGTGTCTGAATCTGACCTGAGAACCGCCGTGGCCCACTCAGCTGCCTGCCCGGATAGCAATGAGACGAGAAGTGCAACGCGCAGTCGGTCTGTGGAGTACCTGGTGGAATTGAACTCAAACACAAGATCTAATGCTGTTAAAAACACACTGCACTTCCCATCTGTGCCATCCCACTTATCTGGTAAAGCAATGAAAATGTCAGAGGGGGGTGGGGGGGGGCGTGGCAACAGCCGACTGAACAGCCGCCTCGCGGAGGGTCACGTTCTCCTGCCGCAGCTCCGCCACCTCGCGGCGCAAAACCGCGACGTCTTGGAGCTCCTTTCGGAGGGACACAACTTCACCACGGAGCAAATTGATCAGCTCGGCATGCTGGTCAACCACAGCGCAGAGGCGAGCAAACTCCGCTGGGTTTACTGCTTTGGGCTCAGTCATTCTGTCACAAGCAACCGAGGGATGAACACAGTAGCCTTAGCAGTTAGCCCGTGTTGCGTGGACGGTAAACCCTAACGCGGAAGCAGCGCGAGCAGGCAGGATAACCACGCGTTTACTCTTAGAACTCTCTTACACAAAGAGCAAGGATCTACACAAATAAACCCGCGTTCTGGCAACACACACTTAATCAAGGAAGCAACCTGAATAGGTGAGTACTCACGAAATAGTTGGTGAAGCGATAGCAAAGGCATGAATGAACTCAATGACTGAGCGATGTGAAGCGCCATCTTGTTTCCTTTTATGCTCTCTGAAAGCGCGACCGTCTTACTTCCGGGTCTTCGTCCCGGTCGCGGTGCGAGTGTGCATGACAGTCCTCAACTTTTGAATTTCAACACCGTCTGTAAAGAGATTGAAACTGCTGCTCGCTCACCCACTGGCAGCCAAATTGGACCAACATTACAAAAGCAAAAAAAAAAAAAAACATAGCCTAATTTTCACTTTTTTTTTCACTTTTTTTTTTTTCACTTTACCCTAGTTTTATGTAAAATGTCCTATGTATAGTAATACACTGCATGGTCTGCTTGGTCATAAACCTGGCTAGCTTGCGTGCCACATTTCATGAATCAGTAGTCTCACAATCCAAAACACCCTCAGTGGTGTGAGTCTTCAGCTTGTGTTAGGCTGTTATTGCCATTCAGATCTTTCTCACTGCCAAGGTTCTTCAACCTTATTCAAACATCTACCATCCCTTTCTCTGTCCCCAAGCAAGGGGAGAAACTTAAGTAACAAAAAAAAAAAAACTCATTTCTAATGAATATTTAGTTATTACATTGAAAATGATTAACAGGTCAAGTCAATATAAAATCAAAAATACAAAAACACTCTTACTTTTTAAATGCCTATGTGAGAATTAAAAAACGTACATGTAAATGATCTCATTATTGTTTAATTTAAAACCCTGTTTTTTTCTGTTGTTAAAAACAAAAAATAATTGGCAACAGTGAATCAGAAGAGAGGGCGGGGGAGGGGGGGGGGTATACTGTGACCCACTCTGGCAGACCTGTAATAGTCATAGTCACAGTCATAGTCAGATGTAGAGAGGATACAAGCCAATGCTAGTGACAGCTACTGTTAGCAAGCTAAGTAAAATACAGGTCTCCTTCATCACCCTCCTAGATTTTCAATCTCATTACTTTTATTTTACAATGCTGGGTAGAACAAACAAGCTAGCTAATACTCTCATTCTCTATACCAGAAGGGGGTACACCCTGGCCCGGGTGCCAATCCATCATAAGCTGCCTAATATTAGCTTGGTATCTAAAATGTAACATTTTGCTGGAACTGAGAGCTGAGAGAGATTGCTGTTTTGAAATTTTGCTATGCGTTGTGTAACACTAAGGTAATGACAATAATGTTGAATAGACCCTTTGAATTTTAAATATGTAGGCAATATGCCCCAAAATAACCTACCTTAAGTAGTGTATCAATTTTGGACAAATTCCTAACTGGTGTATTTACTTTTTAAATAAGTCATTTAGCATTTCATATGCAGTTTGGAGCAAGGCTGCGAATTACTCCTCCTTTTATTACACCATTTATTGTAGTTACATGTCACATATCAGGAAATTTATAAAACATCCTTACGTTTATGATCCTTAATTTTCAGTTTCATATATAGACTAGAGTGATGCATTTCCAGAGCTCTTGAAAGTACTTAAAAACTGATTAAGGGCTTTCAAAGACAGTTTTAGAACATTCACACAGAAGGGATATAAATTACACACATGAATGCTGTGAAGTATTGAAAAACATCAAAAAGGTATCCTAACATTAAAGAAGGGTTTCACAAGGAATCCATAATTTAATAAGATGCATTACAATGAAGAAATTTTAGAGGAGTGTACCCAATATTCTCAGTGCATCCAAAATCATCCAGCAGTGAAACCATGTCCATTTACCATGCGTTATTATGTCCATGTGACATGGTAAAAATTATGACTTACTTTCCTTTCTGTTTTATTAGAGTATAGTTCAGCAATATCAACAGGTAATGGGTAACTAAAAACATTATACCAGGGCCGGACTGGGCCCAGGGATCCTGCTGTATCAGTATCAATTTTATTTACCAGGTATGCTCAATTTTATTTTTCACACATGCAAATTTGTCATGCTGAAAGCCAATGAAACCAAGTGAATAATTGCTTATATATTAGGAAAAAAGGAATGATGTAAAAATAGTTTAATGAGGAAGCCTTCCTGAAATACGATATTAGAATATGCTAATTAGGGCACAAAATAGAGAATCGGTATTCTACTACTACAGCTATTATTATTATTATTACTACTACTACTACTACTACTACTACTACTACTACTACTAATAATAATAATAATAATAATAATAATATATGGTGCTGTAGAGACGGAGTTAAGGTTGAGTGGAGGTTGGCCCCACCACTGTTGGGACCTTGGGCAAGACCCTTAACCCTAAGCCCAGGCATGTATTGGTGGTCCCAGCCTGGTTAGCAAAAAGGGCATCCAGATCTTATGTATCGAATGATCCTTAAGACAGAGGGGACAAAATCAAAGGGGAAAAAATATACGAGAATAGGTATATACAGTATGTGCAAACTTTTAGAAACCATATACAATAGACAGTACAGTATGTCCAACAATACTGGTAGTGAAAATATATGATACTGTACTGTGAGAATCAATACATTATTGCACAGATGATATATTTATGAAGAATTGGGCAGAATGATATGGTTCTGTGCTACAGTGGAGCTGATTCTGGGTTTAAGGCTATTAAACCTTTTTGCAAAATAATTGCATCATGTTTGCCAAAAGGAGCAGGCCCTGACTCTACAGCTGCTTTTTATTGTTTTCAACTCTCTTTTATTTTATAGTCAATTCAAGCAGATCTTTATTGTCATCACAGCTGTATACAATGCGCAGTACACAGAAGAAATAGGCCTAAATTTTCTGCTGATCCCAAGGTACAAGATACATGTATAACATTCTCAGTGTATGTACGTACTTATTACACTACTTCTATTGGAATGGTTAGTCGAATAGCCGGGAATGCACTTAATAGTAAAATCTAGAACTCCTACAAACCCCTACAATTAGAATTGGATCTAAGTACAGTATAGGAACCATTCCTACCCCTTGAGAGACATTTAAAGAATCCTGTTTTCAGAGAGTGGTAGCTTCTGAATATTGCAAATTTGTTTCATATACTGTATATTTGCTGCTGTTAATGGTCTTATCCAGATCTTGGAGAATCTATTGTATCTGGTAATAAGAACACCATTAACATATTGATAACAGTTGTTGATAACAACCATTGATAACACTTGTTTTGTGATTTGAATTTCCAAAAAGTATTAACTAGAAAAACAGAAAGTTGCCCTTAAGGTTATTTTCCAAAAATGTGGAACTGTGATGAATATTTCTGTGCCTGCATTAGACAATAAGGAATGTGTGTGCTATGCATTGTCACTATTTTGATCAAGCAAATATATTGGTTATTATTTTAGAAATGCAAGAAAAATGTTACATAAAATA
Source organism: Clarias fuscus (assembly GCA_030347435.1). Lineage (NCBI taxonomy): Eukaryota > Metazoa > Chordata > Actinopteri > Siluriformes > Clariidae > Clarias > Clarias fuscus. The sequence goes on from CM059220.1 coordinate 15,673,634, forward strand.
TGCGAAAAAATGTGCTTGTCAATGCATAATAATATACATAACACCATGAAATGAGCCTGTCACTCGGTCTCTGTGGTGGAACTGATTACAGTGTGCACTTATGTAGAGTGAATCACTTATGTCCAAATAGTTCCTGGAAATGCATATTTATATACATTTTTTCACATTAAAAATATGCTACTGAGTTTTTAGTATAACTGTTTGCTTGTTTATTCTATTCTGTGTACATATTTGGCATTTGAAAAAGAGATCTTGTTCAGTAGTATACATGCACTGAAAAAAACTGCATGCATACATGCAGTTTTCTCTTACAATAACTTGGCTTGTAAATCACAGTCTGCTGGATAATGAACATATCAGGCAGAAAGAGACAGAGAGAGAAATATCTGCGGCTCTGCAGTATGCTTCCTGTTCTCCTCTGCTATGTTCAGTTCTCCCCGTCTCTTTCTGAATATGTTAGCGGTACTAGTGTGCACACAAAGCAGGCATGAATTAGCAGGGCACCCAGGTTAAATGTGATCATCCACCTAGAGCTTTAGAGACTCTAAGACCCAGAGATTGTAACAGCCACTCCAGGAAGGACACAGCATGACCCCTCACTTGTTCCGAGTGTGTCGGTGTGATTGGGTCTGATGCTCATGTGAGAGGGGAATCTGAGACGCAGGCTTGTAATCCTGTTTGCTGCAGTTCCAGGGATCTTGTGTACCTAATGTTTGTTTGTTTGAATAAAGCCGTTGTGTGAGGCGAAGCACATTGGTGCATATTGACAAAAAGATTAGATACTCTACACATCCACATATTTCTCCTCGACAGTCTTTCAGAAAAGGAGTCTGCCACTGATCTTAGCTGTCTAAAGGAAAAGTGAAAGTCATTCTTTACGTTTACTTTTTTTTTCTTTCCTTTTTTCTCCGTGCTTGGAAAAATAAAAAAGGATAGAGGGTCATTCACAGTGTCATTTTTTGGGTCAAGCCACTGGCATATGTTAGTGGGTCCTAATGTATGTTCTCAGTGTAGTTAGCCTTGAGCCTTATGCTGGGAGCACAGCCAAGAGACACTAAGCGAGACAGTGTGATTGGCATACAGATGCCCAAAGCTGTATCCATACACACTGAAGGAATACTTCATCCAGAGCACTTAATGTTCTTTCACATAAACCCGCTATGACCTAGACATCTGCATGCATACTAGAGATCTAACCAAATGCATTATTCAGATTGAACAGACAATATGATCCAATACAGATAATAAAGCTCGAAATACAGATATGAATCGGAAATGCACTCTTTTTTTTTTTTTAGGACCCTAGGCTAAGGAGTGACAGGAATCCCATGGGATACAACAGAATAAAATTGCACAAAATGGTGAAAATTCACTTGAATTCGCTAAAATGAAAAATCTCTATCAATGTGCTGAAGTCAATTTTTTACCTCTTACCACAGAGTGCTACCTGGGTTGAGACAGAAGATTGGAGTATATATATATATATATATATATATATATATATATATATATATAGTTAGTTAGTTAGTTACATTCATGAATTATTCATTTCATCATTATTTTATTCATTTAGTAAAGGACAAAGAAATCAACATTTTTTTTGGATGACAGAGTAGACTGATTATCATATTTTAACATAATACCACTTCATATTTTCCTCACCATCATCTTTTTCCCCATCACATGTCCTTCATCTTATCTCATCCATTTCAGTTAGCTTTCATATTATTTTTTATACTAAAATATCTTGCCCTTGTCTGTCTTGGCTGATTCTCCAAAAATGGACGTAATCCACTGCAAGAGCTATTAAGGGCAAAGGCCAAGTATGTATATATAAAAATGTTCACTAACATGACCTGTAAGCATCCTTACTAATTTTCTTATCCAGGTTAAATATATTCACACTTTTTTTTTAGCCCCATATTCCCCTCTGGGGTATTTTTTTAGTACGAACAGTTTGACAGCAAAATATGATATACTTTTGCTCATGTTGGCAAATTATTATCCTCTGGCACACAAGGGTGTCTACGTATAGCAAAAAGTTTAATAATAATAAAAAAAACTTAAACTTTCTTTGAGAAAGTTATATATATAAGTCTGACTTTAAAGCCAAACCTTTACTCCTGTAAAGCCAATTGTATGGTTTCTTTCTGTTGTAGAATACTAGCTGTGCAATTCAGTTGTTGCAGTGATGGTTTGCATTCTTTTGCTGCAATTGCTGTCACGCCATCATAATGGCTATATTATATTTATTACTATAGTACTAAATTACAGGTATGCATTGCTTAATGTCCACAATATATTCTGAGAAATAGGACATTATGAAATTTTATAGTTGTGCAATCACCATATTATAAACTTAAAGTTGTGGTGGATACTGTAGTTTAAGCTTTACTATAAGGCTAGTTTTCTAATGCAACTCAATGCATTTGGGAGAAATGATGCAATGACTTTCAGTGATATTGTCTAAAGAATATTAATCACAGATAGAATGTAACACCATTCTGTAGACATGTGAACTTTGTGTACAAGACACATGGGTTACAAGTTGCACACTGTTTTCTGCGTCTCCTTTTGTCCTCTACTCTTGTTTTGTACAGCGATTTCTGAACTACAGTATGTTATAATCTTCTGGGACTACAGGTCCCATAAGATGCACAATAAGATGCAGGTCCCATAAGATGCACAAATGCACTTTATTCTGTGTATACAGTACCTGTACTATGATGTAAGTGCTGTAGCCAAGTACCAAAGTGAAGCTACAACTGGTATATATATATATATATATATATATATATATATATATATATATATATATATAGAGAGAGAGAGAGAGAGAGAGAGAGAGGCTGCAGATGCTTTAAACTAAAGTTTTTTATGTTAGTTACAGTATAAAGGTTCTCGTGATCTTCAACAATCGTTGTCGTTAAGGAGGTTTTGTGTGCAGCAAAACTCACACTTTTTTGTCCTCCATCTAATTTGCTGCCACTGCTTGTGTTTGAATCATTACAAAATCATAAAGCATGAATTTGCTATATTTTTAAATTCAACTCAGCCAGCAGATTATTGATGCTAAATTGCATACTTAAAGAAGCACAAACATAACTGCAGGTTGATTTATCCATTGTGTCTAAACAGTGGGAGATGGAGTTAAAGGAGCTTTCTGAAAAATCACATAAAGCTCACACTGATATAACCCAAACAATTTGACAAAATATTTGCCATTTGTGCTATTTAACACCCCTGTGACTCAAAGAAAACATGCACAAAATATTCACTGTCAGTTTGCAATTTTTCTTACTTAATTTGAAACTCATTTTTTCTCAGAACTGCAAACGTTTTTTTTTTTTTTTTTCCTGTCAAACTGTTCATATTCAATAACTAGGTTCCTCAGATCAGGGTCCCAGTTACACTGGGTGCGAAGCAGGAGAGTTCATCATAGATTGGACTCTATTCTATTACAAGGCACAATTCACACCTGTTTGCATGCACTTCGATAGTGGGAAGAAACCCACGCAAACACAGTGAGGATATGCGAAACTCCACATAAACAGTAACCTGAGCTCAGGATTGAAACAGCAACTCTGGAGCTGTGAGGCAGCAGTGCTACCCACTGTACCACCATGCCACTGCTGGGTGTCTCCCAGAAAAATCAAATCCAGATTAGGCTAGTCATTTGAGATAAATGCTCCCAAAAGACAATAAAATAAACATCATCTCTAAATGTAAAACACACTGGTATACCGGTGTGTAATATTTCCACCTGAGTTTCACAAACAGACCAGTTAGCATCCAAGCTTTTCCAAACCTCATGCTGAGACACCCGCCTATTATCAGCAGCATGCAAAAGCACAGAGTGCATAATTCATGGAGTGTACCCATTCAACTTATGAATAGCTGAATTTTTTTAAAGCAGAACACACAGTGGTGGCCAAAGTATTGAAACAAAAGTGAAATTCAATGTATGAATGGAATTCTTAATTCTGTAAATAATGACAATCAAGCTAAAAGAATAATTTGTTATCTTATGCAATGAAATTGCTATGTACTAAGCAATATTCAGTATGAAGTCCTTTATTCTTCAATTCTGGATCTGCCTGGGCATAAGGTAAAAAAAGATATCTGCAGTGCTCTGGTGTCACTTGCTCAATCTGTGCCTGCATAATTGCTTCTTGAAGATTATGTACAGAGATGGCTTCTCGACTGAAGCTGCATCCGTCCGCATTGTCCAACAGTCTTCTGTTGGGTTTACTGTAGGTCTGGAGATGACCCAGTCCATGGCGCCAGAAGCTGAACGCCATTGTCACATATCCGCATAGTAGTTTTTCATTAAGTAATTAGTGAAACTGTTCAGCAAGATAGACTTGGTGAAATTACCTATTTTGTAAACTATAATGCATGGCATATTTTGTCTTACTACTTTTCGCCACAATTGAACATTATATCTCTGAAATGGCATTTTGATTGTTTACAGGGAGAGAATGTCTGTGGAGCGTGAATTTTAAAAAAAAAAAAAAAAAAAGGAAAAAGACGTGATTAATTTACGTGCTCAGACAAGTATCCGAAGACTTTTCTTAAAAGTTGAAGCTGAATTTAAAATCATGTTCCATCTTTTATCTGTCTCGTGAATTAATGATTGCACATGTTTACCATTTTTCATTTGCAACAAGCAGGGAAAGAGAAAATGAGTGAATAAAACAACAGAGTAAACATTTGTGCAAACATGTCAGTATGCAATGTGTTGGCAAATAGACACATGTAAGCGTCCTGTGTTCACATGATTTGAACCCATTCTATGTTCCTGCTTTCACTCATTTTTTTGCTTTCTCTATGTCTCTGGCTCATTCCCCGTGTTTATGCTGGCTCTGCACATCCTCTTTCTCCCGTGTATCAGCCAGTGAATAAATATTTCATTGGACGTTAAATATAGCCCAGCTTTCAGTGAGCCTGAACGAGCCGGGTCTCCTCTCCGGGGCAGAAATTGAGTGGGGAGGAGAGACAGAGGGCACCGAGCTAAAGGAGACCCCCTCTGCCCTTGTAAGCTCTCACTCTTAGCCAAGGTTACTCTTGTCATATATTTACTGTATTGAATGGTCTAGTTCAAGTGTGTGTCTCTCCAGAAGTGGATATAAACTTGTCTGTGTTACTCACAGAGAGAAGTACTTCCTAAATATATGATGCTTCTATAGTTGCCTTTTCCTCTTTCATAGATATGCTTTTGATTTGGGCCCTATGATGTCCTGTAACATTATCCTCTCAGTTAGGCACACAATGAATAACGAAAATCAAACGCATAAAATATCAACATGTGCATTTATATTATTTATGATTATGGGAAGAAATGCAGTATGCCTCTTCTTTAAGCCCTCTATAATCATGGCATGAATCAGTCTAATGTATTTTGAGAGTGTGGGAGGCTCTGCCATTTGAGCAGATCAAATGAAAAACCGGCTAAATCTGCAGTCCATCAGGGAACATGGGAAGGCTAAGGGCTCCTGGGTTGCTTGGCATTTGCAGGGACATGTCATAAAAACACAGCGGTGTGTAATTGGAAACTGGTGGTACATGTTTTAGCAGCTTTATTGTGAGGATAATGTCTGCTAAAATATCAATTAATATCCCGTATCCTGTCTCATTCAGAGAGCCTTCTTCTGCATACATTTTGTGTATTAGCACTGCCGTTCTCTCCACATCAATAAGGTCCATTAGAAAATACTTTGAAGCTTATTTTACCGATGCACCTCACTTGCTTTTTCTCCAGACACAGCCAAACATCATTAAATATATATTACCGTTTAGTTGTATAGTCAACACATTATAAGGCTCTTGGAACTATTCACACATGCTCAGAAGATAATGAAGATAAAAGCACATGTCTAGTCATTTTCTCATGGTACCCTGTTTAAAAAAAAAAAGGCATTTAGATTATCTCCAAACTCTTACTGAATCTCGCCAGATAAAAAAAAAAAAACATGCCATGATGATTTCTTATACGACACAAATAGGAGGCACTGCTGCAAGAAAGCATCCTTGCCGCTTGTCAGTTATTGTGTGTGTGTGTGTGTGTGTGTGTGTGTGTGTGTGTGTGTGTGTGTGTGTGTGTGTGTGTGTGTGTGTGTGTGTGGTGGTGCGTGGTGGTGTGTGGTGGTGTGTGTGTGTGTACAGGCAGCCCATACAAACCTATAAATAAACAGGAAACATGACTAGGTGGTAAGCCTAGGATTACACTGGCAGTATGGATATTACGGCACTGGCAGAAGGCTGGAGTTTGGCCAAAGGTTCTAGTTTACCTTGCGTGCTATACTTAAACAAATAAAAATAAAAATTAGAACAAAGAAGTGGGAAGACTAACATAATCATAGCTGTTTTGAGTGAGAGAGACATTAATCTGGGCATATATTATAGATTTTTGAAAAACAAAAACATTTAGCATCATTTCATGCTAAATTTGTGGAGAACATTCACAGCAGGAAATTAGGCAAAAAGGAAAGAAAAATCACATTCTTGATGAGTTTCACAAGCAAAAAATATCAAGTAATCAACACAATCTGATCATAACGTAATGATAACAAAGTTATAGGTGTATGTTCAAAATATTCCTTGTCCCTTCTAGTACAGCATGCAGACAAGCAATGTAAGAACTGAAGATATGTTTGGTTAAAATAAACTATTAATTTAAAAAATATATAAAATGTTAATATATAGATACATGAAAAAAAAAAAAAAACACCAAGCATTGGGAGAATTACACACACAGACCTGTGACAGGAATCAAACCAGTGGACCTGGAGGTGCAAGGTTACCTTGTTAATCACTATACCACTAGGACAAGGGGCAAGGAAGCATCACTAGACAGAGTACCCGGCATCACCTCTATACTCCTTCAGGAACTATGAAGAGGCATTTTAATGAAGGTTATAGAATTGAATGCGATAGGTCTGTCTGAGCCTGGTGTTATAACTGTAAATACGAGTTATTATTGGCTTGAATTTAAAAAGCATTCATGCCTTCGCAGCTTGAAATGTCATTAGAACCTATTACCAAGCGTGGACAGTGTAGTGCCATTGTAGATCTACTAACTCCAGTTAGAAAAGAATCTTATTTTTTTTATTTTACAACCTATGAAAGCTTGCTAGACAGTTGCTTAATTAAAGCCATGTGCTGATAGCAAGCCACTGAGATCCTGTACTTAATCGATTGTGAACGTATGCTTCGATTACTTGTCTCTGGGCTAACATAAAAACGGTTAAATTGTTTTTAAATCCTCTGGAGTGCTTCCTCTGGGCTGCTAGTCTATGTCCTGAATGTCACTTCAGGTTATAAATGCACACTTTGTCCATGCAGAGCTGTCATCATCTGTAGAGGAGTCATTTCAAACCGCTGATAGGATTCAATTTACCATTACTCAAAAAGCTAAAGTGTCTTACTTTCCATCTCATTCTCCCTGATTCTAGTCAGTAGTGGCTGTGTTTCCTGGCATTTGTCTGACAAATAAGTTCTTTAATTCGCAAAAGAGGGCATACTGACATTTTCCTTACGTGGTTAACCAGTTCTCTTTCCCCTACTACTTTCCAAAATATATCTTATCAGTTATATTCCTACAATAATAATGGATGGTGCAACTCAGAAATCTAATAATAATAAGTTAATAATAATAATGATAATAATAATAATAATAAGCTTCATTTTGAAGACGTTAAAAACAGAGCCCTCTTTACAAAATGCATTGTAAATGCATATTACAAGCAGGCTTTGCCCCACCTGTTTATTTTCCAATCAGCCAAGCTACATGGAAATGAAGAGATGGACAAGTCGACTAGCCAGTGGTAAAGAGATTATTGACTTCCAGGCATTGACAGCAGGGTAGCACTCGATTCAAAACATGCTTTGTAACTCATGAATCATACAGAGTACATACACAGACTTTGGCTCATTTTCATTCTTCAGACCGTCTAAGCTTTTAAACAGCATATAGACTGTGTCGATAGCAATAGGTATGTACTGTAAATAAAATATTATAAAACCCTGCACGATATGACATCTGATATGGTGTGAAATGCTTTTTACAGTAAGGTAGTCTCGCCCAAGTGGTATTCTGGGAAATAATTTACAGTACTTGCAGTTTATATAGTATCAAGAAATCACACTCTATAGCTACACATAATTGTAAGAAGGCACAAATGAGGGGAAAAAAGCAAGTGAACTCATTATTTGGTTATTGGAAGGTTTAATAAAAATGTACATCCTCTGTTATTTTGTGGCAAGTGAAACACATTCAAACCAGAAATACAATAAGAGAATGTTAGATAATATTAGTCTACCTACTGTAGGTAGCTAAATTTTATTAGCCTGTTATTAGCTAGCCTGTTATTTTATTAAATAACCCAATTAGCTTGGTTTGCTTTGCACTTCTATGTATTCTGCGTGATTGTACATTACTGTGTTATCATAATCAATCATTTCATATAGTGCAATTTGATATCTTTGTTTATTTTAATCAAGCTATTCTGTGCTAGTAAACAAGCATTACAATAAGGATGCACTGATTACAGTAATTAAAATTTACAATTAGTATTTTTACAATGTTTTTTTTTTTTCAAATCTATTTTTTTAGATTCTCCATGTACATATTCAATCTATTCTCTTTGATTTGAAGATTTGAAACTAAAAACAAAGTGAATTTCTGCTGGGGCTTTTTTTTTTGGAGATGCTTATTTTAGCTTAGCAACTTTAGCGATGTTATCAAGGAGGAAGAGAGAGAGAGAAGCACTCTGTTCTCTTCATGAACATCATTTCCTCAATTACTAAATGCACTACTCTCAACATCCCCCTCTGTAAGAGCACTTTACATCTCTCTCAAGGCCTGTCCAAAAGGCACATATTGATGAACTTAATGCTAGTACAGCTCTTAAAATCACTGTTTACTTCAAAACTCCAATTATCTGAAAAGTGGTTGCACCTGTCCATCAGTCTTTTTTATGGTTTGAAGTGATGTGGTTTTAGCTTTGTCATATGTGCTGTCATTTGAACCATCAGAAGCTTAAGTGTCCTGCTAATGCATTGGGCTATCACAAGCACAGAAAAGCTTCGGTAGATAAATTCTACAATTCTCCTCAACAGAACTGGAGGGAAGAACAGCAATTTTACAAAAGATATTCCTTCAACTGGTGTTTTGATGATGGTGGTTGGGAGTGTTATGTAACATGTTGCTCCAAAATCTCCTATAATTGTTCAACTGGGATGGAATCTGGTGACTGTGTCTGGTGAACCTATAGCATGCGATTTTCAATATTTTTTTTTATGCCATTCATTGATTCCTTGTGCCCTGTGCATGGGGAACTTGTCATTCTGAAAGACAGCCCTGTTTCAGCTTAGGATAAAGGTGATCAGTCAAAATAACCTTTGTATTGATTTGCAGTGATGCTTCACTCTGTGGACAGATGGATTAAAATCTTGCCAGAAAAAAGCCGTCAACAACATGATAGACACATTTATATTTTCATTTGCCACTTGTCAGTAGATGTTCATAAAATATATTTTGAATTGCTTTCTTTCTTTTTTTATTTATTTATTTATTTTCCCCCGATTTTCTCCCTAATTTTGTCGTGTCCAATCACTAGGGGCCTCCCACATTAAGTCTACTGCTACCGCTCGGTGTCAGGAAGGCCGAAGACTATCACATATTTCCTATCACGCCGGCCGACCGCATATTTTCGACCTGCTCGCTCCTGATTGGCTGTAAAGCCATGATTAATGTGTGAGCACTACAGTAAGTACCTCTTATCGCTCCCCTCTGAGAGAGCTCTGCCAATCAGCTCTCTCTAGACCTCCGGCTGCGAGAGGTTACAGCATCACCCGGGAATCGAACTCGCGATCTCTGGATGATAGGGCGAGCACTTTAAAATGCTTTCTATCAAATGAATAAAATAGAACAATGCTTCCTATTATAAGAAAATAAATCAGCAGTGGGGTGGTAGGACATTGATATAAATATTTTCTATAAATTTAAGTATTGATATAAATTCACTTACTATTAACCTTTTGTAGAAAATCCACCATCCAGAACATTTGTATTTGATTTCAATTACACCCAGCACTACTGTCACAGCGGATGTGATCTGCTTGTTAAGTAGTGATGTATCACCCCAATAATAATAATAATAATACCATAACTACGTCCAAATTTCAGTTCATTTTCCTCAGTTTGATATGTCTCAGTGTTGCCTGCTGTGTCAATCGATCTGAATCTAAAATAACTTCGGTAGCTAGGAATAGACTGGTAGATCAAAAGATGCCAACTAATGGTAATCCAATTTTTTTATGCTTATATCTAAACACTGGTAAAAATATTGTTTTGTTTTTTTGTTATAATTTATATGCAAAGTTATAGCAGTCTCAAACATGTTAACAAACAACTATCCTTACAGTAACTCACCTCAAGACTGTAAAGCCTCTTCTTTGAGGATGCTTAAGACTGCCCTTAATTATACCACCAGGTAAAATGGCATCATTGACTTCTCTAACTAAGTCAAAATAATATCGTCTTTTTCACATAACAAATGCTGTGATCATGAAGAGGGTGACAGAATCGGCCATTAGGGTCTGATGGACCTGGAAGAGGAACAATATGTCACATTAAACAAGCAGATAACAAAATCAACACAATTTGACTGATCAAAATTGAGAATTAAACAATGCTGTGATATGACTAATTATAATCATTCGTTATATCAGTCTGGATCTATTCTGACACCATAACACCGAACAATGTGTCTTGTTTTTGAACATGCTATTTAGATCTATAGGATCCTGAATATTTGATAAAGATGGGAGCATGTGGTGTGTGTGTAGATCGCAGGCATGTCTCAGAAAATGTTCTAGGAGACTGCCCTTAGGGAACTGTCCATCTGATTGGTGAAGGACAAGGTGGGCTATGACTGTGAGACAGATGTTTGTGTCTACAGCTATTCCAAGCTGTCAATGCAGCCAAATCCACTCAGCCCACCATCCTGCTGGCAAGAAGCACGCTTGCTTTTAAGTATCTACCCCCTCACTAAGCTCCATTTGTCTCTGACAGAGGATGTCATGGTGAGCATGATGAAGTTAAGGGGAAGGTGTTGACAAAACCAATCCTGTTTATGACATCTCAGGTCTAGTAACGTCATCTATAATCAGGGGTTTGGCTATAGGAGAAAAGAGCAAAATTGTATGATTACAAAGCCAACTGTGAAAAATGTATTAAATTGTAAGCACTTTCCAAATGATTGATTGACAAACATTTTGCTAGTTAAAGAATGAAAATTAACCTGGAGTATTACCTCATAATACAAAATAGTTAAAATTTTAATTTAAATCACAAAAAAAGCAAATAAAGCAGAACCACTGTGGAGAGTGGTAGATGATAAAAAGTCAGTATCCTCAGCAGTCTGCTCAATGGGCTTTGCTGTAAACAGTGTGAGAGAACTTTCCCCAGAGATCAGCCCAAGCCTGAGCACACTAATGAGCAGGGTGATTACAGCCAGGGCATTCGGAAAACTGCTTCAGATGTAAATGCACATCCCAGATCCTGTCCTGAGTGAAAGACTGTGTGCTTTTTATTTTCAAACGAGTGCATAATGTACATGTCTTTATTGTTTTAATGTATATGTATTTCTCGAGTATAATATATAGCTCAATACATGTTATATGCCATGTATGCATGACATTATTGAACAGTATATATTCATAGTTTTCGTTTATTACAATAAACATTGTTATATTGAACATCAAAAAAATCTGTTGAAACAATATCTACTGAAACATGATAATTAACTTGTACTTAGTTTGCAACAGATCCATTCTAATCTGCGTAATCTGTATATAAGGAGGAAATCTGTTATTTTCATGCATTTCGCACATGTTCCCTTGCAAAATTAGACTATTTATTTACTCTTATCTCTTATATAACTGTCAGTGTAGTATACGCCATATCGTGTTTCTGAGTTTCCACATAGATTATAGTTTCATTTTAAACTTGCTCCAAGGACATTTTATGATATTCTGCAGGGGGATCACATGACGTTGATTGCTTTGCTAAATTGCCTTTTGGACTACTTTTAAAGTGACCAGGATGAGTAAAGTATTTAGGGAATAACTACAGGGATAATTCTATCACCGAGTAGAGACTGAACAATTATCCCACTAGCACCTGAGCAATTACTGAAGCTGTTTTTACACATTACTGAGCACAATTAGTAGAAGGTCAGAGGATTACACTGAGTGGTAAACACAGAAAATGTTTTCAGCCCCGCACACTTTATTTTGCAGATGGTAGGGGTCGGCGGCCACAAAATTTGTTTCTGTTCACTTTACGTTCCGTTTAGTTTATTTTGAATAATTTGTCAACAGAAGTTTAGTTAATATGCCCAAAACACACTAATTCACAAAAAAAATTGCTTTGTAAAGGTACACTGCCTGGCCAAAAAAAACAAGAGTTGCATTTCAGAAGAGCCAAATCATTGGCCTGCATCAAGCCAAGAAGACAACTGAGGGAATTGCTGAAATGAGTGAATTTGGGTTAAAAACCATCCAATACATCAGGGGCGGATCTACCGGGGTGGCACGGGGTGGCAATTGCCACCCTAAGAAAAAGCCTTGCCAGCCCATTTGCCACACCAGCACTAGTGTCAATCACACATCAGCCTTTATTTAATTTTTATAGGACAATGTAAAAATGTGCATCCTAGTGTATACACCGAATGAGAATAGAGTTCCTTGAATCCACAAAAACCATGCAAGGATCCTTGCTTCAGTGTTGCCACCCCTCATAATTTGAATGCCACCCCCTTGCCACCCCATGAATAATTTTCTAGATCTGCCCCTGCAATACATTATTAAAACCTGAAAGGATAACGCTAAACTGTTCAGCACATGTGGTCAGGAAAAAAAAGAATAATCATTTGTGATATATATTTAAAAAATGCATAGTGGCCACTGTACAAACCTCTGGAGGCAGTGTCATGATATTTGGTTGGTCAGGCCTAGGCTCAGCACCGTTATGTGGCAATAAAATGAAATAAGCTGATGACCTGAACGTAATGAATGACCATGATATCGCATTTATGCCTTTTTTTTTCTTTTTTGATGGCTCAGCCATATTTCAGATCTCGAACTGTGAAAGAGTGGTTCCTGAATCATGAGGAATCATTATCACACATGAATTGGCCGCCACATTGCATGCCGCAATCAACGCTAAAGATGGTGAAATAAAATATTAGAGCGTGCAACAATTTTTGGGCCAAGCAGTGTATAAATGTGTATAAACAAAAAAACAAACATTATTATTTCTCACAAAATCTAATGAGGACCATGAATAGCTGTAATTTCACGGTAGATTTCACAGCTCCGGTTGTAGGTTTGTCTGTATGTCAGACGATGATATTTGATTCAAAGCAGGTTTATATTAATGCTGTCATCCAAGTATGTTACCAATCCTATAGGGGTAACTCATAATGCATTGTGGACTTCAACACCTCATGCTATGTTAACACATTGTCACAGAATAAGGAAATGTGAATGATTACAGTACATTTTGTTATAATTCTATTTTCAGAATAGAATTAAGTGGATGAAATCTTTACTAGTAATCACAGCATGTCGCAAAGTGATCTAACAATGTGTCATGAAACCGTTTGTAGTTTGAGTGCTCAGTGAGCTGTATGACGCTGACTTAAAATTCATGATAACTACCTTCCATGCTATATACAGTAGGTCCTGTGATTTATATCAAAGCTATAACAAATTTAATAAAGGTTAAAAACAAATACTAGCCTTGACAGCTGGAAACTGTGCGAAGAGTGTGACTAATAGTTTACGCTGATGTGCGAAATCAATTGAGAAACGAAATAATAAACTTATCAGTGTTCAGACATAAAAGGTTGCTGATTGCTAATAGCTTCTCAGAATCCCTGAGCATCGATTACAGTGTTCATTAATTCTTTAAACACCTCCCCCAGTCCCTCAAGAGCACCCATATTGATGCAATTATTATTGATGGTTCGTAATTTTAATTTGGTGCTCGATGATGTTTATCGCATGTTTCTGCTCTCTTAGCCTGCAGATGGTCCCTTTTTATGAGCATCTTAATCAAATGTGTAGTGGTGAAATAGCTGGTCCATGAGTGGCCCTGGGTCACACAGTAAACATAGCTGATTGCTGATCAACGGCCTTGTCAGTGGTAATATTCTGGCCTAGTTTTAAATAGCATTCTAGATGATACAAATGACAATAAATCATATTAGAGGAGTTACAATTTTCTGCTTTTACAATGAAACCTTTGATGCAGTAAACTTCTGATCAATACTTTCCAGATGATTTATATCATGCTATAACCCTAGGAATGTTTATGGTGAGCTAGATGACAAGATAAAACTGCCTCTTAATGGCACAGCTGAATTATGCACATTATACTTTGTGGAAGTTTTTTTGGTGCATGGGCATCATTGCTGGTTGTAATTTACATAACAAAAAAATGACATGTAGCTTGAAGGTGCTACTCTTCTGACCTGAGGTTCGTTAATCAATGAGAACAACAGATTGATTTGACCCCAACACCGCAAATGCCTGTCCTTATTTGGGCTAGATTTTTCTTCTATTGTCGTATACAGTGACAGCTGGTCACGATGGGAGATAGGAACTAAAATCTCCTGTTTGGCTTTTTGTATTATTAGTTTTTTTAATAAACTGTTTTTCTTGTGATGCCCAGCCAAACTCTCAGATATGTCTATGCTTGTTCAGTAGGGACAGTTGGTCTCCACCAAGAAAAACAAAACATTCTTACTACGAAGTGTTAAAATGAAAACTTAATATGAAGTGTTTTTAAGTGTTTCAGGTCCTTAATGGCAATGCTGTGTTCCTTCATAATAACAAAACGCTAGAAATTGACATGGAATGAAAAATGTCAGGGAGTGTTCTGCTCTGTGTAATAACCCAGCAGCTATCACTCACAGGGTGCAGGAATCAATAGTCTGGGCTAGAATGAAATCAGCTCCAGCGTTGCTTCTTCGTACAATTCTTCAGATTTTTATTTATGATTGAAAGTAGTGGCATTAACAGTATCTGACATGGATGCTAAAAATGGAAGCATATGTTGATGCCTTTTATCTTTAAAGACAGCCCTGTTTGCCCGCTCAAATCAGCCAGCCGTGGTCACATTCAGTCTGATTCAGTCTGCTGGCAGTAATAGAAAAAAAAAAATCTGCTTGTATGGTACTACTGCCATGTTTTTTATGCATATGATGGAATTCATTGAGGAATATGTTTCTCGATTGTGTTTATGCGTGTACTGTATGTGCGTTCGAGTGAGCTTGGCAGCCGCACAGCTGTTTAAAGCTAAGTAGGCATTGCTGGCATTCTAGAATAAGACAACCACAGCTGGATCAATGCATACTATTAAAACATGCAACAGGAGACACAATAGCAATTTTAGGCAGTTTTGCTTTGCACTCCATTTTGATTCATTGTGATTCAGGCCTGGGGAATTGAGTTTAGCCTACCATGTATTAGCGTTACACTAATTAAATCATAATAAGCAGCCAATACATTGTTTCCTCATACAGTAGCATATGCCGTGCTGTATATCACTTGAGTACTGTCATGAGGTGAACGTGTGTATTTGACTATCAACAGAAAGCTGTTTCTTATTATGTGCTCTCTGTCTGGTCTATTGTCCGTGATACTGTGTTATTAACCCTGCCACTGTGTAATATGTGCTGGACAATTCTGTTTGCTCAATAACTAAATTAAAAACAGAGGATCTATTATGAAATTCATTATACTTGAAAATGTGATTCTAATAACATATTTAATGCCTTAACATAGAGCATGTCTTTGGTATTGAAAACTGACAGTCAGAAATTGATTTTCTTTTTTTCTTTTTTCTTTTTAATCTCTTTTTTGTAAAGTTGCACCAACCACACCAACCGTCCGCTCTGAGTTCTTCAAACCTTGTCAAGACAGCCAAGAGTTAGCCTTCTGTCTGAACGAAGGAGAATGCTTTATTATCGAGACAGTCGCAGGAGTTCACAGACACTGCAGGTAAGACTCTACCTTTGCTAAATTTTTTCCACATGTTGCTGCTACAGGTTGCCAATACAGTTTTTAATATAGCATATTAGCTAATACATAACAGTGAGAAAAAGCAGGCATTAAAGGCTGGGCAGTAGAACAGTCTGTTACTGTGTACAAATCAGGTAATGTACATGTAACTGTGTCATGTTTTTGCTGGGATTGGCGAGGAATTGCAGCTGCTTGAGTGCTTTCATCATAACCACAACCAGCATACACACACACTGTAACTTGACTACTGATTACATGCACCCAGACTTAATCATCATTTACAGCTCACCTCCTCACCTTTCTCTCTCTAATATACACAGACACACACACACACACACACACACACACACACACTAAACACACACACACTAAACACCACTCTGAGCAAAATATTGTTCAGTCAGTTTTCATAACCTGCTAAGCTCCTTGTTCATGATGTGTCTTCGCTATTGTCCTTTGGTTTGGACATTCTGCTTTTTCTCATCTATTCTGTTCGCTGATGGCTGCCTAGTTAGAAAGCATCAACAACAGCTGATCCAGGTCGATGTTAGACCCATGCTGCTAAGCAGCGTGGTGCCATTGCACAGGTGACACCCACATCGAAAGCTCTCCCATTTATCATACACCCAGAAATATGTCAGTGGTTCAGCCCTGTATGGTTCTCATGTTACAGTGCTTTACCAAGGAGGGAGTTTCTGTGCAATGTTAAATTATTCCACATCAACAGCCAGTTGCTGTTTGGTCTCATGGAGTTGAGCCTGTCTCATCCTATAAGCACTTTATTGAGTACTTTTATTGAGTGTCTCCTCACTCCCCAGAGGAAGAAGAAAACAGGAAAAAGCTCCTTGACATCAAGCAGGGCAACCAGAAAGTCTCTGAGTATGCACTAGAGGTCAGGACAATGGTTGCCAGCAGTGGATGGAATAACACTGTGCGGAAGCAAGCATACCATCAAGGATTATAGATGTCTTAAAAGGGTTTATCTGCCATGACCAGCCAGCCACCCAAGTTTGCTCATCAACTTGTCAACGATACACAAGGATCCTGCTGAAGAAAAGCCCTCTACTAACTCCTGTACCATAAAGCCCATGCAGGTGTGTCAAACCAAGCTTTGAAACACAATTGGCACCAAGCAGAGGCCTTAATTGTTACAGCGACAATAGCAAAAAAACAAAACAAAGCAACAACCCTTTGACATTGGGTCTTCCCTTTACTCAACAATGACGCCGGTTCAGTTTATTTCCTACCCAGTCTGCACCATCAAAATATAATACCATTTATTTGAACACTGATGGCCTCTGGAGCTGAATGTATCAAGAAAGAAAATTCTTCAGTTTTCACTCCAGTCAACACTCCAAACACAACCCTCTATGTAGGACTAATTGGAGATGCCTGAACCAAATCAATGTAACAACAAGTCTGCACTTGCTCCACCTTGAGCGTAGATCCCTCTTCATCCCCACAATCACCAAGTTCCCTATTATATCTTGTTTTTTTCTGGATGTACAATCACAGCCCTCAGACCTCCAGGGTGCAGAAAAGAATCATGAACTGTTCGCTTCATTGTCATGTTGAAGGCCTCAGTACCCTAAATCTTCTAGCTGCATCCACCTCTGTCCAACATCCACTCAGGTGGAGATTCCCACCAGGAAATGGTAAGTGAAATCAGGTTAAAGCCATTCTGTGCCATAGAGCTCATGGCAGACACCTCACCAACAAACAACAGCAGTCATCTGTTGACAGCCACTAATCTTTAGGCCATGGAATTCACAAGCAACATTATGTGAGTCCTTCATTTTTGCATATTCCGATAGCAGTACATTTTGCACGTTTTAAAATGACACCAGCAGGACTTGCAGTTGTTTGTTTCTTCGCTTGAGTTTTAAGGGTTATTCTATAATTATTCTGGAATAAGACAATAATACAGTCAAGATGTCCGCTGTGCGAAACTGTGTTAGGGTTAGAGATAACTGTAAGTACTGTCTCTTAGTACATTGCTCTTGCCGTAGCAGAACGAACAGGTACAGAAGCAGTAATGCAAGAGGGAACTGTCTGCTGCTAGTTAATGATGGCCTACAGAGACAATAATTTAATCTATTCACCATCTTTAGAGACTGACTGTCTAAAGAATGTTACAGATCCAGCTGTACATTATAGGAAAATGTGAGATGCACCTTCTTGGGCTGGTATCAGCCAGGAGGGGGTCCTACAGGGTAACCACCATTAGAAAATGGCCCAAATATGTGGCAGCAAATACATTTATACCAATGATTCATCTGCAACTTCAGCCCCATTACTGCACCTCACACTTTCCTACTGTACTTTAAAAGGTGGGCATTAGCTATAGATCAAGCTTTTATTCCTCTTTAAGAAAGACCTTTACCACTGGCCTCATCTTTAAGCATCAACCCATTTAGACAGTTCATCAGGGATGATGCTTCAGAAACAAGAGTTGGGATTGTGCTGTCTCATCGATTTAGAGAAAAACCATGTTGCTCTGGATTCCTGTCGCCATCTTTTGATGGCAGCTGTAAGGAACCTTGACGGTCGTAATCATGAACTGCTTGCTGTTAAACTGGCATTAGAGGAATGTGTCGACTGGCTGGAAGGGAAAAACATAATAGAAACTTCAATAGGAATTCATGTCAAATTCATCACCAGCTCCTCCATAATAACTACTAATGGTCAACAAATATTCAGATACTAATCATATCTGAATAATCAGCAATAGGAGTGCACAATCCATGTTCTCATGTCATGGTCTTCCATATAGGATACCGCAGGATGTGCAGGATGATTGGACTCCAGTTTCTGAGAAAACCCACAAATGCCTTTGACACTTGGTCATACTGTACAGCTGATCCTATTGCAGTGTGTACTCGGTTACCAACAACCCCCTGGAATGCAGATAGAATGGACTCACCAGGTGTGGGTGATTGGTTCAAACCCCCCTGAGCACTTACCAGGCAATCAAACAAGCAGCACAACCACTCATTCATAGTGTACACACTCATTCAATCTATTCAGTTGGAAGATTTTGTAGATGCAGTAGAACATTTTCAGAATTGCAGAACTGGTTAATCAATGCTAGAACATTTGTCAGAATTCTTTCCATTTGTGTATCTACAAATTCTGGTTGCAAATTTCTATCAATCGCATGAGATCATTTTCATATTAATAGTACTGTAGCTCGTCTACTGATTACACACACAAAATCCTAAGCACCTCTCATGAGTCACCTCTATTTAAAGACACACCAAATACCACTCCAAAAAAAGTATAATTATTAACATCCCAAAACCTGTTCACAGTGTTTAATATTCTGTCTTTGCTAATGTTGTTTGGTTTAAGGATTCAGTTTTTTGTTTTTGTTTTTTCTGAGTGCCTGACTATTTTATGGCCATTGGTTTGGTCCCACCTTTCTGGGCTCTCTGCTACAAGCAGATGGTAATAAAAACACTTAACTTTGTCAATGCATCCACGGTTAAAACACATGGCAAACCACACATGTTTTGACATCCCATATTTTATAAAACAAGAATTAATACTTTATAATACTTTAATACCTTTTTTATTATTATTATTATTATTGTGATTTCCCCCCTTAAAGTTCAATGTTCAACTTCCCATGAATGTGACTGATACATAGAAGACGTGATGTTTATCGGTGACACATCTGGGTGGCTACATCTGCTATATATAAATAAAATGGCTGAGTCTGACAGTCTAAAGTTTTATTTTTATTTAATGTATCGTGGGTTTTGCTGGAAATTGTGAAGGCTTTGAGATGTGAATCACAGTCTCACACTTTGCCTGAGAACACTGAAGACCAAAATCTGATTTACCATATGTCACTTTTTTTCTGCTCAATTTTGTTAGATACAAGTACGTATTAAAGATTATACATGCATCATCTACTTGAATAACACCTGTACAGCTGCTCATTTATGCAGCTACCCAATCAGCAAATCATGTGGCAGCAGTATAATGTAGATAAATACTTAAAATTATGCAGATTCAGGTCAAAAGCTCACACAGAAGAGCAGGATGGGTAATCTATGATCTCTGTATAACTTAAGCACTCTAATTATCCAAGAACAAGAGTCTGAACATATCATGGTTGCAGACTTACTGAAACGTGACAAGTGAGGACTGGAAAAAGACCAGGTGCTTTTCTTTTCTTTTTTTCTTTTTCTTTCTTTTTTTCTAAGATCTGACCGACCAGTTTGTTTAATCAAATGCCCATGACAGCCTCAGATTCCTGTTCTTGGCATTCAAATTCTAATATGGTCTTGCTCATCACAGAGTATAATGACTATAAAATGATCATACGACTATGTCCTTCTTGGCTATAGTTCGCCAGTGCAGACTAGTAGACTTAGCACAGAGCTTACTCGTAATTGCTTACTCAAAAGGAGAATAGACACTGTAGTTGGCTGAGTTGTAAGCTGTTCCATAATCAAGATTCTACATGCACATGTGATGGATATTTGAATTTCTACTCCTGTATTGAAGTCTCTAATTATCATCAGAATTTCCTCACTGGAGGGACTGTGGGCTATAACCTGTGGAGTTCAATGCTGCCAGATGAGTGGCTCTACTCTGAAATAATAATTGCAGGTTTCTTTGACTGCTCTGAAATGCTCTTGCATCATCCTCCTGAATGGAAGACATTATAATACACAAGAGAATTACTTTATCCAGCTCATTAGATTAGGACATACATTTACTAAAAAAAATTCAAATCTGATAGATATTTACAAATGTTTTGCAAACTGTTCATGCACACAAACACACTTTCATCTACTCATTCCCACCTCAGGGCACTTTTTGGGATGAAACCTGAGAAACCAGGGGATATGCTCACACAAATATGTGGAAAATATACAAAACTCCTCCTCACCCGCTGAAACAAAATGAGAACCCTAGAGCTATAATTATGCAATACCAATCATTTCAACTGCCCCTTTAACACAAACGTATACAGTACAGTGTGTATTATACTGATGCATTATAATAACAGCAGTTCTGGCCACATGGTTTATGTTAATGCACATGGAATACATTTTGGTAACAACCTACACAGTTGCATGTATATTGCATGTTTCCACATATATGGATTAAAAACGAAAAGGGCAATTTGCTATAGCATACATTGGATTATGTGTATAATTAACTTAAATAATGATTATTTTTCTATAATAGTACACTCGGGGTTTATTTATTACTTGCAATAAATAAGGGATTTTTAAAATATTTTGTGTGCAACTATTCTATCAGCTACTAGGCTTTATCAAACCAGCTACTGTATATTGTACAGCATAGCTTTTTTTTGTTTTGTTTGTTTGTTTGTTTTTCCAAAGTAAGATTACAGGTCACTATCAACCCAATGTACAGTACATACATATTAATTTTTTGTTTTAAAGTGCTACATTACTTTAAGGTTAATGAAATAAAAAATGGCAGGGATTAGTCTAGGGGGATGCGGGTGCTGATTACATTTATTTTTACCCAAATATCAAACTATCTTAACAATATGGTCCAGGGAAACATGAACAAGAACAAAGGACTAAACACAACAAAAACTGACTTGAGGAGAACAATGACACCAACTGACAAGGAAAGACAAGACAAAAGCTAGACTGTACAAGATGTTGTATAAATACAAAAAACTGTATTTAGCATAGCTATGACGGAACCACCCCTGCCCCTTACTGTGCAAAACACAGTCACATGGGATCCTGGACAGCTGGGTGAGATGTCCTTCCACATATAAGAGCCCTTAAATTGACAGGATTCCTGAGGGTTCCTTAGTGTAGCTGAAAGGAGATGGTAACAGAAGAGGTGATAGCCTCCATTAGATAGTGAGGCGGTGAAATATTTTCCACATGCTAAAGGGCCAAGTGCAATCTAAGTAGAGCAACAGAACAGAGCAATGGCCACCATTGGCCCAGTCCAGTGCAGCATCCAACTAAATCCACAATAAGGCAAAAAGGGGCTGGAATGTTCTCCTCGGTGATGGAGTGGGTACGTTCTCTACAAGGCCAGAAAAGGAAGAGGGTGAACACTACACTGCGACACAGCAGGAGGAGCAACATCCTTAGGGGAGTGATGTCCTCAGCCAAGCAGGGAGGCAGAGTGACCTCCTTAGTAGTCCATGGAAGCAGAGAGAAGTTCCCAGAGGGGTAGAAGGGGAAAAGGAATGTCTAATCATTCAAATGCATAATATGCTAATTTAATTGCACAATATGAAATATGAAATATGAACGTGAAATATGGGTTGAAAACTAAAAACCTAGGCAAACTAGAGGAGAACATCAACAACAACCGACAAAGACAGACAAGTCCTAAACGCTGAGTACTGTGCTATATAATGCTAAATGTACAGTACTAGTGACTCAGGTGCAAACAGTCATGTGGTGTGGCCTGTTCAGGTGCAGTGGCTGATATGAATTGTATTAAGGGTAACCATGATAGTAAAGAAAAAGTGTATTTCAGTCCAATGTGGTGTTTTTCTGTCTCATAGACATATGGTTTCAATACCCAAGACAGTTTCTTGTCAAAATTATAGAACATAATTTAGGAAATGAAGCTGATGAATATCCCCACAGAAAGCAAGCTTTGTTTTTGATTATGTAGACATGCAGGGATTTACTCATTTGTTGAATGTTTATGTTTATGTTATGCAATTCCTTTTCTTTTCTTTTTATTTTTTCTTTTATCTCATTTATTCTGACAGACTAAAATGTTGCTTCTCACCAAATAATGACGTTCCTCAAGGAAACCTTACCTCACATACCGTACATACCTCAACCAGTTCATTTGCACTTGAACCCCTCCAAAGTCACATGTGCTGTACTCTCTCTCTCTCTCTCTCTCTCTCTCTCTATATATATATATATATATATATATATATATATATATATATTGTATATATACTGTACACAGTCCTCAGGCTACATACAAGTTCTGTTTCAGGAGCATGTTCGCAAGACGATTTTGTTCTTAAGTTCAACAGAGTCTTTATCTTTAAGCCCTTTGACTCGAATATACAGTGTAAAGCATACAGTACAGAACTAATTCAGTTGGCTAAATCTGAGCGGTGCATCTGTGCCTCTTTCCCCACACTCCATTTTGGGTTAGAGCTGTTCTTCCATCGTGGAAATTATATATTTATATATCGAGGTCTCATCTTTAAAATATATTAATAAAGCATTACAAAACTGTTTCCAGTTTTAGCTCGTGTGTTGTTGAGCGAGACTTTTACTTACCTTTGCCACTCTTACGAAAGGAGGATAGAGAGCAATTTAAAAGCACTTTTCAGCATATTAGTTCACATTACTATTTTAGTTTTTGCCTGCCTTGGTTCATAATAGGGTACAAACTGTTAAATTCAAAACAGCTTGGGTTTAAATGAATGTCATGCATTTTAAAATACAATTACCTTGCCTCTATTTAATGTTATTACATTTCCTGGAAAAGTGTGGATATGTTGAGAGAGGAGGAGAACCGTTATGGATGTGGAAAGAGTTGGAGACAGCCGTGCTGCACGAGTGAATCAATGCTTCTCTATCAGAGAAAATATCACCAGGAAGAATTTCTCAGCAGCTGTGAAGCCAAGTGATTGAGAAATAGGTGCAAAATGGCCAGGTATGATCCCGGAGACCAAGGCAGGGGATTAACAAGATCTGAAATGACAAAATAAATCACATTCATGATGAGGACACTCACTTTTGAAACTCTTTGTTCACTCCCGCAGGAGTGGCCTGTGAGTAAATTATCACTTGGCTGTCAGATCATGACAGGCTGTGTTAATCCCAGTTGCAGTTTCCTCTTATCTCATTTCTCCTTAGAGGATGAACTAGACATGTCTGGGTCCTATGAGCCATGCAGAACTTCATGAAAGAAGGCAACCCCTTGTATGTAAAATTTGCATGGATATAAAAGGAGTAGAACAAGCTTTTAGAATTGCTCATTACAGACAATGAATATTAATATGATTAGTTATGCACAACTGAAAATGAATGTCAATCGGAGTAGCCCGATTATGAATGCAAAAAGCTTTCCAACACAGCCGAATACGCTCCTTCCTGACAGAGACGGATTCTACAACGAAATGCGTAATATAGCGAAACCTCAACAATCCGAAGCACCGTACATACATCAGAGCGTATCTCATCGTGGTATGACATACGGCAATGCAGTTGACAAATTGTGCTGAACATCATGCGCAACATCTGCAGTTTTGCAGTCGACTCTATATGGGAATAGCAGAAGTGGGCCTGTCCCTTCTCCGGGATGCAGATTGGGGGTGTATGCAGACGGAACATCTGTGGACAATTCATTATGTGTGTACAAGTGGACAACACAGAGCAGACATACTGTATATGATGAACATATGGATAGTTAAACACAGACGTCTTAAATAAACAAGGGATTCCGTGTCAGGTTAATGCTGATGAGTAGAGGGAGACGGAGAGTGGACATCCGGAAAACTCTAATCCTTTTCGAAAGACAGACCGATAATCAGAAAGACAGAGCGAATGAGAGAGAGAGAGAGAGAGAGTGTATAAAGCAGTGGTTTACTCACTTACTTTGCCTTATTGAACTGTACTGTCACAACCCATTAGATGGTAAATTCCTAAACCGTTCCCGAGCTATTTCTTTGTTATACACCGGCGATGTTATTTATGTGTCTGTTTTGCTGTTGTTGCTGCTGTCTCTGTTGTTATTATGTGGCAGCCATGATGGCAGATGGAGTGCTCCTTGAATTGAATTTGAATGGACTGGATAGGAGTGAGAGAGGAAAGGATAGAAAACGACAGCGCAGTAGAAGGCGGGGGGGGGGGGGGTGCATCTCTTTCTCCCTTGCGTGAGGCACGTTGTCAGGGAGAGGGCTTGACATAATTAATCATACTAAGTGCATAACAATTAAAGAAAGGTTGAATAAATGTCCAGTAATCACATCATCTTGGCATTCTGGCACAAGGCCTGTGAAAGCTTTTCCGTGACAAAAGAGCTAACGGGCCAGACATTAACCTGATAGGTGTGTGAAAGAAACGCAAAAGGTGCGGGTGTACTTTTGTTTAAAATGAAAAAAGAGGTGGCAAAACTTTGTAACAGCAATCCACCGAAGGGGAAGACATGCCATTGCTATAGAGCAAGCAGTGTACTGTAAGTGTGTGAGGCAAAAACTACAAAAGGCATTCAATTCTTTGCTTTATAAAGAGCCTTAACTAATTTTCAAGAAAAAAAAAATGTATAGGGATCTAAGTATTACAAAGAAAATGACACAATAAACGTCATAAGAGGATAATCATCTGGAATATTAGGTTGAAACATGTGCATAGGAAGTTTTATTGTTAAACCATTCTGCAGGAAGTTAAACAGGAAGAAATCTCAGTGCACTGGCAAGTTATTCAGCCTAAGCTCAAAGATTTTATGTCAGCTGGAGAATAGAGACTGTGGCAGTAAATGCTGTTTCCTTTTACCACACAGAAATGCTTGTGACAAATAGCCTTGTCAAGTCTTTTCAGAGGAAAGTAGCTAAAGCATGCAAAGACGTCATGGATTCATTTGCATATTCATTTATTCAGTCTGATCATTCACATGTTAAATTACTGATTAGGGTATAAATTGAAAGAATACTTTCACTTACAATATACTAATAACAATAATAGAAATAATAATCAAAAAAGAATAGGATTGAGATTTGAAATTCTTACAGAATGTCATTCATATAGAAAAAAAAGAAGAAGAAGTTTTGTATTTACAAAATATTTAGTTTCTATTAAGAATGAGACCAAATGGATCTGTGACAGTGAGCAGTCATGGAGGAAATGGACTGGTTGATGAGAAACAATCAGTGATAGGCATTTGGAGCTATTATGATCGGTGATTAGTCAGAAGCAAAACAGTCAAGGCTTTACACTCTGATGGAGGGGACTTGATCTGAGCGAACGGATCCTGATCTTTCAACTTTTTTGATATGAGATGGAGATCCATATTGAGTTCAGGACATTAACATCTGGACACTATACTGAATGTATATAGCTATGCTATGCTTTAAATGAATGTCATTAAAGGGGGCTTACTGATTTGCAACTTTAAGAATATATTTCACAATACTTTAATTTATGTCATGTGCCTTCCAGATTTTTTTTTTTTTCGGCTTGGATTTAGTTGCTTGTTTTGCTTGCAATCACTGTTAAACTTTAGTAGAATAATAACTGAATTGTTTGCACTATATTAGTCATATATCATCACATCTTATTGCATTGGAACTAAATGGTATTATGTGGAATTGATGGCTGTATGAATTCATGGCTTCATAAATTACCTTGTTGTCACAATCTGTATTATATAAGTCTCCGAAGAGTGATACACACTACTGTTCATACAACCTTTTCAGGCTCTGCCAAGGGCATAGGAATCATCACTGCCCTTTTTTTTTTAATATAGCTCGCTAAAGTCAAATTGGAGGCCAGTGAGATATGCTCATGCTCTATAGCTTATACTCTCTAGTTTATGGTGATTGAACTTGAACCGTGTCTTATCTACAGTACCTTACATATGAATCTTATGCATAGTGCATAATATTACCCACATGTTTGATTTTAGCAGCAGTGACAAGCACTTTGCAACAATACCATGCAATCAGATTAATTTAATGTGAAATTTACCTTTACATTTATTGCCTTAGGGCAATTCTTCAGTATGCCAAGTCTCAATAACAAAGACAACAAGGAACATCTAGCGAAATGTTCAGGTTAGGATTGCAGATGTTTCTTTTTTCGAATGAGTTTTAATCATATTAGTTTGTAAAAGTAATTAAGAAAATTTGATCCAGCTTTAAAACTTAGCCAGACTTAACAAGGATAGAAGGAGATCTAATCCCTCATTAGGCCACATGGCATTTTATTAACATTGGGGATCCACTTAATAGTACACTTTGGTACAGTTCTCAGGGGTAAGAATAAAGTTCACACACACACACACACACACACACACACACACACACACACACACACACACACACACACACACACACACACACACACACACACACACACACACACACACATCCCTCCTAAAGCTTTTGCAGACTTGTGCATCACCTTCTTTCAGTTGTTGTTTGTTTTGTGGGTTTCTCCCTTCATTCTCCTCCTCAGAAGTGAACATGCACGCTCAGTTACGGTCTGCTGATTGGCTTGACCAGTCTAAAACCTTTCACTTAAGCCTTGCAGTGTGTTTTAAGTCATTGTCTTGCTGCATGATGAAGTTCCTTTAGTTAGATGATTTGAATGCATTTTTTTTGTAAACTGGCAGACAGACAGTTTCTCTAGACTTTGTAATTCATTCTGCTGCTACAGTACCATCATGAGCTACATTATCAATTAAGAATTAGTTATCTTTATATACAGTATGCACGAAACATTTTTTTTTTTTTGGATTACCAGTCCCTACAAGTTCCACTTTGTAATAATTTCCATTTTCCTGAGAGGTTCAAGCTATCCGATTGTTTTTTTTGTTTTTTTTCTAATCAGACACCATAACAGAGGAAGGCTGTTAGTAGGAAAGAGCAAAGGAAATAGCGAGAGTGGAGAGATGCAAAACACTTTTTGACATGGCATGCCTTTTAACTCAGAAGGTTTGATGTGCTAATGACATGCAAATGTATGCAAATGAGCATGCCTTTGCCCAGATTCAGGCAGAATGTGTGAAGCAGAGTTGCAACCTGAGGAAAGCGAGTGTTTGCTATAAATAATCTAAATTAATAGGAAATTGTGGCATTAAACTGCATGGACAAACTATTGTAGGAGAGACAGAGAATAAGGACAGCCTCCTCGCATTCAGATTCATCTCATTCTAGCACTCGATTTATTCAGATCATTTCCATTTAAATTCCAGTTGATTTCTATTACTCCTGCTTGTGGTTCTCATGTGAGTGGTCATGATTACAGGTCACTTGTGCACGAGTCTTAATCTTCAGTCTGATGTCGAGGTCTGAGGAAGATTGTCCATCTGATTTAACCCAGTGTATACACATCGTCGTCCTAACCGCGATGTCGTCATGCACAGTGCTTGTGTGTATCTGATCAGCCTCTGACCTGATTAGTGTCGCCCTGTATAGAGAACAAGTGTGGAACCGCACATCAGGCTTTGCCCAGATTTGACTTGTTTCCTCGTCTCTTCTCAGCAAACATCAAATCAATATGCTAAAAACAGAGGAGAGAGAGAGAATGTAGGACACACTTATTTCCCTCATTAGAGCACTTGATTGTTGTTTCCATAAAGACCTAATGCCATGGTACTGTCAGTTCCCAGAGTTATTTTCGCCAGAAAATGTCAGGCTCCTACAGTACCTGCGGTATATGGGGTGTTCTGTGTATATACCCTTTCAACAATTCACCGAGCTCCCACTTCTGAGGAAGGCTGTATGGTCTTTTTCTTCCCTAGACTCCGTCTTTCGTTTTCACCCTTCCTTCTGTCAACATAAACTATCTAATTCTGCCTATTAGATGTTAATTTTCTGCTGAAACCCTGCCTGCAAGTGGTTTAGACTGCATTAATTTCCGTTAATGGTAATGAACTGTTCAGTTTAATGAGTGTCAGGCCAGAGTGAGACACACTGAGTGAGAAACAGGAGGGTCACAAATGTATAGTCTTTAGTTTGTGTGGAGGTGTTTGCTCCTGCAGAATAATAAAAAATGATGATGATGATGATGATTATTATTATTATTACTATTATTACTATTATTATTATTAGTAGTAGTAGTAGTAGTAGTGGGACATGTTGGTGGAGGTTTCTTGGTGTTGTATCCAGTTTTATAATAGTAATGTTATAGAATTGTTTTAGATCACCGACACTTTTAATCAGCTACCGAACCCCCAACAGAACAAAGTTAACAGACGTACTTTACACTGAGATTATTCTCTGAATCATTTCCAAAGCTGCTGAATATTTAAGACCTATGGATAAACCGGCATGTCTTTCAGCTCAGTCCAGAGGTAAGGAGCTCCAGGCCGACACCGGACAATCACTCATTTTGCCAACTTGAGTGGCGTTCATGCTTGTAATAGGCCCTCGGCCATAAGATGAAGTTGTAAAAGGCCTGACTCTTCATATTTATATGAGTCCATAAAAGAAGGGCCCTGTTTCCACAGGTCTTGAATAATATGGAGTGCACAGGTCTACAAAGACTGAATGGCAAGGTTTAAGTAGGAGCATGAAGTTGCTTTATCACTCCCTATTAGCACGAGTGTTCTCCATTATGGAAAATTTAGGTCGTAATCAATACTGGGTAGGGGGTTACAGAGGAAAACACAGAGCCTTGTGATTCATCCTATAAATCTGCACGGTCCTGTGAGCTCTCTAAACGATGATGGGTGCATTCTCACAATGACAATAATTACAATGGTAATAATTTACATAGCTACAGTACACAATACTGCACAGATCAAAGTCTCAAGAAAATCTCCGTCCATATGAAACTGTTGATAACTGCAAAACAGTATGTACTTTTTGTAAAAAAGAATATATATATATATAGCTGATTCGATTGTTCTCTGCTGAAGGCCGAGATCTGCTTGTACCGATGGTTTTACTTTTTCTCTGAATTGCGGTCTCACAAAGAAATGAGAGCGCTGCTTATAGTTAGGTATTTAAAAGACATTAATAATATATTCAGAAAAATATCCAATATATAGCCAGACTCAAGATCCATGCTACTAATACCTTGGTTGTAACATTTCTTTTCCAGTTGTTTCAATATATTTTGCCATAATCAACGATTTTGCTTGATTTTTGACAAATCAAGCAAAATTCATTATGTGTCATGATTAAAAAGTGTGTGTGAGTGTCCAGGGATAGGCTCCTGGTCACCCATGACCCTGTGTACAGGATAAGCGGTATAGAAGATAAATGAATGAATTAATGAATGAATGATTACTTGGCACTTAGAACAAAAAGTAGGTTTGATGGTGAGTCGAAGCTTTCATTCAAAATTAAAAAGCATGCCTACATAGAGTATAGTAGCTTGCGTATGCTTATAATTTGTTGTGGCCAGTTGGAGAATTTTCTTTCTTGTAGACTTCATATAACATGTTCTAATTTGGGTGGCCTGTTGACTTTCCAAAGCCTTTGCTCTTATATCATTTTAGTTTTCCTAAGAACAGCAGAACTCCAAGAGACAGCAGGCACACAGTATGAACTCTTTTTTTTCTTCTTTTTACAGAAATGAGCATGCATCTATTTAATTTGATAGGACTTTTAGGACTGCAACTAATGAGTGAAAAGATCCATATTTACATTACACTGTTCAGACTGCTTCAAACCCCTCACCTCATAAGTGTATTTTAAATTAAAAGGAAAAGTAATGATGGCCGTCAAGCAGGCCTCTTATATATTTATGCATTTTAATAACTGCACATATCCTGCAGGCTGTAATTCATTTATTTCTTTACCTGTGCCTCAAAAAGTTTGGATGCCACAGAAAGCGAGTGCTCTGAGGACTTACAGATATTGGGGGCATTAGGGATATTGTCATGCCAATGTCGCAGCCTAAATCCATTTATTTCCTTTTTTATTTAAAGATTTGCTACAGGCTCTCACAGATGCTTACGGTATAAAGAGCCTTGGCTTCTTGTCCCTTGTCTCATGAAGCAGGCTAACTTGTTACATGATCACGATGATGTTAGGGACCTAAGTGATGTGACAGGCCAACTAGTTATTAAGAGACTCTTATTACTGTACATTATTATCCACCAGCCAATTCAATATGACAAGCATTATATCCTGTAAAGACACACAGCGATAATGTCCATGATTTAGATCTACATTGGAGACTCACTGTTGTACAGCATATGAATCTGGCCATGTGGATGAGACAGCAGACATTTTGGCTTGTGCCTGATCTCTTCGTCTTTTCTGTGTCAGAGACATGTTCAGATCTAGTTTGAGACATCAAATAGATTTAAAAACAGATTTCTTTGACAAATGTTTAATGTCAATCTCGTTAAATCCTCAGCTCGTGTAGCTCCAGCAGTGCTGAAATAATAAATAAAAATGTTTAATTGACGGTATTTCATTGCAGGTCTTTGCCATTATGATTGAACGTTATGATTTTTATTTTTTGGCACATTTTTGAGAACTTCTCTGAATGTGAGAAGAGAATGTCAGATCAGACTCAGACCAGATGATAATTATTTCACTCGTATACAGTAACCACTTTATCCTACGTAGTATTGTAGAATCTAGCTCCGGAAAACAATGAGTGCAAAGCTGGAACATTTCCTGGAAGGGATGCCAGATATACTGTAATAGCAATATATAATATTATGAGTGGAACTTTCCACTGCGCTCTTTGGTCAATACAGTGCACAAGCATTGCAGAAGTGCATATAAAACCCTTCTTGTGCTGCTAGACTATCTGTGAAGGGAGAAAAGCAAACACAGTGCATGATCATGAAGAATATCCAAAGCTTTGCCCAAAAAAATGGACTTGGCAAACAATTCTGAGTAAAGGATAAATATTAATCTTTGCTCAAAATGGCAGTAGTAAAAAAAAAAAAAAGTGAAGCAGAGATGTGGCTGCACCTCTCTCTCGCTCGCTCGCTCTCTCTCTGTTGTTATTCATCCAAAGAAACAATGTCTGTCTCTGTGCATAGTGATGCGTTTTACAATGTTTGTATTGAATATTGAACGCTGTTGTGTTATCCATGGTGATCCGCTCAAATTAGAGACTGAAGCAACACTCCAGTCACAAGAGTGCAATGTTTTTAAACATTCATATGCTCTCTAACAATTTCTCTATCTGATCTGAAACCACAGTTATGGTTAATAATTTAGCTAGCCTGTCTGGCATTGAAGAATAGTGGCAGGGGTGGGATAGGTGCAATTGGCATGCCGGCAACATTCCTCCTATCCATTTTTTGATCCAACAACACAATTCACGAAAGCCTGACAAAACCTTAATGAGGCCCAATCTGCACGATTGCATGTTCATTAATCAACAGTTGCTAGAGAACTGAAAACACACTGGAAGGCAGAAATGTTGCAAATGGGAAATTACGATTTGGACCAGGGTTGAGAGACTAATGTAACTGCAAGCATTACATAGCTATTACAGACTAAGCATTACTTAAGCACCAATTAACATGGTACTGTACGTTCTGTAATTGGGTTTTGTCATCCTACTGAAAGCACCCATTATGTCTTCTCTGTAATATAGCTGAAACATGTCTCAGAGGTAAGGTCCTTTGTTTTCCGTTTGGGTACAGAAGATGCATACCCAGAGCTTAAGCTCTTTTCAGTGAAGCAAAACACTGGGATCATAGGGAATGTGTACATAATAATAGCTGATACAGGGATAAGTGCTACAGGATTACTGTCTTGGTTTGTTTGTATGTTAGTTTTTGCAAAACTATACACCAAATCTGCAGCGCTAATCTGTTTCAAGTCAGTTACTGTATACGCTTCTGGGCAGGTTGACATTTGAGGCTGTTAGAATTAGATACAGTATAAGCTTTATTTACTTGCATTACATTAAACTGAGTTAGGCCATAAATAATTGCCTCTCTACTCAATCAAGACTTTAATCTACTTTTATGCTAAAATCCCCAGTCTGATACCATGCCATAGGGATCCTCTGTTTGCATCAATTAATCTTATCATTAGTGATACCATAACTGAATTTCACTCATTTACCGAACGCTAATCTTCATTTAGCACATCACAGTAAAGTGGGCAGGAGGATTGCACTCATTACTTACTGACCATCCTACTGTACCAGCCATGGAGGACGTTGTTAGACGTGTATCTCATGTCAGGTCTGTTTAGTGTTTTTTCCTCGTAACTAATAGAGCCACACTTAATTGAATCCATTCAATTAACATTTCTAAAGGATTTTAAAGACTATCATGATATTTGGAAAGCAATCACTCACTACTCATCATCTATACCGCTTAATCCTGTATTCAGGGTCATGGGGGCCTGGAGCCTATCCCAGGAGACTTAAGGCACATGGCAGGGTACACCCTGGACAGGGTGCCAATCAATCACAGGGCGCAGACACACACACATACATACATACACTCACTCATTCACACACTATTTGGGAACGCCAATTAGCCTAACCTACATGTCTTTGGAATGAGGGAGGAAACCGGAGTACCCGGAGGAAACCCACCAAGCACGGGGAGAACATGCAAACTCCATGCATACAGAGACGGGAATCGAGCCTGGCCGGGGATCGAACCCAGACCCTGACCACTACACCACCGTGCCGCCTGGAAAGCAATCAATTCACAGCATTAATGAGTTTTCATTAGTAATACATATAAATACTGTACACAGATCAGCCATAACTTTAACACAACCATAATCACCAACTACTGTATAAACCAGCAACCTGGTGACAGGGGCATGGCCACGCAAAACTCTTCCATGCCAGCGGGAACCAAAGGCTAACCTGACCAATTCCACTGAAAATTCAATGGCGCACAATTTGGTTAAAAAAATGAATGCTGGCCAGAATAGAAAGTCAACAGAACACCTGTTCTGTTGTTGTGCACCACAACCTGCCATGCACAGAGCTCCGGCATGTAAAGAGCCTGTGGCTGTTGTCCAAACTCCCACATCCCAATCTACTGTACATGAGCATCCATGGGACACGCCGGACAAACAAGTCAGATCCATGAACCTCACCTTCCAACCAGCAGCACCCTGGATTTGTTGCCCATGTCCTGTTGCCAGACTCCACAGCACTTCTCCAGAGGCCCTGCAGAGCCACACCCAGAGCTTCCCTGGTGGCACAAAGGATACCCAAAACCTAGGTTGTTTTAATGTTACAGTTGATTGTTGTGTATAAAATGTAATATACCACAGACCAAATGTAAAGCATATTAGCAATGCCTGAATGTACCAACCTTGACATAAAGGTACCAGATTATATTAGTATTATAATAACATATTGGTACAGTATGATGCTGTTTTAATCATCTATGCACATCTTTAGCAGTTGCTTCAGCAGATGCACCAAGCCTTTCTAACATCATGGCAACTCGCCTCATTTTCTGTACATGAGCAGCAGTGCACTGCCAGCTATAAGGAAGAGCTACAGTAAGTTGGAGACAGACTGACTGGAGACATCTGGTCAATACTGTACATCCTGAGCCATTGCTGAGGGTTATATCACCTAGGTAACTAGGTAGGGGTTATACCATCATTCTCACGGATCCACAGCACACTCAAAGGGTTTTTTTTTTTCTTCTCAAGTCGAATTACCTTGAGAAGCATGAAATGTACAGAGCCTCGGTGCATTTTGAAGGAGGAAATCAATGTTTCTTTGTCTCAGAGGCGTGCTAGAGGCTTTGTACTATGACTCCTCAAGAAAAAAATAAGTAGTATTGGAATCATAAACAGAGGCAACTTTAATAACTGGGATGGGATATAGGAACGTTATAATTTGAGCTGCTAATGTGTGAATCGCAAAATGTGGGGGGGTGGATAAAAATGTGATCTGGAGACCTCTGACCATGGAGAATTTTTTTTTTTCACCTTTATTACTTTATTAGGAGCAGTTAAATACCTACTCAATCATGCATTTATTTAATCAGCCAATAGTGTGGCAGCAGGAACATCTATAACGGATATAGGCAACAATAAACATGAACACATAAATCATAAGAATAGACAAACATGTGATCTTAGTCATTTTGAGCATGACAGGATTGTTGATGCCAGATGGGCTGGAATGAGTATTTCTTTAACTGCTGATGTCCTAGGGTTTTCATATAGAACTGTCTGATCAGAATGGTGCGTTCACTGAGACAGTTGTTCTGCAGACAAACATGGCTTGTTGACGAGAGGTTAATGGAGAATGGCCATGGAAAGTGATTTGAGCTGACAGAAAGACTACAGCAACTCCGATTACCATTCTTTACAATTGTGGTGAGCAGAAAAGCATCGTAGAATGCATAATAAGGCTACAACGGTTTCCACTTCTGTCAGCCATAAAGACGAGGCTTAGGCTGCAGGGGGCACAGAATCACCAAAACTGGACAGTTGAAGACTGGATAAACAGCCTTGACTGATGAATTTCTAATACTGCTGAGGCACACAGATGGCAGGCAGAATTTGGTGCCAACAGCATGAATGCATGAACCCAATCTGCCTTGCGTCCACAGTCCATACTGAGGGATGTTGCGTAATGGTGTTATTAATGTTTTCTTGGTCCTGTTAATACCGATCAATCATTGCTCGAATGTCACAGTTAATTTTAGTATTGAATCTTACCTTTCATGGCTACATTTTACCCATCTCCTGTTGCCTACTGTCAGCATGATAACGCACCATGTTACAAAGCAAAAAACATCTCAAACTGGTTTCATGAACGTCATGTGAGCTGAATGTTCTTCAGTGGCCGTCTCAGTCATACATCTGAATCTGATTTTGGGATTGGCTAGAACAGGAGATTCTCAGCATGAAATTGCACCAGGAAAAATCCACAGGGATTGCATGTTTCAATCACGTCGACATGGAGCAGAATCTGGAAGGAATGTTTCCAACATCTTATGGAGTCCATGTTGTGAAGAATTTATGTTTTGAGAGCAAAGACAGACCCTACACAGTATTAGTATTAGTTTAGTGTTCCATGTGACGTGTTCAGCTGGAATATAAAACATATATTGACTTTCAATGATTTTACTTTTAGTTTTCTTCCCTATTTCCATTCTGTAGTTTAGTTAAGAAAAAAAACACACATGGATTGAGTGATATATATCCGGCTTGTCTTTAATCACAAATCTGATGCTATGCTGGGTCACCAGCTCTCATCCAGCCCACTGGGAACAAATGTGTATTCTTAGATGAAGGATGTGTGAACAGTGTGAGAGGTACGAATTTGTATTCATGTGACTGTGCATCATCATCCTCAGTCCTGATACACATTTCTACAGAAATATTTGCATTGTTTAGTGTTATGATCCAGACATTCTATCATGATTGAATACACAACAGCACATTCTGTTAGAGAAGCTTGTGTGCTTACTGTGTGTACAATGTGTGTGTGTGTGTGTGTGTGTGTGTGTGCGTGTGTGTGTGTGTGTGTGTGTGTGTGTGTGTGTGTGTGTGTGTGTGTGCGTGTGTGTGTGTGCGTGTGTGTGTGTGCGTGTGTGTGTGTGCGTGTGCGTGTGCGTGTGCGTGTGTGTGTGTGTGTGTGTGTGTGTGTGGTGTGTGAAGGAGACAAAGAGAGAGAAAGAATTTCCAAGAGGAGACATTCCAGGATTCGAAGCATAGACACATTTATTATTCCATTAAAACTGCCTGAGGTCAGAGCATCACATTAGGCTTGGGCTTTGAGCAGAGAGTTGCAAAGAAATTAATCTAAAATAGACAGTCATGTTATATAAGAGATTTTCCAGCATCTAATTCTCTTGTTTTGCTGCACTATGCTTTACTATCATCTGTTTCTAATCAATCGGGCTGCCCTGTAATGACCATATTGTAGTATGACTTTACCATGTTTTAAATGAACGTGTGGAAGGGCTTGCTATTGCAGTAAAGCAGCCGTGTTGATGACAGGTTGTGGAGGTCATCTCTGTTAGACTGCTTCCAAGTGAAAACTGGTGGCATTGCAGCGGCTGCTGTTCCACTAATGACTAGGAGCCTCTGTGCTGTGCTGTGCTTTGTGTGTTTGTGGGCTGGTGGTGGTGCTGGTAGGGGGGTTGAGGTGGGTGTTGAGTGTGATCATATATAAATTCTGGTGTTGCAAGGTAGCAGGGCAAGAAAACAAAGCCCACACAGCACTTGTTAAAGTGAAGTTCATGGTAGATTCTGATCTCTTGCCTCTATGGATAATGACTTATGGTATGCTCGTGTTTGTTTACTCTTGTTTACTTAGAGTCCGTGAGAACGCTGCGTCAGCAACTAAGACATCAGAAACAGGACGAATATTAATGTGAAGGAGGGTAGGAAAGAAATCTCTGTCGAAACAGCAAGATAAAAGAGGCAGCGAGGCTAATCAGCCATGCTAAGGAAAATAGAACAAGTGAGAACACTAAAAAATGCAAAGGGGCCGAAGAATGTCTACACACTTTAACAGTTATCTATACCTCACTCACTCACCGTCTTTACTGCTTTATCCTGTATTCAGGGTCACAGGGGGCTACCCCAGGCGACTTAGGGCACAAGGCAGGGTACACGAGATGGAGATGGTGCCAATCCATTGCAGGTCACACACATACACTCATTCACACTACGGTCAATTTAGAGACACCAATCAGCCTAATCTGCACGTGTGAGGAAACCGGAGTACCCGGAGGAAACCCACCAAGCACGTGGAGAACATGCCAACTCCATGCACACAGAGACGGGAATCGAACCCGGACCCTGGAGGTGCAAGGCGACAGTGCTAACTACTACACCACCGTGCCGCCCATTATCTATAACTATATGTAGTATTACATCG
The DNA here is from genome assembly GCA_030347435.1 of Clarias fuscus. Lineage (NCBI taxonomy): Eukaryota > Metazoa > Chordata > Actinopteri > Siluriformes > Clariidae > Clarias > Clarias fuscus. The sequence continues at coordinate 15,711,199 of CM059220.1, forward strand.
ATATGATATCTTATGCATATATTTTTTTTAATGTTGAAGTGTGTATCCACTTTTTGGGCTCCTCTGTGTGTTTAGAAATATCTCAGGCAATAGGTAATTTTGGTACTTTGCAGGATTCTTCATTGATATTTAAAATGCAGACATTCACTGATAATTACTTTAAACATGTGCTTCCTTAATTAGTCTCAAGAAGGTATTTGGAGTGTGCAGGTATTCAGAGGCGCATGCTGACAAGCACCTCCTCCCCTTGAATCTTTTCCTTTCTTTAACTCAGTGTGTGCTCGGAAAGTCTTTGTTCATTGTTGATGGCCAATTCTCATCGCTACTTGATGTGGAAATTGTGCGGTGACATCGAGAGGTCAGCTGACTATCACTCGCTATTCCGTCAGTGTCTCGGTTAATTCCGAAATCACATGCACAAACATGCCTGGAGCAGTGGGTCACGTATTGTGCCTAATCTTGATTATGTTCTGCCCTCATGAAATGCATTTGTTTATTGAGTGCAATCAGACCTGATTTCACAGACTGGGTTTCATTTTGCGAAGCACATTAGTGATTAAGGTTCCATCACATGCACTTTTCAGCTTTGTAAGCGAAAGCCGATGGTAGAATGACTAACAGTGCATAATTAAGTGGTATGGAATCAAGGAAAGTCATTAGCAAAACTAGCACGCAACCCACCCCCCTTTCTTCCAGCAGCAGTAGTGATGGGAGTGTGAAAAGATGTGCCATATTCATCTCATAACACTCCACTTACAACACAACACACTCACATCCATGCCACTGTCATCCATTTGCACCAGCCAAAGCACCGAGAACGAATAGATTATCATATCCATGGAAACTGAAGGAAAACCCTTTGGAGATCATGCAAAGCGCTGTTGTTATGCTTATCTAGAGTTACGGTTGGGCCTAATCAAAACTCTGATTGCTGTGAATTTAATAGACTGGTCATCACTATTATAGCAAATTAGCTTGATGCTTTACTAAGACATAAAAAGCAGTTTTAATTGGCTTTTAATGAAACATAAAGATGCGTGTCCATCTGACAGCTACTGGTAGGAGACACTAATCAACTTCAGTCTTCTATCAGACATGACAACAGGAGCATGACCAAGCAGAGGAGAGACGCATCTATGCTGCTCTTCGCCAGCAACAGAGTCTCTGGCATGAGCCTGGCTGTGCATGGTAAATCTGTCAAAGCAGATATGCAGCAGAATAAATCCAATTCGCCACCACTGTGGCTTTCCAAGATTCTTATAATTAAGCGTACAGTACACACTAGATGGTAAAGCTGTATATACTTTAAAGCAGTGCTGACTCTTAACAACTAAAAATTAATTACACTTTCCAAATTGATTAGGGCATCGAATATTTGATGCTTATCTTATGTAAGGTTAGTATTCCCCGGATACAAATTACAGCCCTCGCTACATCATTTTTCCCAGCAAGAGGATGGCACATGATGGAGTCAAATTGTTCCCTGCAGAGCTTAGATGAGTTCTGGTGTGACAAGGTGTCTGCTTATTGCATATGTTAAGTACAAGAAATGCTTATAATAAACAATGACAAGAAGATGTGAAATTGGACATGCTTACACAAAGCCATAGTTAGCAACAAACCGTGGCCAACCTCAGTGGATAGCAGTGCACGTAGGTGGGATACATACAGTAGCTGTAGCGAGGAAATGTGTCCACGGGTGAGGGAACTGTACGCATCACCAGTGGTTAAAAATACTTTTTCTCACGACTAGGATTGACCCCTATTGTTCTATATTTAAGGGATGCATTTTTGAATGATCATATGAAGTATGAAATCAAAACTACAGCACCCCCCCCCCCACCCCATCAAGAAATGTAACACTGTAACGTCCAGCTTCAATGTAACTGATTTGTTATACATTTTTCAGAGTATTATATGAGGAGGGAAGAATACTCCGTGTCAATTAGATTTATGCAGAAAAGGTTTTTTTTTTCTTTCTTAAATTAGGACAATGTTTTGATTATTTATACGTTACAAGAACTAAACTACCCATTAAGTAAATATACAAGATGACAACACTAGGACGCTTTCCGCTTCAGGCAGTTGTCATGAAGTGCCAGGATGCTAGAATGAGCAGAACAGTTTTCAGCTATAAAGCCGCATATATTAATATTTGTTGAGGACCCTATGTGTGAAACAAAGGATCCAATATGATAGCAAGAATGTGGTGTACTGTACACAGAACTGAACGTTATGGTTGGAAACCTCATTAGGGCAAAAAATGTATTTTGCAAAACAACCTCCTAGTTGTCAAACTCTCTGATTTATATTTATAAGATCGACAGTGATATATATTCGCCAACGTGTCTGTAAATACACCAATATTTTCTGATTTATTTGTCAGGGCATTTTTAGAATAAAGGTTATTTGTAAAACTTAGGACAGCAGTGAATTGCTATTGATTAGATTCTAATTTAAATCTCCCAGTTGTGCTGCTTAGAGCTGTCTGATCTCCACGGCGAGAGCCTGAAAAGATGCATGGGCTTCTGCTCTTAGTGTGCTCTGTGTACAAATATATATGACCCCTGTTGCTTCAATTACCTCTTGATATTCTCTGGCCAGATTCTTGCAGTGAATTATCCCTGGCATCATGACAGCCTGTGGGTTTTAGCCACTCCTGAGCACTTGGATGTGCTCCCCCTCCCCTCCCGAAAGCCTGTCCTCGCCACATGGACATGCGCTTCCATGGAGGCCATAAACAAACCTCTCAGTCTGGGGCTGAGGCAGCTGTTGCAGCTGCAGAGACATATTCAAAATGTTCGCCCTTCACTGTGATCAAGAGATGGAGAAGGGAGGGAAAAGAGAGAAGTTGGGCACATCGGAGTGAGAGAGAGATCCTTAATCTGTCACCTCCAGCTGATGGTTTAAAAGAGTGCATGAGTTTGGCACGGCTCCACTTGTGTCTAAGCCTCTGCATGATGTTCGTACTGTATGTGTGTGGTGCATTCATTTATAATGTCTGTTAAACAGTGTTCTAATGCATAGCAGGGTTTTTTTGATGGTAACCCAAATGTGTATTTAAATGGGTTTGTTTTGTACATGCCCACTAGTGAGCAAGACAAATCTGTGTTCCTGTCCCCTCCAGCACATTAGCATTTACAATTATTTGATCTCAATAATGCCGAATGGAGCCGACAGGATTAAAATCACAGAGGCAAATGTCAAAATCACACACATCGTTTATAAAAGTCAACAACGCCATTTTTTTGCTTGGAGCGATTTGAAAATGCCAACATGTGTAAGGATTTAAGCAGCAAGGTCATGTGGAAAAACATAGTTAGACAGATTAGGGGTCTAATTGGTGGTCTAAGAGGGAAGAAGAATACAGCTAATAGAAATAGCTATGGAGAATTGATATTTTGGCAGCAGGGGCAGTGTGTATGCTGGCGATTGCCAAGATCCATACCCGAGAGCATCTCTGGGACACTTTGGTGTCCGTGGGACAGCACCTCTGGGATCCTATCGGAAAATGCACTGTGATGCGACTAGTGCAGGCAAACCTAGTTAAACGCAATCTTTGTGTTCCTTATCCATAGCCATCTAATGCGTGCCGCAGGCATTCTGCTCAATGCATTCAATTTAATTCTCAAGCCCATCCCAAGCCTCTGAAATGAATGCAGCAGTGGTCTAATATAGAGCTTCTGACTGCTTAATTGCCTTGCGTGCGTCAAAGCCAACCACGAAGGTCCGTATATACATTTCCAGAAGAGCACGAAAACAGAGAAAAGGAGTTTTAAAATTCAGCTCCAAGAGGCAACAGTCCCCTGAGTAATTTCACATCTGCTCATCTCGCCTTTACCACTCTGGTTTTATCTGTGCAGCCCAAGTGAGAGCAGCCACATGAACATGTGAAAAGGCTGTGATGGCATTAATATTCATGAATGTGGCACATGAGCCTGGGACATTTTCTTCTACTCTGGACTCTGACAAAAACAGCCACACAAGTTGTTGATTTAAGAAAAAAGAGTATCTATCAAATTATTTTTCCACCGTCTTTGCTACAGATTACTTCATCAACCTTAGTTGAGTTCATAACGTGCACGTGCACATGCCACTGTAAATCTCGCATGGGGTTTGCCTCTAGTGCTTCCTCTGGTGCTATCACTCAAGTCATATACAGTATAAGGGAGTTGTCAGCGACAGTCTGCATAAAATGGTAATAACTTTAAAGGGTTAGCAGTAATGGTACTACTGTAAATACAGTACGCTGATTTAAACCAAACCAAGACTGCAAAAGTAACGTAAGAATATGTAGTTCATGTGACTTGCAATTGCTACTATGAATTAGGCTCCAGATAGAAATCAATATTGATCCAGAGATCACAAGTTCGAATCCTGTGTGATGATGTAGCCTCTTGCAGGAGTGGGGGTATAGAGAGAACTGATTGGCTGAGCTCTCTCAGAGGGGCGGGATGGAAGCACTTAGTGCTCTCACATCAATCACGGCTCCACGGCCAATCATGGGTGTCTGTGAGCACACGGAAATGGAAAGAACGGATAGCAGTGTCGTCCGAGTGTGTTACGCTGCTCCCAACGGTGGGCGAGTGAGGAGTTCGAAAATGATGCTGTTGGCTGCTGTCATGTGGCTTGGAGGAAGCACAGGATAGTCTTCGGCCCTCCCTGATTGGTAGTAGCCTTGATCGGTCTGATTGGAGTGCCCTAATGACAGGTGGGAATTGGATATGACTAAATTAGGGGGAGAATAACAACCCAAACCCGCCCTCAATAAAAAAAAAATATATATATATAGTCACTATAAGGCATGTGTGGACATTTTAGCCATCAACAACTTATAATCCAACTAGTCCCAAAGGCTTTATTGTGAAGACACAAATACCATTAAGCATTCTGCACTGCATGACCAGAACACTTAGTCTTTCTAATTATTCCTAATTCCGGATCAGGAATTCGGCATTTCTAAGAATTTAACAGAGAAAAAGGAGACAGAAATCTGGATGTGACACCATTCCAAAAATGGGCCCCATGCACATACTCTTTCATACCTTGAGACAATTTAGCATAGGCAATGTACTTAATGAAATGTTTTTCAGGATGGGCTTTTGTGTGTGTGTCTTAGGGGTATTGTGGGCTCCACTCAAACTGTAACAAAATCAACCTGGGGAGCTGTAATACAACCTGCCGTGCTACAGCATCACACAGATTACTAGGTTAAAGGCTTAAAAGCATGCTTCAGCATGCCATAGTGAGGTCGTTAGACAGAATTTATTTTGTGCTCATGCTAGGATTCTGTATATGTCTGGCATCATTATATCAGCATTTTGCAGCAACATACTATAAATCCCCATATTGTAAAAGTCCAAAAGTAAAAAAAAAAATCCAAAAGTCTTTTACAGTCAAATTTGAATGGAAAAAGAACGACAGTACATACAAAAAAAATTCTTCTTTCCTAACAAGGCATATGTAAAAATAAAAGAGAAAATAATTTAGTTGGATAGCCGAAATGACCAACACCAGTTTCTCCAGCTGTTATTTCTCTAGCTTTAATAAAAGTTTCAATAGTTTTGATCTTATACTGATCTTCTCTTGATTTTAAAAGCTTAAAGTCTGAAAAAGGAAACATGTTTTCTTCCATTAACCCTCATTCTAATCTCCTCCTTATGTTCACCTTCCAAATTTTCCTTAACAGTTGCTCATCTCTTTTATTTGAAATCAGTTAATGGTGTTTGCCAGAAAGTATTTAACAACAATATGATTCCAGAATCTAGCCACCAATGTGATGTTGTCTAGATTGTTGTCTTTGTGTCCTTCAGCTGTAAAGCAAGAGGGGAAACACAGCTTTTGAGCTCCGTACAGTATAAGGAGAAGTTTGTGTAAAAGCGTGAGCTTCTACAGTACTGTACGTCTGGACTCTTTGTTGAATAGATGTTGTCCATATTCCTAGAGAGAGAGAGAGAGACTCAGATAGTTTGCAGATTTGCAGTCAATGAGTCAATGTCTAATGTGTATTTATGTAGGACAATGTGGCAATGATTTCACGGAAAGGCTTCGTTTCTGTGGCTTGTTGGGTTATATCTAAAAATCAATCCTATGAGGGGCTTGCTTGGTCATTATCTTGTCAGCATGCACATTCACAGATTTATTTATTTGGTGCTAATACTTTTTCCAGGATGGGGATATAATAAAAGTGATTAAGTTCTGTCTTCGCAGGAAATGGAGTTTTAGTTCAAAGGAATTGTTGTTTGCATTAAGCAGAATGGGCCAAATGATGTACATAGTCATGAAGATAAGCATTTATATACACTTGACAAACTACCATGCTTACAGACTTTATAATGGAATGAGCTCAGTACGGCTGATGAAAAGCCGATTTATATGCTGCATATAATTTAAAAGAAAAGCCAGAAATGAGGTTTGTGTGTTTTGTAATATAAAAAATGAGTATAGGAATCACTGTGCAGTTTTTAGGCTTTCTATAACTATATGGTTTTAACACCCGTAAGAAATTATGCATTGCTATTTCCAAACAAAAAAAACAAAACAAAAAAAAACACCCTGCACTGTATGCCAGCCTGGACTGTGACACAATATCAGGTTCTTTCTCCTTTTGTATAGTAGCCTGGTCTGTCTGGCTGACTGTTAGGCTTGGCAGTTTGTGTGTGAGCAGAGCAAATGCCCTCCTTTTTCATGTTGTATTTACAGCAGCTTGAATGCCTTGTTTTTACCTCTTATCTTAGCAGTTTTGAACAGCACCTGCACCTGAATCGGTGCCACGCTTACATAGTTGTGAGTCAGAAAAAGGCTGCGGTGCAGTCCTCTCTTTTATCTCTCACTCCCTCCATCTCTTGCCCCACCCTCCAAACAGCTGCCAAAACACTTTTCAGAAACAGCTTTGCACACACAATGGTCCTACAGCACTCTCCAGCTCTCCCAAATTACAAGTGGAACCTGTGTCAAGTAAAGATACATCACATGCACTCATATGCAGTATATAACAAAACACACACACACACACACACACACTCACACACTCACTCACACACACACACACACACACACACACACACACACACACACACGCGCACACACACACACGCGCACACACACACACGCGCACACACACACACGCGCACACACACACACACACACACACACACACACACACACACACACACACACACACACACACACACACACACACACACACACACACACACTCACACACACACTCACACACACACACACACTCACACACACACCAAGTATTGCCCATGATCTATTTAGAATTCAGTCTTGTGTTAGAAACAGTGACGTCTCTGGTCCAGAAGCACCTCCCAAGGTGGTGGTGGGGCATGAGAGATTTCAAATCCAAGTACAAAAGCACCTCATCAATTACATCACAAGCACACATTAATGTAATATGAGACAGGAGTAAGTAGAGCTGGGGACAGAGGTATGTCATTACCATAACAGGTTTCGAGCTTACAGAACTGATCACCAAATGATTTCTATTATAAGACATCCAAAGTAACATTTTAGAGAAAGGAAGCTCAGTACTTATCAGTCCTTAACTTAGCGTCAAAACAAAAGTCCTGGCAATAATGCAAAACAGACTCTAGTGACTAGTGACTCTCGCTGCTGGCGAAGAAAGGTGGGAATGTTTTTTGTCGTTTCCTGGCTGAATGTTAATGTGGGTCCAAACTTTTAATCACAAATTTTTGCTCTAATGTCGTAATGCTAATTCTAACTTTTAATAAATTGTCCACTTGATTCCAAAATCAAGTCAAATTGATTAGTATAAATTTTTTTGGCTCTTATCTGCATGGGGCCATTCTGATCATGACTCACAGCTCATTATTGAAAACGCATTGAACTTGATTGTGGAAAGCCTCTCTCTCATCTGATCAGATTGCTCGGGTGGAACTGTTGTATAAAAGTACATTAATCATTTGGTGAAAATCTCATTCAGTAATTACTTGCAGATTACTTGTTTATCTACCTAAAATACAACTTTTATACAAAAAAGAACTAATAACTACAAGCTAATAACTTGCTAATACATTCTACTAATTCCGTTTTTATTTTTTTTCATTAAGCAAGTGAGTTAAAACCACTGTGATTATCAACAGTACTATATAAATATAGTACTTTATTAACCTCAAAATGGAAATTATATTGTTATAGAATCCAGTTTACATATTATACAAAAGACAATACAAACAAATAAGGTGTGCAAGAATATTACAGGGCTATGGTTAAATATACAATTTACTGAAGACAAGATAATCTTTCCCTTTCTCTGTCTTCCCTGGCATATATATATATATATATATATATATATATATATATATATATATATATATATACATATTGTACACTGTACAGTGTACAATAGTGCAGTCAGGTTGATAATCTAAGAACCATTAAGGTGATGTCATGAGATAAGAGTCCATGTACATGAAGATACATACAGTACATGCGCAAGTGGAAAATGTAAATAATTGTACATTAGAAAGATATTGATAATAGTGAAAAAGAATGAATGTAGTACAGTAGATTAGATTATTACAGGTTTAAAAGCATTGCCGTTTACTACGTAAAATAATGCATATGACGATATAGAGATTATGCATTGTCTCTTTGAGAAACAAGGGGGTTAAAAAGCACAAATGGCAAAATGTAACATGAAAAGTTTGTTTATATCTGTGTGAATTTTGTCTGATTGTGCAAAATCTAAATCTACACCTCCCACAGCTTTGTCACAATGGATAAATCAGCATGAAGGTGCACTTGCGCCCTAAATATGCAATTTATTTTCAATAATAGTGTTGGTTGAGTTTTTGTAGTCAGTTATGGCAGCCACTTGTAACAAGGAAAATGTATTAAGTTTTGTTGCACACAAAAGATTGTTGAAAATCATGAGAAACATTTAAAAATTACTTTCCAATGCATCAGTTTCTAAGCACTAACCACATATGCATCTGTGGCCCAATGCAGTTGTAATAGAGTTCAGAATTCCTGTTGGAGAATGCTGCGTAAAAGACAAAATGAGGTCTACCAAACGCAACAGCTTCCTGCACACAACACCTTAATCTCATTTATCTTGTACACAAATCGATTGTGAGTCTCCTGAGTGTTGCAGCATCTCTCTGCTTAATTTTCTTCCGTAAATATTACTTTTATAAATACGTAAGTGCATCCCCACTCCCAAATGCAGTTAAACCGATGTTAGTTCTAAGATTCTGAAAGAAGAATATTAATTCATTTAGAATGACATTGTGTGCCTGTGGCCAAAATAATGGGAAATCCAAGAAAGTGTCGTTTTACTCTCAAAGTGCTGGTGTCAATTGTTCAGCTCATTAGTACATGTTTCTAGCTTTGTAGTTAATGTGGCTATTTAGCAAAAATGTCTGTTACACATAATTCCGAGTCTTACCTGGACACTATAGCAGTGCTAAAGGCTTACTTGTAAATGTTTCTGCAGGTTGGATGTTCACAGGTTTTGTGTTACATCATTTCCACACTGTTTCATCTGAAGCAGTAAAACCTGAAGATACGTGGTACATCGGGTCTGTAGAAATTCTGTGCTTTTGGTGCCTGAAGTGTAGAGTTTTGGGAAGAAAATGATTTATTTGGATTGGTGCTTGGAATGTAATTACTTAAAATGATTTTTTTTTTATTGGGTTACATCCTTCTGGGGAGGCCATTATTATTATTATTATTATTATTATTATTATTATATACTCTGTAGGGGTGAACCAAAATAAATGAGGTAAATTAATTGATTTATTTTTGTTAAAAACTTAAAGTAAAAGTGCTATAACTGTATGAAAACTGTGAACCCTCCACTCGTGTCCTGTAACAAAAGTACATGATGTTCCTGGTCAAAACTCAAATACTAAATTTGTTTGCCTGATATTTACCATGCAGCCTACTAGCCAGTAAATATCTTTTAAAAAATAATGTAAAAAAAAAAAGAAAGAAATTGAGAGAGAGAGATGAATAAGAAAAACAGTACAGAGCATGTGAAATGTTTTTAACAATTATGCAGAGTTATTACATCCAGTGATAACGGTCATGTTTATTTTCTTTACATGCTGGAAAGAAGCAATTCAACGAGCACATTGCGACATCTTCACGTCTTTCCAGACAAGTCCAGGCATTCAGAACTTGCTATTTTGTTCGTGAACTGTGAACAAACATAAGGTGCTCTCTTTTGATAAGTCTTTGGTGCTGGAAGATAATTTCTGGCAAATCCCTGGGCTCGGTCTTGACAATGGCATTGTCAAGGAAAAAAAAACTTCGAGTGGAATGTTTGTTCTTTCCAAACTAAAGTACAAAGAGGCTTATCTGCTCACTCATGATTACCATTTTAATAGCTTTATTTTGAAGGTAGAACTTTGTCGCTTTACAACGCACTTGAACGGTGGAAGACGCTGGGTTTGGCATCGTTGCAGTGCACAAGTATGCTTCCTGCAAGAGATCTCATCTATTCAGTGCATTTTATCGACATGTGATTTTACTCCATCAAAACAATATCCATTTTGCAGTCTGAGGAATGAGATTTTCAAGAGCCATTGAACAAAGGAACATATTTGCACTGCATAGCCGTTTCATATGCAGACAGCAGAGGTTATGGACATCAGTCAATGCCATTCAGAGCCAAATCACCTTCTTTCGAATGACCAAGAGGGATACACTGGCAGATATACTGTAAATATATACTGGCTGTGTAACGCTACGCCAAGTCATGCCCTCTGCTCGAGCCAAGTCATGATCACCTGCGCTCCTCCCCACATTCCTTTCCACGGCTTCCGTTTTGCCGCTTCATTCACAGGCACGAGCACACCTGATCCGCATTTCATTCATTAGTTTTCACGCTATATAATTCACCCAGGAACAACCGTCCAGTGCCGAATTATTTCGTGCTCCAAGCCCAGTGTCTAGTTTACCTCTTGCTTCTAGTGTATCTACTAAATATACCTTTGCCGTCTATGTTGTTGACCCTTTTCTCCTCTGACTACGTCCTTAGCTTCACGACTCGGAATTGTTTGCTGCGCTGACTGATAACCCGGCTTAGACCCTCTGCTTTCGCTTTTGTCTTCGACTCTCTCTCTCGAGCTGCACGCCGGGTTCGGCGCGCGCGCCGCAGCCTTCGCCTCTCCGCACAGCTGCGCTCACACGGCCGCTGCTCTCTCTCAACCTGCGCGCCGGATCGTGCACGCGCGCTGCAGCTTTCATCTTTCCACACAGCCGCGCTCACGCGGCCGTTGCTCTCTCTCAACCTGCGCGTCGGATTGTGCACACACGCTGCAGCTCTCATCTCTCCACACAGCCGTGCTCACTCTGCTGCTTCTCTGTGCCACACAGCCACGACACTGCCCACTTCAGACAGCATCCCCAAGTACTGTATCCTTGATTGAACTTCTCTTCTGTCCAACTTCATTAAAGTCTATTATATTGAACTCTATCTGTTGTGTCTGCTTCTGGGTCCGCCACGCCTGTCTCACACGGACCAGCCGTGACAGAATAATTCGGCCAAGATGGACCCAGCAGACTTGGGACAGCTCAGGACCGCTTTGGAGGCCCAGGGCACCCTCCTCGGCACCCACCAGGGGGAGATTCAGCAGGTCAACCAAAACCTTAAGCTTATGGCAGATACCCTCACTGCACTAACCTCTCGGATCGAACAGCTTCAGGTTACATCACCACTGCCGCCAGTTCGATCACCACCACCGCCTATTCGAGAACCTCGCCTGCCACCACCTCAGTCCTACAGCGGAGAACCCGGCACCTGCCGATCTTTCCTTTCCCAGTGCTCACTATCTCTCGAGCTCCAAGCCTCAACATTCCCCACAGAACGTTCCAAGATAGCATATGTCATCACCCTCCTCTCTGGAAGGGCCCGTGAGTGGGGAACGGCGCTTTGGGACGCCGATGATCCCCGTTGCACCAATTATCAAGCGTTCACAAAGGAGATGAGAAGAGTCTTTGACCGCTCACTCTCAGGCCGAGAGGCGGCAGGGCAGATGTTGAGACTTCGTCAAGGAACACGTTCAGCATATGAATATGCCATTGAGTTCCGCACCCTGGCGGCTTCTTGTGGATGGAACGATTGTGCCATGTATGATGTGTTTTTTCACGGACTGAGTGAGGCTGTCAAGGACGAGTTGGTCTCTCGGGAGCACCCTGAGGACCTAGATGGACTCATGGATCTAGCTGGCCGCATCGATGCGCGCCTCCGAGCTAGGCGTCGTGAACACACACCACCCCTGGTGAGAGCAGGACCAATCACCCCCCCACAAACCACAAATCCCCCTGCAGAACCTATGCAGATCGACCGGACCCGAATCTCGCCTGAGGAGCGCCAACGTCGGCGGGATAAGGAGGCCTGCTTCTACTGCGGCCAAATAGGACATTTCCGTCTTCAGTGTCCGTTAAAAAGGTAGGCCCCCCAATGAAACTGGGAGTCTTGGAGGGCCGTTCACAAGAAAACCTCTCAGGTAAACGTTCTTTACTACCTATCATGATCGTCTGGAACAACCAAGCCCAACCACTCAAGGCTCTCATTGACTCTGGATCCGACCAAAACCTGATCTGTGGCGTTACAGCAAGGGAGCTAGGAATCCCTCGTCTGCCCCTAGACAAGCCCCTGTCTGTCCAGGCCCTTGATGGAAGCTCCCTACCTCCCATTACTCACTGCACACCCCTTGTCACCCTTCGAACCTCAGGTAACCACGTAGAGACCATCTCCTTTTTCATCATGAAAAGCTCTCATGCTCCAGTCGTTCTTGGGAATCCATGGCTGGTCAGACACAATCCCAACATTGATTGGGCCAAGAACACCATTCTCGATTGGAGCCCTGCCTGTCTGTCTTCATGCCTTCACTCTGCCAGAGCTCATTCACCACCCTCTGTAGTTAATGAGGAAGCTCCTGATCTGTCCAATGTCCCGCCCGAGTATAGCGACCTCCGGCTAGTTTTCAGTAAGTCACGTGCCCTCTCTCTGCCACCCCACAGACCCTACGACTGTTCCATCAATCTCCTCCCAGGCACTACCCCCCCGAGGGGGCACTTATACTCCCTTTCGGCCCCCGAGAGGGAGGCTATGAACAAGTACATCACTGAGTCACTGGCAGCAGGGATCATCCGCCCTTCGTCCTCCCCGGCTGGGGCTGGTTTCTTTTTCGTGGCTAAGAAGGATAAGTCCCTTCGTCCCTGCATTGATTACAGGGGCCTAAATGCTATCACTATCAAGAACCGGTATCCCCTGCCTCTCATGTCTACTGCTTTTGAGCTCTTGCAAGGAGCATGTGTTTTCACCAAGCTTGACTTGCGCAACGCATACCATCTAGTGAGAATACAAGAGGGAGATGAGTGGAAGACCGCCTTTAATACCCCGACAGGCCACTACGAGTATCTGGTGGTCCCTTTCGGGCTGACCAATGCTCCTGCGGTGTTTCAAGCCCTGCTCAACGACGTCCTGAGAGACTTCCTGAACATCTCTGTCTTTGTCTATCTAGATGACATTTTAATCTTTTCTCGTTCCCTGAAGGAGCACAGGGTGCATGTGCGACAGGTCTTGCAAAGACTCCTTGAAAACAAGCTTTATGTCAAGGCAGAGAAATGTGAATTTCACAGAGACTCCGTGTCATTCCTGGGATTCATCATCTCCCCTTCCAGTCTACAAATGGAGCCATCTAAATTAACTGCCGTCACAGAATGGCCCACTCCTACCTCAAGACGGGACCTTCAACGATTCTTGGGGTTTGCTAATTTTTACAGGCGCTTCATCAGAAATTATAGTTCCGTAGCAGCCCCTCTCACTGCTCTAACCTCCACCAAGATCCCCTTCTCCTGGAGCAAACAGGCTGATAATGCGTTCACTGTCCTGAAGCACAGGTTCACCTCTGCACCCATACTAATTATCCCAGACCCTACCCTTCAGTTCGTGGTGGAGGTGGATGCCTCCGAGTCAGGGGTCGGAGCCATCTTGTCCCAAACATCCCCCAAGGACAGTAAGTTACACCCCTGCTCCTTCTTCTCCCGTCGCCTCTCCCCAGCAGAAAGGAACTATGACATAGGAGATCGAGAGCTGTTGGCTATAAAACTAGCACTGGAAGAGTGGAGACACTGGCTGGAGGGAACTGCCGTTCCGTTCTTAGTCTGGACTGACCATAAGAACCTGGAGTACCTCAGGTCAGCCAAGCGGCTCAATGCCCGTCAGGCCAGGTGGAGCCTGTTTTTCTCCCGTTTTAACTTCACACTCTCGTATCGCCCGGGCTCCAGAAATGGAAAACCTGACGCCCTGTCCCGGCAGTTCTCCACACCCCATGAACCATTGCCGGCCGAGACGATCCTGCCCCCTCGTTGTCTTGTGGCAGCCGCTCTCATGGATATCGAAACGCAGGTGAAGAAGGCACTCAGTCGGGAACCAGGTCCAAGCAACATTCCCCCCGGCCTTCTCTTTGTCCCAGCGTCTGTCCGATCTCAGGTGCTGGAATGGGGGCACAGCTCCCGAATTGCCTGTCACCCGGGGAGAGCCCGCACCCTTTCCCTCCTTCAGCAACGGTTCTGGTGGCCATCTATGAAGACCGATGTTGATGGGTTTGTGACAGCCTGCGACACTTGCGTCCGGAATAAGTCGACCAACAAACCTCCGGCCGGTTTCCTGAATCCTCTCCCAGCCCCTCACCGGCCTTGGTCTCATATCGCTCTGGATTTCGTTACCGGTCTCCCCAGTTCTGATGGAAATACATGCATACTGTCCATAGTGGATCGCTTCTCCAAGTCTGCCCATTTCATCCCCTTGCCTAAACTCCCGTCAGCCAAGGAAACGGCTGAGTTGATGATCCTCCACGTCTTCCGTCTGCATGGTCTCCCCTCCGACATCGTATCTGACCGCGGCCCCCAGTTCTCCGCAGGATTCTGGAGGGCATTTTGCAAGTTAATCGGAGCAACACCCAGTCTATCCTCTGGTTATCACCCTCAGTCGAATGGGCAAACGGAGAGATTAAACCAGGAACTGGAAAAGACCCTAAGGTGCATGGCCTCACGTGATGCAACCACTTGGAGCAGGACACTCCCCTGGATCGAGTATGCACACAACTCTCTACCGACCTCTGCCACAGGCCTCTCTCCCTTCCAATGCTGCTTGGGCTATCAGCCACCACTGTTCCCATCCCAAGAGGAGGAGGTAAACATGCCGTCAGCCCTGTCCTTTGTACGCCGTTGCAAGAGAGTGTGGTCCCAGGCCAGAACCCGTCTCCTGCGCACCATCAGCACCTTTAAACGGCAAGCTGACCGGCGCCGCTCGGCAGCCCCCAGATACAGAGTGGGTCAGAGGGTGATGCTGTCTACCCGAGACATTCCCATCAAGACAGTCTCCCACAAATTGTCTCCCAGGTTCATCGGACCATTCACGGTCACCAAGATAATTAACCCTGTTTCCGTTAGACTTTCCCTACCTCTCTCTATGCGCCGCGTCAACCCGACGTTTCATGTGTCGCAACTCCGACGACTGGTCCCCAGCCCTCTATCCCAACCGCCCCGCCCTCCCCCTCCTCCTAAACTCATTGACGGTGGTGAGGTTTTCACCGTGCGCAAGCTGCTAAGAGCCCGACGCCGAGGCAGAGGCCTACAGTACCTCGTCGACTGGGAGGGTTATGGGCCTGAAGAGAGAAGTTGGGTCCCCGCCAGGTTCATCGTCGACCCGAATCTAATCTCTGATTTCCACCGGCAACACCCAGAAGCACCAGCTAGGACGCCCGGTGGCGCCCATAGGAGGGGGGGTACTGTAACGCTACGCCAAGTCATGCCCTCTGCTCGAGCCAAGTCATGATCACCTGCGCTCCTCCCCACATTCCTTTCCACGGCTTCCGTTTTGCCGCTTCATTCACAGGCACGAGCACACCTGATCCGCATTTCATTCATTAGTTTTCACGCTATATAATTCACCCAGGAACAACCGTCCAGTGCCGAATTATTTCGTGCTCCAAGCCCAGTGTCTAGTTTACCTCTTGCTTCTAGTGTATCTACTAAATATACCTTTGCCGTCTATGTTGTTGACCCTTTTCTCCTCTGACTACGTCCTTAGCTTCACGACTCGGAATTGTTTGCTGCGCTGACTGATAACCCGGCTTAGACCCTCTGCTTTCGCTTTTGTCTTCGACTCTCTCTCTCGAGCTGCACGCCGGGTTCGGCGCGCGCGCCGCAGCCTTCGCCTCTCCGCACAGCTGCGCTCACACGGCCGCTGCTCTCTCTCAACCTGCGCGCCGGATCGTGCACGCGCGCTGCAGCTTTCATCTTTCCACACAGCCGCGCTCACGCGGCCGTTGCTCTCTCTCAACCTGCGCGTCGGATTGTGCACACACGCTGCAGCTCTCATCTCTCCACACAGCCGTGCTCACTCTGCTGCTTCTCTGTGCCACACAGCCACGACACTGCCCACTTCAGACAGCATCCCCAAGTACTGTATCCTTGATTGAACTTCTCTTCTGTCCAACTTCATTAAAGTCTATTATATTGAACTCTATCTGTTGTGTCTGCTTCTGGGTCCGCCACGCCTGTCTCACACGGACCAGCCGTGACAGGCTGTGTATGTGGCAAGGTTTTTTTTTTGTTTTTTGGGGGGTTTGTTTTTGTGAGAGTGAGATAAAGATTGAGGGGTGGGGGGAGAGAAAAATTGGAGGAAGATTGGCCTGGAGACTGACCTCATTACAGTCCTTGAGTCCATCAATAACAGTGAGGAGATTTGTCACAGATGTGTATCCCCTGCGCGTTACTGGAGGAATACCTCTGTGTATATTGTGTGCTTCAAATGTTTGCTGCAAGTTATGACTTTTATTGAATTGTTAATATTATTATTATGAAAAATTGTGTTCTTATTTTGATGCAGTCGTACAGTAAATGGTTATTCAGTTTGGTTGTATATACAGTATTGGTATGTGTGAATTCCATGATGTATGATGGCTATGGGGTAATTACATTTGAATTTAAATGTCATTGACATTTAAGTGAGTCTTACTGTTGCCTCGCACCTCCAGGGTCTGGGTTTGATGTCTACCTTTATGTGCATGGAGTTTGCATGTTGCAAACTGTGTGCTTGGTGGGTTTCATTCTGGTGGGTTTCTACTCCGGTTTGCTCCAACAGTCCAAAGAAATGCATATTAGGCTAATTGGCGTTCCCAAAGTATGTTTGCATGCCCTGCGATGGATTGGCACCCTGTGTGTATGTGTGTGTACCCTGTGTTGGATTGGCACCCTGTCCAGGGTGTACCCCGCCTTGTGCGGGATTGACTCCAGGCTCCCCGGGACCCTGTATACAGGATTAAGTGGTATAGAAAATTTGTGAGTGAGTCTTTGACAGGTTGGTGTATTTTCATTTTGCTTAGCAGTTTCCTATGATACATACAATACCTAACCTTCTGTCTGTTGTGCAGCTGACATTTAGCCCTATGTTTTTGCTCTTCCCAAAAATAACAGTGCAATCCATAAATCTAGGAACGTTTACACACTATGGGCAATTTTGAAATGCCAGTTAGCCTAATTTGCATGTATTTGGACTGTGGGAGGAAACTGGAGTACACAGAGGAAACTCACCAAGCACGCAGAGAACATGCAAACTCCATGCACACAAACCCTGAGGCCGGAATTGAACCCGGACCATGGAGGTGCAAGGTGACAGTGTTAACCACTAAGCCACCACAAAGATAATGCTTTGATCTGTCCAGCAAATCAGGTTCTAAACGCTTGAACTTTCACATTTGTACCACCTAGAACACCACCATGCTTGTGCGGTGAAGCTAAGCCTTTGTCGTACATCTGTGACATGTAACAGTATTGGACTGTGTCTGGAACTTTGAGGCTAATATTTGCTGTGTCCACTATTTATAAATTGGATTCCTCATTAATAACATTACATTTCACTGGAACACAGAGTCAAAAAAGGGCTAACAAAACAGAGCAACAAAAATCACAGCTTAGTGTATCTATTAGATGGCACAATCAACCTGTAGCACTATCAAGGTTAATAACATCTTAAATGTACTTACAGCAACGTATTGCTTAAAAACATAGTGGTTTAATAGTGTTATACAGTAGTGGCCAAGTGTATTAGGACATGTGCCATGTATTATAGTTCTCCTTGTGCATGAAACAGGTGGTCATTAATTAGTTCTCACCTATCTGGCTGAAGAGTTGTGCTAATTACAACCAGGTTGTTTGGTTAATGGATGGAACAAATATGTAGAGTAATGAAGCCAAGCAGGTTCTAGAAGGTTTTGAAGAATAAAGGAGTCCATACTAAATATTGATTGTTGTACAGTATAGCAATTTCACTGCATAAAATAAAACAAAATAAATCTTATCTTGTCATTATTTTAAAAATAATGAGAATGTCATTAAAACATTGAATGTCACTTTCGTCTCAATACCACCATTTTATAGTATTAATTAGTATAGTATTATGGTATAAGGTTGTGGTTGTATTATGATTCAGATTTTACGATCATAGATACCCTAAAGTTCTCTATAGAGGCTCTTCCTAAGGGAATGTGTGTTTCTCTGACTGCGTGTTTGAACCGAGTATGCATTAATCAGTGTGTGGTGTGAGTGTGCACAGCATAAATGTGCATAATGCAGTGAGGAGATGCAGCAAATGTGCACACTCCACACACACACACACACACACACACACACACACACACACACACACACACACACACACACACACACACACACACACTTGCCACTGTCACCTACAAACCCCATGTCCATTTGCTCAGGATTAATTAAAGAGCTGAGCATTAATTAAAGGCTGAGTTCTGTTCTGCTCCTCCTGTTCCTCTCCATCCTTTCCTGTGAACACCTCCTACTCGCTCTCTCTCTCTCTCTCTCTCTCTCTCTCTCTCTCTCTATTCATCTATTTTGCCTTCTCTTTTCTTTACCCAATTCGTCTCTCTACGGGGTAAGGGAACCAACAGGGGGCGCAATTAATGAGACCAAAATACACATTTATTTATTATAATAAATACCCCTGCAGGCTCACGCATTTATAATGTTGTTTACTTTGTTGTGCACTCATACATGCAGATCTCCATTATTCCTCCACGCAAGTTATTGGAGAGCTGTGAGGAGCACTGATTGGTGATGATGACCTTAGACATATGACATTGTTCATGTTCACTGCTCAGCTGCCATTTATTGAAGAACCTATAATAGTTTTAAGATTTTCAAAAAGTATATGCACTGTGATTTTCACTTCATATTCTGCGGTGAAATTGCAATTGACAGTAATTTACATACGTATATTTATTCAGTTATTTTGCACTTTTACATAAAATTGTTAATGTTTACAGAATACTGAAATGGCTTAGATATATGTGATGGATGAATACTCCTCTCTTCAAGTAATTTGATCTGAAATTAGTCCCCAAGGTCATCATTTCCATGTGGAACGATTTTACTGGCTTTACAACATTTTTATGCCTTGCTGGAGGGAAAATTTTCAATTATCAAGGTCGGTCTATTCGAAGCTGACAAAATTCCTGGATGGATTGGCTGTTCTAAAACCTCTATAGGAGACATCTCTGGGTCTACCTGACGTTTCAAGACCTATTTTATATGATGATGGTGGTGATGATGGTTGTTTTGTTGTTGTTGGCAACTTTAAAATATATTTAAATCCATTGTTGGGTTGGAAAGTTGGTGCTTGTGTGGTAGGGTTTTGCAGGTAAATGCTTGCTTCAACACTTGGAAAGCATCCAACCACATCATCCTTGCTCATTTAAAATCATAGTCGTTTCTCATGGAATCAGGTTCTCAATTCTTTATGACATTTTTTAATGTATGAAGTGCAAATGAGAGTAGTAGGCAAGTTGCAATCAGAACGCTGATTTAAGTTACTTGGACAAAAGTTAAACATACTGTATTTGATCTATACTTTGAAGGTCTGAATTAAATGAAAGCAATACAAAATAAGTTTATATAGAAGTTTAAATAGGAGTAGAAATATATATACAGTATATATATATATATATATATATATATATATATATATATATATATATATATATATATATAAACAAACCATAAAATTCAGTATAACGACTACCAAAAACAGAAAAGGAGAAATAAAACAGACTGCTTGGTAGACATCTTCATCCTGGCTATTGACAGAAGTCAGCAGTAAATGGACTGTGCACAGAAAGGTGCACATGAATAAAGGGCTATACAGAGCTCTATCAGACTCACCTGCTTTGTGGCTGCTCATGCTAGTGCACTCACTATGACTAATTAGTCAAGTTGTTTATTCCATTGTTTCACTCAAAGCCACCATCATTCACGCTGTGACAAACCAGACACAAAATCAGACAGTCATTTGCCTGTCAACCAACATGTTCTGGACAGTATGATAAATTAAAAGAGGTGCAAGAGCTTGTTGTGCTCTTTTGGGAACAGCAGGTTAAGGTTCTGAGCTATTGATCAGAAGGTCGGTGGATCAACACCCAGCTCCACCACGCTGCCACTGTGGGCTCTTGATCATGGCCATTAACTCTGTCTGCTCCAGGGGTGTTGTTTCATGGTTGACCCCAACTCTGACCTCAGCTCCCATGTGAACAAAAAAAAATCACAGTGCAGGGTCATGCTTTTCAATTTCATATACTTTTTCCCCCCTGGATGCAAAAGCTGATTTTGAGCTCTGTGTTGAGGGTAAACTGATGTGACTGTACAGTATTCTCCAGCGGTAATGCAGTGGTCATACACTGTAGTCCAACAGCCTTGGAGCTGAATAAGGAAGATTATAAGGAGAGGAAGAGTGAAGGGGATAAGTTATTAGAAAAGACTCTTAACACTGCTTCTGAATGCAAGCTGGTAATCAGTAAAGTTTTACAGACTCTGAGTTTTATGCTGCTCTAGCATGGGTGTGTCTGTTTCACACAGATCCAAATGCGCCTCCAATTCAGCCATATAGCTCCTTTGGGAAGTGACATTAGCACCGAGACTGTGTTATCTGTGCGAATACAGGCGCCACAGAGCTCCGGCCAAGCCCGCCCTGTTGTCCTTCTCCTTCTACGCTAGCTCATTCTTATCCCTTCTCCCTTCACACATTTGCAATCTCTGCTTAGCATTTCACACAGCCGCAATTCACTTTCAAAATAAACTTGATTTTTCATGAAGAATGACTTGACTTGATTACACACACACACACACACACTTTTGTCTTGTGAGGACAACTTCCACTGAAATCATGACCTAAATATAGATCTAACCTTTACCTCAGTAAGCGAAAGGAAACTCAGTGGTTCTTTTGTTTGTTTGTTTGTTTATTCATATTAATTAACCTGCCATTTGTGTTAAAAATTGGAAATGAACAAATGTTCCTACAAGGGTAAAAATGTCAGATATTCTTATCATTATAGTGCTAGGATATGAACGGTCCCCACCAAGACACGGCA
The DNA here is from genome assembly GCA_030347435.1 of Clarias fuscus. Taxonomy (NCBI): domain Eukaryota; kingdom Metazoa; phylum Chordata; class Actinopteri; order Siluriformes; family Clariidae; genus Clarias; species Clarias fuscus. Next base: position 15,732,657 of record CM059220.1, read on the forward strand.
TTAAAACAATGCCACCCACACACTTATAGATGCTGAAGGAAAAACATGATTTAATGCTTTGTGACACAAATAAATGCTTTGACTAGAACTACCTTCAATAGTGTGAAATAATGTCCTTCAATTAAGGCAATAATAGCGTAATATATTCTGCACTATTTTGCTTAGAACGTACTAGAATGTTTAATTATCTCTTAAACGGAAAAGGGTAGATGTATTTTGTAGGTTTGTTGTATCTTCTCATCATTTCACTTCTCTCATCTTTTCTTCCTTTTCCTCCTTTATCTTCTCTTTGTAGATGTAAAGAGGGTTATCGAGGACTTCGCTGTGACCAGTTTGTTCCGAAGACAGACCCCATCCTTTCCAACCCAAGTATGTTTTATCCTACCTATTCATTTTTTTCCCCAGAATATTTGAGGGAAATGTGAATTTATTCTACATACTAGGCAGCTGTGACCAGACCTGATACCTCATTATCAAGCCAAAATTCAGTCTTTGCCCTTTAGCCCGCTCTAGTGTTTGTGTCAGTGATGAAACAGAACCTTTCTATGAACTCCCAAAAAGTCAATGCACCACATAATCATGTTTAATTTGCTTTCTTACTTTCTTTTTCTAAGGAAACTCTTAAGTTTGAAATCTTTTTCCGTCCGTCTTAAAATGCCTTTGTTCTGCAAAACTTAAGGAGTGCTTTCCAAAATCAAATATGCTAAAAAGAAGCTAATTATGCTTCAGCTTAAGTGCTGAAATTAGCAGAACATTACAATGCTGCAGTCTTAAGAGAAAATAGTTTTTAATCAGCGTGCATTTGCATCCTGTATTCACTGCAAGATAGCTAAGATCTTAGCATTTGAACGCGGAAGACTGGTCTTTTAAACCAAATTGTTTAAAGTGCATTTACAGGCGAATTTTTTGACTGACGCGAGTCCTTGAACGTTCATGACTCATTAGCAATTGAGCATTTTGTAGGCAGGTCCTGTTTTTCTTTAATGTGAACAGAATATAAAGAAAGGCAATAATTGTCTTGCTAATTTAAGGTCAATACTAAAATCATTAGTTTCTTTGGAGTTAGATTGGACTCTTGATTGGTACGGAGGGCATTTGCAAACAGATTAAGATGGACACTGACTGATTATTTCAGAAGTTCATAGAGAGAGATAACCGACTCATTTGTCTTGAGAGTGTTTTCTTTGTCAATGCAGTTTAGAGTTTTAGACTTTAGTGCTTTATACTACGCAGGTTGTTTCCAAACTGTTTAACCCTTAAGTCAGCTAAGGTTAACGGCAGCAGAAAAAAAATATCTCTGGCAGATGGAAGTAAAAAAGAAAGAATCCTTGAGAGGAATCAAGAATCAAATGGAGAAGCCTATCCTCCTCTGGATCACACTGAGAAACAAGGTTTTTTTTTTTTTTTTAATGCATCAAAATGTCTAGGAATTCCACTTGCCTAACAATATTCAAGCCTTGATGCACGACCCAAGATTGCAAGGTATAAAGTTTGGCAAAATAATAGGATAAAAATCTGTGTTGCTGAATTTTGGGTTTTTCAGAGCTCTTGTAGTCTTATGAAAGCACAGTGGGAAATAAAGAGGAAAAAGCAAAGAAGCCAACGCAAGGGTTCTATTCAGCATGAATCTTAGATGTAGCTCTTCCTATGAAAGGCCTTGGAATGTTTTTACTCCTAGGAGTGGTCTTTTACGGTGAGTTTGGTCTATCATGATTTTTTTTCATTGACCTCTACATACCGTAAAATACTACAAGAGGTGGTGCTCTCTCTGCTGGCAGGCCCCATCATCTTTATCATAGATGCACCTACATTATCTCCTCCACCTGTGTGGTTTGGGTGGAAAATGGTGCGCCAATTTGTCAACAAATCTATTTATAGATTCAGCTTCTAGACATTTTTTCTTTTGCATTATTTATTTTTTCCACTTTATTTTTTCTCCATTTTTATTCATTGTCTTAATTCCCATCTACTGGCTAGTTCACCTCATTGAGAACAGTAAGGGTTGGCTCATGGTTTTTCTGAGATGCTCACATCTTTTTGAACTAATGTTCATGCAACATTAGCCAGAAGAGAATTTCCCTTCCTTTGATAGACCAGAATCTCCGTGATACCCTTCAGGGCCATCCATAATGTGGGACCAATTGGTCTCTCAGTCCCCTAACCATGGATGTCTATGACATTCATACTCATGATCCGCAGTTATAGGATGCTTAGATTATTTCTTTCGCACAGTTTAGACAGTGACGAGCCAGTAAATCCAGATAATGTGTTTGATTTACAATACTGCCATGAAAACAAATAAAGTGTGTCACTGAGCGACCCTTATAACGAGAAATCCCAAGACCCAATACATCATGTCACATTACACGGTTTGCATTTTTCATAGCTCATTATGTTTCCAATGTTTCTTTATTCCGCTCTGTTGAGGCCTCTCTTTGTTTTCTTCTCACTCCACTGCTACGCCCAGTGTTTGTTTGTGGGTCAGTGCATCTTTATTCACTTAACCCACCAAATGAGCCACAAATCACCCCCTGGAGGCTTTATCTGCCACCAAGCGTTTTGTTGTTCTTTCTTTGTCTCTTAAGGTTCTATCCTTCTCATACAATCTATCCTTTGCACACTGGAGCATAGAAAATCATTGGTCAGCCATCATTCTTTATCTTCAGCTTGACCATCCCAGAGAAGGTAATCCAGCAGTCCCCTGGAGTGCTCGCCTTGCCTCATATGAGCTGTCTGTGCCCAGCTTTAGGCTTTAGGAGAGAGAAAAAAGGGAATTTGAAACAGAATGAGCCAGCTGCTGCTGTAAGCTCACTGTATACTTGTGTAGAATGTCAGGTCAAATGTGATCTTACTATGTTGTCTGCCATTTTATTTGTATTGGTGGGTTTGAGAGTTTCAAGATGGGCTTGGAGAAAGTCTTCGAAGAATCTGAGATTGTGTTTGCCACTTCCTGAGTGTTGATGTACAGCTGTAGATTATAGTTTGGAGGAGTTTCCTGTGTGGAGTAACCGCAGTCCTGTTGGGGTCTAACTGTTTGTACAATGACTCGGGGGAGACAGACTTCATGACTGTCTAGCCATGGCAGAGCCTGTACTTTCATACGAAAAGTATAAATATTCGAAGGCATAAATTGGATTATGTGAGATTTGAGTTACTTCTGTTATTGTTTCCACATATTAACCATGACTACATAATAGATTGATGTTGCGTCATTGTGCACATGGGCATTACTGGTGCTCCAATCTCAAGGTGGCAGTTTCTCCTAAGGGTACTCTGTATTTGGGATTGGGGCAGTGTGCTTTATATGCCAGTCCAGAAGAACCAATACCCAAATTGAATGATGTTGTGGGTACAGCTGGTGACAGCACTTCAATTACACAGGGATATATGTGGCTATTTGGGTGGGCAATCAGATGGAGCAGCTGTTTGAACATTCGAGCTGCACTGGCAGCATCGATATGACTTCCTGGTTTGCCATCCATGCCTTTTGTCTCTCTGAGCTCAGTGCTCTGGATTAAAAGGCATCTGTTATTTCCACATCGAGAATCAAATATCATGTCTCTTTAGCAAAATGGACTGAAATAGCAATTCCAGCCCCTCTACCTTTGTGGATATGAGGCTTAAAAGGCTTAAAAGCCCCCCGCCCCACGCACACAGCACAGTAAAATGGAATAATTACAAGCTGTGAATAGACACGTGTGCTTTGTCTGTAATTGATCAAACATGCACTAGTTGAGCAAGAGTGACTCTATATCAGCTACTGTTTACTTATCTTCTGCAGCCATTGCCCACTGTGTCCATTTCACAGCATAACAGGCAAAAATGGGCAAAGGCGTTTTAATTATGGGAAATTTCCCAGCTTGCTCACTGTACTTTCAGTTTAGCTTTTTTTTTTTTAAAGCTACTGTAGAAACAAGAGCATCTATTCAGTGACTTCCTTTTATGTAATCAATCTCACCAGTTCCAAGCCCAGTCACTTTTAAAAATCGTACATTCTGGATGTTTAATATTCAACCCACGGTGATCTTTTGTCTCCTGTCATCACCGAGCAACACATAAAGTCTATTTAGCTGCTCCTCCTTCGCTCATCTTACGTTAATGTGCCTCGACTCGAATTATAGTTATCATTTTCATACTAATTGTGTTTAACTACTGCATGAATATATTCATAATCCCTTGGCATTGATAATTTCGAGAATTTATCAACTAACAGATGCTTTCCTGTCTGTGGGTTGAGTTCCCCTTTTTATGTCTTGCATGTCCACGGAAAAATTATCTTTCAACAAGCATGGGAAGCCACAGTCTATTTAAAAACCTTAGACCACCCCTGTCAGAAAAGCAATTTTAATTTAATTTAAATGAGATTATGTTACAGCGCCGTGAAAAAGGGCTGCTGTTCGGATAAAAAGAATACAAGTGCTCAGCTCTTTATCAAACCCCAAGGTTCTGGAGCTGAGAGAGACTGAAAATGAGCCCTAGCTGCATTCAGAAAGCCGGTCGTCCGTTAACATGCGCCACTGGAGCAGAGATTCTTAAAGAGGAGGCAGCAGGAAAAAAATGGAGGAATGAATAAAAACTCGTGACCAACAGAGACAATTATGAGCATCCCTTGGGCGTGCGGGGTGAGACAAAGGCATTCGCAGAGCCTATTTTCACAGGCAATCTGTGCAGGAGTGTAATTCTGATCAAGAGGCAGTGGTAAAGGCTGAGCAGAGCTTTTTTATGCAAGCTATTTAACAACGTGTGTACTTTCTGCCTCCCTCCCCCAAGGCCGACTGGAACAAACCTGTTTTTGTTGTTCAATCATTTTACTACAGAAATATGTTTTTTTCTGGGTGATAACACTGAATCGGTCTGTTATGCCGCAAGTGCTCTGAATTGTTCATCTCGATCTGAATGTATCAGGAGCTATAAGTATGTGTCGATTATTCTCAATACATTTGTTGTTGTTTTTTTCTTCTTCCCCCCACTGACTTATTCCTCTGTTTTCCCTCCAGCAGCAGATGAGCTTGGCATCGAGTTCATGGGTAAGAAAAATGCTTTCTGTAATTACTATTCATCTCACAAAACACATGCACTCTCTCTCTTTCATAGCAATTTATCATTTTAGCTATCGCTTGTTTCACATGGTTTTCCCATTCCTAAACAGCGGTGTTACAAATCAAAGGGTGCCAAGGGTGCGCACCTGTGTTGTTTTACCTCCTGACTTGTCAAGCACCACTCAGCCGTATCGTGTGATTACTATGTGGATGGCTGGCACTCTTCTGAGCAGCAGGGGAGTGAGCAAGCTTACAGTCCTTTACCCCCCTGGTGAGAATGTTGACAGTAGCTTTGTCGAGGAGTGCCAGCCACAGACCACATATGACTCAGATGGGCTTCATTTGTACAGAATTAATGTGCACGAAAGTGCATGCCTAAACACTAAAACTTCTGACTGCAGCCCTGGTGTCACTATGGAAACACAGGTACTGGATGAGCTAGGTAATGTGAGGACATACTGTAGTACCTGCTGTAGCTGCAGTCTCTGCTTGGGTGATGCAAGGGTATGCAGGTGTGTGTACGTGTTACGTGTGTCTCTGTGTCTGGATATTTGTGATTTGTTACCGTTTTTTTTTTTTCTTTTTTTTATCCCTATGTGCGTCCCAGTTAGTGCCTGTTAAGCCCAAAGGTATATCACTTGCTGAAGTTGCACATTGTATAATGTGACTCTTGGGATAGGAGGATCACACAGCCAATCGGATAAATGGCTTCCTTTACTGACAAACTGGAGTAGCTACAGATTTTAAGCAGTGTCAACAAACAGAAGCTATAAACTGCACTAAAGAGATTTTTTTTTTTTTTTATAGAAGCTGTTTCCCCCCCCCCCCCACTTTTCTATCTGTCACTGGCTATATTTTTTCCCTGTGATAGAAGTCATTTCCATTTTCCTACGCCTGCACTCCCATACGCCCACTGCCCTCTGTCATTTGCTTGACAGCTGAATATATTCTGTGAGTGAATCTAGTGAAGTTTTCTATTAGCCTAGGTTCACATGTCTGCTTTAGTATCTTCACTTCAAACATCCTGAAAGTGAGACAGAGGGAGACGAGGGGTGGGAAAGGAGAGGAATTGATATATATTACTCTTCAGTGATTTTAATCTGGATCTTAAATGAGTCTGGTCACGGGCATTTTGTGTGTGTGTATGTGTGTGTCTGTGTGTGTGAGTGAGTGAGTGAGTGAGTGTGTCTGTGAGTGAGTGTGTGTGTGTGTCTGTGGAAGAGAGAAAAAAAATTGTACACAGAAAGACAGAGAGAGAAAGATGAGATGAGATGAGATCTCCTGCCTTTCAATTCACTACACGCTTACTGTAATACTGTCTTTCAGAGCCACTTTCTCTGTTCATAATTACTGGTAGATACTGTACTGTATGATGAATAGTTTGTTAAGTATACTAGATGTATATGTTGCAGAGAAGAATACTTACAAATAATTGTTAACATTAATCGTATAAGACCTGACATCCCATCACAATAAGACTTGGTGACACTTTATTCGGATATTCCTGTGTAGACCCCTAACAAAACATCAAAACAAATCATCTATTGACTGTCAAGTGACAATTATCACTTGCTTATCAACTAATGCCAAACAACAAATCCATTCTCTATGGTTGTTGATTTTACTGCATAATCGATCCACACTCTTCAGGTATGGTTTATTGATTTGGTCATTATGCTTTGTGTGCACTGGCACTTTAGGTTACCACTATTGACTAGAGTCACAGGCTCTGAATAGATCTATTTTGAACAGAACTACTTATCTAGGACAGCATCTGTAATTGGTCTGTTTATAATGACCCTGTTCTAAACATTGTCAAAAAAAAACAAAAAAAACAAAACAAATGATACTATTTCATTATTTGAAAGGGTAAAACTTTAGCAGTTACAGTACAATCTTCATTCACATTAGTTCACTTTCAATCATCGCCACTTTATATAACCCTTTATCTTGTATACAGGGTCGCAGGGGGGCTCAAGCCTACCCAAGGAGACTTATGGCATGAGGTACAGTAGTGTACACCCTGGACTGGGTGGTAATCCATTGCAGGGCACTCACACATACTCTGGGTAATTTGGGAATGCTAAATAGGCTAACCTGCATGGGTTAGTCTTTAAGCTGTGGGAGGAAAAATAATTACTTAGAGGAAACCCACCAAGCATGGGGAGAACATGCAAACTTCATGCACACAAACCTAAGGAGGGAATCAAACCCCGACCCTGGCAAAGCCATTGTGCTTCACCACCTTAGTTCAATAGCCGTAGTCCATTGCCGTAACCTTAGCTACCCCTGATCAACAAATCTAGTTAGTTCTAGTTAAGCTAGTTAATTCCATCTTCTCATTCTAGCTTGCCAGTAGTGACAAATATACTGTAGCTATAAACATGGCAAATATCTTACTGACATGTTGATTTGTTCATGGTTTGGCATCCCCAGTTTAAACGTCCCCAGGTTTTCTTCATGACGGTGGGAGTGAGCATCAAGCTTTATTCTCTTTGATGTCAGCTCTTTTATCCATCTTTTGAAAGCAGCTCCCAGTTTTACTCATTTTAGGTCTTTTGGAGTCAGTGCACATTTATGGCAGCAGATTGTGCTTTTGCTCACAAAAATAGTATCTGCCGACTGGGGCTGTTCAACACTGAATTTTGCCTTGTTTGCATTTCTTAGCAGTGAAAACAGCGGCATGTCTATAACATGACTGACAGGAGGGATGTAAACAGAACCCAAAAAATCCAGCTCTGTTTTTCTTAGGCATCACTTTGTTTTCAGCAATCATGTATCACCGTGCTCTTCAGATATTCGTACTGGAGAGAACAATAAAACTACTGACCAGTGCATCTTTACCCTGGGATCATCAAAGAAACGGGATCATCTGCCAGCCACTACTGCATGCATCCAATAAACTACTGTTTTGTTGTTGTTTTTTTATCCGCGTGTCAGTGCTGACGTTCTCTGAAGATGTGTATGAGAGGAAAAACAAAGAGAGAGCGGCAGAGACAGTGAGGCAGATAATGAAAGAAGACAAACACTGGCTCATCACTATAGATGGCTTTCTCTATACAAATCATTAGCACAATTTAATTAATAGACATCTTTAGACAAGCATGCAGAATACACAAAGCCAGATGCGGACACATCCTATATATTTCCTGTATGTCTAATCTTTGATATTATGTAAGGTTTTCGGGTATTGTTAACTTTCCCATGCCTACAGTATGTCTAGAAACAACCCACTCTTTCTTATGTGCATTCTTATTCCTTATGTGGAAACACTTCCTCTATCTCGTGTCCGGATCAATAATCATGTCTTTTGTCTAACCACGACATGCTAATGTGCTTCCTCTGGTTTTCTATATGACTTACACGTTAACGAGTTCTGTTCTTTTGATGTATGGGATGTACATGACATGACCGGACGTAAGCTAAAAGCATTCAGAGGTGCGGCGGAAGCATCAAGCGATATATAGTACTTTTATTTATTTTATTTTTATTTATCTATTATTCCTGGGCAATGAAGTGTTTGATATAAAACTTCAAAAAAAAAAAAAAAAAAAAAAAACCTTCATGTTCAGTCAATATGGATGAGCAGAGAGGAGAGAGGACAAAGTTACACAAGGAATTAACTATGGACCCTTTATTGCGTCTGTCTTATTAGAGAGTGGAGAGACCTACCAGAGACGGATCCTGTCAATCTTCAGCATCGCCATGGGGATCAGCTTGCTGGGTTTGGCCTGTATGGCTCTTTACTGCAGGAACAAGTAAGTCATTAACATGTATTAATGAATGTCAGAACCGAGTAGAGCACAAGTTAAATGATTTTTTTTAAATCTTGCTGGTAATACTTTCAAGTAATTTCAAGTAAACTTTTCTGAAATAAGCACCAGAAGGCAAAAGGACTTTCAATCAAGTTGGCTGGGCTTATGTAAGATCATTGTAATAACTGAATGTAGCTCAGTGTACTCACATCATGGTGATCACATCAAATACACTCTGATTTTCAGTCAGTGTTGTGATTTAATCATAATTACGATGGGCATTCAAGTCAAACTGGGACGTGTGATGAAATTTCTTATTAATGAAGGCGTCAGACCGATTGACATTTACGGAAGACTTCAAGCACAGTACAGTAATGAGACAATAAGCCACAGCAATACGGCCACATTTGAATGGTGGAAACATTTTAAAGAAGTCTGCATGTCTGTAAATGCCAGTCCTGCCCGCGGTGGCTCACAGCCCAGTCCAGTCGACCATTCAGTGAGTAGAACACTGAATGCCTGAAAATCGACAGATAACTTTTCGGCCAATTTGCAGAAGTGACACACCTGTCTGTGAGTACTATACACACAATCATTCATGAACTCCATTACAGGAACTCGGCCGGGAGTTATTGCAACATATCCTGTACAGTTCTGACCTCACTCCAAGCCATTTTCAAATGTTTGGGCCATTAAAGGATTCCCGGGAGGTCAGCTTTTGAGATGTAAAGCAGGTAGTCCAATCATAGCTCGAACACACTGAGAAAATTTTCTACCTTGATGGTATCAGAGATACAGAGAGATACATATAGAGAACTAAAAGTAGTTTTTCCTCATGACTGTTTTATTATTCTGCCTACTCAAAAGTCTCAGTTTGACTTGAACGGGCCCATATTAATTTAAACAATGGTAGTCAAAATTAGAAAAACAACTCGATTTATAAGCGTAGAAAATAAGCTATATATATATTGTATTTATTTTTTTATTTTTTTTAAGCATCGGTATGGACCAGTGTAATAGGACAGGTTTTCATGTTGATATTATAACCAAGTGCTGAGTGCAGAAAACACTGTAGAGCATCTTTTAGGAATGCGTAGCTTTGTTCGATTTTGCAGTTAACCCCACCTGGAAAGCTCCATACAGTATATAAACAACTGTAGCTTTGGAAAAACACATCCCGAACATTCCTGTAGGTGTTTGATTTGCCAGTTGTGCCATTATGTGCCATGCAAAACTACGATTCAATGTAAATTCTGACAAAAACTGCCAAATATTTTGAAAAATATATATTCTTGCTAATATAATCACTTTGCACAGCTTAAACTGTGATATTTGAATTAACATGACATTTGGATTTGAGTTTCAGTAATAAACTAGATCATTTTGTTCTCATTAGGGGAACTAAACAAAAAGAATCATTACAATGACTTTATTAGAAAGCACATGATTATAGCTGATTAATCAATTGCAGGAGACAAAGGGGAAAGCCTAGAACTCATCAGACTGAGATCCGCACTCTGAGGGACTGCAGTCTCATTGCTTCCCGTCTCATGTCCAAATCCAGCCCCAAGATTGATTATGACCTCCAGCATCAAAAGGTAAAATATCTGGGACACTTCAGCTTTTTTTTTTTCCTTATTATTATTTGTGTTGAGGGATATGTAATGAGCAATGTGTCACCTTCTTGTCCATGCGTATCAGCTATAGAGTATGTAGATGGTGTGTATTCAAGCCAGCAGTGTGTGACTGTGAGAGATCTCAAAATGCATTCTCTGTGTGTAACAGTCATGTGTAATGAATACAATTGGCCGGCAGGCAGCTCAGGGAATGTTGCCCTCCATGGCTCGCACTAGAACCAGTGATCCCTCACACTGACAGAAATAGCAGTGCATATAGCTCCGAGTAAACATCACATCCATCTGATCAGCCGTCTGCCTTGCTGCTGTGAAAATCTGCTATACAGAAGAGCTGTGTAGAAAGAGAAGTAAATCTGTCTCTTTTTGTAAAGTAATGCATTCACCTTTTGCCAAAGGATACTGATAGTTCATGACCACGTGTTGGGTCTACAGTGTTGGGTTTGAAGGGGGAAAAGGGTTAAGCTTAAGGATTTATTATTATTATTATTATTATTATTATTATTATTGCTTATGCTATAATAATCACTAATGGTAATGATGATGTTCATAATTCTGCATTGAACCCACTTTATGACAGGCTTTATGACAAGTGTTTAATAATAACAAATTATGGGTTGTATTCACAGTTACATTTATTGCACCAACTATTCTTGTCCTAATATAATAATAGAAATTCCAGCGCTGTCAGTATGGTGTGTGAATAACAGCACATCGGAAAATGTTATTAATCTTTACACAGCACGTTACCAATGATTAGAATTTTTCAATGTACTCATAAATGTCAGATCATACTTTTAACTGTGTTTAGTTACAGTTATTGTTGTGGAACATTAAAAAAAAAAAAGACAAGAAAAAAGAAAATTACTTTTGATGCAGTAGCTATAAAGAGCAGTGCCTTCAGCAGCTTCTCTTTTTCTCCCACTTGAAGACAAGACCAAAATTCATTGTCGTTATAAAAAAGCAGAAAAGCAGAACGCCCTCTGTCAGGAGGACTGACCCGTGGCAGCAAACTTACAGAGCACTCTGAAATCTCCTGTAAATGATTAGACAACCTGGGTTTTTTTGTTTTGCTTTTCAAATCTGTTTATTTTTAACCTTAGATTATGTGGAAACTATAATTAGAGTCCATGTAGATGACACCATGTGCACATTAACATAAACCCGAGTTTACAGCTATCAATAATGTTAGAGCTACACTCTACCTACTGTACAAAATCAGCTGTCATAATAAACTAATATATAATATAATTCATAATATTGAAATAAAAAGAATCTGTAACTTCGCTCAAGCCTTCAGGACAAACGTTGTCTTTAACACTTTCTACTTTACGGTATTATCATTGCCATATGCGTGTTATCATGCAGGCCTTGTGGACATTTCATATAGCCACATCAACACCACTGGCATGTCAAGTGTTAGCACTGTAATACATCTCCATGCACGGGTCATGAAAATGTATCTCTTGCTCAGATGCACTCATATGCAATTGTAATGAATAGATTTTCCCAAAAGGCCCGCATGGTTGGCACTGTGCTAACTTTCAATTGGGTGTGAATCTACATGTACCGAACTCTCGAAAAGTTCTTGCAATTATACTGGTGAAACCAGTAGCTCTGCTCCCGGTAGAGCATCCTCATCCAGCTGAGGATTTGAGAGGGTGGCCAGAAATGATCCAATTTTCCTGCTGGAGAGAATAAAAATGCTAACAGGTCCCCGAGGAAGTACAAGTGTTAGGATGACACACTTTATCAGCCGCAAGACTTCACACTAGTTTTAAGTGAAATCCAGTATCTTTAATGATATTCCGCAGGACAAGAGAGGCGAGCGTGTGTCATTTACTAGAATAAGCGCATTATCTGGTAACGCAGATGACTTTAGGGGGCATCGCCAGGCTGCTTTCTGAATGGCCTCCATGTTCTGGCCTGTTGCAAGATAATGCTTTTAATTTGGGGGGAGAGAAAAGAGAATGAAAGAAATTCTTTGGGAATCCATTAATGTAATCTTCTCCGGGATTAGTTCCCGACTCGTGCAGAAGGACCGAGAAAGTCGACAGGGAGCGTAATCAGAGAGTGTCTCTCTTAATCTGTCGTTTAAATGTAACATCTAATTAAAGTGGCTCTTCTTTCGCTGAGGGGACACACATCACCAAATGAACTACATTTTGTCTCACTGCTTAGTCTATAATCCACTATTCCATCTTTGATACTGAGGAGTCAAGAGCAGGCGTGTGTGTGTGAGATGTGTGTGTGTGTGTGTGTGTGTGTGTGAGAGTAAAAGAAATTGAAGAATGGATCTATTGAAAGACAGGAAAATGTGGAAGTGAAGTCCTACCAAGCAGAACAGTGTCACAGCAGTACCGTTTAACCTTTAGAAACATATCACCTGTCATCTCTTTACCACAGTGCTGTAAAGCCCATGGGTCATCCCCGACACCAGGCCACAGCACAGGATTCGACCATTCCAAAGTGTCCTCACCCAATCAGTGCAGCAGTCTGGCTACAGTGAAAAATTGCAGGTATTTCCCTGTTTTTTCCCCTCTTTTTTGCTTTCTTCCTCTGAAAGAAGAAGGAGGGAATAGAGAATAGAGGGACATTATTGAGCTTCTGTGTGACTATGTCTTCATGGAATCAACTACAAAGATAAATAATGCTACAAGAAATTGTGTGAGGAATGTATATTTTAATTAACTTTGTTAAAAAGCAGTTCTAAATGACATCCAAAAAAGCCTCAGAACTCACTTATGACTTACAGTTGGCAGGAGACACATTAAGTGAAAGCATAATTGGCATTCTACATCACAACAGATTGCAAAACATGTTTAATAAACTAGTCTGTGCTCTGCATGCATTTTAACAATTTAGCTATGTTTTTTATTTTTTTGCATTAGTACATATGCACGTTCTGCAAACACAGATTTCTAATGTATTTCACATTTTATAATGAAATAATTGCACGAATGTACTAAGACAATATATGTCACGTATTAAAGTTCTCCTTGTGCACAAAACAGGTGATTTGACTAATTAGTTCTAGCCAGGCTGAAGAGACGTGCTACAGTAATTAACTGAAAACTAGTTAAAAACTGGCCATGTTCCGATAGTATTCAGCTTCTGGAGCCATGGCCTGGGTCATTTCCAGACCTAAACCTTAATCGAAGACAAGGAAGAAGAAGGCATTTGCAGTCAAGAAACCGTCTTCTGTAAATGACCTTCAGGAAGCAATTAAGCCGGCATGAACTGAGCGAGTGACACCAGAGTGTCTTTTTACTCTATGTCCAGCCGGTTTTGAAGAATAAAGAACCAAGATATTAATTGCTGTATAACAATCACATTGCACCAAATGAATTATTCTTATTATGTTGATTGTCGTTAAAACATTAAATGTCCCTTTTATCTCTATACATTTGGCCCTCTATACGGACAGATTGCCTGATTTCCTAATAATGCGCGTAGGGTCTTTTAAGCTAAAAAAAAAAAACAAAAAAAGTTCTTATTTTAGTCTTGTGGGTTTTTTTTTTTTCAGTCCTGATGCAAAACAGAAGGTATCTAATCATCGACCTGTGTCACGATGGACACCACCCATCTCTAGAGCAGGACATTGTCTAACTGGAGGATCAAAGGATTATATTAATAGCTACAAACATCTCCGGGAGGTGGAGTCCACAGATGCTACGTTAGAATCTCTGAGACGGTATGTATGTATGTATGTATGTATGTATGTATGTATGGACGGTATGTATGGACAGTATGTATGAATGTATGTACGAATGTACAGTATGTATGTATGTATGTATGTATGTATAGTAAGTCTCTGTTCACTTTGTTCAATTTATTCACACTTTATTCATCTAATTTCTCTAAAGTATTATGAATAAGTCAGACACTATAAAACAAGGTTATGTGAATGAGACTAAAGCTAAAAAGTTGAAAGTTATCGAGGCAAATAACATTCGCCTCAATAACATTAAACCCTCTGAGTATGCAGTGCTTACACAAGAGATTTTCAACTGCTGTCAACATGATCCAACTTCACAGCGAGTCATAAACTCAGCTCACAAGCAGCTTTTTTATTTTGCCCTATTTCCATAATTTGAATTTGTAAACCATGTATTCTAGAGTTTTTGCCTTCAAGGGTTTTGATGAGATCTTCCCCTTGTCTCAGCAATTAGACACACACATACACACAGTGAATCCCGCGTCTGTGTCTCAGCGGTAGGATACTATATTGGTAATTAATATAAACATTTGTATGAGTCAGAATTTCTTCTTGCACTCATGCTTAATAATGCTGCTGCTGAAAATTAATGTATACCAAAACAATTATATTCTTATATTATTCATTATTAGGAATTGATTGATGTATGCCCAGTTTTTCGGTCAGGTGGTCTACGGACAGGGACAGGCAGGCAAACTTGCACTGACCTATTTCTAGACTTAACAACCTTAAAACATCAACATCACCCCTAAACCTCCCCTGTTGCCATGGAGACACCCTCTGGTCTTCAGGAACATGGATACAGAAAGGAAGAGTGAAAGAGAGTAAGCAGAGTACACAGAAATAAAGACAGAGATGAGAATATGAGATAGATGTGTGATGTTCTCACAGTATATCCCTTTATAACAGATATATTGGAAATAATCTGTATATATTCATGTGTCAGTCTGGAGACATATTCATGTCCTTTATGAAACTGAACTGTTTATATCTTGTTATTAGGCTTTATATACTGTACACACATAGAGTAAGCCAAAAAATATATAATTTTTTTTTTACATGTATGCACTTTTACATGTATTTTAATACTAACTTTATTGCTATACGTAGATAGCAATAAGGTATATACAGTATATACTGTACAGTGTGTGTGTGTGTGTGTGTGTGTGTGTGTGTGTATGTTTTATTAGTGATTGTTTTTAGACAATAAGGATCTCCTGTTATACTGCATTATAATTCTGAATATTCCACAATCTCCCATAATGTTTCATGTGGATGGCCAGAAGAGTAGGTAATTGGGTCAGGGTCCTGCAGTTGTGCCGCCTTACAAACCAAGACAGATAAAAATGCAAGCAGGATTTCTCTGGGACTTCACTTGACACAAACTTTGAATAACCTGCTTTGGTCTTTTGGGCACATCCCAGGAACCGTGTTCATTATTCCAGGGGAGCTGTCCCAGTTTAGAGCTGCGTGCTATCTAGGTTCTTCGAGCTGTTCCATAAAAATGTGTAGGGATTGATAAGGCATCTGAGCATGTAAATTAAAAAGCCATCCTTCAGATGAAATATTCCTACCAGGTAGTCAACGGCCCACAGGCCCGTATAAAAGTCATCTTTTGATACTAATGACTTAAATATTGGGTAAGTCTTTCACAGGTTGGAGAAAGTCCAGAGCTAATGGTGTCAAAGAAAGGTAACCTGACTTGTGGATTATGAACAATTACACAGAGATTTTACATTGCCACCACCTCAAAGTGAATTTCCTGCTGCGTAGATGATTTGGGAATAAATTTTGCACACCATGTTCTCTGAGTCAGAGGGGTTTCTCCATTGCGATAAGTAAAAGAGTCAAGAAACGGAAAGAAATACTTCAATAATCCACACTCTATTTTCTCTCTCCAGGTGTCACTCCCAGACCGAAGGTAATCAGTACAGTCGCTCATTTCTGAATATCCAGAATGATGCCTTCGCCCATTCCAGAGAAAAATTGACCCTGGCTAATGTTCCTTGCACTCGTCTGGATCAGGGAACAGCATTTCCTCCTCCATCTTACCGTGCCTGCTCTGTTCCCATCATCCCCTCTGTACAGGCATCCAACCAGGAAGACAGAGCCGAGGATCGAAGCAGCACATTGTTGTATTATAAAGATGGAGCCTCTGCAAGCCAAACTATCAACTGTGAAAGAGGGTCACTGTCAAATTGCAGCCAGGGCTCGCATGCACTAGGGAATCAAACCAAACACAAAAGCCTTGTCACTTACGCGACAGCTTTGGGACCACGTACAGAGTCCACTATGGCAAAGACTGTCATCTCAATAACTGTACTGGGATCAGGAAAGGAGCATGTGCACCACTCCTCCAATTTGTCGAAATCCTCTGAGAGACCAGAGCATCAGCATGTCCAGTCCACTCACGAGGAAAAAGAGCAGCAGGGGGCTGCGTTACATAATTCAATTATTAGGAGAGAGAGAGACTGCCACCTTTCCACTGAGCCTAAAGGTCTGTGCACTCCTACAGCCTTTAAGAGCTGATTGGATAAATTCATAGGACTGAAGAATTATACTAACACAAGAACCGTGGAACAATGAAACACTAAAATCCATGAAGGTCTAGTCATTTGCCTTCACCTCCCTTTTACTTACACAAGACTTTCTCTCTAAACTCCTTAGCTGCATTGTGGACTAAACCAAGAGCGTGCAGTGACAGAATTCAGAACACTGGAGACATAAAAGTATAATGTGAATAAATTATGAAATGATATAATGACTGTCGTTGGGGATGTTGATTTAAAGAGGCATTGAAGAAGATAAAAAAAAAAGATTTATATGCCACTATTTAACAAAATGCTTCTACTTAGAAACCAAATAGTGTGTCATCTATATGTTGTTTCTCTATTGTAAAAAAAAAGAAGACGAAAAAAAGAAGAAAATATAATAGATGTCATAACTTTATGTATGTCATGTATAGAATATATATATGACATACACCTGGACGAAATAAAGATGCAAAATATGATTAACAGGACGTTTTTCATTTCCAACAGCTTTGCCATCCTACAGTAAGGCATAACCCAGTTGAAGTTTGTCTTTTTCTCTGTTTTTGCTTGAGGACGTGAAGACGTGAGTTTGGTGCTTTATGAATAAAATCTCTATGTCACCTTGTGATTTGATCAGAGAGTGTCTCCACACACGGGCTGGTATTACACAGTGATCAATGCTCTATTTCCTGCAATCCACCCTATGCATGAGAGACAGATATCTACAGCTATCACTGGCACATATCTACAAAACGTGCCAATAGGAAGATAGTCAGTCACCAGTGCTGTCTCCATGGCAACAAGGACCCATGGAGTCAGATAGTCCTCACGAGCTCGAGCTGCCCTGCATCCACTAGAGCAGTCTGTCAGCAGATTTAAACAATTTACTTGTTTATCATCCACAAAGTAGCTCCCCTAATTAAACCTAGGCTCATTATTTCACATCAGCTATTTTCAAACTGCAAAGATGGAGCACAAAGTTTTTAACTAGACTATTATTTTTTCCAGGTGTGAATGCTTTCAGTGGAATTAATCAGATAAATTATAAAAAAGAGTGGTGCTATTGATGTCTCTGTTCATGTTTAGCCTTCCTCAAAAAGGTCTAACATGAAAGAGTTTTTCCTGAAAGCCAGAGGAATGATTCGGCTTGAGCATGAATATTAAAACGCACTACAGCCAAAATAACGGCGCTGTGACTGGCATCATTCTGAGCAGGAACTAATGTAATAGCCAACTATAATGGAAAAACATTGCATAGGATTTCATGTGATTTTTTTTTCTTTTTCCATGTAACTATGTGAATAATCGGTGATCACATGAAAAACCAAGGAAGACACCTTTCACCATGTTACACCCTATCTGAACTCATTTACATCTATGCGACATCATTTGAATATTATGCTAAAATATTCTATGATAACATGCAGGATGAATTAATGAAAATAAATTAATCATGAGAAAAAAAATATGTGTACAAATAAAAACATTTGCATTGCATCTAAAAAGTTCCCGTTAAAGATGTCATAACGTTAAAAAATGCCTAGATTATGGAATTACTTATACATGTCTTTTCTACAAGGGTATTCATTTAGAGACAGATAAGTACTTGTTTCAGTTTGTTGGTGTAATAAACTACAGCATCATCTGTGAAGTTATAGCAGCTGTACAACACAGACTGCAGGCTTAATGCTAAATAAAATCAGAGTTCTTCTCGCTCTCCCAGTAATAGCAAAAACAATTCCTCTTCAAAGAACAAAGTACTAGCTGGATAATAATATGGTTTATGTTACAACATTGTGTTGTTGCCTGTTTCTAAATTTAATCATCCATCATCTATATCTATTGACGTAGGCAAGCTGATTCCCCAGGGATACTGCTAACGATACGAGGAATAGAAAGGGCCAACTGGTCAGAAATGAGCACAGTGCAGCGGAGGAACAGTGTGAGAGCAGACACAATGAGGGCAGGAGGAGGAAGTTAGATGTACTGTATCTGTCACCTGAAATGAGCAGCAGCGTCTCTGTGAAATGGTGCTGCATGTTTAATATGCTGCATTAACTGGCTGACCCCCACATCTCCACACCGCAGAGCTTGTCATCTCAAATCTCTCTTCAAAATCAGTGGTAGTAGAATGCTGGTGCAGGTTTAAATCACACATAGGCTTGGGGTTCCACTTGAGTGAAATGGACTGATGCAAACTATGACAGATGATGTGGCTAACTATATATAAAGGAATTCTATCAGCGGTGAGATGCACCTTCATCAACCCTTAGTAGTGGGGGCTCATCTACGGTATAATTGACCTCTTTTGAGTGATCATTATTCAACAGTTCATAGCTGATGTTCTGTTGTTTTCCTCACATTTTCAGTTGCAGGGTGCTGCCCCACTTAATAGAATTTAATTAATGCATTATTAATGCAAAAACACTAACTGCAACAACCGCTAATAAAAGTCCATAGGGGAGGCGGTACTCTCTGTCACACACTTGCATTTTGTGAAAAGAGGAGCAGCATTTACATGTACATTTATATTTAGGCATTTGGCAGACGTTGTTATCCAGAAAAACTTTCATAAATGCTTTAAATTTTCCGTCATTAAATATATCATTACACTGGTATACTAGGTTACCAACTAGAAGCCAAACACTGTTGGAAAGAATTTTTTTTTTTTTTGCAGACAAAATTGTTACCGACAGAATTGTTAAGAAAACTCTGCAGCTTCAAAGGTAGCAAATAATTGGTAATCTAATAAATTTACACAAAAAGTGTAAGTGCAGACAGCATGTCTCCGATGTACAGAACAATTTCTACTGTAAAATATATTGCAAAGATTACAAAAGGGAATAAGGGATTATAAAACAAAGAGATTCAAGAAAAAAAAAAAGAATTTCAAACACTATTTAAAAAAAGCTGAGAAAGAAGAAAATGTCTCAATTTTCCAATGTTTTTATTCTTTGTACAGTTTCAGGAATTTTTTGTGGTATTTAAAATGAAGTTGGCCTGAAATGTTTCATAAAACTAGTCATTCCTGGTTAACAATATTACCACAAACAATGTTAAACAAAGACATGTCAAAAATACCTAAATGCTTTTAAAGAAAGCTATATGATATGTTGCCAAACTCATAACTGCGTAGTGGAACCTTGGATTACAAGCATAATTCGTTCCAGAAGTGGGCTCGTATTACAAAACACTCGTAAACCAAATCATAATTTCCCATAAGAAATAATGAAAACTCAAATTATTCGTTCCACAGCCCCAAAAAATAAATACATAAAAATAATTAACACAATCTATAAAATGAAAATAAAACAAATTAATCTGCACTTTACCTTTAAAAAAAGTACAAATAAATCCTGACATCTAAGTGTTTCCGTTGGTGCGCGCAGTGTGTGTGTGTGTGTGTGTGTGTGTGCGTGTGCGTGTGCGTGTGCGTGTGTGTGTGTGTGGAATTAGCCCCTTCCCTCGCCTCGTTTTACACAGTAACACTCCTCTTCCCTCTCCCCACCTCGCTTTTTAAGATTCACAACAAACACACACACACACACAACGGAGACACCGTTTTAACACGAAAAAAAGAAATCTTTCTGAGACTGACATGAGCGTATGTTAACGGACTCATTTAAGTTTCACAACAAGCGCATAAACACAGCGGAAACACCATTTTAATGGGAAAAAAAAGCGAGGCCGGCATGACCGCATACTAAAGGAATCACTTAAGTTTCACAACAAACGGACACACACACAAACACGGAAACACAGTTTTAACAGGAAAAAAAAAGAAACCTCTCTGACCTGGCGTGAACGCATACTAAGGGAATCACTGCTGTAAAGTAAAAAAAACAACATCAAAAAAACAAATGAACCAGCACCTTAACTTTGAAAAGAATCGCGACAGAGCAGAGTTTCTGTGTGTTTGTGAAGCCGGGGAGGGGGTGAAAAGGGGAGAGAGCGTCTGTGCGTGTGTGTGTCAGTGTCAGCACGCACGAGCAGAGTTTCTGTGTGTTTGCGAAGTCGTGGGGGGAGGGGGGGGAAGGTGAGAGAGTGACGCTCGGTGTCAAAATAAGAGTCAAATGTGTGAAACATGATACTCGGCGCTCGTAAACTAATACTTGCTCAGTTTCCGAATAAAAAATTATTAAAAATCTTTGCTCGGTTTGCGGAACACTCGTAAACCACGTTACTCGCGATCCGAGATTCCACTGTATTATGAAGTTAGAAGACAGGTCAAGATAGTACTAGACAATCGTTTTGTACTAGTAATCCTGTTTAGGCCAATGTTGTTATCAATGTTGTCCTGCCCCACCAAAATCTATTTTTATGAGCTGCTAATGTATGAGAATTTTTCCAGTCATGTGACTTTCTAATTTTCATTTCAGAATTTTTTAATTTATACATCAACAAATTACTTTTTTTTTTTTCATTGATCTTCTGTAACTACTTTACTGGTCATGTCTACAATGAACCCAGAGAATATCGTAGTAATACTGGATGCAAGGCAGGAGAATTATTCCCAGATGGGATTCTGATCAATAGCAGGACACCATCTACACATGCATTTAAACACATTTACACCTATGGAAAAGTTGGAGTAGCCAAGATTTGTAGTTATGTACATAATTTTTTTTAACAGTAAAAGAAAACCAGGGAACACAGAGAAAACTGGTGAACAATTCTGGGGCCAAGGTGACCAATTCAAGAACCATTAAACTGTTGATCCAACTATCACCTATGTATGACGTTTGGGAAGTGCTGTACGATATGAAATGAGCCCATCAATTAACTCTGAAAATAAATATTAAGAATGTCAAATTCTAATGCACTTTAACAAGTAGTGAAGCCAATGTTAAGAATATCCTTACGTATATACAGATTATGCTATATATGAAAAGATAATCTGTGATAGAAGAAAATTTGTCAGCTTTTGTTTAAACCCACATGCAGTTTGACACCTGACTGAAATATCCCTATATTCTGCTCATTCCGCTCAGTTTATTACTTTATTAATGATAACGGAATGAATAATGCATTTATGCAATCACTTTACACTGAAAGTACATATAAGACTGAAAGTGGGCACAAAGAACCTACATAATGGATGGAGAGGTAATCCAATATCACCCTTATTAAACTTAAATTCCGTTAAAAAAAAAGAAGGAAAAAAAAAACGTTTCCATTCACACTAATACTTTAATGCTGAAAATTGTTAGACCACAGACATACTCAAAACTGATCTACAAAAAATGAGATGTTCTCCCTTCCTAGAATGGAATAGCAAATATGTTTGATTCAATTTTATTGGGATAGTGGTTTTTACAATGGACATTTTTCACAACTCAGCTTAACTGCTTAAAGTCCAGATATAAAATATATATTTTATTTATATACATTAATTTGCCTTGACCTTAAAACCACTGACCAGTGAAGTGAATAACTTCATCTCATTACACTGGCACCTGTCAAGTCGTGAGATATATTATCCATCAGTCAGTTCTCAAAGTTTATTTGTTGGAAACAGGAAAAATGGCTATGTGTAAGGACTTGAGCAACTTTGACAAGGGTTAAAATGTGTTGGCTGGAAAACTGGATCGGCGTCTCCAAAATGGCAGATTTCTGTTCTGGTCTTTCTAGTGTGAGGTGGTTAATATCTAGGAAAAATGGTCCAAAGAAATTGGTGAACTGACTACAGGGTCATGGCCCCCCGAAGCTTGTTGATCCATGTGGAAATGTCCGGTTCAATGTCACAGAAAAGCTACTGTAGACCAAATTGCTGAAAAAGTTCATGCTGGCTATGATAGAAAGGTGAGAGAACACAGTGTATTGCAGTTTTTTTTTTTGTGTGTGTGTGTGTGTGTGTGTGTGTGTGTGTGTGTGTGTGTGTGTGTGTGTGTGTGTGTGTGTGTGTGTGTGTGTGTGTGTGGTCACAGATCCATCAGAATGCCCATGCAGACCCTGGTGCACCACTGAAAGTGCCTACATTACATGAGCATTAGAAGTGAACCAGAGAGGAATTTAAGAAGGCAGCCTGTTCTGATAAATCACATTTTCTTTTACATCGTTTAACAATCGAGTGCATGTGCATCACTTACCTGGGGAAGAGAGTGCACCAGGGGGCACTATGGGAAGAAGACAAGGTTGTTGGCGCTAGATGGGCTTATATGTGTATTTCAGAAACAGCTGAGCCCCTAGGTATTTTACACACAACAGTCTCTAGCATTTTCATAGAATGGATGAAAGCAAAAAAAAAAAAAAAAGTATTGAGTGAGCGAAGATCCTGTGGGTGAAAACACCTTGTTAATAAGCGAGGTCAGAAGGAAACAGTTAGACTGTGGACATTTTTTGAGATCTCATAGCTAATCTTTTAGTTTCTTGAATATGCCTACAGAAAAGCACTTGAACTTATTGAGTGTCTGTCTGTGTTTTGACCTCTTCTCTAAGAATGATCCTGCTTCCTAAAAAGACAACAACAAGAAAAAAAAAATCGAGGAACAAATACAGAATTTTTTTGTTGTTTTTATTTTCAGGTTTTAAGGTTGCTTATTAATAGGGACTGTAACTAGAATCCTTTCATGTTCAAGTGCTTTTCTGTAGGCTGCAGAGCCAGAAGATGACCACCTGAACCCACAGCAAGGCCACAAATTACTCCCAATGTAGTGTGGGAGGATGATTCTGCTGATGCCCAGAAATCACCCATCTTATAGCTGCCATCACTGACGGTTGGGTATCTGCCTGGCAGCATACCAATACTGACGGCTCATCCTTTTGTACTTCAATCAGATAATCAGATGCACATTCTCTCTCTCTCTCTCACTTTCTCTCACTTTCTCTCCCTTACTCTCTCTCTCTCCCTCTCTCTTGCTCTGTAGCCCACACACTCATCCTGCCTAATTATACTAATTAACCTCAACACAAAAAAACAACAAAACATCCTGGCCCAGACCGACAGCCGTGCTGAGGTTACAGAGTGGTGCTGAGAGTGGTGTTTAAACGAATCAGACATCATATCTGCTTCAATTAGCAGAAGCACAGGATGAATCTACCACAGGAAATGGTTGCTTGCTTTCTTACTCTTCAGAGAATTTGAGAAAGAACTACGTATCTGTATTAAAAGCGAAAATAAATCAATAAAAAATAGCATTTAACACAGATTTTCCCTCGGCACAGGGACATGACTTACTGTATACATAACGAGTCATAAAATAACGTTGGTAGGAATGAAGTATTATAAGAGATCTGTCCGAGAGCAGTTATTTAACATGATAAGATTTAATGAGGTCATGATTTTAGTATGTGCTATAACGAAAACAAGTAGCTATACAAATAAAATTTAATTTAATTTTTAATTCTTAAATTATTGAAAATAATCTTCCAAGTATTAGCCTTCTTGCTGCATTTCTGTCCTAACACAAATGAGTCTTGTGAGATTTAATCCTGGCTTTTATTAACTTAATTCTTAGACAAACAATCGGGAATAGACTACCTGCAATTTGTATGCATAAATATCAATAGCCTGAGCAGGTGAGCAGGCAATAAGATTAATGTTGAATGAAAGAGTGAATTATTTATTGCTCACTGTTCTAGAGTTTTAATGTCTGGAAGTGTGAAAAAGGTTTATGCCCTGATTAAAGCATTACAACTGAACTTTTATTTAAAGTTTGGTTAATTACCAATTTTTGTATTATGCATTCTGTAATTTGTGGCTGGTTACTATGGTACAGGATTAGCAGAAGTTACATAATCAAATTTAGTGCCAAGTTTAATATATATATATATATATATATATATATATATATATATATATATATATATATATATATATAGCAATTCATTGACGTCCCTCAAATTTGGATACTTGGCCTAGTCCTACCAGTCCAGATGCTATGTACCTGTCCAGATCCCTGGCTCCTTAGTTTGGTTGTTTGTGTACTGGCTGTGTGGAGGGACAGCTGGCACGTCTAACAGGCAGCGGGGGAGGCGCCACCACCAGCTATACTGCGGAGACGTAAGGAGACGTCCTCTGACATGCTGAGAAAAGAAAGAAGCAGGGCTCTGTAGAGACATTAAACATTCTTCAAATGTACTTAAAATGCAGAAGACAGATGGTAGGATGTTTATATGTACTTCGAACAACTGTCACAAATGGATTTGAGGAACAAAATGTGGGGGAAAAAACACAATACATAATCAGAGACATTAAGCTACTGTATGAGAACTTGTACAGTAGGTGTGATTGTAATGTCTGCATACAAGAATGCTCACCTGACAGTCAACCCTCTGCTTTCCATCTGTTCATGTTATATGCCATATAAAGGTATTTGTAACAACAACATCTTAACATTTATCCAGATTTAATGTTTTTTGTTTATTGATTATATTCTACATTCTAGAATAATATAGGAAATTTCAAAACTAGTAAATAACATGTATGCCATTAGGTAATTAAGTAACAGTCAGTTATTTTAAGACACAAAGGTCAGTTGTTCTGGAATAGACCTTGCATAAATGGTATTGTCACATCCATTTGAAAAAACCATCAAGCACTATGATGAGCACCATCACAGGAAAGCAAGACCAAAAGTTACCTTGGCTGGAGAGAAAAAAAAGGTCATCTAGAGGTCACTCACTCATCAGCCATACCGCTTTATTCTGTGTACTGAACAGGACTGAAGATATGCCAGAAGACTTGAGCCACAAGGCAGGGTACACCATGGAAAGGGTGCCAGTCCATCACTTGGCACACACACTTACATTCCCATACTACACTGACTCTGTATGTCTTTGGACTGTGGGAGAAAACTGGAGCACCCAGAGCAAACCCACCAAGCACAGGGAGAACATGCAAATTCCATGCACACAGATCTGAGGTGCAAGGCGACAGTACTAACCACTAAGCCACCTGCGAGCTCATGTGCAGTTACCAGCCATGGAAATCATCATTTAACAGCACCTCTGTTTAGAGCCATTATGAGCATCAACTGTTCAAAGGAGATTATGCATATTTTGGATGTTTTTAGTATCGTTAATACAGAAAGAAATAAAAAAAAACAGGAATGATCAAGGCAGTAGAAGATGTGTTCAAACTTTTGACTAGTAGTGTACATACATTTATACAGCAATGGTCGAATGGCAGGTGTGAAGAAGTGCTGTAAAAAATACTTAAAAAATATATCAATATACAAAAATGAGCAAACAAATGAAAAATCTAAATCAAATCAATATTTGTTGCGACTACCCTTTGGCTCCAAACCAGCATCAGTTCTTACACTTGCACTCTTGTACAAAGTCAGGGATCTTGTAGAATCAGAGTTCATTGTATGATTAACCAATTATACCAAGCAGATGCTAATGATCATCAGTTTTATATGTAGGTTGAAATACAGTCATTATCTGAAACAGAAATGACTGTGTGGGAGACTTAAGTCTGGATGAAAAAAGAGCCAAACTATGCTACTAAGCTAAGATTGTGGAAGATAGTTTCATTTCACAGGACATACACAATGGCAAGACTGAGCACGGCAACAACGTACAATGTATACTGCATCAGCATAGTCTCTACAACGCAATGGTTTCAAAGCAGACACATTTCAAGAAGTGTTGTTTCATCTATTTTAATGAAGGACAAAGAAAGGGGGCAGTGTTGAGGATGGTAGACGTAGTGGTTGGCCAGGGAAACTTAATTCAGCAGATAAAACGCACATTCTACATCGAAAGATGTCCAGTAGTGACATCAGCAAAAAAAACTAGCAGAAACCAGAAGGACCCAGGTACACCCATAATTGTCTGTTTGCCTGGCCAGAAATGGTTTTCATCGAAGTATTGCGGCCCAAAAGCCATGTGTCCGGCATGGAAACAAGGCTAATCGACTCAATTGTGCACAAAAACATAGGAACTAGGGTGCTGAAAAATGGCAGCAGGTGGTCTGGACTGATGAATTGACGTTTTAAATATTTGGCTGTAGCAGGAGGCAGGTTGTTTGCCAAAGAGCAGGAGAGCGGTACAATAATGAGCCTGCAGGCAACAGTGAAGCATGATGGAGGTTCTTTGCAAGGTCAGGGTTGCATTTCTGGAAATGGAGTTGGAGATTTGGTCAGGTTTAATGGTGTCCTCAGTGATGGGAAACACAGGCACACACTTATGCATCATGCTATAGCATTAGGGAGGCGCCCGATTGGCCGCAAATTTATTCCTCAGCAGGAAAATGACCCCAAATATACAGCCAATATCAGTAAGAACTATCTGCAGGGGAGAGAAGAACAAAGTGTCTTGTACGTAATGGTTTGGCCTCGACGGAGCCCTGATCTCAGCATCATCGAGTCTATCTGGTGTTCAATAAAGAGATAGAAAGAATTGAGGCAGCCTACATCCATAGAAGATCTATGGTCAGCTCTCCAATATGTTTTGAGCAACCTACCTGCAGAGTACCTTGAAAAACTGTCCAAGTATACTTAGAAGAATTTATGCTATATTGATTTGGATTTCTCTTCTGTTCATTTACTTTAAATTGATAAAGTATGAATATATCTATTATTTAAAGCGTTCTTACTGAAGGCATCGAAAATATGTAATAATCTACTTTGAACAGTTAATATTGAGAGGTGTCTACTACATGTGCTCTGTAAAGCCTTCATAACGGCTCTAAGCGGAGGTAAGTTTTGGTCTTGCTTTCCTGGGATGGTCTTCATGAGAGCCAACTATTCCAGAACCTTGTGTCTGTTACTGTGTCAACAGACTGTTGTTGTAATTATTTAAGTGAAATTTCCGGTATGTTCGAGAATGTATAACATAAATCAGTAAATAAATAACATTGAATTAGAAGGTATGTCCAAACTTGTATGTATAAAAAGAAAGGTTTTGTCTGTACACTGGTCAGAACTCGCTCTTTCAATGATACTGTATCTTTATACATTAGAAGAATTGAAACCAGTCTCGAAAAAATGTATGTCTGTATGTCTGTCCACCCACATTACATCACAGCATCTGTTTGTTTTTGTTTTTTACTCATTCCGCGCTTTTGCCTTAGTGTGGGTGTGGCTATAAGCGTCACTCAACAGAGCCAATCAACGTGATAATTTTTCTGTGTATACATACCGTACAGTAGAGTATGAAGAAGACAGAAATGACCGTAATGCACTTACAAGCTGGCACAATCCTCAACACACACAGCGCAATTCATTATGGCTTACTCCCAAAAAAATGGAAATAGATGTACACTATGTAAACTGGTCCTTGCGCCAAGTTTTAACAGTGTGCGCATGTCAAATTGTGTGTGAGTGTATATACAGTACATACTACCCATATATATAGTATATATAGTATATATACAGGTACCCCTCTAGCTTCAGGCTCATCTTCAACTGCTCACATGTGCAGGTCCTTAACTACTAGGCTACCACAGCTACCATTTGCTCACCAGGAGATCCATAGAGCCAAGACCATAAAGCCACGGGCAGGCTCTGCCAATTTTGGAAGCCACGATTATGTGCTGAGAAAAAGATAAGGGCATGAGGCTTAAAGCAACCTTCCTTTCACATACAGATGACAGCACTATGAGCAGATGAGCATCCCCTAGTGGACAAAATTGTTTGTGATGATCATCTTCAAGATTAGCTGTGATTCAACAGCAGTTCCTAGTGGTGATAAGAAGCTCCGAAGAAACAGATGTGAAATCCACATGAATTTGGCACTGCTTTGCTGAGAGTTATAGAAACATTGATGGGAAAGTGACTACTAAATGCATCAGATTATACTTTATAAGCCTGACATACATCATGACTTCAAGCAGAATCTAAAAATGATTCATGGCTGTTTGGATGTCTACATGAAATTAAGTGGATTATTATTATTATTATTATTATTATTATCTGCATTACAGGATTTGATTATTGTATTATTTTGTATTATCTATTAATTAGTGATATGGGCAGTGGTGGCTCAGAGGGCTAAGGCTCTGAGTTACTGATCGAAAGATTGGCGGTTTCGATTCCCAGCTCAGCCACGTTGCCATTGTTGGGCCCTTGAGCAAGGCCCTTAACCCTAACTGCTTCAGGGGCGCTGTACCATGGCTGACCCTGCGCTCTGACCCCAGTTACGCTGGGATATGTGAAGAAGGAATTTCACTGTGCTGTAATGTATATGTGACAAAATAAAAAAGGCTTTAAAGTAAGAAGACAAATCATCTTCCAGCTTCCATGAAATCATGTAGTTTCCATGCAAAATGCTTATAATAACATAAGTAATGTTTTAGGTTTTCATGGTGAAAAAGCTTTAAGAGTAGGAGTAGAAACTTACACATCAATGACATACAATTGTTAATGGCTTGGCTGGTTGATGGCACTCACCACACAGATTGCTCATTGTCTATACAGTAGATGCTTTTTGACTATTGTCTATAGACAGGCAACTCCTTACTTAGCCCTAAACATAATCTAAACACATTGTATTAATCAAGTACTATTGTTATAACTTAATCTTAATAGATAGTTTTTTTCTTTAAAAAAGGAGAAAAAGAAAAGTAAAATCTGATACAATTCCACATGTAACCCAAAAAATGCACTGACGAAATTATTGGCACCCTTAACATAATATTTGGTAGCACCCCTTTTGGGAAAAAAATAACTGAAATCAATCACTTCCTGTAACCATGAACGAGTTTCTTATACCTCTCTACTGGAATTTTGGACCACTCTTCTTTTGCAAACTAATCCAGGTCATTTATATTTAAAGGATGCCTTCTCCCAACTGCTGTTTTGAGATCTCTTCACAGGTGTTCTATGGGATTCTGATTCTATGAGAGCTGTAATTGTAACCAAAAGTCTTCGGTAATCAGCAGATTTCATGATAACGTTCACACAGTCAAGGCATCCAGTGGCAGAAGCAGCAAAGCAACCCCAAAACATCTGTAAACCTTCACCATGTTTGACTTCTTTTCTTTAAAGGCTTAATTTAAAGGCCTTTTTTGTAAACAGCGCCATGATGTGCTTTACCAAAAAGTGCTACTTTTGTCTCATCTGTCCACAGTATGTTCCCCCAGAAGGATTATTGTTGTGTCACATAAGTTTTGTCAAACTCCAGTCTTGCTTTTTTATGCCTTTGTCTCAGCAGTGGTGTCCTGCTGGGTCTCCTACAGTACAATAGCGTCCCTTTTCAATTAGATGTCGACGGATAGTAGGAGCTGACACTGTTGTACCCTGTGTCTGCAGATCAGCTTGAATTTGTTTGGAAGTTAATCAGGGTTTTTTATCCACCATTCGAACAATCCTTTGTTGTAATTTTTTTATTAGTTTCCCCCTCCCGTCCACGTTCAGGGAGGTTAGATACATGCTGTAAACACATGTATCTTGATGATATTGCGCACAGTGGACACAGGAACATTAACATATCTGGAGATGGACTTATAGCCTAGTGATTGTCCATGTTTTTCCACAATTTCTTCTCTCAAATCCACAAACAATTCTTTACACTTCTTCCTGTTCTCCATGCTCAGTGTGACACACAACACAAAGGTTGATTCAACTTTTCTTTCTTTTAAATGGTTGCAAATGTGATTACTATATAGCCCACACCTGTTACTTGCCAAAGGTGTGTACAAATACTAAAAACAGGCGCATCACAGGCTTGAAAAAAAAATTATTTCTTACAATTTTGACAAGGCGGCAATGATTTTGTTAAGTATATTTTTTCGAGTTGTGTGTGAAAAGTTTGACTTTTCTTCTTTGTTGTTGTTGTTGTTGTTTTGGGAACAGACAAACAAAAACAATAAATGTGTGAATACCGAAACATTTTGGTACAATTATACAATTTTCGGAGAGAAGTGTTGCATTTTCTGACAGAATTGAAGGGTGCCGATATTTTTGGCCATGTATATAATAAAAGCTAAAATGCTAAAAATAGAAAGCAAATGCCATACTCAATCCCATTTATGCATCTAAGAAATTCTCTTTTAAGTGTAAACTTTGCACTATCTACAGTACATACATTTCTTTGCTGATTTTATTTCTTATTGGCCTAATTTTATGCATAACCAGAGATCAAGTAGTTTTGCTATTAATGGACAAAGCAGGTTACGGATGCATAATCAGGCAGTTAAGAGATTTCTAAATTTATTCAAATGCTAAATATTTATTGTACTGCATAGGCAGAGAGACCAATTGAAATAATGAGTGTTGATCTCTAGTCAAATTCAGCTACCATGAATTAACCCTGTTATTATTAACACTGTAGTCTTTGAAAGACTTGACAGGCTTTTGTTTTTGATTAATTACATTTGATAATGAGTCTCACTGTTAGACATGATTATTACATCAGTGGGATAATTAGTGTTTATTTTGGAGTTGGCATTATGAATTAGGTAAATTAGCATTTTAAAAAAATGTGCCTCTCCAACAGCAATGTGGAAGAGAAGACAAGAGAAAGGTCAGTGTAAATGATTTACATGCTGCATGCTTGGATTAAAATAATGAATAAGAATGATGAAAATATACTTTATTGTTTTGGTGACAGATTTGCTCTATATCTCCCTGTCCTGGGCTTTCTCCCTGGCTCTTTATGTTAAACATCCTGTGTTTACATTTCCAGAGCTTCCTGCACATTAGAGAAGATTACTGTTAAAGTTAGAACAGAATAGAAAAAGAGGAAAACAGCTTACAACCGTGCTTGCTAGTATAATTTGTCTTGTTCTCTTTATAAATAGAATGCAACTGTCTAGACCGTGGCTTCTAATAAGGTTGCGTGTGTGTGAGCTCTGTGGGTAGTAGCGCAAGAAATGTAAAAGTAAGGTAACACAAGACAAATGGACGGACCAGTAAATGGCAGGTCACGGGGTCTCTATGCATAGCAGACAAAATGAGAAGAAGCTTTCCACTGCAGATGGAGAGTAGTTCTAAAAGGACCAAAATCGTGTCACAACACGGTAACAGGTATGCACAAGTTAAAACCATGCAATGCCTCAATTTCATGGTCATTAATAAATACAAAACAATAAAGACAATAATTAGTTAGCAGTTAGTGGTGATTAGGGGTGTAGGGAGCATTAAGCCGTAATGAGACGTGAGGGACTAGTGTTCTCGAAGCTCAAGGGCTACCTGGAGAGCAGAGCAAGGGGAGGAGAGTTAACACCATCTGCTACGGTGCTGGAGCAACATGAGAAGCAGAGATACAGTTGCACTATGGAAAGGAGGGGAGAAAGGGACAGGTCAGATAACACACAAACATGTGCACTGACTCTCTCTCTCTCTCTCTCTCTCTCATTTTTATACCATAAAAAATAACCACAATTTTACATCAAACAGAGAACGTACAACAAGGTAACAACAAACTAACGTCTACACACATTCTGAAACAATGTCTTAGGTCTGTCAGACACAGACTGTGATGTCAGGGACACTTGTCTGCAGGGTCACTGCAGGAGACAGAAAGAGAGAGGCATGTTGTGTGTGTGTGTGTGTGTGTGTGTGTGTGTGTGTGTGTGTGAGAGAGAGAGAGAGAGAGAGAGAGAGAGAGAGAGAGAGAGATAAGCAGGTAGAGGGGTGAAATTAAAACCCTTAGGGAAGTTACACAATCAACCAAAACCAAGAGGAAGGGAACAAGTGGCAGAAAAAAGAGGCTACGAGAGACTAGAAAAAGAAAAAAAAAAGAGGACAATTGTGGAAAAAGCTGCATAGGAAAATAAAACATGGACAGAGACATTTCCAGAAGTAGGGTGGGGCAAGGCTGCTGGTAAGCATGTGGCATTTAAGTGATGTATATCTACTCCATATTAAGCAGAGCACAATCTGGGCCTTCCTTGCCATTTAAAGCTGATAGTCTTCCTCACCGTTGGGAAGTCTTCTTCAATCAAGAGGCGAACCACTAGGAGAAGGATTACGTGTGTGTGATCATTGCACAGCTGTCAAGATGATGCAGCAAATTCTTCAAGATATGTACATCGAGCCAGATCTGCTACGAGAACTAAATGAGGAACAGAAGCAGATTCTCTTCTATAAGATCCGTGAGGAGCAGGTACGCCGCTGGAACGAGAGGGAGAGCAGAGACCCCAGTCTAAATGTCCGCAAGAAGAGTGAGTCCACCGATCTGGCAACATGTATAGCACAGACTCCGCTATCATGGGATGTCATGTATTTTATTATATTTCACAATTTTATTGCACATGGCACAGGAAAATGATGGAAGGCGTTAGTGAAATCAGTTTCATAAAAAATTCTAACAAATGATGTATGGATTTTGATAAATTTCATATTAATTAATTTATAGGGAAAAAAATCTATGACTTTATCTTCCAATAATTATTATCTTAGGATTAATACATTTGCTACAAATTAAGTTGTGCAATTTGTTAATTATTGAGTTTAATTAATTATTGATTTAACTAATAGCTGCTGGGATGTTTCAATCTATTATTAAAAAAAAGTTAATTAATAGAAAAAGATTTAGTCTGTAAGTTTTTTCTGACAACAGATGCCATTTCTGCACGTTTTCATGTTCTTGCTGCAAAGTGTGTCATATCTTTATTCTATCTGAGATTTCATAGTACAGGGAAACGTCTTTCAGTGTGTGTGTGTGTGTGTGTGTGTGTGTGTGTGTGTGTGTGTGTGTGTCCCTGGCCAGGTGACCGTAGAGGCATTCAGTGGCTCCTGGGCCCTGATGGTGAGGTGTGGGTCTGGGTCATGGGCGAGGCCCAAGGAGACAAAATCTACAGTGACATAGTAGAAAAGCTGATGGAGGAGAAAGCCAGGAAACAGGCGCAGCGAGAGGCACGGGAGCTCTGGTGAGAGAGCGTAAAGACATAAATACAGGGACTGTGGGGAGAGAGGGGTGATAGGATGGAGAGAGAGTATGACATGCAGAATAGAAAGAAAGCTGTGATTAGGGTGATCTAACTAGAAATAGAAAAAGGGGAGAGAAGAGGGAGTTAGAGATATGAAAATTGGTGAGCAGGAATCAAGGGGATTGGAGGAGAGCGCAAAGACTGACAGATGTGAGTCACCTAAAAATGAAAGGAAGAGAGAGGGGGAGAGATTAACTGAAAGTAAGATGATGAGCAATGTGTCAGTCATTCCCTGTTGAATTTTCCGAGGCGTATGAAGGAAGCAGAGATTGAAAAGAAGTTTCGGGATGCCATGGCAAAGGAGAAGGCTCGGTGTGTAGCAGGGAAATGGAGGGAGGAGACAGATGACAGAAGGGCAGCCAAGCAAGAGGAGCAGGAAGAGGATCGCATTCGTGAGAAGCTGAAGGTAGGTCTTTTAAAGGTAGGACAAAAAACAAAGTGAAAAAAAAAAAATATATATATATATATATATATATATATATATATATATATATATATATATATATATATATATATAATACATAATACAATACACAAGTAACTATATATGTTGTTTTCATGTATGTATGCATGTATGCCTGTATGTATGTATGTATTTATGTAAATATGTATGCTGCATGGCCCAAAAAAGGTTCCCATTTCATAAGGGTCAAATTAAAGCAAAGAAAACAACTAAGCAGATTTTAAATTACTGGAACTGGGTTACAAACCCTTCAACACATGATCAAAACCTAGAAGGATAGTGATGAACCATGAACTCTGTGGATGGACAAAATGTGGTCAGAAAAAAAAAAAACATGAATGGAGATCACTTCAACATTTGGTGAAGTTGCATGGTAAAAAAAAAATAATAATAAAAAAAAATCACAATAATAGTTAAAGTCCATGGCTGTTTAATAGCGAAATTAAGAGCATTTCCATACACACACACTACACCATGATACGGTTTGAACCTGGGACCTTCATATCTGATCATATCATATGCACAGCTCTCATTGTATGAGCCTCTTGAAACAGTGTTATGATCATTGGAGTTCTATGGAGTTGCTTCACTCGGTCATTTTTAGGCAAAGCAACATTTCGTGGTAATAAAATAAAGTCAGCTGAAGACCTGAATGTACTGAATGACCAGGGTATGACATCAATGATGTTTTTATTCCATGATAGCACAGACATATTCCAGGACTCGAATTATGAAAGAGTGATTCTGGGAGCACGAGGAATCATTTTCACACATGAACTGGCCACCACATTGTATGCTGTAATCAAAGTTAAAGGTGATTGGATGAAATCTTGGTGAGCAACCTTTTTTTGGTTAGGCAATGTATATACACACTACCAATAAAAAAGGTTTTCAGACTCTTTCAAGTTTTCCCATTTTGTTATGTTTATAAAATTATCATCATCATCATCTTCATCATAATAATAATCATAATAATAATAAAGACTCATGCTTGGTACTTGTTTAAAGCACCTTTGGCAGCGGTGATAACTTCAAGTCCTGCTTGTGAAAGATGCTACAAGCTTGGCACACATTTCTTTGGGAATTTTTTTCATTTTTCTTGACAGAATCATTCAAGCACAACCAGGTTGGATGGGCATCATCGGTGCACAGCCATGTTCAGCTCTCTCCAGAGATCCTCTATTGAGTTCAAGTCCAGTCTCTGGGCCACTCCAGGGCTTTCACAGAGTTGTTCTAAAGATAATGCTGTGTTTTCTTGGCGGTATGCTTTGGGTTGTTGTCTTGACTCACTCTGGAGAAGGTTTTCACTCAGGATAGCACTTTATTTGTCAACTATTCTGATTAGTCTCCCAGTCTCAGTTGCAGAAAAGACATCCCCACAGCATGATGCTGCATCACTGTGTTTGACTGTAGGGATGGTTTTAATGAGGGGATGTGCAGTGCCTGATGTCCTGATTCCAAATAGTTCAATCTTTGTGTCATCAGACCAGAGGATTTTTTTTTTCATAGTCCGAGAGTCCTTCAAGGGCTTTTTGGCAAACTCCCAGCAGGTTGTCATGTGTCTTTTAGTGAGGAATGGCTTCTGTCTGGCCACTCTACAGAGGCCTGATTGGTGGAGTGCTACAGTAATAATTGTCCTTCTATAAGGTTCTCCGATTCTATAGAAGGGAACTTCATTAAGAATCTAATTTATAGTGACCCTTGGGGTCCCATATTACTCTGGGATAATTTGGCTAGGTGATGAAGCTTACCATTCTTCTGGCCACTTTCAATACTGCAGAAATGTTTTTGTATCCTCGCTCAGATATTTATCTTGTCACAATCCTGTCTTGCAGGTTTACATATCATACATACATACATAACATATCATTGACTCTGAGAGTACCCCTCGTGATTCAATAGCTTATAGATCCATCTTTAGCAGCAATACCTTAAACTACAGTAATTGGTACCTGTATGACTTTATCCCTCACATTGTTTTGAAGGAATTTTGGCCCATTCATCTTTGCAACACTGCTTTAGCTCATTAAGATTTTGGGTTGGTCACTTGTACACAGCTCTCTTGAGGTCCCACCACAGCATTTCAGTTGGGTTAAGTTTAGGACCTTGACAGGCCATTCCAAAAGCTTAATTCTTTTATTTTTCAGCCATTCTGATGTAGAGTTACTGGCGTGCTTCAAATCATTGTCCTGTTGCATAACCCAATTTTGACCAAACTTTAGCTGTCAGACAAATGGCATCAATTTTGCCTCTAGAGTACTCTGGTATATTGGGAAGTTTGTGGTTAACTCAGCCCAGGTCCTGTGGCTGCAAAACAAGAACAAATCATCCCTCTTTCACGGCTGTGCTTGACAGTGGGTATGAAGTGTTTCTGCGGAAATTATGATTTGTTTTCACCAAAAAAAGGCATTTGGCATTAAGGCCAAACTCCACTTTGGTCGCATTTGTCCAGGACATTGGTCCAGATGTCTTGTTGTTTTTTACAATGCTGTTTTGTCTCAGTCATGCTTCCATGTTCTTTTTTAGACAAAAGTGGCTTTCTCCTGGCAATGCTTCCAAACAAACCATACTTGTTGGGTCTCACTGAGCATGTTAGAGTCCATGATATTGCTATCATGGACTTTAACATGCTCAGTGAGACTTGTAGAGGCTGAGAGTTAGCTCTTTTGTTTTTTTTTTGTAGGAGTAGTAGTTTTTTTTACCTGAGCATTGCAGTCTGACCTTGGGGTAAATGTGCTGGAACGTCCACTCCTAGGAAGACTGGCGAATGTCCTGAATGCGTTCCACTTGTGAATAATCTCTCAGTGTAGAATGTCGAACTCCAAATTGTATTGAAATTGGAAATGTAATTAGAAATGCCTTTATACCCCTGTCCAAATTGATATGCAGCAACAATTGCTTCTCTTGGACCATTGCTTATGTCTTATGCCTGTCACTCTTGGCATTGTGCTAACACACAGCTAAATGCTCCAGGCCAAAACTTCTGCTTTTATAGAGGCCTGCACACCTGCTGATCATCAATTAATCAAGGGCAGATGATTAGCAGAATCTGGCTTCAACCTTCTTTAATCCTGTGGAAGCAGTATGGGGGGACTTGGTATTGGCCACGTTTTTTTTCTTTTTCTTTTGGCTTTAGGTTTGTTAAACAAATAATGCTATGATGAAAAAAGTTATATGTTCGTCTGAGGTTGTATTTGAGTAATACTGAGACCCGCTATGATCAGATGTTGTTCATTATGTTTTTTACACCAATAAACATGAAATTAAAAGAGGGGGTACTAACTTTTGAACATGATGCATGCATATACATATGTATATGTATGTGAGAGAGAGTAGAATAAATACAACTCTCATGAATTGGCATTTAGAGGTGCATTGGTGCATTTAAAGCTCTTGAAAAGGTTAATAAGGACAATTTTTTTTTTTGAGAACTGAAGGTGGGGCTCAGCTAATATGAAATCACATATAGTCTTCACTACTTAAACAGATTACACTAGCATGACCAAAATAAAGTCAAGCGGAGCATGGCTTCCTTCTCCAATCCTATTAGCTTCATTTGACACACTGCCATGATGGTGAAGTAGTGTCAAAATCCTTGCAACTTCATTTAAGCCCTTTCTCACCAACTAGCAATGGTGATTTGGCTCAATTATTCCTAATTACTATGTATTTTCTGGGCTTGTTCAATTATTCAAAGCCTAGCAATCTCACACAATGACTATAGTGATCTTTGCAAGACAAGTCCAACATTTGTAGGTCTGATCTTTGATACTTAGAGTTAAAAGGATAAAGTCAGCATTAATGACACAATTACGGCAAATTAATCACTGTGGCCTGGCTGTTAATGAAAACGAGAAAATGAGATCAGAAGGAGAGGAATTTTCATCTAGCAATGCACTTTATCCGAGTACTGCCTAGAGATGAGGGTGATCAATTAATTTTATCTTTGGCCCCAAGAAATGTGAGCAGGAGGAGAGACAGAGAGGTGAGGAGGAGATCCGGCAAACAGAGGAAAGGCGAGCGAAGGAGCTGTTCATCTCTCTGAAGCAAGAGGAAAAAAGAAGTGAAAGGGATGACAAGGAATGGCAGGAACAATGTGAGAAAGCAAGTGGAGTGGAAGAAAGAAAAAAAATGCACAAGTGGGCCAGTCCGATTAAAGCAGCTGATTTCTATTCAAATCTCTGTGCTTCACAGTGCGCCGCTCCAAAGCAGCTGATGAGGAGATGAAGTGTAAGGCTCGCCGTGCCAGAGATGAGTACAAACGCCAGTCCCTGCGCGCCATCGAAAAAGGCCTTGTGGCTGGCCTCAGTGGACTCTTCCAGAAGACACATCTGAATGGCTCGGGTCAGAACCGGCGCCACGGTGATGTCCTTGAGCGGCCATCAACTACTCCAGCTGATACTAGTCAATCACAATCCTCCGTCGGAAGTGCAGTCGTGCCTGTTCAGTGCCGCCGCAGACCGAACCGCAGATTCAGCAGCCCACAGACGCAGTCAATAACAGAGGGGTATCTCTACATCCTACAGTATATGATACTACACTAACATTATCAGCAATGTTGCCTCACATCCAGTACAAATACAAATACATATGCAAAAAGATTATAATAATTTTATAAATGTCTTTCTACATCATTCTCCTCTCTAGCCCAGTGTGGATTCGGCCACCCAGGCCAACTTCTCGTGATTCCATCATGACGTGGTTCAAGGAGGAACAGAAACCCAGAAGAGCAGGTTATGAAAGGAGCAGTAACACCATTGCCCCTTGGTTCCATGGTAAAGAATGCAACAATACTCTACACTGTTAGCCTACAAACTTTGAGAAACATCGAAAACAAACTTCAGTTTATATGAACTATTGTCTCTTCAACAAACTATAGTGCGAGATTAAATGGCAGCAAAGTCTCCCCAAGCTCTGAAGAAAATAAGCTTCCAGGTCGCTAAGTTGGGTAACAGGCACTTTAATGTAACAAGAGACTAGATTAGTGGTTTTAGACAGAGAGACCAGTATCGATTGGACTGAGAGAGAATGATAGAGCGAGCAAGCGGTAGACGAAACAGATGACAGGGTGGAGGTGCAGCGCACAGAGTTAGAACAAGACAGCAGAGATATTGAGTAAGAGCGGTGGGAAACGTAAAAGCTCAGTAATTCACAGCTTGTGTTTTGGTTGATTGAGGTTACTGTGTGTCAGACCTGATTAGGGAACTGATGAGATTAATGAGTGTCAGAGTGGCACAAGAGTGAGGCCTGTCGCACAACAACAGTGTGCCAAAGCATCATGCGCTCTCTAGCACGTACTGCCCATTCCCTATCACTCACCGTCTCTGTCCTGTCTGCCATGCTCTGACTCATGTCTGCTCTCGGTCGCTTTTCTTCAATCTAAATTCCCACTGTCAGTTATACATCTCAGCCAACGGATCACACCTTCTCAAACTTTCTTTGCACGCACCTATAGGGATCATCTCTCGGCAGGATTCGGAGTCCTTGCTAATGAATACTTCTGAAGGCTGTTTCCTCGTAAGAGTGAGTGAAAGGATCTGGGGATACACTCTGTCCTACCGGACGGCTTCTGGCTTTAAACACTTTCTCATCGATGCCTCGGGTGATTACTACAGCTTCCTCGGGGTGGACCAAATCCGCCATGCTACTTTAGCTGACCTCATCGACTTCCATAAGGTCAACTACTTGCAAGTCATCACACTTCAACTTTTCTCAAACTTTGTCGTAGCACACACACACAGGTTATCAAATTTACACATGCGCAATACCAGGGAAACACTGATCATAAAGCTCAAGGGGTGTGACTAACACGACCACACTAAGCACTACTGTTCTTCCATCTGTGCCACTGACAGTGAGAATTGATTTCATTACTAAACATGTGCATGCTGTTGTCTGTACCTGTGCTGTTGCTCATTTGTCTGGCTGCCGGTATGTGTTTTCTCAGGAGGAGGCGATAACCACATCTGGAGGAGAGCTGCTGCTGGACTCTTGCAAGCACAGAGGCTCTGCGCCAGATTATGGAGGACTCTTTCAGTGACTCTTTCCTCCATTCGAATCTTGTAACACTCTGACTTTACCGTCACTAAATAGTTAAGCATTGCATCACATAGAAAAACTAATGATTTCCCTAATGACCACATACTTGCATGTGGCTTTGTCAGGAAATAATAAAACTACTTATTTCTATTCTAAGCTGCTTGGTCACTTCTTGTACAGGGAATAAGAGAATGCCACCTCATGTATTGATTAAACGTAGCAGGATTAAAGGGGTCTGTGCCTGTCTGTGCCTCAAAGATTCTTACATCACTGAAGCAAAACCTGGATCCCCACAAAAACCTCCCTTCTCTATTCAGAGCCGTTCCAACTGCCTAACCATCCACATCAGCAGCCTACCAGCCTCCTCCTGCCTCACTGCTCTCCAAACCACACGCACAGCACTACCACAAACAAACACAGGAATAAACAGAGTCAGGTGATGTGCATGGCTGACCTTGTTGTGTAATTGTGTGTTGCTCGATAAAAAGCGGCTATTTCAGCAAAGCAAAATGCCAGCAGGAGGATAGAGGGTTAAAAATAATGTAGTGGAAGGGAAGAAGTGTAGTCTCAATTCACCCCCACGTCACAACAGGATAGCAGGATCGTTTCTGATAACACCTGGGTGTTTGTGCGAGTGTGAGGAAGCAGTGGGGGAAATAACGAAAAAGTAAATGCATATCAGCAGGCCGCATGTCAATCAGCCTCCCATACCAAAGCAAGCAGTTGAAGAAGGTGTTCAATTTAAAGGCTAAACATAACGTCCTCTAATTCAGTACGTATTAAATTATATGAAGATATTGACCTAATAGCCTCCGAGTGGCGCAGTGGTAAAGTGCTCGCCCTATCATCCGGAGATCGCTGGTTCAGTTCCCGGGTGCTGCTGTAACCTCTCGCAGCCGGAGGTTAGAGGTTATCTCTCTGGAGAGAGCTGATTGGCCGAGCGCTCTCCGAGGGGAGGGATGACAGGTACTTGGTGCTCCCACATTCGCGGCTCTACAGCCAGTCAGGGGCGTCTATGAGCTCGCTCATCGGTAGGAGCGGATAGC
This sequence comes from Clarias fuscus, assembly GCA_030347435.1. Taxonomy (NCBI): domain Eukaryota; kingdom Metazoa; phylum Chordata; class Actinopteri; order Siluriformes; family Clariidae; genus Clarias; species Clarias fuscus. The sequence goes on from CM059220.1 coordinate 15,773,707, forward strand.
GCTGTCCTGCGAGTGTGTTACGGCGAGCAGTTCGAAATGAAGCGGTCGGTTGGCGTCATGTGGTTCGGAGGAAACACGTGATAGTCTTCGTAGTATATAGTAGATAGTAGTAGCCTTAATGTGGGAGCCCCCTAGTGACAGGGAGGAATTGGACACGACTAAATTGGGGGGAAATTGGGGAAAAAATCAAAGAAAAAATAAAATTATAAAAAGATATTGACCTAATAAAATATTAAATAACAATCTAACTAACTCTGTTGGTTAGTGCCAGGATGATCATTCTCCTGTAGACTACTAGGCTGAAGGACTTAACAGAGATAAAAGTATCCACTGACCTGAGATCAGAATTGGGGTAGTGTTTTGACAGGCTGGAATCCTGAGAGTCAGACTGAACTTATTCTGTGACCTAGATACCCGTATCCTCTAAAGGACAGACAAAACAGTGCTTTGGCTATAAAACAAGTATTAATTATCCTCAGTTTTGCAAATGCACTCTGTCGAAAATTCATCATAAAAAAAATATAATAAAAATATAATCCCAAATATCCTTTAATGAGTACAAATGTTAAAACTATTCATTAGTAAATACGTGTGAGGAAGTACTGAGGAAGAGCACTTTCCCATATAGACCTCCAAAGGAATAGCTTCAGGTATCTCCTGGTGTCAATGAGAACGAGTCAGCTCTAAGACAGAGCACAGATCTGGTCAATAGATAAGGTCAGAACTGCTAGAAGTCAACTTGGTGAAGATCAAAAATCCCATTGTATTAAGTTTCTGACAGAACTGTAAGACACTACTATGAGTATTATAGTTGAGGATAGTTTTTTTCCCCCCTTAGCTTGGCATTTTATTCTCTGTTTGAGTCAAATAAATTCCACAGTGTATCAGAGACTACTTCAGACGAATGAAGCAATCTATCAAAAGCCGAAGTTGGACTGAAAATATACCTCACAATAGGACAACATTCCTGACACTTGAGCACTTGAGTAAATCCACTACATAGTAGCTCAAAAGGACAAAATAGAGTTTTTGAAAGGCCAGGGCAAAGCCTTAATACAAACCCACCTGGAATCCTCTGTGAAAAGCTAAGGGCAAGGTAAAGTCTAAATCCAAACCCACCTCAAATCCTATATAGCAGACTGTAATATTAGGGAAGACTTGGAAAGACTGAGGCCAACATAAATCATGAAAGTTTAAAGACACAAACATAAATTATGTAATACTGCACCAAGCTACGAAATAAACTTTCAAACCATTCATATTTTACTATAATCTATGTTTTATACCAAGTTATCAAACAACTATAATATTGTAATAATATAATTTACATTATTTGCTTCATCTTCAGTAACTGCTTTAATCTGCTCAGGGAAAAAATAATTCCGAAGACTCTCGGCTCTTCAAGGAACACACACACACACACACACACACACACAGACATTTCTAAAATCATTTACACGTACAGTAGTGACTGGCATGTTTTGTTGATATCCACACAGACACGGGAAGAAGATGCATAACCCTGCGTCGACAGTAACCTGAGTTCAGGATCAATCTTTGGATCCTGGAAATGCAAGGTGGCAATACCCCATGTGCTACTACGCAGTCATGAAATTATTTAAATAACAGCACAATACGTTCAGCTCTTATATTCTGAAATAACGTGAAATAATACATTAAACGACAGTTATTTCATTTCAATACGACACAAACGCAGCATTGCTATGGCTTAAATGAAGCAAAGCCTGACATCATTTGAAGAAATGCAGTGAGGACATTATAGTTTAGTTGCGCAATATTTAAAGCGTTGCACAGTAGAATGCAATAAACTAATCAGTTTCAGTTACAATATACCTTCTACTCAATTCTGACACAAATACAACATTGTATATTTTGTGCTTCCATACAGTAGTGTATATACCGATCAGCCTTAACATTAACACCACCAGGGAATATTGGTCACCTACACACCAGCAAACATGTCAGGATCATGGGAATCAATGTTTCACCCATGGACGTGCTTGCAGGGAACTGATCCCATAAAAAAAGCCAATGCTGCACAAATCGCTAATGATAGGAAGGCACCAGAACACCCAATGCACCACAGCCCACTTCGCACAGGGCTTGGCTTTGCCACCAAACTCCCCAGACCCCGATCCAATCCAATGAAGCACCAATGGGACGCACCGGATCCACAGAGGCCACACCCACAACCAACAGCAGCCAAAAGATCCTCTACCGATGTCCTGTTGCCAGACAGCACAGTACACTCCTAAAAGCCCTGCAGAGCAATGCCCCAAGGGGTAAAACAAAGCTTAGGTGTCGTTTATGGTACTGGTCTTAATGTTATGGCTGATCGGTAAATGATTATTGCATTTCAGTAATGAGAAAAAGCAATGGGACACCATAATAAATCTTTGATTTCTTGTTTTGGCAGTTCTCTCATATTGTTGAAAAGTAATATCTGTTTACTGCATTTGGTGTTTTATGTCCACAGTGGTATCTACTTTTCTGTTTGCCCTTTCTATGTTTCACAGATCAGTTGGTCTGTAATCGATCATGAGCTTTTTTTGTTTGCTCTTGACTTTTCTTATTTTAATTATTGTGGTCAATCTTCAGATTTCTGTCAGTCCATTGATCTTTCACCCAATACCCTGTACTTTTTATAGCACATTCTAACAAACTGCAACCTGACTTTTCTTAATAGGAGGTTGCATATTTTAAGGTCATACTGTTATGCTCTCCTTCCAGACATCGAGCTCCACTTACTGAAGAGGGTTCTTGATCTTGATCTCAGTCCTTTTTCATGACTGATATTTCTCATCCGCTTTTGTGATCTTCAGTGCTCTGCCAGGTCTCTTGCTATTTCTTAAAGTACATTATTGCTTCTTGTACCAAGAACCATATCAAACATTCATCTTCAGTAACTGTGTTATCCTGGTCATGGTCATAATGCATCCTGGGAATACTAGGAACATAGCAGGGAAACACCCTATATAACACACTTGCCAGTCAAAGGGCACCATACACAAACATTCTCACATTATAACACTGAACGGCCATTTATCTTAGCCTATCCACCTACTCAGTTCTTGGGAGGAAAACCTGCGGAACATATAAACACAGGACTGGCAACACTATTACACAACAGTAACCCGAGCTCGGGACCGCCTACTAATTACACAATGCTTAAGATTTTCTTCTTTCTGTTATGGTTTTAACCTGATTATTAAGACACATGATATGCATAATCAATCATAATAAAACAGTCAACTTGTTAAATGCATTGTGCTGGAACTAATGATTATCATGGCATTGATTAAGGGAAGGAAAAATAACCTGTACAAAAACAGTTGTGGGAATATGTCTGCTTCTGAAATGGTGCAATTAAAGAAAAAAAGGCATTTTGCATTTTAATTGCACCTTACCACTTTACAAAAATCATTTAGATTACTAATTAATTCACATTTTTAAATATCATAAGTTTAAACATGTACTTTCTATACAATTAAATTTTTTTTGTTTATTTGCTTTTTTGTTTTTTTTGTAAAATATGCATCAAATATACAAATGTAATCATGTCAATTTACTCTGCTTCCCTTGGCGGCCTGAGATAATGTAGTGACAGATGTTGTTACTCATGCAGATATGTCAACAGCTGGAGTGTTTAAACTCTATCTACACCGGTGATTAGTGATATAAATATACACTTCTTAGAAAAATAGCGTTACAAAAAAAATAGCAAACGGCAGCTGAAATCAACTCACTTTCTCCTTTACTTATGGATCAGAAGTATTTTAAAGGAAGGAAATAATCAGATTTTTGTCACGAAATACACATTGCTTACTCATTAAAACCAACATTACAAAGCATTTACATGGTATCAAACTAGTATAAGTTGCAGGAGTTATCAACATTTCCAAGACATGTGTCCCCGTCACCTGTGACTGCAGACTATAGTCTTCATATTTGAGTCACAAACAGATGGGCAATATTACAATACATCTGAGTCGTGTGTGTATGATAAATATATACAAGACCCAGCTCCATGGTCTACATAACTGTGTAGATTTCCTCACTAGAACATACACATCAGCTGGTGTAGGCTGTGCAGTGAGACACGGCTAGAATGTGGGACACTCCCTGCTCTCAGGGCTGACGTTCAGCAGCACTAGCTACGACAAGCTCAGTCATTCTTAGAAGCTCCCTTCAGACTAGCCTTGAGTTTCTTCTTCTCCTTCTGTCCCATAGCACGGAACACCTTTTTTCTTTCCTCCCTCTGCCTCTTCAGTTTCTCCGCCTCCTGCTTCTCCTTCTTCTTCAGGAATTCTTTGTGCTTCATGTGCTGCTCTGCCTGAGCCGTCTTCGTCTTGTGAGAGTAGACTGTGCTCAGGGCATTGAGCAATGCTGCCACCTGGTGCAAAAGGAACAAGTTATATAAGAGTAGAAACATTACTATAAACACACACACACACACACACGCACACACCCTGAAAATGCAAAATGCAACAGGCTCGGTTGAGAAATGTAATAAATTTTTTATTGTCTGTAAATATTATAATTATGGAAATTCAATTAAAAACACATTGCTCCTGAGCATCTTAGATGCTTACATTATAGCCTCTACTATCCCTTATGATTATATTGCAATCTCAACTCTCGCAATATTAGTAAATAATTCAGAGGGGTAAATATATTAATAAAATTATGATGGGATGTAATCAGTGGCACCCCGTGCTACAGATTTGAGTGGCGGACAGGCACAGTGTGAAATTACTACTGCAATGGAGGCAGAGTTGTTTAAATTAGAAATAAAATAAATGTATTCTGATTTTGTACCACACAAACGGTAAAGTCCATCTTCTGCAAATGTGATGACAAAAATGCAACATTAGTATGATGAATCATAACAGGCCACTAATTAATTCGTCTCGTTAACACGTCAAAGTGTCCAACGGTCTTCAAACTTCTTAAGGCTGTTTTTTCATTCATTTTTTGTTTCGGTTTGATTCGGCCTATTGAGTTTCCCTGAGTGCAGTGTACAAAAACCCCAGGAGTGTGCGTCGGTGCTGACCGTAATACTAAAAACACGTTTCAACATCAACCAAATTAAGAAATGGCATTGAAATGTTTATTTATTGTGCAGGTCAAGCTTTTCAATTCACATCAACTTATTTTTTGCAAGCTATTTATCATTCAATTCACACTAGCTCAATCCTGCATGATGCCCTACAGTGGACTGGAGTCCTATCCACGTTGTATTTTCAACAATAAATCAGCAACAAGCTTGCAAGCTTTACTTAACAAGCTCAGGACACACAAAGCTGGTTTTGCTCAGCTGGTTTAAATTGCCATATAATATAACGTACATAAGCTTTTATCTTGTAAATTTGTTTCAGTGTTTCATCATGTATACTCAAACCTATGTATAGCAACTAAAAGCATATGAAAAAGATGCGAGTCATGGAAAAAGACAAAAACGTACACACAGATTTATAATGTTGAAACTAGCAAACAATTCGTCGCCCTGTGCGAACACGCATCTAAATTTTTCACGATGAAGGAAAGCATGTTAACTTGGTGCTGGTTAAGCTGAAAGCATGACAAACTAAAATCTCTGCCGGTGTGGCGCCATCTGTGGAAAGGACTTCCACCAAAACAGGCGTGATAAGCTGAGAGGTTTAAACTAAGATGATTTCACAAATAGAAGGCAAAAACATTTTTACACAGCTGCTGTCATCATTTTTCTGCCTTATTTTTTTTTTCTGATATTGTTAATTCATGAAACGCATCTTTCAGTTATACAGCCTAATCAGGACACGCTGTATGAAATTATACCATTTATAGTTTTGCCTATCATTTTAGTTTAACTCTGAATAATGTACAGCGGAGAGTAAAAAGAGTAAAGGTGTCATGTTTTAGACCAACATTACACACTATATTTTGCTATTAAATATTAAATTAATAGATCAGTACGTCTTTAATGTCTAACCGAGATCGAAACAGTGAATGGACGCCTCGCTGCAGGGATTTTTTTTTTTTTTACCAACCATCTGTGCTGTTCCAACAAGAAACAATTAATGTACGGCTAAGAGGCATATCTGATTACTAAATGGCACATAAACAGGATGGAGCAAAGAAAAACATACCCCAGATAAAAATATTAGACGACTTGTCCTGTTTAAGAATTATTTGAGAGATTTCATGGGGATTGGTTCGGAAATTGGCTAGCACAGTGTCTGTGGTATTACAGCTAGAACAGGGATTAAACAGATGCAATATTTGGAAAGCTATGCACTGGAGGCAATCGTTGGTGGATTAACTTTAATCTAACAGTAGCTGTTTGAAAATTACAAGAAAATTGAATTAAATTCTGTTAGCGATACATAACCGCACTGGAGAGCTCACCTTCCTCTCGTGGGGCTCCCGGATCACAGCGGGTCTCTGCAGGTCCCGGGGGATTTTGCCCTTGGCTTCCTGCTGTTTGGGTTTGCTCTTGAACGGCAAAGCCTGCTGCAACTCTTTGGGGATATGGAGAGGGTTGAAGTGTCTCTTCTGCCTCTCAATTGGCTACGAACGACAAAGGACAAGTTACACAGATTAATTATTTTGACGATGATGGTTACGAATGAAATGGTTCATCCTAAACGTTATGACCTACTGTCAGTGCATGAAGCATCGTCACTGGTCAAACCAAGGTACTCTGTGTATCAAAAAAGTATGAGAAGACAGAACTAGAGTGCTAGATATCGTGTTACTAAACTGTTACGCGCTGGGTAAATTGTAGGGATTGGAATCAGCAGGGATCTCTCAACACGAGATCACGAAACCTAATTTGTATTTCGATTCTGTAATTATCATGATTTAGAAATATCCTTCTTTTAGATTATGTTAAAATTCTATACAAATTTAGCAAATAATCTGCTTCTAACACACAGGATGTATTACATGCCCCCCACCCCTCTCTAGTAAATTGTGTGCAAGGTTAGTTATATTTATTTTGATATGAAAGTGTCCAGATTTCTGTCTTCTTTTAAAAAAAAATCTTTTCTTAAATTAATAGCAGTGCACTACCTTGTACAGAGAGTCTTGGCTGGGTTGATTCCTTATTCCCAAATCGTGTTTAAGCTGTCCAAGGGTCCTCATACCCGCCCATGTGTCCTTCTCACCAACAGGCATCAGCAGAGACGTCACTGGGTTATACAGCTGAGGAACCGAGACAGGATACCAGGAGCGCAGGAAAACAATATCTATAAACACACACAATGACGATAATAATTTGAAAACTGACATTCATTATGATGTTATTTTCATTGTTTTAGGTCTGTGTACTTTTCTTTACAGAGAGCCCGAAAGAGGACTACAAGTCCCAGTAGCACGGATTTCTTTAGCACAGCTATGTCCAGAGGCAATAAAATGTGTCTACAGGAAAAACAAACAAAACAGACAAATAAACAGGTTTCTCATTCTCAGAGATGATGTACACGAGTTTACTCGGTGTTACGGATCAGAACTGGGAAGGTTTAAAATTGTGGTTGCTTTCAAGCAGCACACAATCACAACCAAGGCTTTCCGACATAGTCTTCCCCAAAAAACAAAGTGACTTTCAAGCTTTTATCCACACTGCAGAGCCATATATAAAAATAATACATACAGAAGCCATGTCTTACTACCTCGAGTGTTCGAAATGCTACAATTCATGTGGGTAAGAGGGTGAAATCTTAAATGGGACCTAGCATGCAAATTCACTTTTTAGTCGTTTTTAGACATGATGGTTGAAAAAGCTTCCCGAACGAAAGGAACATCACTCAAAAGTGAAAATATCTTACTCTAATAGAGAAATCAATTAGATACTGTGATTCTTTGGTGTGGTGAGTCATACATCTTCAAAATTTATTCTTTAAAATTAATTTTAATTGCCTTTGAAGTGGTAAATTGTTGCCATTCCTCTATAATCCTGCAGGTGGTGTGCTCTAAACTATTCACACAACACAGCATCCTGCGCGGTAGGAACAAATTATTTACTAAATTTGTTTTTGAATTGTAAGAAAATCTGAAAAAGCTTAATCCTGAATCGGGATATTAGTAAAATTGTGACACTAACAGAATCCCAGAACAAAAAAAGAAAACAAAACGAATGGTCTAGATTGTTATAGTGATGCAAAACAGACACTCTTAAAATATTCCGCCTTAAAAGTTGCCGGTAGATCTGTTAATATAGCTGTTTCTCTACCCAAAATTAACTAATAAAAATGAAAGGTGCAGCAAAACATCCCCACATCTTTGGAGCAGCTAGAAAGGTAAACGTTTCCACAGGAAATGAAAGCATGCTCTGCGTTTTCACATCCTAGCCCATGAGCTGCGCGTGACTGCTGCCTGCACGGTATAATAAACGAGATGTCTGGCTTACTGTCATGTAATATTTTAAACATAATGAAACGGTTCATGAAGTCAGTTTAATATTTGATCGTGTGGATGTAGAAGCAGCGTTTATGGAAAAAAGTCACAATTTAACCACACACATACCAAAAGTGCACTCCGGATATCTCTACAACTCTTGTTTGTTGGACTCGTATTAAGAAACTGTTGATTAATTTCACTAGACTAGACTAGATATTTTGACTTGTAACTTTTTGCAGTGCACTACTGTCTGCACACTCAAGCACTGTGGGTAAGCTGAAAATCCATCCATAAATCCTTTTTTTCTTTTTGGAATATGAGGTTCACTGCTTTTAGTGCTGCTCTTGGTAAAGGGTAAGAGTGCCGTTATCTTGGCACAGAGTTAAATCAACATTAGGAAAAAGGAAGAAAAGAAAATATGATCAAATATGTAATCTTCTTAGCTTAATAGTATGGATATCTTTACCCAGCATCAGTATTGTACTTTCTTTTTTTTCCCCTCATTTCCACAGTGTTTTCCATTAATGAAAACTGTATCTAGTTCTCCAGAATGCATCTTGTACATGATGTGAACCCTGAAAACCTAAAAGCAATACAAGGAAGCCAAACGCCTCCTATAATCCCAACACCAGGAGATTTATTTAAAAAAAAAGCAAACTGTTTAAAAAATACATAGGATTTCAGTCAGGAGAGAAAGAACTATGCAGTAGTATGACATTGAGTTGCTGTGAGTCACACTGACAAGCCTGTATAGCAGTAATAGCCATGCGCTTTCATTCTGCACAAGGTAATACATAGTCAGTGCTGTGTCAGGGGAGTCATATACATCATAATTTCCTGCCAATCCTATCCCATTATATGCCAGCTCAGATACGTCAAACATCACACCCTCCCTTCAGGCCCAGGAGAATTCTGACTATGCTGTGACAGGCAAATTTCAGAAAAGAATGGAGTCCAAGAAAATAGACTAAATTCAAGACTGATGGTGCAGCTTAGGTTTTAATTTGCTGCTTAATTTGCTGGGAAGCTGGAGAATCGGACACGGTAGTCAACTCTTATTCTCATTCTTTTTGCGACTTTGCGACACAAGGACAAACAGTTGAGTTGTTGATCAGCTTCTCTTTGCATTCTTTCTAGACTGAGGACACACTTTAGAGAGACGAGCAGAGCCGCCCGCGATGACGACTGACTCAAGGCTACACAGTTTACAGCAGACGTTTCAGTCTTTCTGGTGCTTAGGTTCTGTAACAGTCACACTGATGTGCACAATAAAGTTTTTATCACCACAGTGCCTCTGTAATATGTAGGAAGCAGTAGGAGATAATTATATTCTTAGAGTGACAAATTTCCCATCATGTCCTGAAGTACGTACTACCAGACTATACACTAGTTAGAAATGCTACTAAGAGCACATAATGCAACTAGGACATAATCCAACGTACCACTCATCAGGAGTCTGTCCTCGAACGTGGCTCGGAAGGCTCCAGGCGGTGTCCGGAGAGCTTTTTTAATCTGACCTTTGATCCCGCTGACAGTGCGGACAGAGGCACCCTCGAACTTTGCGACCTCCAGCACCGTGTTAAACATTCCCTGAGAGGGTGATGGAAAGGGCAAAGTCACTGACACGCATTTACAAATCAGAAGAACCGATTATTTATGAACAATGGTTAATCAATTTTATTTTTAAAAAAGTTTAATCAGTGAGAATTCCCAGCATTATCTTCTTTAGACCACAGCCAACAGTCTCCTGACATGACACATTTTGACCTACATACCACATGGAATGAAAAGTCCTGGCCTCCCAACTGGCAGTGTCAGAGAAAACAAGGACCCTGCCAGCCCTCTCTTGCATTGAGAACATGGTTAATTACACCCTCTGGAGCGCCAGGGTCACAGATGGCACAGAACATTAAATAAACTCAAATGCACTTAGCACTGCTTTTATCTGGTTGATCTTACAAGGTTGGCTGCTGCAAGGTAAGGATAGCCTTCAGCTCGGAACCATTTTAGCAGCTCAGTCATGTGCAGTATTGCTACAGCTTAGTTGCGTGCAGCTGTTGAACTCTGCAGGATATTTTACCTGGACAAAGCAGGTGTTCTTAAAAATCTTATCGGGATATCCAATCAGCTTTAGCTTCTTTACAATGGTCACAGATTTGTCCAAGTCCAAGACAACCCCGGTGGCTGCAATGCGAAAATTTGCCTAAAGGAATTCAAAGAAATTAATGGGAGAAAACATCTTTAAGCAGCTCTCAAATACAAAGCACTGATAATAACTGGTTAAAATGCTGCCTCGTATTTTCATATAGTAAAGATCTTACTTGTGCCCCTGCAACTCTCTGAAAAGCAAGAAAGCCCGTCCCCTGGGGTGTGATGGGTCCTAAAGGTGGAGATATTAAAGAGTAAAGAGTGCAATAAACATGAAGTAAAAGTAAGTTGTGAAAAATATCACATTTCTTGGACTCTGATATGGGAAGATGCGGCTGTCTTACCCCAGATAGAGGCGCCACAGTGCATATGTTCAGGGGTGTATTTGAGCAGGCGGTGGCGCCCATTGTGGTCTTCAATGTGGTATAGAGGGATGGTCTGGAAACGCCGCCAGCCTAGCGACAAAATGAGCGGGTCACGGGTCTTCAGGATACGATTATACCAGCGGTGTTTCTTCAAACGCATCTAATAAACATAAATAAACAGAAGCAAAAAAAAAAAAAGATTGCAAGAGATTTAACAATTTTAGACTGTTCCAACAATGGGTGTCATCTTCTATCTAGGAAGTCATTATTTAAGGTTCGCAATCCTGAAAGATCAACATGAGGAGAAAGAAAAAGAAGAAGAAAGAAGGGTGTAAAAACTTAGTCAAGATCTTATGATTTATGCTCACCTGCAGATAGCCTATATTGCCTTCACTGGCTCCCAAGGCACCCAGTATGACTGGATAATGTGGGTCAAAGTTGGTAACAAACTCGCACGGAAGCGCAGGGATTTCCAGACGCACATACATGCCAGGCCTGAAGCCCTCGTACTGGACACGAGTCTCATCATCCATGTCCTCAAACTCTGCCCTGTTAAGCTGCAGACACACATCGAGAGAGGTCTGTTAGCGCTGTTTAATCATATTTTCGTAGTTTTGGTGTGCTATATACCCACTGGGCCAACATTGGCTTATTACCCATGTGGTAGTGGGATCATTACTATGTTTTTTGAAAACAATCCAAATGATCAGAATGTAAATATTGTTAATACATATGGTAATAAATGTTTTAGTCAGAACTTTTTATGATGCACGCTCTGTTTTGTCAAAAGATTTTCGACCAACCCATACATAATGCCTATGTAAGGCCATACTGCCTTGTAACACCATTTTTTGTCTAGTAACAAATATCATTTATTGCATGATTGATTTGTTTTTCTCAGCCATGTGGGCTCTGTACATACAGTAATATCTACATTTTGTCATGAATATCTGAAAGATAAAAACCAAACATCCATGCAGTTAATAGCAAAAAGCAACTACATAAAATTTCAATTTAGATGAAGGTCACAGCTGTGACCACTGACCTCGGCCTGCTTCTGCATCTCCTCTTTGAGATCATCAAAGTAGGTAGCATCTCCATCATCGTACTCCGCATTGAACCTCTCCTTCAGCCTCCTCTTCTTTTCCAGACGCTTGTTTCTCTGAGCTTCGTCGTCATCAACCTTCACTAATGTGGGTGCTTCATCTTCATCCTCTTCTTCCTCCTCCTCCTCATCATCTCCCTGCTCATTATAAGCATACATAAAAAGTTACACCAAAATCTAACGCAAGAACCACAAAAACAAAAAGATTACACATAAAATATATATATATATACATCCAGGTACCTCTACTTCATCTCCCTTCCCTGAGGTTGCTTTGTGAACCTCTCCTGTTTCCAGGTCCTCGAAATCTCCATACAGTTCATCTAGCATAAGGAGAGCAAATTACGAACAACCCAAAGGCATATTTTTTTTGTGTTGGAAAAAAAAAAATCATGTCTTTACCGTCCTCTTTAAGCAGAGTGGCAGCATCTTTATCTTCTTCCCATTTTCCAGTTACAAAGCAGTCCCTTATGGAGGCCAACATCTGAAAGCGCACATACAAGAACAAATGTGTGCTCAATTTACTTTCCTAAATCTTCCAGATATTTTAAAAATAAAAGAGTGCTGGTCATGTTGCACACCTCCTCCTGGTCCCAGTTATGGCTTGCATCGGGCTGGAAGCGTGAGCAGTCCACGGCATCCGCTCTTACTTTCTTACTGTTCTCTGGCCGGCTAACTCTGAACAGCCCACCCAGCTCCTCGTCCTCGCTGTTTGCTTCGTCCTCCTCCTCCACCACTGACACAAACAAATGAGAAAAACAAACCAGTTTCCACGCAATACTCTCCTGCCTTCATCATTCACATAAGAACACAAACCTCATTATGTTCAATAAAAGCCAGCGTACTTCTTTCTATAGGGGAAGCAAATCATATAATGAATGGAAGCTTGTCTAGAGTTTTATACAGGCTTGCGATTCGCTCACTTACCTGTACCATACACCAGCTTGCGTAGGTTAGGTGCGGCACTTTGTCGTCTCTGATGCGCTTCCATGGCTTTCCGGGATAAATCTTCTTTCCAGCGTAGCGCTCCTGACAGGCACGCGGCGAAAGTAAGCAGAGAGAAAGAATAAGCCTCCACAAAAAATAAAAACATTATAGCTGCATATCACTCTTTATTGGTTTGTGATACATCAATCATGGTTTATCACATTCTGCGCCTTCTGTTCCAGTAGTGGTGGTATACTGTTATTGTCTACATCATAAGAGACTACAAAAACAATGATTTAGATCTCAATCAATAATCTTATGAACCCAAGACACACATCAAACAGAACAGAACATAATGGGGATCGATACAACATGAATTTGAGGTTACGGTTAAACCTCCTTGTAAGTTCCTGGTCTTAAAATGAAAATTAGTGGCTCAGAGAAATAAAGTGGTGTAAAGATTCAATAAATCACACTGATGATAATGAAAAACATGGGAGAGAAAGTACCAGCAGTTTCAGATCCCAGCTCGCCTTCATCCTCACCATACATCTCCTCATCCATGTCCTCCTCCACCTCCTCTTCCTCATCATCATCATCAGGCGGCAACTTTAGCTTTGCAGTTGGTCTAACATTTACTTGTTGTTCTGTTTCTGAGTCATTGTCACTTTGCAAATCCCCCACTTCGTCGTCGTCGTCATCATCATCCTCCTTCTCCTCCTCCTCCTCATCACTACCCTCCTCAGAGCAGTTACCAGAATCTGGAGGTGCGGCGCTTCTTTTCTTAGGCTTCTGTTTCTCTTCCTCCATTGCCACTACCTCTTCCTCCTCTTCACTATCATCTTCATCAGATTCTTCTTCTTCACTCTTCTCTAGGTCATCATCACTGTCTGCAAACACCGGCAGCTCTACTACAGGCCTGCTGTCTTGTCTATTTCCCTCCAGCTTCTGTTTCTTCAGGGGAGGAGCTGCCTCTTTTACCGTTTTCCTTTCATCCTTTGGCACATTGCTCTTCTCATCATCATCTTCAAATTCATCCTCCTCATCATCAACTTCCTCCCCCTCCTCCTCCTCATCATCATCATCATCATCAATTTCTTCCTCCTCCTCAACTGCCTTTTCTTCCTTGCTTTCACCTTCATCTGATTCCTCCTCATCACTTCCTTCATCATTGTTCTCCTCTGCTTCCTCACTAAAGACAGCTCTCCTCCTCTCACGCCGAGTCTCCAGGTCCCACACTCGGCTCTCTACAGGTCCTTCTTTTCCACTGTTGAGTTAACACAAAAACTCTGAGGGCAAAGATACAAGAGGACTAAACGGGGGAAAAAAAGGTACTTAACCAAAACTAACCAAATGAAAATCTAACTCTACCTTTTCTCCTGTACTTCCTCTTGAGTCAGTGCTTCAGTTCCTGTGAACAGTGAAACTTTGCTGGCAGCAATCTTGTCATCTAGAGTGGCTTGTGTGCCCATGAGGGACTGCATCAGCTCTGTGGCCGGACGCACCTCCTCCTGTCATAAGATAGACACTCTTTTAGAGATGTGCAATCCCAACTGCTGATGTTATAACTTTTTAAAGATTAGTGACATGCATGATGTCGAGATTTACTCAGATAAATTATTTTTAACACATTTACATTTAATTAAAATATAGAGACATAAAACATTTAAAAAGAAACAGGGAAAAAAAAAAAAAAAAGAGTTGATCAATTGCTGGGTTTTCATTCAATCTTTTACTTTTAAATGAATGCAAAGCTATTAAAAAGTCTTTTATCATGTAAATCGGGCAACTCCGACTTTAGAAGATTCAGTAAGAGGAGCACATCCTGTGTGGGTATAAAAGCTCAGAGAGTGCAGTCTACACAATGTAACGCACATGGAGTGTATTAGAGTAAGCTAAATAAAAATCCTAATTTTTAAGGTATTCCTTTCATTCAATGTTTTTTCATTCTGCAAGTGTTCGGATACTTTTAGAAAAAGTCTATTCTAATTATTACATTATTAAAAATGTTCGCTCACTTGCTGTCACATGTATATGAATTTGAGTAAGATCCAATTCTTAATCCATAGGGTTTAATATGATGTTGGCCCACCCTGTGCAGCTATAACAGCTTGAACTCTTCTGGGAAGGCTTTCCACAAGGTTTCTATTTGACCATTCTTCCAAAAGCGCATCTGTGGGATGTTTGTCCAGTTTTGTTTGCTGGACGAGATTTGTCCAGTTTCACGCAGAATTTCATGTCCGCTCTTTGTTCTAACATCAGTTGCACAGCTCAGCATGTATCCAGGCTGATGTCTTTTGGAACTCTGACTTATGAAGGTGTGGCTGTGAGCGCAGCCTTGTGCTGCAATCTGTTGGTGAGTTACAAAACTAGTCTCAAACCTATTTGATACCCCATCGTAAAGTTGCTTCGTGACGATCAAGTGGAAACATTATGACTGTCCCGAGTACAATTATTTAGGTTTTTAAAAACAGATAAGCTTTCCATTATTTTTCACTATTATACAATATCCAGTGTGCTTGTACACTTGCTTTTTCTCCTTTTCCAATTTTGTACTAGTCGGAACTTAAACAGGCCAATTAGATTTCCCCTTACTGTGACCTCATATAAGAAGATATGACCCAGGAAATATTTTAGCTGGAGAATTAACAGAGATACTCTGTGGGAGCTGTTTGACCCGTGCTGTCTTGTTAAAGAAATAGTAAATATGGGACATTTATTATAACAACATAAAAACTTCTGCAGTAATTTTTTTAAATTAATGGTTTACTGGAAAACATCATACTGTAATAGAAATACTCATAAATCTGGTTTAGTGTAGACATTATGGTCATATTGCTTAAAAATAAATAAATAGATAAATAAATAAATAAATCAGGAAGAAGAGAAATGAAGAGACCCGACCTGGTCCTGTTTGACATGGCCGATAGGCATGTCAATGTACACTGCATCTTTATCATACACCAGTCCTCCAACCCCTGCCATGGGAGCATAGAGAAGCCTCTCTTTTTCATTGAGAGCCCTCTTCTTCAGCATCTCCGGCAGTGGACACGGGTCGGAAAGAAAGCTGATATCGGCTACAGAGAAGTCTCCTACTCCTGTAAAGCACATTTTAATACATTACATTAAACAGGGCTAGGCTCACATTACCAGCCTGAAGTGACACAAATCTGATTTCTTTTTACCCTAACATAAGACAGGTCAGATTATTTAGGGCAGTCTGAATGCACAGATCTTATGTTATTCAAATCTGAGTCACTTTCAGATGTGGCCCTAGATATATCCAACATAGCGTCATGAACCTTGAATGAGGATAATCATATTGGAATTCATGCAATACAGGGAACAATAGAGGAAAGGGTCAGTGGTGGGAATGTGAAGTCAGAGATATAGTAAATATTTGGAGCAATTGGTCAGTACAGGAAAAACAGTCAATTGTAATTATGAATGCAAACTGGCATGACATGCAAATCTGTTAAAAAATAAAAATAAAAATCTGAATTGAGCAATGTGGTTGTAATGTGAACGTAGCCTAAGTAAATCAACAGTGGGTATAAGTGGAAAAAGAAATGTGATTTTGTTTTTCTTGAATATCAATAACAACTAAAGTCTGTGTATAAATTATCACTAATTCTCCGTGATGCTAAGATTGTTTAAATTAAAACCAGTTGTGTGCTCAGTCTATTGTCATACTGACGGCTTGTCTGTTTTTACCTGGAATATGAACTTGGCCTTTGTTTTTCAGGAATGTCCCACGCAGGTAGCCATACAAAGAGACAGTTCTGTCACATTTAGGATCTAATCGAATAGCCTCTGGATCAGTCAGATCTTCCATCCTGAGCATACAGAAAACATCATCAGAAATTCAGTTATCTTCATGTATGTAATGTGGTGGAACACTAAGAATGATGCATGAATGGGATATCATTGCAGGGCACCTTGCATAAACACTTTTGCACTTTAGCACTGCCATTCTCCAAATTGGCAGGTGGACAATACAGAGTAATACAAGCTCTGGATCAAACCTGTGGCGCTGGTGCAGAAATAGTTCTGCCCACTCAAACAAATATAGATCACACATAAATACGGCATTGGATTTTTGTTTTTTCCTGCACTTACCGATCAGCCAAAACGTAAGGGTGAGACGTCTGCCACACCAAAGGTCTAAACTTCATGACTGAAATGAATCGGCCAAGGTTCTTCACTTCCTGTGTCTGGTACTCGCCATACACCATTCCGGACAGGTAAAACAGCTTGGCTCCCTTTGGGTCAAAGGTAAAAATATCTTTTACTTTAAAAAAAAACATCATCTGACAGTTTAGCACTTATGATTAAAATTCAATAGGATAGCACATCTGATGCTCTAAACGCTTTACCATACTGTTGAATGTTTGTGTGACTACACTTCAAGATAACGTACATTCTAAGTTCTAGGATTTTTCTGGAATGACTGACTTCTCCTTAACTAAGAAGGATATGATAGACTGTTGTTTCTTTTTTCTCTATTGCATAATTCCATTTGTGTTTCAATAATAGTTTTGATGTCGTCGTATTGCTCCACAATGTAATAATAATAATAAATATAGTTGCAAGCAACGATGACAGCCCAAGCACCCTGTGCCATTCCCACCCCGGGCGCACCGCACAACCTGTGTCATTCGAGTGTGCTAAGACCTCGAAAAAGCCATCGCCACTCGGTTGCACCTCACAACCTGCACACATCACACACTATACAGGGCTAATGTCAGTTTGGGCCCTAAATAGTTGTTGAGTGCATTTGTGTGTGTGTGTGTGTGTGTGTGTGTGTGTGTGTGTGTGTGTGTGTGCGCGTGTGTGTGTGCGTGTGTGTGTGCGTGCGTCGTGAGAGAGGGGTGTGTGTATGTGTGTGTATGTGTGTGTGCATCATGAGAGGTGTTTGTGTGTGTGCATGCAGTGTGTGTGCGCACATTAGTGTGTAAGGGTTAGTGTGTGTGAGAGTGAGGGAGAGAGGTGTGTGACATGTAGATGTGTCAGTCTGTGTGTGACGAGTAAATGTGCTTGTGTTTGTGCTTGTTTGTGTGTATGGTTTGAGTCTGTGTGTATTAACATTAGTGATGTGTGTGTTAGTGTGTGAGATGTGTTTGTGTGTTAAAACAGGGCTAATGTCAGTTTGGGCCCTAAATATTTGTTGAGTGCATCAGTGTGTGGGTGTGTGTGTGTGTGTGTGTGTGCATGTGTGCATCATGAGAGGTGTGTGTGTGTGTGCGTGAGTGTAAACATTTGTAATATGGGTGTATGTATGTGTGCATGTGTGTGATGTATGAGTGTGTTTGTGTGTGTACATGCAGGATGCCTGCGTGCGTGTGTGTGTGTGCACGCGCGTGTGCGTATTAGTGTGTGCGCGTCGTGAGAGAGGGGTGTGTGCATGTGTGTGGTGTGTGTGTGTGTGGGCGTGCGTGCGTGCAAACATTTGTAATATTGGTGTATGTATGTGTGCATGTGTGTGATGTATGAGTGTGTTTGTGTGTGTACATGCAGGATGCCTGCGTGTGTGTGTGTGTGTGATGTATGAGTGTGTTTGTGTGTGTGCGTGTGTGATGTATGAGTGTGTTTGTGTGTGTGCATGCAGGATCCCTGCGTGCGTGTGTGTGTGTGTGTGTGTGTGCACGCGTGTGTGTGCGCGCGTGTGTAAGGGTTAGTGTGTGTGTAAGGGTTAGTGTGTGTGAGAGTGAGGGAGAGAGGTGTGTGACATGTAGATGTGTCAGTCTGTGTGTGACGAGTAAATGTGCTTGTGTTTGTGCTTGTTTGTGTGTATGGTTTGAGTCTGTGTGTATTAACATTAGTGATGTGTGTGTGTTAACATTTGTGATGTGTATGTGTGTACAATAGGCCGCAGGTGCTGGAAGAAAAGCCTCACACTATGATGTTCCTGAACGTGATGTCACAGAAGGTGTTTCTGAATTAGTGTGTGTGCGCGTCGTGAGAGAGGGGTGTGTGTGTGCGTGAGTGTAAACATTTGTAATATGGGTCTATGTATGTGTGCATGTGTGTGATGTATGAGGGTGTTTGTGTGTGTGCGCGTGTGTGTGAGAGTGAGGGAGAGGTGTGTGACGTGTAGATGTGTCAGTCTGTGTGTGACGAGTAAATGTGCTTGTGCTTGTTTGTGTGTATGGTTTGAGTCTGTGTGTATTAACATTAGTGATGTGTGTGTTAGTGTGTGAGATGTGTTTGTATGTTAAAACAGGGCTAATGTCAGTTTGGGCCCTAAATATTTGTTGAGTGCATTAGTGTGTGTGTGTGTCTGTGTGTGTGTGTGTGTGTGTGATGTCACAGAAGGTGTCACTGAATATAATGTCACTCAATATAATGCCACACAAAGTTATTAATCATTTTTCGGCGTACGTTTAAGACATTAGCATGGCTGACCCTTTTGAGATATCGAAAATCCCTCCGCAATTTTGCATCCTCAATGTCTTTAGATCTCTTTGGCCCAGTTTGGTAGCGATTGTATAATTTCCCTAGGAGGAGTATATCAAAATCCATTGGGTGCGTTTTTGCAAGCGACCCAAAATAACCGGCCTCCTGTTGAGTTTAGCCCAGGACATGCAGCGCAAAGGCTGTTCGGCTCGATGAGCTCTAAATGTGTACCGAGTTTTGTGTGCCTACGTGAAAGTGTGTATGAGCTAGGCAGCAAAATCTCGTGTGGGGGCCCCTTTGGGCCCCGGGCCACGAGACTCTCAGGCATCCTGATGGCAGCAGATTCCAACCTGTCTGCCAATTTTCATGAGTTTTTGAGCATGTTAAGACCCCCGAAAAAAAAAAATCCTTAGGAAAACAAGAGGGCCCTTCACACACTATGACGACATAGGGCTGATGTCATAGTGCTTGGGCCCTAATAATAATAATAATAAGTAAAAGAACAATTGAACTAGACAATGTAACTTCATGTAGGTATTACCTGGTACACTTCAGTCCAGAAGCGATGTTTGAGACGTTTTTTAGTCTTATTAAGTGACTTGGTGTTTTTGAACGAGTCCAAATGTGTGAGCACTCCCATGACACGAGGGAAACCATGAACCTGGCAGATATTTAGGAACTCGAAAGTCTCCATCTCAAACCCAAAACTAGCATCTATCAGCATCAGGACCTGGAGAAGTGAAAGAAATTTAACTGCTAGCTCAGAATTACACATGTACAGAAATCTTGTCATTCTGACAATGAAGAGAAATACTCACCAGGTCTGCAACCTTCGCCAGATCGATCATGGTATTGATATCATTGTTACACTCAATAAAGGTCAGACGCCGTTTCTTTCCTACAGTGAAAGATTCATTAAAACCCATTATTGTTCATATAAAATAAACTAGGAGTATGAAAAATACATGAGAACCATTACTTACCTGATACTATTGTTACAGGACCGCAGATGTCCGAAAGCTTCTGCCGAGTGTAATTTTTGATCAGGCAACGGATCAGGGTGCTCTTGCCCACTTTTGGAGGCCCCATTACCACCACCACGACTGGAGGTGGCTCCAAAGGTGTGCGGTCCACCAAAGGTATATGATGTTTCTTAGTTTTTATGTCTTGGGTCCTACATTAAACAAGGAAAGAAAAAAATTTTCATTAGAAAGAATTTCAAATCTTAGACACAATGCCATTCCTTCTTGAAAGGCTGTGTATACAGCCGTGGCCCAAAGTGGTGAAATTCAATATTTTAGTGACATTCTCAATTTTTTCAAATGATGCCAATCAATATAAGATTTTTCTTGCTTTTTTCCACAAAATTGCTGTACAACAATCAATATTTACTATTAAGTTCTTTATTTTTCCAACCCTGCTAGGTCCGCATGCACGGATGTGTGTAGAGTCTAAATGACATCTGCATTACTCTGGTGTCACTTGCTTAACCATGTCTGCGTGATTGCTTCCTGAAGTTCAAGTGCTCATGTGTATAGAAAAGAGTCATCGTCTTAAAAAACAAATCTCATTTTGTTGCTTTGCAGCCTGAAATAAGTACGGACAGTTTTTGTTATATCCCGCTGTATTTATTCAGTGCTTTCATTCAAGTGAAAGAGACACAGTTAAACATTGGATAGTGAGCATAAATCATCTGGAAAAAATTTTTACAGGCACATACAGGTAGTCACAAGATTACAGTAAACAGTACATACACGCACAGACGTTGAGTATATGAGTGAGGCACATGAACTGAGACTGAGCATGGGAGACGATTACCCACAATCCCACAGCACACGTGAGAGAGAAAAACCATTGCATTATTTGTGATCACGTGACGCTCAGATAGCAAAACGTACTCAAACAGTAAGACCTCTCGTTTGTCAAATTAAAATGTATTAACAATTTTTGCTTGTCTTGCAAAACACTCGCAGACCAAGACAGACAAATTCAAGTTTTTAATTTAACAGCAACATGTTGGGAAAAAAAACGTAAAACAGAAGCACTGATTAGGAAAAGGATTACCCCCTCTTAAAAATGGCGTGAAAACTCAATCAGCTAAAGCTAATCAGCTTCTCAATAGCACACAAAGCCATCTGACTTTCAACTGTGATTAGCTGTAGTCATTTTGATTAGCTCAGCATGAAAAGCTGGAGCATTTCAGTCCCTAGTTGTGCTACTGAAGCAATCAAGCAAATATGGGTGGCAAGGCACTGTCAAAAGATCTCCAGGATAAAGTTTAGCCCAGCCACAAGTCAGAAGATAGATGCAAAAAAAATGAAAAGGCTTGTCACCGCCAGGAAGCACAGTAAAGCCTTTGATTAAGAAGTGGAAGGTATTTGGTACAACACAGACCCTCGCTGGATCAGGACATCACTCCAAACTGGATGAAATAGCCAAGTGGAAACTGGTCAGAAAGGCTACCAAAAACTCTAAAGCAGATGCAGGAATGTATGACAAACAGTGGTCATTGTGCGCATGTGACAACAATATCACAAATGTGGCTTGCATGGGAGAGTTGCAAGAAAAAATACACTCCTCAATACAGCCCACATGCAGTCAGGACTAAGCTTTGCAAAAATGCAGGTGGTCAGATCAAACTAAAATTTAATTATCTGGCCACACCACCAAATAATATGTCTGGCAGAAATTCAATACAACTAACCATCCAAATAATACCATTCCTACAGTAAAACTTGACTGTTAAATCATTCTGGAAAATTTTTATACAGGCACATACAGGTATGTGGTCAAGATAAAAGCAAAATGGACGGGGGCAAAATACCATCAAATTCTTAAGAAAAACCTGTTGCCCTCTGCCAGAAAGTTGTTAATGGGAAGAAGATTTACCTTCCAACGTTACAATGACCCAAAGCACATACACAGTAGTTGAAGGAGGAAAAAAATGAATGTCCCTGCATGGTCTAGGCAGAGCCCATTAAAAATCTGTGGAATGACTCGAAGACTGCAGTTAAAAAATGATCACCATCAAATTTAACTTGTAAAGAAGAGAGGGCAAATATTGCAAAGTCTAGATGTGCAAAGCTTTGTGTGCCATTAGCTTCACCTGGTTGAATTTACAGGTCATTGGACTACGGATCGGAAGATCCCAGGTTCAAATCCCACGACTGCCAAGCTGTCCCTTGAGCAAGGCCCTTAACCCTCAACTGCTCCTATGTATAATGAAACATGAATGTAAGTCGCTCTGGATAAGAGTGTCTGCCTAAATGTAAATGTAATATCTTTCACTTGGATGTTAAACGTTGTACTGAATAAATAAAACAAAAACTGTCTTCATTTCAGGCTGCAAGCTTTTCTATCCAATGTAAGACAATACACCAGATATCAGTTTGAAGTGACTGAGCTCTGTTTTGCACTAGGTTTCATCATTACCTCATTTCCCTAGCACCATGGCCTCTGATCAGACAAGACATCAGCTTTGAACTTGAAAAAGATTTAGTTATTTGTCACATGTAACTTAGAGCACAGTGAAATTTATTTGATTTTTTTTTGCATATTCGACTGAGAAAGTGGGGGTCAGAATGCATGGTCAGTGTGAATACACATCCCTGGAGCAGATAGGGTGCTCTCTCTCTCAGGGATTTTTTCCTTGGCACCATCACCCTCTGCATGCTCATCAGGGACATACTGATAGTCTATACTTTGTTCTAATAATGATTAATAATTCTAACTTACTTTTATTTATTTTTTTTATTATGTAAAGCTAATTGTTTCTGACAATGATCATTGTTAAAAGTGCTAAACAAATGAAAAAGAAATAGAATTTTCTTTTTTTCTAAATAATTCCAGAAATTTGATTTTTTTTTTTTAAATGCCTGAAAAACATTTCCATTCTAAATGGATGAATAGATGGATGTGATTGGAAAAACCACAAAAAAGGATCTGCTACAGAAGCTGGTTTGTGTTAAGAAACATAATGACCAAACTACATATATTACTATGCAATGATCTGCTCTGCTACAATAACTGCTCCTGTGTGATCTGCTGAAATACATTGGTGTGTCCATGATTAACCAATTAACCGTCTACAAAAATCAGGATTCAATAGGATGCTTACAGAGTAAATTTGCAATTACAGTATGAAATAATGTGTTGCAGACATTTTATTGTATTCAGTGTTAAAGTAATTGGGCAGCAACTCTGTTTCTGCAGTGTAATGTGGATTTGGAGGAAAAAAACAAATCCAAAAAGATATGAATTGCAAACCAAAAGCAAAGGATGATCATAGTTGCTATGAAGTTACACCACTTCAGTCAGTTGTAACTTATAGTTCCTACTTTTTGCATTCTTCCCGAGTTCTAATGGCATAAGTTTCTCAGCATGTCTTGGTTTGTAATGTACATCCTTAATATTATGAACTCTCTAAAACTGTCAAGGAGCCAACAGTGAAATCAAGCAGTCAGAACTGGTGCAATATATAGAGCTCCTCCGTATTAAAGACGAATTGTTCTAACTTTTCACAGAAAGCCTCCTTTACTTACCTTTCTAGCTTTGTGTGTGTGTGTGTCTAGCGGTTCAAAGTAAAAGAGAGCTTTTTCCTTTAGGTGTCAGACTGCTGAGTCCTGGGTAAAGAATTAATTGGATCCTGTGTAAACTCTAGAGACTGTTGTGGGTGAAATCCTGGGGAAATGAGCAGGTTCTTAAATACTCTCAAACGCCCACCTGGCACCAACAACCACGTCTCTGCCAAACTCACAGATCACACACACGTTTTATTCTTGCTGATGTTTCATCTTGACGTGTATCTGCATACTCCACAGTTACTGATGCACTTGATCAAAATGAACAACTCTAACAATGTCACTTTAACAGAAAAGTGCAATAAGTGTGTAACCCATGATGATGCTGTATGGTTTTAACTTTTTTCCCTAGACACTAGTAAACCCTTTCTATGCAAAACACCAGTTTAAATAAGCATCCAAAAAAATATCAGCACCAACTTAGCATTTTAAATCTTTTAAAACGTCTAAAGCTGCATGATTTGATAAAAGGAAGAGAAAAAATATATATATATATATATTTTTTTTTTTCATACATATTGCGATTTAAATTGTGATATGCAACTATTAATCACTTTGTGTTAAACATATTTATCCAGGCTAACAGCAAATAGTTGCAAAATGATCTCATTAAGTGGGCGTGTGCCAAAATCTATTTATCCTCTTAAAATTATTTTTTTTTAAAGCAAATACTTAAAATCTTTTGACAAACTCTACTTTCAGTCTTGACTATGTGTATATTACCTGTAATTAACTTCAGCCTTTTGCAATTCAAACAATCATACAGGTCCATACTGCAATTCAATTTTTATATCAATTCTTCTATATGCACTAGTTCTAACCAAGAAATTAACTGTGCAGTTGATCAGCCATCTATTTTGATAATAACTATGACAATGAATATTTTCTCCCAAAGTCTTGAGCTAATAAAAGGGTGTTCAATTGTTTAGCTGATGCACATTTATTGCAAAATATGAAGACAAAAAGTGGCACCCTTGCTACCTGAATAAATAAGACAGGAAATGAGGACACAGATAAAGTTAGAAACTAGGCAATGATAGAAACTTAGTGGCCGAAATTTCCCTTGCAGAATGGAGAAAACTCTAACATTAAAAGGTCCCATATTTTGCTATTGCTTCATAAATGAGATAACCTATTTGTGGTGTTTGAACATTGTTACTGACCAATACAAAAAAAAGATTTTTGTTCAATTCAATTTCTTTCAGGATTTTTTTTACATACAACATCTCACAAAAGTGAGTAAACCTCTTACATTTTCGCAACCACTTTATTATATGTTCACATAGGACAATACTATAGAAATGAAAATTGGATATACTATAATAGTCAATGTGCAGCTTGTATAGCAGTACAGATTTACTGTCCTCTAACAATTACTCAACATGCAGACTTTATTGCAGCCCCAGACCATGATGCTACCACCACCATGCTTAACTGTAATCAAGAGACAATTTTCTTGGTACTCCTCACCAGGGCGTCACCACACGTGATGGACAACATCTTATCCAAACAAGTTAATCTTAGTCTCGTCAGACCACAGGACATGATTTCTTATGAGCCAGCGTCAGAAGAGGCTTCCCTTTTGGGATGACTGCCATGCAAACCAACTTGTTGCAGTGTTCGGCGTATGGTCTCAACTTCTTTGATCGACCCTTGCAAGGCCTGTCCTGAGTAGAACCTGTCTTGGAAAACTTCTGTATGAACCTGTGGCCACTGTACTGTAACTTGTTAATCTCATAATCCCAGTATGAATGCAAGAAGTAAAAATTAACTACTCATAACCCAAAGAACATCACTGGGAACAGCACTTTGTCTGGGAATCTTGGTGTCAGGTTGTAGGGTCTCCAGCACAACAATAGTAGCATCTTAATTACTACTACTACAAAAGAAATCAGCCTAATAACTTAAACTCCTCAGTTACATCTGAACTGCTTATGGAGGGTTACGAGGGTTATGAGTTGAACCATACAAAACATGCACTTCACTTTAAAAAATACCCAGACTGTTCAGTCACTTATGGGCTCCCTAGAATGCAAGAGACTGGGTAAGAAAATTGCTCTCATATTTAGATATGGTGCACTTTTAAAACTACTTGATATTAAAATAGTGGGGTTTTACTTCCAAGTCACACCTTTCTATCACCTATGTGCTGCACATTCTCAGAGCCTACATCCTAATCAATTTCATCACAGTGAGCACTGACCTGTGGAAGGTCCTGGCCATCCGCACAGCTGAATGCACCGCAAATGCTTTTGGATTTCTTTTGCGGTCATCCTGCTCTGCACCCTGATCCCTCTGCTTCCTCTTCTTCTTTGCAGCTTTGGGGCCACTTTGCTTCTGCTGATGCCGTTTCTGCTCCTTTCCTTCCATCTTCACAGTTGAGATCTGTGCCTTAGAGCACAACAGTTTTAAAACTTGACATTTACGGTGTATATAAAAAACTGAAATGAATACTAACCCTTGAATGTACAAGGACTTGTTGCTGCCTTACAAATACAACTAGTTTATGTTCTGATCTAAATTTTAATTTAACTGAGGCTCAAGGACAAAGGAGGGAAAATCAAAGAACTAGCAATATAACAAAGTTGTCTACTCGCTAACACATGATTCCTCATTGTAGTTAGTTGTACATATTATAGTCCGTGTTAGCCACAGGGGCTACAGCATGTAATACATGATTGGTAAATACTCTTTTTCTCAATGAATAAACTTCAATAAAACAAACAGTTACCTTGAAGACCTTGTTCTTCTCAAAATAACGGATGGCAAAACTCAAACTAACTTTAAACTGACCGGACGGGTTCCTACCAGGTCATATTCCCAAATCGTGAGCATCAGTAGTGTTTTCACGTGTGCACCACAACCGGAATGACGTCCGTCGCGAATAATCCGTCGGGCTAAACAAACTGTCTCGATCCAAATGTTCCGACTTTGATAGTTCCGCTAATAAGACACGCGTGTTTACGACCGGATAAAATGTTACGAAAAATCCCCAAAATGCTTTTTAATAAAATAATAATAAATAAAAATAAACAGTAAAACATGTTTGCTTAACATTTTATTGCCAATAAATTATTGTACAAAATAAGTGAATATTTACATTTTCCCCCAATCCTGTACTTCTACATCATGAAATAAATACGTTAAATAATGTAAAAATTGACCAAAAGGTCTTAAATAAATCATACAGTAATCAATAAAATCTTACTACATGAGTCATGTGGATAACATTCTCCTTGGAAAAGACTTGCATTAAATTAATAAATAAAAACTTAATAAATAAAAATTAATAAATCACTTTCCTACCACATCATCATGAGGTAAAAATAATAGGAGATAAAACCAATAACATTAAAGTGAGAAATTCACACAAATTATCTACAATCCTTTTTCACATTTTAAATCAGTCATCTGACTTGAAAAATATAATCTTTTTTTGTGTGTGTGAGAGAGAGAACAGTGCTACTGAAGTTCCATCTGTCCATTAATCTTCCACCAGCCTGGTTCCATCTCTCCAAGAACTTCCTCCAGGCACTGAGAAGACAGGTTAGGCAGCGGGGCCAGAGGTTTCTCCTGAGCAGATTCATCCCACAGAACACTTCCACCCTGAGAATATGGTATAGGAGGGGTGTTTTCCAGTCCCATGTCCCAAAATGCAGAATCTGCAGAATCAGGGGAGGACTTTAAACTGTTGAGAAATCCAGACCTCACGCTGCCATGAGGATAAGGAGGTGGAGGATAGAGAAAGACCTGACGCTCATCGTTGCCGTTTCCAGTGCCTTGCATTGGTGGACTCCACATACACTCTGGTGAGGTCTGTGCTCTCACGGAGCCCCAGCCACCTGGAGTAACTTCCAAGTCAGTGTGGAAGGAGGAAGGACTCAAGCTAGTACCCATCAGCCTATCTTGGCGTGGTCTGATGGCTGGAGTGCTGCAGTGGGCTCCATTCGGTGGAAGGCCAAAACTTTGTGGAGAGTTGAAGTCAGTAAAGAAGCAGTCCTGCTCACCGTCTTCTCTCAGCTGAGGTTGAGAGATGTTAAATGCTGGCTGTCTACTCTCTTTCACACCAACCATGTGAGGTGGCAGGAAAGGGCTAGAGAGTGAAGAAGTAGCTTCTGGTTGAGGTGAGGTCCGAATGGTTCTGTTCTTGAGAGTTCTTGCCCTCTTGTTCTGGAACCATACCTGATTTAGACAGAAGATATGCAAGGTTGATTACACAGGACAAAACAACTACAAAGCACATTGCTTTTATGCAAGGATAAATAGCTAATCTATAAAAGGCATGAGTATTTGGCTTCAACATCTACCTGAATTCGTGACTCTGGAAGACCTGTGGCTTGAGATAAACTTTCTCTGACACTAATGCCAGGGTATGGGTCGACGCTAAAGGCCATCCTGAGAAGTTCCAAGTGCTCTTTGGTGAAACTGGTCCGCTTCCTTCGGCCTGCAATCTTACTGGCTTGAGATGCTGCATCCTTACCTGAAGAGAAAAGAAAGTGTCATTTTACAGAATTAAACAAAAATTAACAGCCCAACTGGTTTGTGTAAGAAATATACAAAAGGCTAAAGACTAAAGAAATATAAAGAATAAAATTGATCTCAAAACAAATATTTGTCCTTACCAACAATGCTATCAGACCACATGGCTGTAAATTCTTCTTAAATAAAAGTAAGTTTCTCAGACCACAGTGTAGGACTAATAAGAGTTAAATTTTATCTAGCAAAGAAGATCAACTTCTTGCTTCTTGTGATTTTGACTCAGTTCTGAGGCCTGGCAGTATTTATCCCAGAATCCCTTGGTCCAAAAGAAGGTGGAGTCACACAGCTCTGAAAGTTGGATCTCCATGACATTCACTAATGAACATCGGCCATTTTTACCTGCCACACCCCAATTCACACTTCATTCATATGCATACCTAACAGCAGCAAAAGTTTTTGTTGTTTGTCACAATCATAATATTTTATGACATGAAATCATATGCTAATGAAATCAGCAACATGTTAGAGCAAGTACCCAAATTATTTTTGGATGATAATAAGTTTTACCAATATATATATATATATTGTATTAATGTAAATTTTTCAAGTATAATTTACAAACACTAGTCATTTAATTACATACAATAACTAGGAAACAATATTAGGAATTTTGTACTTGCACTTTTTTATCCAAACACACCACAATTTTTTATTTGGATTAAAATAATTTTAATTTAGAACAGCTTTTTTCATAACAATGGCATTATTAATAATCACATTTGATGCTTGGAAATGTACAGTATAAATTGACAAAATAATAATAAAATTTAAAAAATCTTGTAATATGGCCACATAAGATAAGCAAGGCTGTCAATTATGAAGCTTGTTAGATCTTTATTAAATTCTTTTTTTTATATAGTTTCATCTATATATTTTGTTTATCTTTTATTGTAGTAATTTATCATTTATACTTCATTGTAATCATGAAACATACTTTTTTTTGTAATATTTATATATGTTGTGATTATGATTCATTCTAGATGTGCTCAAATTGTTGCAAATTATAATTATTTATAATTTACATGATATTTAGTGTTACACTATAAATATATTTACAGTGTAAAATCTACAGTTGCATTAAAATGTGCTGTGACAGAAGTGCCAGAACTGAGATCCTTGACACACCGCAAGCTTGATGTATGCAAATAACCTTGATTAACCTGTTTATTGAAGATGTATGGGTGATTGATATGCTGTCCTAATCAATTCAATGGCTGTTAATGGTTGTGCATGATCAAAACATTACATTTAGAATGTGACTGGCCTGTTATCTCATGATCCACATTAAACAGTAGCCCTGTGACTGCTCTTGTTTGCTGTATTCACACCTTGTTAGGATAATCTATTCTAGTGATGGATACATTCACTTTGGCCTAGCCTGGGCTATTAATCATTTTGTCAAATTCAAAACAGTGCTGTGAGCATACAATCCCAAATCTCTAAACCATGACCTTGTACCTATATTGAACACACCTACTCTACTGTCATCAAGACAGAGAAAGACCACCTTAAGAAAGATCAGCACATTTCTCATAGCTCTCCTGTGGAAATGTATATATTTATTAATTTATAAAACAATAGAGAAACATTTTAAGGTGTTTTAAGTTTTCTATTTTTAATCTTGGCCTGTTTATGTAAAATTAAGTTTATTAGCTTAGTTATTTTGGGAATTAAATAACAGAACACATAGAACTAATTTAATAGCTAATTCTTCCATGGTGTTGTACCTTATAGTGCCATCCTGCCTGAAAGAATGTAAAGCTGTATAGTCATTAAATATACTAGTGCAAAGAAAACACCAACTATACTGGACACTGGGACTGGGGTATACCATCTCTTCCATTCAAAACAATACACTTGGGAAAGAAATGACACAAATGGACATCATTTATTATTTCTTAAATGATAATATCAATCATGGCTAACACATTGTATAAAAAATGAATGTTTTAAAAAAACGAAATAAAGAAAATGACAATATTCCTGATCGAACCAGCTACAGACGATCACACGTTTGCTGTGGTATTGTTTTAACAACCTTGTCCAAATTCACAACATTTATTTCTGTCCATAGGTGCCTTCATTTGTGTCCAAGTTCTTGTGTTGATGAAAGGAAAATTGAACCACTTGGTTAAGTCTTGCACATCCTAAATACCTTCAAAAGGGGTTAAAGTCAGGACTCTGCGATGGAGAAACGATTCTGTTACGTTCCCAGAACAATTCGTTCACAATTTGAGCCTGATGCCTTGGCATTGTCACCCTGGAATATGCCCAGACGATCAGGGAGGAAAACAATTCAGCAATGGAATAATCTGGTCATTCAGTAAATTCAGATAGTCAGCCAACTTTATTTTATTGACATGTAACATTACTGAGCCTGGACCTTACCAATTTAAGCGGCTCCAAATCAGAACACTGCATACAGAGGCTTGCTCAGTGGCCACTATGTATGATGGGTGCACCACTTTGTATGCTTTACTTCTTATACAGACATTCCTATCGCTCTGGTACAGTATAAGTTTAATCCAGTTTAAATATCCATTCACTAGTAAATTGAAGCCTTATTTCCAATTTGGAAAACATGAAGTGGTTTTCTCATGGCCACACAGCTGTTTAGTCCCAATTCTGTAAGTTCCCATTGCATTGTGAGTATAGAGAGCCTCCTGCACTATTAAACATTGATTTCTACTGTCATTTTTTTAATGATGCAACCAAGTATTTAAGTGATCTTTGAACATTTCAGCACAATCGTTACAGGGTTTTAATAATTTGTTGGACAGTCTTTAACCCAAATCTAGTAATTTCATCAATCTGCTTGGTTGTGTTCTTTGTTGATGCAGACCAATAATTAGACTCCTCTAAAACACAGTTTTCTTTACTTTATTGCCAGGAGATTTATATTTTAAATAAATGTATAAAAATAATAAATAGGAAAAGGTACACATTATTAAAATATCCATGTAGACACTAATGATAAATAGCATGTGTTAATAGCAGCAAATGTTAAATACAATTTTGGCGGTTACAGGAATAATGTCAGCACATCATTTGATATACAAAAGATGTCATATCATACTGTATGTATATAAATGGCTACAATGTTGCCTGCCTCTAAATTGAGTGAAATACCATGACAGACCAGTTTATTTATTATACTTACTTATATCTCTTTACTCATTGATTATGTCTCAATTATAGAAAAAGTGACACGCAATACTGTTTGACATCCTTGAATTTTTCATCCATGTGTATAAAGGTGAGCCCATCAAGGAGAGCTTGTTTTTGTTTGTGTGTGCGTGTGTGTGTGTGTGTGTGTGTGTGTGTGTGTGTGTGTGTGTGTGTGTGTGTGTGTGTGCGTGCTAGAGATATGTATACATGACTCCAGTTAAAGCATTGAATAGTGCTGTTACCCCCCGGTCTAGGTCGGGCCGTAACAGGAATGAAACAGAAAAGAAAAAAAAAGGAAAAAGGGGGTGAGACCAAAAGTGCGTTTGCTTAGTGTTTATTTACAAACAGTGAACACGCAAATCCCCAAAAGGTGGCTGTGAGCTTCAGAAGATGACAAGGCCAAAACAATAAACAAAATGCTCTCTACCTAGTACCAAAGTGAAACAACTAACCTGCACCAAAACTAAAGAAAAAGAAATACAAAATTCTTCCCTTACTCCCTTGCTAACCACAAACCAAGAGAAAACAGGGTGTAAACAAAATGGTGTCGACTCCCTACTAAGCCACTAATTACAAAACTATGTACAAATATTGTATTTACAATCGGGCAACCAGAACCAAAGAAGGGCAAACACAAAAACGAAGTCAGAAACGTAGGTCATACACAATACAATTTTACGAATAATCATCAGAAAAACGATCTGAAGCACTGTGGTCTGAAGGCCTTAAGCAGGCCTCTGGGTCTCCTGGACACCCAATCATCCGGCCGGAGGCGGGACCAACAAAGGACAGGCAGGGCAGCAACCAATAGATTGCAGGTACACTGAAGAGGGTGGGACTTGCAACAACAAGAGAAGATACGCCCCAATATGATATGCCCAGATATGCCCATCCCTCGACCAGCAGAGACATAGCAGAAACTAAGCATAGCCAGACACAAAAATACAAATAAACTCAATATCGTAACACCCCCTCCCTTAAGAGTGAACATCCTGTTCCCGATTAGAATCATAGCATCGAGATAAAGAGTCGGCCACTACATTTTCAGATCCTTTCTGGTGCCGAATATTTAGGTTAAAACCTTGCACAATTAGACACCATCGCATGAGACGTTGGTTGCTGTTTGACATACGATGGGGTCAGTGCTGTGGTCAGTGCTGGAACCAATGTAAACTTCAAAGTGTTGAAGTGCAAGCAAAAACGCAAGGGCTTCCTTCTCGATAGTGCTGTAATTTAACTGGTGACGGTTAAACTTATGAGAAAAGTAACTTACAGGATGATCTATACCATCTGCATCCTTCTGAATCAAGACAGCACCAGCACCCCATTACAGTTTTTACAGATCATAACCCTCTCGTGTTTCTCATTCACTCTATTAATGTTTATATGTTGTCCCTCTAAGAACTATTTGGCCAGATATTTACAAGTAAATGCAGTTAAAGTGTAACTCCTTCTGATGTACGAAAACAAAGAGGCTAATCCTACTTCATGTGTTTTATATTAAACACCAAGCTAAATGCTGTAACATATGAGTTTTCATAACCCCAATAAGTACACTTCCAGCTAATTAATCACACAAGTAAAGTTTGACCCCTGAATTTGAGTGACGTACTGTGTATAAGAGTGCTACAAATTATAAGAGCTTTGCTTTACATGCACTAATCTTCCTGACATAGAGTATCCAGCGGTTGAATAAACTTATTAAAGCAGTTATCCTTTAGCAATAGCCGTACAATTTATTTTGTAAAGAAAAAAGACAATCTGACAAGCTCTTATTAAAAAAAAAAAAATAATAATAATAATGTTGTTTGATGCAGGTGGTTGCAAAGCCAAAGTGGATTCTTTCTATTTTTCTATAACAGGATTTTCTATTGTGTTTTATTCCATTAAGAACAAAGTGTATAACCATTCCTACCTTATTTCTTTTAAAACAGCTATTTGATAATAATAATAATAATAATAATAATAATAATAATAATACATTTTATTTGTAAGGCAGTTTATTTTTTAAGCAAATCTCAAAGTGTTACAAATTATTTTAACCCAAAAGCTATGATAAAAAGATAAGTTTTAAGACCAGATTTAAAATCATCAACAGTCTGTAGCGGAGGAGCATTCCATACTCTAGATGCAGCTGAGCAAAAAGCCTGATTGGTCTTCGGAGGTTTCCGAAGATGTACTGAGACAGAGAGGAGGTCGCGTACAGATGTATGGGAAGTAATATGTTTTTTGAGATAGGGAGGGGCATCCCCATAGATGCACTGGTGGGTAAGAATGGCAACCTTGCATTCAATTCTGAATGAAATAGGGAGCAAATGAAGAGATTTTAGGATGGGCGTAGTATGGTCAGCACCAGGACCCTAGCAGCAAAGTTTTGAATATACTGCAGCTTTTGAAGACTTTTTCTAGAAGTCCCAATGAGGAGTGCATTGCAGAAGTCCAGCCTGGAGAAGACAAATGCATGGACTAACTTTTCCACATCTGCAAATGTGCTGGAAGCAGCAATGTTCATGAGGTGAAAGAAAGATTACACAGGTGTTTGATATGATCCTCATATGTCAAATGAGAGTCCATTTTAACCCTGAGGTTAATAACAGATGTGTGTATGACAACGGGATATCCTGACAAGAAAAGGTGATACTAGTGATGTTTGATGTTCTAACCTGGTGTGAGGTGCCTACTAAAATAGCTTCAGTCTTAGAGCTGTTCAGCTGCAGAAAATTTTGCTTCATCCATGACTTTATCTCCTCCAGTGATAAAGATGGTCAAAGTGGATGATGTCAGAGTAGATGAGGTGGTTGATATTATCCTAAGGAAAGCTGAGTGTCATCAACATAGCAATGAAATAAAATTTCGTGCCGAGTGGTCACACAGCCCTGAGGAAGCATATACAATATAAACAAAATGGTGCCGAGCACTGAGCCATGAGGAACACCACAGGTAAAACTGTGTCCTTACAGGTAACAATTTGACTACTATTACAATTTGCAATTATTAATGGATGGCAGGTTATCATCTATTTTGTTGTTTTACTATATATACACACAAGAGGGTGATTGAAAAATGTCTGCACTCTGGCTGTAAAATTTATTTGAATTAACATTTAGAAAAGACAAATACATCATTTTGAGACATAATCTTCTTGCTTTTCAATTCACTTTGTTCATCTGTCAACAAGGTTTTTTTTATTCCCTCATTAAAAATGTTTTAGGCTGAGTTGCGAGCCATGAATGTGCTCACTTCTTCAGCAAAAGTGAATCTTCATCTTTGTAGGGCTGCTTTCAGGGGACAAGTGACAAGAGGTGAAAGTCTAATAGAGCAAGATCAGGACTATAGGGAGAATGATTTAACACCTCAAAACAATGTTTTTGCACAGTTTGTTGACAGTGTGGGCAGAAGTGTGCAGACGTGCACTGTCATGCAAGATTACAATGCCTTTGGATAGCAGTCCTGTCCTCTGCATTTAGTCATTAAAGTTTAGGGTTCTGATAATGTTTCAATACTGGCCCTTGAGTCATTTAGTCTTTAGCTTGTAGTGATGAATACATATCTTGTGTTTCTGACTTTCTTTGTTTGTGCAGTAGTTCCGGTGCAAGTGATGCTGGCTGTTATGTCTAGTCTTTCCTCACCAAATGCAGCAGAACTTCTGCAAATGCTGCCTAAAGAATATGTGTACTGTTACAGTATTTCATACTATAACTGTGTCATAGTCATTCCTCTGCGAATGCAACAGAACTTTTTTCCGTCATAGGTGTGTCACAGGCGTTCTTACCTGAATGTAACAGTAGGCAGCAGCATCTACAGTGAACATGTGAATGCATGGTGGGTGGTGGGCATAGATTGTGTGCTTGGAGAGGTGGTTCCATCAGAGGCATGTCAAAGATGTGTTCCTCAATGCATGTAATGGTACGCAGCATCAACATAAGCTTTTATGTCATACTGTAAGCATGTCATAGGTGTTGAACCAATAGCAAAAAAGGTGTTGTAATGGGTATGTCAGGCTGACTTATAGCTACTGAAACCCTGCATCAGACTGCAATGCATCTACAGCAATGGCGCATACAACAGGCAGAAGTAAAGGCTGCTGAAACAGTGGAGCAGGGTGAGCAGCGGTAGCAAGTTGACTGCACACTCTATTTGCAGGTAATAATAGCACACAGGCGTCAAAATCTGCACACATGAATGCTCTCAGGATGCTTTACTGTTGGCACGACCAGGACTGATGGTAACATTCTTGAAATGTATTAAGATGAGCACTACCATCAGTCTTGTCATGCCAACAGTAAAGCATTCCGGGACCATTCATGTGTCGGTTTGCTTCTCAGCCTTACCCACAATTTTTGTACAAAAACATCCTCTGACATCAACTTCTCCCAACCATTCAAGAACAATTTGGTTACGAAGAATGCATTTATGATGAACCTCCCTGTCAGAGGACAAAAGTGATAACTAAAAGGTCTCTGGGAACAAAACATCAAAATTTCGGGGTACCATGCCTAGAAAACGCACCGGACCTTAATGCCCTTGAGAACTTGTGGCCAATACTCAAGAGACAGATGAGCAAACAAAACCCCACACATTTTGACAAAGTGTTGATTATGCAAGAATGGGCTGCCAGTCAGGATGTGGCCCAGAAGTTGATTGACGGCATGCAAGAGCGCATTGCAGAGGTCTTGAAAAAGTAGTGTCAACACTGCAAATATGGACTTTTTGCATAAATGTAATGTCATTGTCAATAAAAAACCATGAACACTTATGATATGCTCGTAATTATACTTTAGCATACCATAGTAATTCACTCACTCATTGTCTTTATCCTGTGTTCAGGGGCCCGGAGCCTATCCCGGAGACTTAGGGCACGAGGCAGAGTACACCTTGGACAGGGTGCCAATCCATCGCAGAGCACATGCATACACACACTCACTCATTCACACGCTCTGGCCAATTTGGCCAATTAGCCTAATCTGCATGTCTTTGACTGTGGAGGAAACCGGTGTACCCAGAGGAAATCCACCAAGCACAGGGAGAACATGCAAACTCCATGCACACAAAGGCAGGAATTAAACCTGGCTGTCAATCGAACCCGAACCCTGGAGGTTCAAGACAACAGTACTAACCACTAAGCCACCGTGCCACCTACCATAGTAACATCTGACAAAAAGATCTCACTCACTCACTCACTCATAGTCTATGCCACTTTATCCTGTATTCAGGGGCCTGTAGCCTATCCCAGGAGGCTTAGGGCACAAGGTGGTGTACAACCTGGACAGGGTGCCAATCCATCACAGGGCACCCACATACATACATACACTCATTCACACACTACAGGCAATTTGTGAACGCCAATTAGCCTAACCTGCAGGTCTTTGGACGGTGTGAGTACCCAGATGAAACCCACCAAGCACGGGGAGAACATGCAAACTCCATGCACATAGACACGGGAATTGAACCTGGCTGTGAATAGAACCCAGACCCTGGAGGTGCAAGAAAGTGCTAACAACTAAGCCACCGTGGCACCTACCATAGTAACATCTGACAAAAAGATCTAAAAACACTAAAGCAGCAGATTTTGTAATTATTTTGTCTTATATTTGTGTAATTCTCAGAACTTTTGGCCATGGCTGTAGAAAAGAAAGTGTGTTAGCACTAGCACATCTTTAATAGTTTGTCACATGCACAAACATGTGACCATTTGGTTATGAAAAATACGAGTAAAATGACATGTCTCAAAGTAATCATTGGAGCATGTATATATGCCTTTTTAGAGACATTAAATGCATTTTTATTGCAAGTTATAACAGACAAATGCTGGTTTAATCTGGTTGTAGTCAACATTAAGAGAAAATGGCGGGCTATGAGCAGACATGGCGTCTCTTTCTGAGAAGTCTACCAACGTGAGAAAGCTCTTCAATAAAGAAGGGGCTGGTTTATACTGTTGTTATACACACCACTGCAACAACATGGGGCGTTTAGTCTTTAAAAAGTATATGAGCCTCAGTTAGTTTTAGCAAACATATGTAATATTTTAAAGTTTCTTTTTTGGGGCAACAATGATTTAGTAGTTTAAAGAGGACAAGCTAATGAGACTTCCAGGTAGTGAGCTATATTCCTCCGCTCTGAGTTCCTGCTTCACTATTCACACACAGCAGAGTGAGGCAGCCGAATGTTACCCGGATGGAACTGTCATGGCCGCCGTCTCTGACCTGCCAGTCTAAAGAGGAAAGAAAGGTAAATTATCTAAATCAAGTCTATCTGCTGCGCTAATGGAAAGTTATTAGTTTTAACATTTCCCAGAGGTTGTCTGGATAAGTTATTTATAAGACCTACTCTTTTGAGAACTTCCGTATGATTCTAATCGTCTGATGTGTTGCGTGGGTGGGGGCGACGTGCTTTATTTTTTGGGGGTTGATTTAGCAAAAATAACTAGGTTGTCTAGTTTAGAGATGGGTGATATGAACAGATGCGGAATCAGTGGAGAGTTCAACGCACCGCGGCGTTTACGTGAAGCGCGGTTGGCATGGCACTTCCTCTGTGTTTTGTGCGTGTTCGCGTTGCTCAAACTTGGTGATTGCCAAGTCAATTGAAATAGCCTAGCTCATACTTTATGTTAAGACACACAGCCGATAGGCATGAGTCATTCTCCCAAATACGACGCCGTAAGGAGCATGTAGTAATCATAAAGAGCATCCCGTTAGCTAGGGACGAAACGTCGCTCAAACTTGATTTCCAGGGAAGTGCTTGAACTAACACGGGATTAACTAGGTCGCATTAGTGTGTGCATAAGCCATGGACTTTTAAATAACATATAGGTGGGACATCAGGAGAACAGCCGTGCATAAAGTTTCCACATGAACACTGTGTCAGTTTTGTTTGTTTATTTGGCACTTTTACCAATAGATATTGCCACAAAGCAGATTTATAAAAGTATTGGTATTAATTTAGATTCGAAATGAACAAACCAGAGGTTAGTGTGACTAATAAAATAAATAAATAAATGAAGCACAATAATGAAAGAACACGATGAAGAAACTGGTGTCTTGCCTAAAACCCACTTTCTTGTACTGATGTGTTGCATTACATTTATTGTGGTGCTTTCTCAAGTTTGGTTGCACTGAAGAGAAGAGTTTAAAACCGGGAGGGATGTCTGATTCATACTCTGCTGGGTGACATTGGACAATTGGATAATAACATTACTCTTCCACAATTATATAACATACTGTAAAGTTTACTAAACTGTACTAAATGTGTGGAAAGTATATTCAGTCAGCGCATTACAGTGTTTGGGAGCGCAGTGTTTAGCACTGTGGCCTACAGGATCTGGGTTCGAGTTCCTCCTCGGCTTCTATGTGCATGGAGTTTGAATGCGCTTCCTGTGCTTGATGAGTGTTTCCAAATTGCCTCTAGTGTGTGAATGCATGTGTGAATGTTGACTGGAATGGAAAATGGGAATAAATACAATGGTCATCATCGGCTTTTAGTGGCCAGCCACCATTGGATGGATGAATGTCTTTATGATTACAGCAGAAGTTTTTAGCGGCACGTCCAGAGTATCCTTGTGAGATTTACTGCTGAAAAAAAGATGCAGATATTTATATATTAATTTCATTATGTCTCATTTGTATAATCAGGACACATTGTTATTGGTATTATTAAGTCTCTTTATTAAAGGCTTTTTCAACAGTCAGTATCCAGGAGTAAACTGTGTTTCCAATCAACTGACAGGACATGCATTATATACACTATACACATTAGGAAAATATAAAAACTATCCAAAATATTATTAAAAGAAGGATAGTGCTAAACCATCAGTAGTCATGAATCAATGTGATAAAAAATTGAAGTCACTTGATGAATAAAACTGACAGCAGAAATCACAGCTATGTTTAATAGTGAAACTAAGCACATTTCCACATGTAGTCTTTGACATCCCGATTTACTTTACTTCAGATCTGCCAAAGTATTTAATGCATGGAAAAGGTGTTGTCAAACTGATTAATTAGTAATGTGCTGGAATAGCAAAGTGTTGATTGGGTTCAAGATTTGAGTTTATGAATTGTAATAAAAACATGCAAATTAATTAAAAGCTGATCAGAAAATACTTTTATTTATTTATTTACTAAGTTGATTTGTTTTTTTATTTTTATATTTCCATATCATAACATGAAGGTTGGCGTTGCTTGCTTTTCTATCGGTCTGACTGTCAATTTCAAATGGTTATGTTGAATGTTTCTGGTTTTTAAGGCAGTGATGCGTAACAACTCTTCTGTTATCTTTTGAATACCAGTGTCAGCACAAACAAACTGATTGTCTAGAATGAGAATGTGAAATTGCATTTGTGTTTTTGTTGTTGATTTTGCTTGATATTAAATATTTCAAATCTAATTTCAAATGTTTTCAGGTGTTCTTTTTTGGATCTACATCTCAACCTTTAGCAAACAATTTTGACATGTACAATGAAGTTCAAGTTTACCACATTTATAACATGTTCATTATAGCCTTTCCACTTGAAGACCACCATTAATATTAGGAACAATGAATTGCATTTTTAAAAGTCACAAACCTGTAGTTTCCCTGTAATTAAAGTGGCTGTGCTCTGCTGTTGTACATCACTGGCTATAGACTGGTACATGATTTGGCAGTCACATGATCCAAAGTGAAAACAATTGCCATTTTGTCTGGTAGTCATGTCTGCCACAGGTAATACTGCAGAGTTAAATAATGATGAATCGCTGGCTAAATTTACCTGCATGGTTTTTATAGAACCTACAGTATGAGAGAGACCAATAATAGTGTATGTTTAGAAAATTTATTCACTGCATATTACCATTTTCTGTGAAACAAGCCACAGTGTTATGTGTTATGTGGTAGTGGTAGTGTTATGTGTTGCTTACAAACTCTGCTGGTACAATTAAGCAGAAAAAAGCTCCTAAATTTAAGGTTTGAGGAAACCACAATTTCATGTAAAAATATTACAAGATTAGCCTCGTCTCTCCCCGCTGGATGGCCGATAGCCACAAATCTTCTTGCCAGTGGGAAACTAATAAAATGGTCTTCCATGTTTTTGACCCTGTATGTTGTGGCATTTCCCATGCACAACAACTGTCCAGTATTGTAAAACCACAGAGAGATTGCAAAATGGCAGCTAGTTTGGTTTTATATTATGTATCCTGTCACTCACAAGAGGTTGTAGAGATTTCTTATAATATTAACATATATATATATATATATATATATATATATATATATATATATATATATATATATATATATATGATGATAGAACCTTTTTTTAACAGTGAATTTACCTACCTGTCCTTTGCAGACATCACTCCTGGTCCAAATGTTGTGAGCTTGGTGATATAATATTTGGCTTCACATTTAAATGAAGTTTGGATTTTGATATTGATACTTAAAATTTTGCCTTAATTGACATTCTAAAATGTTTCAGAATAAGCATTGGGCATTGTAAACATCATTGTTTACTTGAAATTTGCAGCATTAAATACAAGTTAAATGCAGCCACATACTGTACAAAATAAACATACAAGTGCCTATTGTAGTTAAATAACATTCTACATAAATGTTGGACAGTTGCTATATAAGAGTAACATAGTGTTATCCCAAATACACTTTACTATTTTAGAAGCTTTTAACTGTTTATTCTGAGTATGAGAGTGTGTGTCATGCCATATAGCAATCTTATCATTTTGCTCTTTCTTACAGGATCCATTATAAGACATGGAGGCTACTCCAGATGACCCACCAAACAGCCATGACCAGAACGGGGATGTTGAGAAAGATGCTTCAGTCAGTGCATTGCTACCGTCAAAAGATCCTGCAAATCAGACAGAAGACTCTGCATATAATGACCTTTGTGTCCAAGATCAAACACAGTCTGGTGAATCAGGTACTGATAACTCTCACACCGACAGCAAGGCCTC
The DNA here is from genome assembly GCA_030347435.1 of Clarias fuscus. Lineage (NCBI taxonomy): Eukaryota > Metazoa > Chordata > Actinopteri > Siluriformes > Clariidae > Clarias > Clarias fuscus. Next base: position 15,815,276 of record CM059220.1, read on the forward strand.
AGAGAAATCACCATGTAAGCTCCAACAGGGTGCTATCTTCTCTGGGAAAATACTCAGTTTTTGCTGCTCTGAATGCAAAGGTGATGCCACTTACAGCCCCAATGACTTGTTGAAGCATTTTCAAGGTGCTCACAAAGGAACACTTCCAACATATCCTTGCGACCTTTGTACATTCGTCACCAACGAGTTCTCGTCACTCCAGCGACATCGCATTGGACATCGAGACACTTTGGTCACTTGTGAGATCTGCAATGATGGAGTGCAGTATTCTCTATTGTTGCTCACCAGGCATTTCATTATGTGCCACAGCTGTAATGGACTGTTTCACTGTAAGAAATGTGACTTTTCGACCAGAGATGCAGGCACTTTTGTACAGCACATTCATCATCACAACGAAGGCAGCCACAAATGTGTAAAGTGTCCATCCATGAGTTCCACACAAGGGAAGCTAAACTCTGGGAAACTCCATTCTGGGACATTCCCTTTTACTTGTCAGTTGTGTGGTTATGGTGCTGCACGAAGGGAATATCTGAGTAAGCATATGGTTGTGGCTCATGGAGAAGAAGTGGATAGAACAAACAGATGGAGATCAGTCGAGGACAATTCTAGAGTTAATTCCCCAGGACTGAAGCTGCTGCTTAAAAAGAGTCCTCCTTCTGGAGGAACCAGGGAACCACAGTGGATGTCAAAGCTGAATTCTTACCCTGGGGTAGGACTGCTTGACCACAGTGGCCGATTGTTTAATCCTGAAAAAACTTTGGAGGAAACACAGCAGTTTCTTGAAAGAGCTGTTGGCGTGAAGAAAGAGAGTAACAAGTGGTGTAAAGGTCCACTAAAGAGTGAGCCACAGTCTTCTTATCCAGTCACATCTACTACACCACAGCCAAAGATACAAGAAAATGAACTCAGTGCTGGATCTGGAATTCTAGATCCTGGTAACAGCAATGGGTTGACCGTTCTCATGGTCAAAAACAAAATCTCAATTCCCCCAAACTGTACCACAAAAGTAATGGGCTTTAAGATGGTAGATGGTAAAAAGCATTTAGTTTTAAAAGTCATACCAACAAAACAGGAACCTACTACCAAAAATGAAATGTCACCAACAAATATTGTCGAAGATAATGAAAAGAGTGATAGCTCCCCCTACTCCTCACTGTCTGAAAAATCAGGGTCTTTTCTCAGTTTAGATTCTGGGACAATGAAAGATGTATCCTCCCCAGTTGAAATAGAGACTCATGATGTAGAAAATCACAGTGGGGACCTGTCACCTTTGTCAAATGAGCATGAAGCAATTGTGGACCCAACTTCAACCCAGGCAGATAATGAAGTCCTTGAAATATCTGGTACGCCTCTTACCAAGGCATCAGTCTCATATTGTGCTGATTCATACACAATAAACAAAGAGGCAGATTTGTCTGGTTCGGATTCAGAAAAGAAGTTATTACGTCATGATTGGGACCATTGTCCACTTCAGTCTGTCTCTGAGGTGTCCAAATCTACACATGCCACCCCTCACTCAGCTGAGATATTGCACATTGATCAAACCAAAGTAAAAGGAGCTCAGTTAGAAGAGCTTACTAAACACACCACAGATGTAGATTCATGTACTGAAAATCTCACGTCATCAAAATCAAGTGCAGATGATTGTACTTTTTCTGAGATTTCAGCCCCCACTCATACAAGTGGTGCCACACTGTCGTCACTGGCTGATGAGTTCACTACTCCTCTTGTTTCAATTGAATCTAATGGTAATTTAGTGCTGAGTGACGGTATGGAATTGACTGAAGGCCATGGTACAGAGCAGAGTTCACCTAAAATTGCATCCCCTGCTTTAGCTGACGAAGAGAAACAGACCTCTGTTGATCATGAAGGTGAGATTTCCTTATCAGAGAATGCAGCAACTCCAACCCCCTTTCCTAATTTATTAAATGGTGAGAACTCTCAGCCAAGTTCAGTCACCGATTTCTCTCCCAGAAAGGAGCCACGCACAGATAATCCCTCAGATTCCAATCCAAGCCCACAGAATAAAACAAGTCTGAATGGTTCCCCTGATGCCAAAGATTGTGGGTCAGAAGCTGACACTGTTTTGCAGAAGTCCCCAAATCAAGAGGTTTTTAGTTTTCACAATTACTCTAAAGAGTCTTTTGGCAGTTCACCTGATTTCCTGGATGTCGATGAACATTCCCACGAGGACTTGGAGGAAGACGAGTGTGAAGAAGAGTTTGATGAACACAAGCTGGCTTCAGATTGGAGTTTAACACTACCTGCCTCTCCACCCCTTGTGGATGAACAGTCTGAAGAATGTGTAGGAAGTGGGGAAGAAAGCAGTTCAGGTATTAATGATACAGTTTCTGCCAGTGAGAATAAATCATTGGAACGAGTGTCTGATAGCGACATAGAGGTTGATGAGTGCGTAGCTACTGTTGATGATTTACCCATTCCAATGACGCCAGAGTCTGACAAGGGAGCATGTTTGTTAGATTCAGAGAGAAAAGATGATGATTTTATGTCTTCTGTGGTCGATGGTGGTTCCACAGCTTTGAGCAATGCTGCTGTTTTGGGCAAGATACTTGAAGAGCATTCAGATGCTATTATCAGTCAGCAGCTTGAGAAAGAACGAATGGTATCTTCAACTGTATTGCAGGAAACTAATCGCCCTACAAAAACAACACTTCGGATCCTGCAGATGCCTGAGGGAAAGAAGCAGATGTTTCTTCAGACTGCGGAGACTCCATATGCTGTGCCTGTCCAGCTCACAAGTGGCCAAGGCTTCAAGCTTATTACAAAGTCCTGTGCTTCCAAAGTTAATGTGTCATATGTTAAGCCAGGAATTGAAATTCCCAGTAAAGGTTCAGGGTTGTCTCTCACACTTAATGGAGGCAGAATTGGGATGTCGGCTCAAGGGTTAAGTGAAGAAGGCAAAGGTCATGCATCACTTCTACAAACAGTGAGCAGCAATGGAGGCCGCTATTTTGTCAGTGCTTCTGCCCTGAAAGGGCCTCTTCTCTTATCAGGTACTGTTAAGTCGCCCTCAGAACAGACGATAAACACACAACCTATGTGTTATTTAGTTCAACGACCACTTCCTGTTTCCCCAAGTACTGACTCAACTGGTTCAACATCAAAGACCGTCCTGACAACACGGCCGGTATTGGCCATGCCTGTAAAATCGTCTGAAAAGGCAGCTCCATTGCAAACTGGTCGACAAGCATACTTGGTTAGGTATATCTCACCAGCTAAATCAGGGATACTGTTAAATAGTTCAAATGAGAAGGGAACAAACCAGGGCAGTCAAGCAAATGAAGGAGGAAAAAGCAGGGTTTTCCTTAAAATTGTTCGAAGTCCTAATGGGACCAAGTTCCTCTCCCCTACCCAATACACATCAAGCAAAAAGCCTCTTTATGTGGCCACAAATTCTCTGCAGTCACCTTACCTACTTATGTCTTCAGATTGGTCAGCAGGACTGAAAACTTCCAATAGTGCTCACAGGCCCTCTCAAAAATTCATCTCAGCAAAGATTAAAAACATTTTACCCCAGTCAGATAGTCACAGTCCAAACCGAGTTGAGGATGGCTTAGTAGTACATAAATCATTTTTGCCCATCCATGCCCGTCCACGGAGCCAACGGAAGAGAAGAAGAAGGATCCTGTTTGAGGAATCCATCGAGATCTCTTCTAAAACTAGAAGAATGTCAAGCAAGGCCCTTGTTCAGAAAGAGGTACCCTCATTGTGCGAGCCACTGGCAAAAGATGTTGAGAGAACACTTAGACTTTTTCCGTTCAGTCCATTTCAGCAGATCAAATGCCCTCGTCAAAACCAGCCTGTAGTGGTGCTAAACCACCCCGATGCTGATATTCCCGAGGTGACAAACATTATGAGGTCGGTTAACAGATACAAAGGTGAGATTGTCAAGGTGGCATTGTCTGAGAACACAGTCAGAGCCCTTTCTGAGTGGAGCTTCATTGGCCGAGATGGTACACTGTCAGACGCTCCTGGTATCAGTGCAGGGTCAAGAGTCCAGCCATCAGGGAACAATGTTAGAGAGCGATTTATCTTAAGACTGAAGTTAAAAAAGACAAGAAGAAACAAATATGAGGTAGTGAGGTTCTCCTCCAGCACAGGTTCAGACCAAATCCCAACATTTAATTGTTGGTTTTGTGGCCGAGTGTTTAACAACCAAGAAGAGTGGATTGGCCATGGACAGCGGCATTTGATGGAAGCTACAAGAGACTGGAATCAGCTGTTCTAACCACATAGCATCTGGATTGGGTCAAAAAATGTCCCCTAATGTAGATTTTTTTATTATTTTTTTTTAAAAAGAGAAATAGTACTGTTAAATGTACTTAAGCTGTCTATTTTTTCCATAGATATCCATTCAGAAGATTTTTAATGGATAGTGTAATAGAAGAACATTTGGTACTAGATACCAATTTGTATGTAAATAGTTTAAATCTATGTATATTGAACTCTAGACCTTTGTGTATGTACATAATTTGAACTGTGAAAACTGGACACACTGTATGTTTATACATGCAAGCAAAAAGATCACTGGTATGAAAGGAAGGTGCTGTCTGTATGTCTGTAACAGACCTATTTCAATGCAGTCAGTTAACAGATTTCTCAGGTAATTTCAGAATCCAGTTTATAAAGAGATCTTTTATGTTGGCTCCGACACCATCTGAAAAGGGTTTTTTTTTTTTTTTTTTTTTTCATGGTGTGTTTTAAGTTGGCTGCAGATATTAACCATTAGTAGAGGTCACAGAGCTTATTACTTTATTAATATGTTTTTAAAAAATTTCTTACTTATAAAGATGTCCCTTTTAAAACCGAATCATGTAAATGTTCATTATGAACACTGGTCAGTTGATGTAGCTGTAGAAATATTTGTGCAAAAGTGATCTAGAAGCAAACTTTTAGGTTCCTGTGGAAGCTGTATTTTCATACACTGTATATGTGTATCTATATTTTCATGTTTGTTTTACTGGTGCTATCCCATATTTTGTTAACATGTTCAGACTGACCCAGTGTCATTTTCGTAGCAATAATGCATTTCAATAGTTTTAAACATCATCTGTATGTGGTGCAGTCAACATATTACCCATATTAGTGTTGTTTCTTTTATTCTTTTAAGTGTTTCTTTTATTATTATTATAATTTTTTTTAATGAAGATGAAAACCTGCAGAGCACAGATATTTTACCACAAAAGGAATATGTTCAGATGCAAACCACCAACCCACCAAATGGCCAACCAAACACTAACTTAATTTTGTGTTGGGTCTTGTTCTCCTATACTTGTGTGCCTCAGTCTGCCTCAATTTTTACCAAGCGGTTATTCTTCTTGTTTGTGTTGTTTGTTTGTTTTTGTTTGTTTGTTTATGAGGGTTCAAGTGATGAAGTGGTAATTACGTTAACACATCTTTTCTTAAATTATTCGGATTTTAGGCCTTTTATTGCCGTTCGCAATACCGTTAACCCAGTTTAAATGTTTGAACTATATTTGAATGGTTAAACTTACACGGCTTAGTACTGACGTTACATAGAATCTACTGGTCTATATTTGTTACTAATGACTTATGCAAATCTAAAATGTTCAAATGGTCACTTTCTGAACAACTCCGGCTTTACCTCAGAGTTGGCAGCATTTACAATGTAAATTAAAAGGCAGCAATTTGTGAAGGTATACCTTTTTATCATATCACAAAAATAGCCTTTTGAACTTGTGCAGTTTGCAAAGACTTTAAATATGACAATCGTTGTTACAAAGCAGTGCAAAGTTTACCACTGCTTTGCATCCTGATTGCTTCACCTTTGGTTTTTAAATGCATAGTTTAACAATCGACACTGTTCAATGTTTTTGACTCACAGACCTCTTTACTTGACTTTTTGCTACCCACTACATCATCCCATTCGTAAGCAGAAAGCATAACCCTCTCACATGCCAACATAACCGCAACCAAATACTTTTTAATCATGAGGCAAAAAGCTGTTTGGTGTTTAATTCTAATGTCAAACACGTTGTTTGGGTTTACTGAGATGTAAAAAAAAAAAAAAAAAAGGAAAAAACAAAACACAATTATTTTTTTATGCGAAGTGCCTAAAATGTGACGCACCAGGTCGACACTATATTGTACTGTATTCACCTCCCTACAGTTTCTCCTTGAATAAATGTAAATACTTTGAAAGAACTTTTAAAGTGTTTAAATCTTCTTGTAGAGGTTGTCTACTTTTGAATAGTTAAGTTGTATGCAAGATATGCAGGTTAGCCTAACTATTTTCCATAGTGTGTGGGCGTGTGTGCATGCATGCTTGCGTGCCTCTTCAGGGTGCACACTGCCTCGTGCCCCAAATCCCCTGGGATAGGCACCAGGCCTGCTGTGACTCTGTACAGCAGTGTAGAGAGTGAGTGAGAGAGTATAATTTTCTCTTTGAAGTAGTAATATTCAACTGCTAAGCACTTGAATCACTAGGGGGCAGTACTTGATAGTTATTTTACTGGCATGCATGCAGTTTTACACATTTTTAAGTCTTTTTCCACATTAAAACAATACCCACTTCTTCTATGACCCAGTGGTTTAAACTTCCAAAAGTCTTATAAAAATTGACAGTGTTTTACTAATTTTCATAGTACTTCTGTAGTTCGTGTAAGTCAAAGGTAAGTCAAATTGAAAACATAAAAAGGTATGACAAATTGGAACTAAATTAATTTCCATAGAGAAATATGGAGACTTATTAAGCTGTTTCACTTGCTCTGAATTAAATAGAATTAAAAATCGTACACCCTCATGTCCCATGTTTCAATAAAAAAAATGCCAAAAATATTTTCGTTTTACTTCATCTTATATATCAAAACAATTAAAACAATGATCACTATCATTACTATAATTATAAGGTGACTGTTAATAATCAGTTGTTTTCATGAGCTGTATTTCAGTACCAAGTCACTCAGAGCTAATGTGTAGCTACCAGAGAGAGTTCTGCAGGCTTGTGCAGGATATAAATACTGTAAGTCAGGCTTACAGCAGTGCTGCTTTCCTGACATCCTGCCATAGAAGTTGCCCAGATCATAGATGTAGTCTGGATGAAGGGGTGATGCTATGAGATATTATATTAACATATAAATGTGAAAAGAAATGAAAACGTCTAAGAAGTCATAGATTAAAGTTTGCACAGGTGGGCTAATAAAGAAATTGATGTTTTTTAATCTCTAATGAACAAATGTTCATCAGAGATTAAAAGACATTAAGAGACTTGTTTGTTAGGAGATTTGTTTGCTATACAACGGTGCCTTTCAATGAGGCCTGTAAATTGATGATAAACTTTGGTAATGCTCATCATTTATGATAGATAGATTGATAATTAATGTCAGATTTTCCAACTTTAGTGTGATATAGGATCTTTTTAATGGAAAGAAAAAGTAAAAAAATAACAGTAATCAGGATGCAAAAACATTCTTTTGTAATGGTGATCAAACTGTGATCAAAATGAAACAATCACTACAAACACATTGAATTCTTATACATCTGTCCTCAGTGGAATTCCTTTGCTTCATCGGAAATAAAGATCAGCTGCTTCATGAAGAAACTTATTGACATCTTGGTTTCATACAATGGACGAAGCCATGGTCTGCCAAGAGCTTACAAGTCCCTATTATGAAATTCAAACATAACATGTACCTTGGAACACCATGAAAGATGTCATAAATCGGGGGGAAATGAGGCACCATAGTGACATAAACTGGATGTTGTGCCAAAATTGACAAAAGGGTACGATGAAAACTTATCAGGGAGGATGTGACGAAACCTCAAGCAACATTAAATGAGCTGCTGGAATACCGCGCAGGTTCTACTCTCTATCTGCATCTGATAGCAATCTCTCATACTCATCTCTGGGATATGTGGTAGGGTTGCTAGACAGGAGCCAATTCTCATGAAAAAGAGAAAGATTACCCCCAAAGCACATGGTAAAATATGGTGAGATCAAGGTAGAATCTTTTTACCATAATTGTGAAAAATATGTTTGGCTCAAAAGCAAGACTCTTATTACTCAAAGAGCACTATGATAATGTACTGTATGGTGAGGCAGCATTTTGTTACTGGGGTGCTTCTCTTCAGCTGAGACCAGGGCGCTAGGTAACATCATAGATAGTTTGAAATACCTGCAGGCCTATGTTAGACAGCAGAAGATAAAGTCAAGGGTGAAAAACGGCCCCTTGTAGCATGACAACGATCAAAAGCACAAAGCCAAGTCAACAAATATTTAAAGCCCATGGAATGACTTAAGGGTTGCACACATTACCTCACAATTTGATAGATGTGGAGCATATTTGCAAGGAAGTGTGAAATAGGATTTCCAAAACAAGATGTGCTGTTATAGTATACTCTTACTTAAAAAGATATTGCAAGCTGTAGGTGCTGCTTCAACAAAGTATTATTTAAAGGGTGTACACACTTATGCAAACCAAGTTATTTTTCATTTTCTTTTTTTGTTTCCCCTAAAACATTTCTATTTGTCTTCCCTTTACTGTCGTTGGTTGGTCTAATTTAGTTAGATATTACACGTTATATATATATATATATATATATATACAGGATGGGCCATTTATATTTATATGGATACACCTTAATAAAATGGGAATAGTTGGTGATATTAACGTCCTGTTTGTGGCACATTAGTATATGTGAGGGGGCAAACTTTTCAAGATGGGTGGTGACCATGGTGGCCATTTGGAAGTCGGCCATCTTGGATCCAACTTTTGTTTTCTCAATAGGAAGAGGGTCATGTGACACATCAAACTAATTGGGAATTTCACAAGAAAAACAATGGTGTGCTTGCTTTTAACGTAGCTTTATTCTGTCATGAGTTATTTACAAGTTTCTGACCACTTATAAAATGTGTTCAATGTGCTGCCCATTGTAATGGATTGTCGATGCAACCCTCTTCTCCCACTCTTCACACACTGATAGCAACACCGCAGGAGAAATGCCAGCACAGGCTTCCAGTATCCGTAGTTTCAGGTGCTGCACATCTCGTATCTTCACACCATAGACAATTGCCTTCAGATGACCCCAAAGATAAAAGTCTAAGGGGGTCAGATCGGGAGACCTTGGGGGCCATTCAACTGGCCCACCACGACCAATCCACTTTTCAGGAAACTGTTCATCTAGGAATGCTCGGACCTGACACCCATAATGTGGTGGTGCATCATCTTGCTGGAAAAACTCAGGGAACATGCCAACTTCAGTGCATAAAGAGAGAAACACATCATCATGTAGCAATTTCAAATATCCAGTGGCCTTGAGGTTTCCATTGATGAAGAATGGCCCCACTATCTTTGTACCCCATATACCACACCATACCATCACTTTTTTTGTTCCAACAGTCTTGGAGGGATCTATCCAATGTGGGTTAGTGATAGCGGTGGTTTTGTTTGTTAACTTCACCATTCACATAAAAGTTTGCCTCATCACTGAACAAAATCTTCTGCGTGAACTGAGGGTCCTGTTCCAATTTTTGTTTTGCCCATTCTGCAAATTGTGTGCGCCGATCTGGGTCATCCTCGTTGAGATGCTGCAGTAGCTGGAGTTTGTAAGGGTGCCATTTGTGAGTAGCTAATATCTGCCGAAGGGATGTTCGACTAATGCCACTCTCCAGTGACATGCGGTGAGTGCTACGCTGTGGGCTCTTGCTGAATGAAGCTAGGACAGCCACTGATGTTTGTTCATTAGTGACAGTTTTCATGCGTCCACATTTTGGCAAATCCAACACTGAACCAGTTTCACGAAACTTATCAAGCAGTTTGCTAACTGTAGCATGGGAGATTGGTGGTCTCGTAGGGTGTCTTGCATTGAAATCTGCTGCAATGACCCGATTACTGCGTTCACCAGATATCAACACAATTTCGATCCGCTCATCACGTGTTAACCTCTTCGACATGTCAATGGCTGTGAACAAAGAGAAACTTGTAAATAACTCATGACAGAATAAAGTTACGTTAAAACCAAGCACACCATTGTTTTTCTTTGATGTGTCACATGACCCTCTTCCTATTGAAAAAACAAAAGTTGGATCCAAAATGGCTGACTTCCAAATGGCCACCATGGTCACCACCCATCTTGAAAAATTTTCCCCCTCACATATACTAATGTGCCACAAACAGGACGTTGATATCACCAACCATTCCCATTTTATTAAGGTGTATCCATATAAATGGCCCACCCTGTATATATATATATGAAGTAAAAATATCTTTCATTTTTTACTTCATAGCAATTTGCAAAGCTGTATAAGAATAAGATATAAAGGTTGAATAAATAAGTATAAGGTTGAATATGGCTATGATAACAGGCTTTAAAAGTCAAGAGGCTGCAACTGTATATGCCTTGTTTATGTTCTTATCCAGACAGGCACAATATTCAGTTTAGTTTTAAAACTTACTTTTTAATATGTCCATCAAAATAAAGTAACACTCCTATCTAGCACCCTGCCAGCAATTTACACTGTCACACAAATAAATAATTGACCTGAAAGCTTGTCAAAACAACATTGATTTATAACAGCAGATGGCACTGTGGAGCATTAGGAGCCCCTGCCATGCTGATATAATATGAAGTGAAAGCCCTTATCTCCATGGAACATTTTAATGACACCACCCAGTGCAAATTTGGTGAACTTAACCCTTTCCCCTCACAAAGCCATGCAGATTAGTTGTGTAGTTTGAGTGGATTTATGTTTCTGCTGTCGGAGACTCATTCTGACTCCCTCCTTTTGACAGAGATTTGCAGTAACTACTTTTGCAGTAAATGTTTTCAGTTAAACAAGATATCCGTTTAAGGAGTTTTATTGCAAGTGTTTGAGCAAGGAATTAAACATTGATTGAGTTGGAAAGCTTTATTGATAGGGACTTCTCCCTTCATCCTCATGATTCCTATTGCATCATTTCTTGACAAAAGAAGGCATAAAAGTGTGTTAGATGCAGTGTAAAGGGAAATGTCCAAACATAAATCAATAGTCGGGTTTGAGGGAAGGACAGCAATCATAAGCACAAACCACATAATATGGTGAATAGATATTTTTACATGGAGATAAAATACGTTTATTGGAAAAAGTGGCAAATGTACAGTATAAAAAAACAACAGCTGACTTTGAGTTAGTCCACAACATAAATCTCGTGTTTTGTCTAAAGAGCAATGTAGCACTTCTACCAAAAGGTGTGGATGCACATAATGATTGGCACAACGATCAAAATATAGGTGAGCAAATTGCATTTCATTCCGAACCTCAATGGCACTGAATTTGTAGACTTTTACAGAAGCTAACTGCATGCATTTATAGTCTATGTGGCTTATCTGGTAAAAAAAAAAAAAAAAAAAAACATTTTGGCATGATCCCTGAGCTCACAGAGAAATATAACATGACAATTACAGTGGTGAGACACTTCCAAATAACCAACACTAACCTTTTCCAGTTTCATTTTTTATCCGTATTACAGTAGGTAGCTGAAGTTATGTAATATAACAGAAATAATCTGGTGGTTTGTGTGTGAACACCTGCAGTTGTAGACTAGATATGAGCTCTAAAATGTGGGGTTACTGGCCCTATGATTACACCAAAAGTTTATTTCTTCATTTTCTTTTATTTCAATGTTATTGTTATTTTAGGTAATGCTTCACATTAAAATAAGAATCAATTTCTGGTAAGATTCTTCTTCGTGTCAGTTTCTGCACTCTGTTGATTTTGATTAAATTAGTTGGGCTGATACTGACAGATAAGAAAAATGTGGTAGAATGTGGTGGCTGACAAATCTGGAGAATAAACAAGAATATAAAAACTGCTGATGTTCAACAACCCGGTTTATGATTAGCAACTAATGTGGCCCTTGCATTACACTGCTGCAATAAAACTGCCTAACAAAACATAAAACAGATCAATACATAACTTATAGTCTCATCTCACTAAGGTTCATGATTTGGGCTGATGTGTAGAAAAAAAAAAGTACAATGTCTAAGAATGCAGGCTGTTGGGTACATCCCTTCCTAATCTGTCACCATGGTAACAGACTGTAGACGAATTGTTTATTTGCTTTTAATGTTGCAACTTCACCAAGTCGATCAGCAATAACTGTCTGGTCTACTTCTTCATGAAGAATGGTCAGGTTCACTGCAGGATGTGTGACATTTCTTATAGATTTTGACAAATATAATGCATGACCTGACCTATGACAATTATTTTGAGTCAATTTACTTAGTAGTTGCTCACAGTTTTATTCACACACGTCATGACATCGCACTGCAGGGTGATTTCTGTTGAAAGTGTTTCTCCTTGAACTGCCTAAATTTTTTTGACTGATATTACATACGTACAGTATGCACACAAACATCATATGCAACATATGCATTCAAATACACATTCACTCACACTAAAGTAATTAGGGAACCTTAATCTAAAACACTTAAATGCACTATTGTGTATGTTGGGACCATTTTAAGTGGCACAATAAGTTAAACACAGTGCGCACACGTATTGATAGTAAATAGCAAATTGTGTGAACCTTAAAATGCTACAAAGTCCTGTTTAGTTAGTTGAGTGAAGGTTTAGGGAGTTTGCAGGTAAAAGTCATAGTGGAAGGACTACACAGTAGTTTTATTCAGAGGTGCTTTGGATTACAGCCCTGGGACTACACAGTAGTTTAGTAGTAGTTTAGCTCAGGAAAACAGGATATTTACAGACTACACAGTGGTTTCATTTTTCCACGGCCCTGTCCTGATGTTACCTGTGGAATCAGGGCTGAGCACATAGTCCTCATGCAAGCTGCTATTTTGACTCAGCATCCCTTTCTGGCTGACAGTGCCTTTCTTGCTAAAAGCAGTCTGAGAGCTTGGTACAGTGGCCCTTGGAGGCGGGATATCCAAGTGCAACAAAATGTCTTTATTGGTCATTTTGGTGCTGCTGTGTGTCAGGGAATCGGTGCTGGAATCTTCTTCTTGGGAAGCACCAGAAAAAGGGTCTGCCTTGGGACAGCAAATGCTGGAGAAGGGTTCTGCCTTGCCACAACACCTATGTCTATGGCAGGTGTGTTCCTCGTGGCACAGCAGCTGGCTGTCCAGATGTGTTCTCTGGCTTTCAATGTGGATGCTAGGGCTGGTGCAGCGTAGCTGTTTGTCGAGATGAGGGCTATGGCAAGAGAGCTGCCTCTCCAAGTGCGAGGTATGACAAGTGATGGGAATTTCTAAATGCATGCTGTGAGGGCTACCCAGGTGGGAGCTGTGCACACTTCCATCCAAGCTGGTCGAAGCCATATGTAAGGTGCAGTCCCTGAGGCAGGGCCGCGGCCGACTGAATGAGCGTGACTTAGTCCTGTTCTTCAGGCAGCTCTGCAGAGGCAGGGAGGGGCGAGGTAACTCATCAGAGAGAGATAAGGAATGAGCAGAGCCTTCAAGTACAGGAGAAGAGCTGTACAACGTGGAACAGCATGGGCTCATACGGATCTGAGCTGTGGGCAGGGAACTTGGATTACAGTGTGGAGAGGATGTGAGAACGTGGGGGGAGACTAAAGGTTTACCTGCATAAGATTGCTTTGCCTCAATGTGGCTTTTAATTTCAGTACTACCTACTGCCTCTCCGTTCACATCCAATTTTGGTTTAGAAGGACAGCAGGACCACCAGCGGTGCCATACATCATCCCGTTTAGCACAGTGCTGAATAAGCAGAAAGAGTCCCAGTGTGACTGAGAAGGCCCCATATAAGCAGCTAAATATCATGTCCAGATAATAGCCCTGTGACACAGCCAATGCTCCAAAGACCCATGTAGCCAAAAAGAGTAAGACAGTGAAAGCAGTGGCCCGCAGTTGAGCCTTGAAGGAGTGCTCATTGGCAAGCATGGAGGCAGTGATGGCTGTGCAACCTGAATGGTCCCCCTGTTCTCCAGGTTCTCCACTGGCTGCATGGCAGTGGCCGATTTCTGCAGTGGCCAAACGTTGCTGCTCCTCCGTCATGGTCTTCAGATCATACTTACGTTCTGGATGCCGCTTCAACTGCACAAATGTGCACAGAAAATACAAACAAATGACCAGCACCAGGAATGCAGTGGGTCCATAGAAGCCACCCACACTGGGCTCCCATGCCATCCAACAACTTCACAGAGAAAAAAAGAGAATAAGAGAGAAAATCAATGACCTAGTAGGTTGCATCATTACTGCTTTCCTTAATTAAATCACAAGCCACATGGTAACTTGTCTTTATTAATTAAGACATGTATCTATAAATCGGTGATGCTTGCATGAAGCAATTTAGTGCCTCACTGCAAAGTCTATTAATGCTAAACACACCACAAAGTACCAGGGCTGTTGAGTTGAGAGAACATAAAAACCCAAATAAAGATTCTGTCTGCGTGTTTTCTGCATGATCATTGTTTTGAAATTCATTTAAATCCAAATTACTCAAAGCAGATAAATGACTTGTTGAGAGGAGGGGAAGCATAAACAGTGTACTTACTATGGGGCATCATCCCTGCTCCCATAGTTGTCCAGGCTGACAGAAGCTATGACCCCAACAATGATAATGGGGATCCCACTACTGAATAGATAAAATCTAAAAACATGACCAAAAGAACATAATCAGAGTCATAATGTAAAGGAAGAGATACACTATCTAGCCAAACATGGATGCCTGACAATTATGGTCCATTTGCCCATTAACCCCAAAAGCATTACTGAGATCAGGCACTGACTTTGGGTGAGGAGCCCTGAGATGCCATTTTTCTAATTCATCAGAGAAGTTGGGCTTCAACCTTGGCAAACCAGGACCATATAGACTTTGCTTTGTGCACAGGGAAATATCATAATTTGGAGCTCTTGATTCCAGTAACAGGTTTTTTTTTTTAAAGCTACAGCAAACACAATATTTTAGATATCTGTGTGCTTTCCCTACTGTTTAGGGAAAGGCACACATGTGGGTAACATGGTCAGGTGTCCACAAACATTTGGCCGTATTGTGCATGTGTGTTTTTCTTGATGCTGTTTCTGTAAATTTTGCCAATAATTTGTATAAAGGCATCCTCCCTGTGATTTTACACTCAAGTGAATAAAAACATAAGAAAATCCATTTTAGTGTGGGTCAAACAATAGCCTTAATAGATTCATTAGATTTTTATTACATTATCATTATTATTATTACAGCAATCTGTGACTCATGAGTACAATGTCAAGAAGCACTCGTTGGCTGTTTACCTGAATATGGTGTATTTGAGGTGAGGCTGTGTGGGTTGATTTGTGTCCTTTGGGTGGGACGGAGCCTTGGAGATTTCATTACAAGTATTCCTGGCAGTGAGGACCAGCCAAAGCATAGTTGAGAGAGAGGAGTAGTGCAAAAGGATGCCAACCTTAAAGCAGAACACACAAAGTCACTAAACACAAATGGCAGCCAGGTCACTAAGATGATTATATAATCTCTGAGTAGCTCTTCTGTGCGCAGACAGCCTCCTCTGAGCATAAGACTCAGTATAGAGAAGTGTTTGATAAAGGGAAAGCAAGCATGCAGGTGCACTGAGTGGATTGCTTGAGGTAATCCTTCTTAGCCAGCTGGGCCATACAGGTATCCTCCTCGCCTCTGTGGACACAGTAATAAAGAGGCCAAGTCCACTAGTGAAAACATACTATGATGACTGCTAAACCTCCATACACAGAGACATTTAAACAATGTGGCTATAAAATGTCATGCACCTAGCTAGGACTGTGTCTGCCTTTTTTTCATTTAAATAGACAGTGAAAGTGAAATCTTGGTATCTGAAACATCAATAATTTCAAACACAAACAATATAAAACATATCAACAATGGGTTTGATGGAGGGTAGCCGATAATAGAAGATTTAAAAGTTCATAAAAATACAGTCATTCGCTTTAGTGTTTCTTCCAAACCCAGACCCATCAAAAAGATATGTAGGTTACTCGTCCTCATAAAGGAGAGGAAGCTTTTGGAATTGACAGGCAGCATGATTGACATAATTGACTTTTTTCCATCCGTTTTTAGAGCCTGGGTGCCACCGTGACCAGAGTTCCCTACATTGGTATACAAAATAACTTCATTATACATTAACGAAATGATCCAACTTTGTTGTAGGCAGTGGAACTAAAGTTTTCAAAATTATGACTGGTTACACTCACTACAAACAGAAATGTCCAGATGAATGATAATGATAATATCATGTACCAATCTAGAACTGCTCCTTTGCTGATAAACAAAAAAGAAAATGTCAGTGAGTCCACCTTAATAAACCTTTTAACAATCATACCATAGTTAAATCACGTAATCTGCGGCTAAAAAGCATAATCACGAAAAAAACAAAAAGTATGGACCATCCATTAGACCACCATCTGCAGAACAAATAAACAAACGTCTGTGATAGGCCAAGAAATTCATTATTAACCACAGTTATTAAATATGAACTGAATATTAATAGTTTAATGTGCAAATTATTTTCCTCTGGCACATGACAAATATTTCCATTTTAAAAAAGCTATATATTCTTCTTGCAGAAGCTTTGACCTTCCACATTTTATTCAAACTGCAAGGAGAGGCCACATTACACAGCAAAACACCCAACCGCATCACTTCTCTCAAAAGATTCTCGCATTGCATTGTGTGTGAAATACTCTTTAACTATTTTTTTTACTACTCCGCGTGATCAAGGTTTTTTTGCGACCACTTTTCATCCACAAAGTTGATGATTCAGCACTAATCTTCCAGGTTCTACCAATGTGTTGGATAGTGGGATAGTGCTGGAACATTCAGAAATTAATTTTCTTGCTTTATACAGGCCAATAATGTGATCCTGGCCAGGCAGTGTATAATGCACTGGTTTGATTTGATTTTTTCTTTTTAATTTTACAAATGCTTCCACAATAGGCAAAAAAAAAAGACAAATTCCTTTGTCTATATAAATATGTGGTAATAAAGCCAATAAAAAAGCAACAGAATTACAACTGAATTGAACAATGAATTAACTTCTGAAGTGAATTAATGATTTGTTTTGAGTTATCCAATATGGCTGCCAGACTCCGACGCCAGCCTTAGCCACGCTGTGAAGATGTAGTGAATTTGACAGCATCTCAAAAGCATTTGAATTCTATTTCTCAGTGCAAAACCTTAAATAAAAAGTTATGTAACACTGTTAAAAAACTGGACATCTCTCTTTACCACACATATCTTACACCCATCCACCAAAACATTATGCCCAATATTGTGTAGGTTCCCCTTGTGCCACCTGGGCACCCCTGACCCCTCAGGGTGCGAGGGCCTCTAGCAGTGTGCTGTGATGTCAGTGGGTTCTTTGCATGTTAAGCCCCATGTGTAACGGGCTCTAGTGTGATGAGCCTGTCACCAGGTTACTGGTATGTAGTTGATAATCAATATAAATGTGTTAATGTTATGTGCTGTTAGTGTTATGGCTTACTGGTATGGGTAGCACTAAACAATATTCTTCATTAAAGTCCCCTTTATAAGTGCAATTGCTTTTTACCTGTTTTCTTTTTGCAATTACAAATTTTACACAAAATGGGGGCTCTCTTTAAAACCTGAAGTGCTGTTTGGAACATGTCTCTGTATTTCAGTGCCAGTTCCTCTTAACTTACATTCTCACACTGAAGTTTTGCAGCACTTAGCCTAAGAACACTGTCCTACTCTTATGATGTCACCTGAAAGCACATGGGTGAAGCTCAGGGCAGTATTGCCTTTATGTAGTTATATACAGTAGACTATATAGTTTATGCAGTTATACACACTATATGCTTTGTACATATACACTATATGGATGATTTGCACACAGGGGCATTGTCATTCTAGATCAGGATTTGGCCCCTTAGTGCCAAGATAAGGAAACTGTTCTGTCCAAATACATTCTATATAACTGTGTGCTTCCAACATTGGGGCAACAATGTGATAATGCAGATGATAGAGTACAGAGTAGGAACGGATAATAAGGAACAAAACTCACCACTTGACAGACAGTGGGGGACTGGATTTGATTGATGCCTCCTGCAAACACCCCAAATGTTATGGCAATGTGGAAGAGGAGGTTCAGCAGTGTATGCCATCCTTTCTTGCTGATTCGGATTACACTTTTCCAAGAAATATGACCAATAGGTAAAAAACAAAAAAGAAAGAAAGAATCACAGTCCCAATGGCACAAGGAAAGCATTTTTGTCAAGCTATTTTCATAATAGCTTGCTAGCAATACACAAATCTAGACCAGTAAAACCTACTCAGAAAAATTCATTATTGCAATTGGGTACTACTATTTCTCAACAGGGAAGCTGCAGGCCTAGAAAACGTGATTTAAGCATGTCTGCTGTCGACCTTCATGAGCATCATTACAGGGTTCATATAGAGCAAAACACTGTTAAATCACAGCATATATGCTATATTAAACCCTCACAAATAAGTATTTGGAACACATAAACATTTCAAGTAGAGGGTTAAATAAAAAAATCCTCCCAGCTACACCTCTACAATGCACATACCTGTGGTGTATAATGTATGTCATTATCGATATCAGCAGACAGAGCAACATAACTGCTGTGCATGCATAAACAACCGGGTGTAGGTAGTCTCCTGGATATGGAGGGAAGGACAACACCCTCTTTAAATCCTGCAAAACATCAAGGGATTTATTGACAATTCATTTAAATAACAGTAATAATTACACACACAAATTTTGCATGAAAGCTTAAAATAAAAGGCCCATAGAACATGCGACAGGCTAAGAGAACATATGGCAAAGCAACAGTCATATACATAATTCTCTCCCAGTTTGTCTGTTTCATCACCAAGTCTGAAGAATTCCCTTCATTATGTAGCTGTAGCTCAGAATAATTTACTTTTCATGTATAACTCGACTATGCTGCTTCTAAAATCTGAGGGTAATATATTTACTAATATTTACTGTTTATTAACCCCACCACTTGCTTTGTGATCTTTGTTTTTTGTATGCACTATGAGATATGCAGCAAAAAACTGGAAAAAGAGGCAACCAGAGTGCACATTTAGAAATCAAAGCTATGGTGCACAGAAGCCGTACATCTCAAAAGTAAAAATGACACCATACCAAAAATGTTTTTTCAGGCAGAAATACATGATATTGGCTTAATAACATTCAGACCTATTTGTGATACACAGTACAGTGAGAGCCATGTACTTGTTAGGGGAAATTTGACAGGGCATACTGTTCACCAAAACCAAAAGAAAAATTGCATCAGCCACATATGCTTTTTCGAGGGCCATCATGAGTTATGATATTCTGGCTTAAAAAATATGGAGGCCAAGATGACAGTAAACATCAATCTGACTTAAAAGGAAACTCAAGGCCAGAGCAAAAATAGTGGCACACTTTTAGTACAATTTTGGAGGACAAGCTATGTGAATGTGCAATATCAAATTATGATTAAAACATATCAAGCGGCTGGTAAATAATGACCGGACTTTGCATCTTAAATACTTCAATGGAGTTAGAAAAAATTTAATTGTATTATACAGATCTCCAGTAGTATATGCTATTACTTATAAAAAGCTGCTCTCATTTGCCTCTGCAGTGATATTAGCTATCCACTCATCACTTTTCATAGGCTGTACCTGTGCTAGGTAGTTTTATTTACCATACAGATAATGACACATAATTGCTTGCATATTGTATTACAACTCTAACTGCTGAATCTGCACTGCCAATGGCGTCACAGGGGTCTTCACCACCAACATGTAAAACTGGCGTCCAACAAGTTTGCATACTGACTACGATCGACTTCTTTCTAAGAAGATTCATTGATACACAATGGTTTGGGCTCCATGGGGGCAGAAGAGGCATTTAGTTTTTGCAGACCACATCGCCCTTCTTGGCTCGGTGAAGAGAGAACGGTCGACACAAACCCTATTACTAGAAGAACAAACGAGAACAAATAGCAGCTAAGGTTAGACTTCAGCAAAAAGACCAAAGTCATGTGAACTGGGGAAAGAGGAAGTGGGAAGAGAAAGCCAGGGCGCCCAAAGAGCACACGGAAAAATACCTTAATTGAAGACCTTACAGTCATCAACCTGTCAAGGGACAAAGCCGAGGCTGCCACAACAGATCAAATACGATGGAGATCGCTTGCTGCCCAATGTACTGTACGGCGTGGGAGGGTCTAAGTCTAAACATGCTTCCCTCTGACTTGGTTCCTTTGTCTGCATTTTCTCCTTTAAATATTGCCCATTGTTTACCAACTATCCAACTGGCAGGCCTTTTCTAGTGCGTTACTGGTGGGGCCGAGGATGTTCGCTAAACATACACCTGTTGGTACTTTTTTCATACTGCATATCTGTTTTTCTCTATTAGTATTTTTCAGTAAATTCTACTCTGCTATTCGATGCTACTAACTACAGAAAGCATGCTTTCTGCAAGACACATAAGAGAAGATCACCAGTCCTTCCAAGCAAAGAACAGATTTTGACAGGATCCATTTTTTCTTTCAGATGCAGTATAAAGCTTAGAGCATAACAGTCTTTCTACTTAATGTATTTTCCCCATTATACAAATAATTCTCAAAAGTCATACTACTTCTACTCCAAAGTCAAATATATATTTTTTTTTATTGTTTGCAGTATCACAGTAAATGTGGATTGTTTTTACATCTCAAAAAACAGCAATTTTATCTGGGGGGGGGGGGGGGGGTATACACCTTTTATATTCACTGAATAGTTCAAGGCCTTCTAAATAATTCAACATTTAAGAAATAAAAAGATTATCGCATACAAAGAATAAGACCAATAACCAATAAATATGACATTTTAGTTTTTATATAAATTCTATCTAATGTATCTTTCATTCATCATCTTCTTCAGTAACTGTTTTATTCTTTTTAAGGTTGCACGGGATCCAGAGCCCATCCTACACCCTGCATGAATAGATGGCTGGATTTAATCCCAGGCTGCAATGCATGCACCATGAAGTCTTTGCATGACAAAAGCGTAATGTTATAAGTTTGTATACATTTCTTATGAAAAAACAAGTAACAGTCATAAACTGATATGGTATGTAGTTTATACACCTAGTGGGGAAAAAACATGATTGCCCTTACATTGGGTACAGCTGAGATGAATCTTGGTCAATCAGCATGCTCCAGTGACCAAGCCCTCACTCTGACTGAACATGACTGCCTGGATTTCTTTCAGGCGACCCACATGCACACAGGCACACACATAGTCACACACACACACACACACAGACACACAGACACAGACACACACACACACACACACACACGCCCCATTCTCCCTTTGTCCTCAGAATCAACTTTTAAATGCTGTCAGGATTCAATAGAGTCTAGTTCCATACTATATGTTCATCTTGCTCCATGAAATGATAATGTATATAATACTGTACATGTACTCACTTAATACTGTACATGTAATACATATAGGACTGTTATACTAGTCACTACTATTTAAATTTCACAATATTTTGATATATTTTAATAATCAGCTCTTTCAGGACTGAATAATGTTAGACATTATGTGCTTTTTGATCTGATGGTGAAGTAAGTACTCTTGGTTCTACGCTGATTTATTGTCAAGTACACAACATTACACTATACAGTAGCAAGACTATAATGAATGTTTCTACTTCAGTGTGACTTTTTAAAAAGGACATACTAATAGAAGTTATTTAAAATACATCAGTAATAATAATAGTAAAAAGAAGAAGAAAAGGAAATGTATTGTACTGGACTAATGTTTTGTATAATGTAATATTAATTTGGGGCACATCTTTGGCACAACCAATTTAGCTTATTAATGTCTCTTCTTCAGTCATGAGAACTAAACCTACTTCTGAAAAAGCAAAGTAAACCATGAAATCTGTCACATAAAACAACATTTACTTATGCATTTTGAAACTGTTAACTTAATTTAAATAAAGTCTTAGTTTCTCTGTTGAACAATTATAGTCCACTTATCTCCGGATAAGGGTACATTATTGACTTTTCATCTTTGTCCATACCTATAAGTACATCTTTCTCATGGACTTCTCCATGGTGCTGACAAGGCTCTGTGCCAAATGTTTTACAGTAGTTTGTGTCTTTTGTGCATTGATTATAGACTTGAATGATATGCCACAATATTAAACATGACATCTGTGGCATGGATAATAAACGTTAGTAGCTTTGACTTTACTAGAATCACTATGCATCACTGAAGCTTACCTATTTCTCTTTAAGCCCTCAAACAAAACACGAATGAACACCATAGCTGGATGTCAAAATCCTTCCACAATATTAATCATGGCTAAGGAGGGATAAGCTAAATATTAAGTAGACATAATCTTGCAGTAAAACCACCAGCCTTGAGCTGTTAACAGAAACAGTCACAGTTTTTAAAATTTCATAATCCTCAAATGATTTAAAATCACACCCAGCTCTCAGAATGACTCATCCATAGTAGTAGACTAAAGGCCACAGAATGTCAGTGCATTACTTTGTTTCTTCTAATTCTCATGCAGACACCTGATGTGACTCACTGTTAATCACTGCAAACACCATGCTGAGATGACGCCACCATTACAGATGGCTTCCATTGACCATTTAGTGACGTATATAACCTGGTGATGATCATGGATACACTCAAAAGAAAATGGTTAAATTTCAAACGAGGTGTAGCATTTTTGTTTGTTCGTTTGGTTGGATGATTTTTTATTTATTGGTTACTTTGGCAATATGCGTTTTTGTATATTTCTGTATAAAGATAATCACAATGTTATACCGAGACTGTGTAGTGCACTTATACAGGGAGCCATTTGGGGTTCAGCCAAACACAATTGCAATTGAAATTCAGTTCATGCCTTCTCTTGCTTCCAGAGTCACCGGTGTGGTTGCCCTCCAAATAAAATGCTTAACTGGCATGTTCGCACATCTGGAGTCCATAAGGGAAAAAAAAGGACCCGTGTTCCATGGATGGGGTTTCATGTAAGTAGAATAAATATAGGTTGGATTTAAGTGGTGCTGATGCATGAAGCCAATGCTGAGCCAGCTTGGGTTTCGGTTTATCAGCAGATAAATATGTTAAAGACCATGTTGATCAATAATCAATTGATTAAAGCGCCTCACATGTGCAAAGGCGCAAGCACTAAATACTGCAGCTTCTTAGGAGACCGAATGTCTTTTTAAAATGCAACAGGACTTCTTTTTCGTCATTCGGAATACACAGTAATCGATAATCAACTAAAAGTTGGTTTGATGAACGATGAGCCTCCATTCACTCACCATCAGTTCTTCAACGCAGATGTGCAGAGTAAGATCAGGGATGTGTCACAGTCATTCATGAGTTGGCCGTACACACGTGGAGGGGTGGCATGGAGTGTATTGGAGGGCGGCCCATTCATTACACTTAAGTCCACCGCAATAAGCATCTGTGTGTGTAAATAACAAATAAAAAGACAATGATGATGACGTCACGTAATCCGTCCTGGCGGGAGAATTCACTGCATGCTATAGGGAAATCTGCCCTGTTGATTTAACACATTTAGAGGTCGATTGAGTCCGATTGGACCTTTATAAATACTCTAGGTGTTAATCCAGTGTAACACGGGAGATGTTGATGTGTACTGTATACACCACCACCATGACCGTGACCTAACATGTCTTAACCTTTAAAGCACTAATCCAAGTGACGTCCTGATGACGCCAAGAGGGTTAAAGATTATTCGGTTATAATAAATACGGCTAGGTTAGTAGATCGGTAAGAAATGTATTTCGCGCTTGGTGATCGGGTGGTTTGTCTTATAAATAAAGCTTTGCAATTTAGGTTACACCATAACTGCACGCACAGATAGTAGGCTAACTAGTGAGATTTTTCTTTTAACAATTAGACGCTGCTTTCATACAGTACATGAATAGCAGTAAAGATCTCAAGCGATAAAGCGCATAACGGCGTTTCCTCTCAAAAATAATCTTACCTGGTCTGATGAGAGCAACTGGTGCGGAAAGCCTCCTGTGCCGCGCCGGGTTGCGACTGAGCGGCAGTGGAGGAGCTCAAAGCATGTGCAAGACAAATAACGAGATTCATGATGAGTGGCCAAGGTCTGATTGTAAGACAACAAAGAAAACGGGCATTTAAATATAATAAAAGAAAAAAAACAATAGCTTAATAATAGTAATAATCAGCGGTTACATTTGTGGTAATATTTCGCAGTCCGTCCCTCACAATGAGGGCGTGAGAGAGAGAGCGAGAGAGAGAGAGAGAGAGCGCGCGCGCGAGAGAGAGAGGCAGGTTTGCATATCGACGAGTCGCTGCCACAAGCACGCGCACGGTAAAGCCTCCTACTGCGGAGAGCGGAAATGGTTTGTTCCCGCGTGCGCCCTTAGGGCATGTCCCCGGTGCAGCGCTGATTTGAAGCGACAACAGAAACCAGGTTCTCTCTTTCACATCCAGCACGACAAAGAACATCTCATCACACACGAGGTTTTCTACCTTCTCCACACACTACCCGCTGTTTCACAGCTTCCAGGAAACACTCTTCGTTTTCTGCCACAGAAAGTATCATCACGCAGTAAACACGAAAGGTATAGCTGCTAAACACAATACAGGGAAATTCCATTAATTTTTTTTTTCATATAGTACACATTCCCATTAAGACATGATGCTCTCCATACTCGTCAAGAATCTAAGTGTGATGTGTACCCAGTGGGAGCAGTTAGGACTGCAGGACATCTTCAGGACCATACAAACAAAAAGCATATTGGGCACGTCTTCAGGAACCCTCATGTCTTTTTTATTTTCTAAAGTCGTCGGGTGTATGGTGTCTTCACAATGTAATTCCATTCCATCCATCCATTCCATCCATCCATCCATCCATCACCTATCCTGTGTAAGGCTGTATGGGGCCTGGAGCTTATTTGGAAATGCCAATCAATCTACTCATGGCACATGTCTTTGAACTGTGGAGAAAACATTGGAGGAAACCCATTATGCCCACGCAAACTCCATGCACAGAGAACAGAGTCGGGACTCAAACCCCTCAGCTTGGTTATATCTTATTTTAATGAAGACAACTTAAATATCTTTTAAGGAGTTGTGAGTTTTAAAGATTTGAACCTGGGACCTTCCCGAACCAAAGTCCAATGCTCTAACCAGCTACCCCTGAGTAGAAGAATAAATGACCAAGCTGTTTTTTACTTAGGGCCACCTAAATGTGAAGTTGTTGCAGAAGTAGCCTACTGGTCCTTAGACAAAGAAAACAATAATGTTTTAGGACATGATTAGCCACAATTTCATTTTATACAACAGGATTGGTTCATGAAGTGGTGGCTCAAATGGTTAAGATTGTGGGTTACTGATTGAAAGGTCCAGGGTTCGAGCCCCAGCACCGCTAAGTTGCCTGACCCCAGCTTGCACATTATATTATTATAATACACACATTCTAACACATTGTTATATCCATATGCATATGAAATTGATGATGACTCGAATGGTCTGAGGATACTGTTTATAGCTGCTATAGCAAAAGTGATAACAGGATGTTAACTTTTTTCACACACATTCCACATTATCTAATTTTATATAAATAAATACGGGCTCATATTCAGCTAGCTGACTAGAGTTAGTAGCAGTAGAGCTCATCAACTAACATGATAAGATCAGGTAACATGTAAGTACCCAGGTTTTCTGAGGGGAGGTTTCTTAGATCTGTTTTGTAAGAGGGCCTTCATATAAATACTAACTGTTCCACCTATGAGTTAATGGTGCTGGATTCTAAAGATTATTCTAATGTGTATTTAAAAATATTCATTATTCTTCATAATTATTTTTTGTGAGTGTGAATACAGCTGAAACCACTTCTAATACCTTGGTTTATGGTTAACTTGCTGCACAAAACTTCCTAATTTGATGAAACTGCACCAAAAGTTTTGGGAATTTTAAGAAAATGCGTATGTCAATTCACAGTTACACTCCCTGTCTTTTCAGGAGAGTTGACGTTCTTTAACCATGCAGTCAAAAAACATCTAATGTGGCTTATTATCAAGTGCAAAATATGTCTGGTGAACTATGGCTTTTACAGTGTATATCTACACTAAGGTTTTTTTTTATTGTGTTACAATAAAAACTTCTTCTGAGTTTTGCTTTAAAAGAATAAATTTTAAGAAGCATTTTTTAATAAAAACATTTTTAATATTGTTACAGAGAACTAAAAAAATCTTAAGTAACAAATTTAGGGAACTAAAGATTTGTTCGAGCCTCATTATAAGAACTTTTCTGGCACCTTTTTTATTTAAAATTGTTTTCCAAACACTTGGTTCCACTGCTAATTGCTCAGGGTCTGGAAGGCCAAAAGTGACAGCAGCAAGATAAGCCAGACTAATTTGATGTGGTCATTTGATAAATGATAAAGAAAATGCTACCACTACTGCTGCTGATATTACAGGGTTACGCAATTCCATGATGTTTGGCCAAACCCAGACTTGCTGGATGTGCAAGGAGGCTGTATCTTGGGCCAGACTCTAAATCATTGTCAACATCATCTGATATTTTAGCAAACAGTTCCAAGGAGAGAAGTTACTACTATTGCTGCTAAGTTAGTAAGTTACTACTGTCTGCCTAGCAAAGTTTTTTTTTTTATATAACAGAGACCAGCTGAATTGTTTAAAACAATAAACCCTGATAGCACTTTTTAATACGTTCATTTACTTAACTATACTCATGGACTAAAGATATATTGCACTATAAAAATATACAGAAATGTTTATTATTACATTAAGAGCACAGGTTCAAGGTAAAAAAATATCATCATGCTCAGTAGAGTGTTAATTTATCATGGATAACTCATATGTTCTTAATCACATGGCAATTTTGTGCACATGCACATTGCCCATTATGTCTAGCTGACATGTCTTGGTGTACAAAGTAAGGAAAACATTCTAATTGTGCATTTTGTCTTCACACTATCATGCCCCATTTTGACAGTGGTAGCAGAGAGAGGGCCATCAGAATGCTTCAATTTGATGCAATGCAAGCAGACGTCGCCAGACAGTTTAGAGTTGCCAGGAACACAATTTCCAGGTTATGGAACAGATTCAGAACAACTGGTTCAACCGCTAATTGCCCAGGGTCTGGAAGGCCAAGAATGACAGCACCAAGACAAGACAGACTAATTTGATGGCATCAGTTGATAAATCATACAGAAAATGCTGTCACTACTGCTGCTGATATTACAGGGTTACACACTGTAAGTCCTCAGACAATTAAATGATGTTTGGCTGCACCCAGACTTGCTGGATGTACAATAAGGCTGGATCATGGGGCAGACTCTAAATCATTGTCAACATCATCTGAATTTTTAATTTCTGGGGCTGATGGACACGCAGATTTTTAATATAGAATCCAACATTCTGATTTATTTAACAGAAATCAATTTTGCAAGGAATTTATATGTGCATATAAATTATAATATATATATTTATTTGGTCCATGAGTATATTTAAACTGTTAAGTCATTTAAATAATCAAAACATGAAACGTTCAGATTCGCACAGTTTAGTTCCTGAAACCAAATGACCATCTTAGTGCAAATCTCTTCATTAAAGAGAAGCTTGCAAATTGGAAAGTTCTGTGCTGCATTTTGTGGATCATGATTTAATCCCAGTTATTGACCCACCTGCCTTATCAACTGTAGAACAGCTGTGTGTTAATTCAACATGTTTGCCAATTTTAGTAGCACTTCTATTGTTTTTTCCCCCTTCTTCTTTTAATACTCATTATATTCAGTTACAGTACAATGCTGTTCAAGATGGTTGCATGCTAATTGAAATTTTACAAAGTGATTACCCTGGAGGATGCTGAAATGTCCTTGATCCTGTCACAGCTGTGTTAAAAGCACAACTAGTCAAGCATAATTAAATCCTGCCACTGGTCTTTAGATGAAAAGATTATTGTCAAGAAAATTAATCGAAAGTAGATATGATTAAATATAATTAAATGAAGATGAAATTAGCTGACCACTCAGGCTATTGGGACACACAAAGATGCTTACATGTGTGTGGATGTGTACAGTTAATACAAATGCTTGATTAAAAGTCAGTGACAAGACAATAAAAACATTAAAAACCAGTCATATTCCATTTTCCAAGATAAGTTTTTTTTTTGTGATGATGGTGGTAGAGAATGTTGCTGTCTAACATGCCTAAAACTACTCATAAGAGTTTAAGTTCTCAACTTAATCTCAGGTTGAGATTATTAATTGCAAGAGCCATATTTTCATACATGTCACTGAACATTTATAGTATGTTCTGTGTCTAGGAGAGAATGCACCCGAAATATCATCATATATATAATTATCAGTCAGAATAATATTGTAATGAACTGGATTAACCCTCCCCTCTAAAAAATGCTGTTCACAGCATGCTGAAGTTATTTGTTATTTGTTCACCCTCTGCGGCGGATTTATCCCGGTCAGGGTTGTAGGAAATCTATCACCTATGCCTTGAAACACAAGGTGGAAAATTACTCTAGGTGGGACTAGTGTGTCCATCACAATTCACATTCACACACTGATTCACATCTGGATGTAATTAAGCATACTGTACATTAATTATGATACATAAAATTGTGTGTGAGAAGAAAATAGATTTTAAAAAGATTACAATTGATTAAACTATCTAAGAAACTCTCTCCCCAAACTTTCACAAATGGTCACATCAACACATAGTGTGTGTAGTTAAACCAAGCATGCTCTTTTGTTTTCCTCTGGTTCTCAGCATTAATCTGTTCAAGTCAAAATATTGAGCCTGGCAGGCCAGTTATTGCTTACGTCTCTATTTAACACCCCTTCTCGGCCTGAATAAGTGACAGTATTGTTGTGCACAGGCAATGCCTATCGGCTGTCACACAGGATTTTACTGACTGGTTAAATATTTGTCACCACCCTATCAATGTGGATGTGTGAACAGTTTGCAGTTGAGAAGTAGCATGCTTTGTGCCTGAGTTAGACTATGACAGAATTGTGGCTGAAAAAGCACTATCTGACTCAAGGCTCAGGATAAATTAAGTTTTTAATACTATTTGTCTACATTACAAAACATTACAGCCAAGATGACAACTTATGTGTTAACTTAATCAGATCTTCAAGAATTCTAATCTCTCTAAATAATATTTTTTTTTATCAGGTACAATATTTGTTACAGTAGTTGTCATGATAGCCAGGAATAAACTAATTCCAAAACTCAGTTAAGCATTATATAATATACAGTGCATCTCAATAAACTAGAATATTGTGAAAAGTTAAAATGTTTTTTTTTTTGTATTTTAATTTAAAAAGTGAAACTCATATTTTAGATTCATTAAACATAAATAACACAATTTCAGGGCTTTTTTGTTTTCATTTCAATTATTATAGCTTATGGCTCATGAAAATAAAAAATCTAATATCACAAAATATTAGAATATTTAATTCCGAGTTTGAGTGTTACTATTCATGCAGTATAATTTCCATTTGTCTCTGGGTATAGTTCAATACACGCAACAACACTTATGGAGAAGATGATCAATGACACACTTTACAAGGAGGGTAAGCCATAGAAGGTCATCTCTTAAAGGGCTGGATATTTGCTGAGTGCTATATCAAAGCATATTCATGGAAAGATGACTGAAAGAGAAAGTGTGATGGGAAAACGTGCACAAGCAACATAGATTAATGGCACTTTAGGAACACTGAAAAACAACAATGATTCAAGAACTTGAGAGAGCTTTATAAGCAGGGGACAGGATAGCACAAGACAGGGGGCTCAGGTAGCTTAGTGCAGGTAAAAAATCAGATCACAGATCAAATAAAATAAAAAACCCTGTTTTGCACTTGAGCACTGTTGGGCTGTTGGGCTCAAGTGTCATTGACCCTCTAATGAACAGATGTATAATGAGATAACTGTAAGTTGCTTTGGAAAGGTATGTGCCAAATGTCAAAAATGTAAATCATTTTTAGTTTTTTGCATACGTGTCACACTTAATTTAGAGAATCACATTTTAATATCACACAAAGATAACCCTAGTAAATGCAAAATGCAGTTTTTAAATGATAATTTCATTTATTAAAAGAAAAATCCACCCAAACCTGCCTTTCCCTACAGTATGTGAATGTAATCCTCTTCACCTTCCTAAATTATTAAGGAACTGTGATTTTTGGAAAGCTGAGTTCAATTTCACTTACCACACTCAGGCCTAATTCCTGCCAGATCTTTTGAGTCAAGAAATCACTTAAATAGAACCTGTCTGACTAAGTGAAGCATGCGAAAAGATCTAAAAGAAAAATTCTCCAGCAAAAAAGCCATTATCCACAAATAAGGAAAACGTAGAACAGTGGTGAAACCTCCCAGGAGTGGCCAGCCTACCAATATTACCAAGACCACCATGAACAACCCAAAGAGAACCCAGAACAACATCCAAAGAACGGTCAGTGTTCATGATTCAAAAACTGCATTGCAAAAATGGCATCCATGAGAAAAGGCCAAAGCTTGTCTCACCTTGGCCAAGAATATCTTGATGATCCCCAAGAATTTTGGGCAAATATTCTGTGGACTAATTTTTGGAAGATGAGCGTCCCATTACATTTGGTGTAAAACTAACACAGAATTTCATAAAAAAGAACATAATACCAACAGTCAAACAAGGTGGTGGCAGTGTGATGGTCTGGGGTTCGCAGCTTCAGGACCTGGACCACTTGCCATAATTGATGGAACCATAAATTCTGCGCGCTACCAGAAAATTATAAAGGAGAATGTCCAGCCATTTGGGTTACTCAGCAGGACAGTGATCCGAAACACATCAGCAAGTCCAGCTCTGAAAAAAAAGAAGGAAGTTTTGGAATGGCCTAGTCCAAGTATGGACTTAAATCTGAATGAGATGTTTGCAAGTGCGCTACAAACAGCTATTAGGTTTGAGGGCAATTACTTTTTCACGTAGGGCCAGAAAGGTTTGGATAGCTTTTTTCCCTAAATAAATGAAATCATTATTTAAAAACTGCATTTTGTATTTAATTAGGTTATCTTTGTGTGATATTAAATTAATTTGATGATCTAAATAATTTAAGTGTGACAGATATGCAAAATACTAAAACTAAAACATTTTCAAATCAGTGTACATGTTAAGAAAAAATGGTGTGAGACTGTAGTCAGTGCATCAAGAGCCACCACACATAGAGATCTTCATGAAATGGGCTAAAACCTTTTGCATTCCTAACATCATGCCACTCCTGAAACAGAGACAATATCAGAACCATCTTACCTGGGCTAAGGAGATAAATAACTAGACCGTTGCTCAGTGGTCCAAAGTCCTCTTTTTAGTCAAATAAAGGTCACAGAATTGGAGGAATAGAGGAGAGGCACAAGCTTTATGGAGGTGCCAATTTCCTTTTGAGCAAGACTTGTCACTTGCCCACATTGCCAAAACTACCACTAACAGTGATATTACTGTGCTTGATTAACCAGTCAACTCACCTGACCCAACAATACAGACAGATAGGCTGCTATCTAAACATTCTAATTTTCAACAATATCTTACTAGTTCAATATCTCACCATGCACACAGAGACGGGAATCGAGCCTGGCCAGGGATCGAACCCGGGCCCTGGCGGTACAAGGCAACAGTGCTAACCACTACACCACCATGCCTGAGGAAGACAATACTTAGGAAAACACATAAGCATCACAGCCACAGTTTGAATGTGACAAATTCCATAACATTAAAAAGATAAATTAGTTGAAACCAGTGTGATGCTTTACATATATTTTCAGTTTAGATTCAGTTTTGTGAGATGCATGTTCTAACATGGTTGTTTTAGAAATTAGAATCTACTCATTGCATCAGTTGGGGTTAAAAGTATAACTGCCAGCTGAAAGATATTAATGATAGCAGCATGATTCAATTAAATGCTCTTAAGGATTTTCTTATTTAAATCCAAATGGCAACATTGCAATAACATGTTTTTGGCACAAATTGGCACAGAAATGACACAGTTTCCAGGGCACCATCAGCCAGCAGGATTGTAAATGGCAAAGAAGCACAATCACCAAGAAGGCCCTGCGGCACCTGCACTTCCTGTGACAGCTAAAGACATTTAACTTGTCACAGAGACTACAAGCCCTGTTCTACGGAGCTATAACAGAACTAATAGTTACTTCGTCCATTTCCTTCTGGTACAGTTCTGCAATTTCCAACTGAAAATGCAAGCTACAGTACAAAATGAGAAGTGCAGAAACCCCTACTAACCTGCACTCCTTCAGGGTAAAGACCAAAGCAGAGAAAGACATGGCAGATTCCACACACGTCCTATTTCAATGTTTTCCCTTATGATGGAAGGACAGAATAAAAGACATGAAATCCTAAATCAGACTATACCTGCACAGTTTCCTCTCCCAGGCACAATACATCTAAACCAAGACTGTCCCACATCCTGTCAGTTTAAATGTGATTGCACTAATATATGTGGTAATTGCAAAGTAATGATCATAGTCATAAAAATATAACAAGTATATTACACCTCTGTTATGGCATTTACGTTTATTACTGTCTGTCTTTTTTAATGGACAGTTGTATGGTACTTTACTCAGTTAATGTGATGTACTGTATTGTATGGCACTGTAGCAAAATAATTCCTTGCAATACAAGCATTCTGAATCTGATTCTTAGGACACAAAAGAAAAAGAGGCATGCTAATGATGATTTCAGCCAAAAGCTATGGAAAATGGCATGCATATATACACACAATATATAGCCAAAAGTATATACTTGTCTTTATCCATAAGGTTTGCTATGATGTTGGCCCACCCTTTGTAGCTGTAGCAGCTGAAACTCTTTTGGGAAGGCTTTCCACAAGGTTTAGGAATGTGTTTATGGGAAATTATTCCAGAAGTGCATTTGTGAGGTCAGAAACCACACAAATGGCTGAGAAGGTCTGGCTCTAATTCATCCCAAAGGTGTTCTAGGGTTGGGGTCAGTACTCCCACACCAAATTCACCCATCCATGTCTTTAAGGCCTTTGCTTTGTGCACTGGTGCGCAGTCATGTTGAAACAGGAAGGGGTCATCCCCAAACTGTTCCCAAGTACCGTTCTTCTGGAAAATGCCAAACCCAAACTCATCCATCAGATTGCCAGACAGATTCCAGAATCTAGAGTCAGTGGTTTACATCACTGCCATCCGATTCTTTTCATTTCACTTGGTGATATAAGGCCTGGATGCAGCTGCTCGGCCATGAAAACCCATGCCATAAAGCTCTCTACACGCTATAGCTATTGACTCTGCAGAAAGTTGGTGATCTCTGTGTACTATGCGTCTCAGCTCTGTGATTTTACGTGGCCTAGCACTTTGTGGCTGAGTTGCAGTCGTTCCCAGTTGCTTCCACTTTGTTATAACACCACTAACAGTTGACTGTGGAATATTTAGTAGCGAGGAAATTTCATGACTAGACTTATTGCATAGTTAGTATCCTATCACGGTAGCATGAAGGAATTCACTGAGCTCCTGAGAGCGACCCATTCTTTCACTAACGTTTGTAGAAGTGGTCTGCATGCCTCGGTGCTTGATTTTATACACCTGTAATCATGGAAGTAACTGGAACACCTGAATTCAATGATTTGGATGGATGCAGGGGCGGATCTAGAAAATTATTCATGGGGTGGCAAGGGAGTGGCATTAAAATTATGAGGGGTGGCAACAATGAAGCAAGCATCCTTGCATTGTTTTTGTGGATTCAAGGAACGCTATTTTTATTCGGTGTATACACTAGGGTGCACATTTTTACATTGTCCTATAAAAATTAAATAAAGGCTGATGTGTGATTGACTTGAACCTGATATCTGGATTGGAACGTCAGATAAATAAAAAAACTCTTTTATTTTTAGAACACTAGGACACTAGTGCTGGGGTGGCAAATGGGGTGGCGAGGCTTTTTCTTAGGGTGGCTATTGCCACCCTGTGCCACCCCGGTAGATCCGCCCCTGGATGGGTGAGTGAATACTTTTGGCAATAGATATACATATTACCCTGAGGAAACCCCCTAAGCATGAAGAGAAATTGCAAACTCCCTGCACACAGACCCAAAGTGTGAAACAAACCATAGACCTTGGATGTGTGAGGCCAGAATGCTCACCACTATGCCACCATGCCACTCAGCGGTGTGCATTGACCAGTATATACTAGTACGCGGCTAAAACAAGTTATCACTCTGCATGTAATATGAGTAAGGTTAATTAGCATTCATACTTTCACTCTTCCTTTCTTTGAGAAATGGGGCATGTAGGAAACAACTTTCATCCTTTCCTACTAAAATTATGCTATCTACACAAGTGGACAAAATTGTTGGTACCCTTCGGTCAATGAAAGAAAAACTCACAATGGTCACAGAAATAACTTTAATCTGACAAAAGTAATAATAAATAAGAATTCTATGAATGTTAACCAATGAAAGTCAGACATTGCTTTTCAACCATGCTTCAACGGAATTATTTAAAAAAATGAACTCATGGAACAGGCCTGGACAAAAATGATGGTACCCCTAACTTAATAGTTTGTTGCACAACCTTTAGAGGCAATCACTGCAATCAAACGATTCCTTTAACTGTCAATGAGACTTCTGCACCTCTCTGCATGTATTTTGGCCCACTCCTCATGAGCAAGCTGCTCCAGTTGTTTCCGGTTTGAAGGGTGCCTTTTCCAGACAGCATGTTTCAGCTCCTTCCAAAGATGCTCAATAGGATTGAGGTCAGGGCTCATAGAAGGCCACTTTAGAATAGTCCAATGTTTTCCTCTTAGCCATTCTTGGGTGTTTTTAGCTGTGTTTTGGGTCATTGTCCTGTTGCAAGACCCATGACCTGCAACTGAGACCCAGCTTTCTGACACTGGCCAGCACATTTCTCTCTAGAATCCCTTGATAGTCTTGAGATTTCATTGTACCCTGCACAGATTCAAGACACCCTGTGCCAGATGCAGCAAAGCAGCCCCAGAACATAACAGAGCCTCCTCCATGTTTCACAGTAGGGACAGTGTTCTTTTCTTCATATGCTTCAAGTTTAATTAGCAAAATTTGCCTTGGCAAAAAGTTCCATTTTTGTCTCATCTGTCCATAGGACATTCTCCCAGAAGCTTTGTGGCTTGTCAACATGTAGTTTGGCATATTCCAGTCTGGCTTTTTTATGATTTGTTTTCAACAATGGTGTCCTCCTTGGTCGTCTCCCATGTAGTCCACTTTGGCTCAAACAACGACGGATGGTGCGATCTGACACTGATGTTCGTTGAGCATGAAGTTCACCTTGGATCTCTTTAGAAGTCTTTCTGGGCTCTTTTGTTACCATTCGGATTATCCGTCTCTTTGATTTGTCATCAATTTTCCTCCTGCGGCCACGTCCAGGGAGGTTGGCTACAGTCCCATGGATCTTAAATTTCTGAATAATATGTGCAACTGTAGTCACAGGAACATCTAGCTGCTTGGAAATGGTCTTATAGCCTTTACCTTTAACATGCTTGTCTATAATTTTCTTTCGAATCTCCTGAGACAACTCTTTCCTTCGCTTCCTCTGGTCCATGTTGAGTGTGGTACATACCATGTCACCAAACAACACAGTGACTACCTGGAGCCCTATATATAGGCCCACTGACTGATTACAAGATTGTAGACACCTGTGATGCTAATTAGTGGACACACCTTGAATTAACATGTCCCTTTGGTCACATTATTTTCAGTATTTTCTAGGGGTACCATCATTTTTGTCCAGGCCTGTTCCATGAGTTTATTTTTTTAAATAATTCCGTTGAAGCATGGTTGAAAAGCAATGTCTGACTTTCATTGGTTAACATTCATAGAATTTTTTTTAATTATTACTTTTGTCAGATTAAATTTATTTATGTGACCATTGTGAGTTTTTCTTTCATTGACCGAAGGGTACCAACAATTTTGTCCACGTGTGTATTAATAGATAGTTTATGTGCTCTATTTTAGCAATGGTGATCCTGAAAATGTCTTTGCTGAAAACAGGCAAAGCATGAGATATACATCTCTATGTGGCAGCTGGTGCTGAATTTGCTGCTAATTGCAGTAAAGCAAAATGCATGGTTAGAGTGCCCAACTGAACACATTTAATTGTGTGCAGGGAATAACATTGTAGGAGCGAAAAATTAACATGGAGGTGTAACAGTGGCCATGGATCATAAAATTAACACAAATGAAGAGCAATGCAGTGATAACTGTTTAAGCACTGCCATTATTAACCTAAACAGGACATTAACATTCTGATGTTCAAGACCTCAGCCATAATCAGATTCAATGGCATTAACCAGTGACTTCAATTACATTGTGTCAACTAATGAAAATATAAATAATTCATGGATGTCAAAATGACTGAATGATAATCTAAAGATCTGGGTAATGAGAATGAGACTAATGTGAACACTGGGGTAAGGTGGGAGAATCTGTGCTAAAGACAAAGTGTGTCAGTGGCGAGCATTACTTGGCTCATTAGTTTCTTTTAAATCGCTTTACCAGCAAGCAGCATCAAATTCAATCTACCGATTTGCACTGTGGTTAACTGAGGAAACTAAATTACTGTAGGGATTTGCTGCTCCAAATGTATTTCTCTTCACTACATGATGAAAGTCCACTAAAGCTAAAATCCATAGTAAAGCGAGTGGATTTTACCATATACTGTATATACACGAAGATTTGTTTTGATTTACATAAGAGCACAAATTTGCATACTACCAGTATTTACATACGTATGTCGTTCCTCTATGGTTTATGAGGAATGGGTTTATTAGTGCATATGAGTAAGAGCTCAACAGCTTGTATTCTTAATTGCTATAAACATATGAGATACCCTGTGTGTATAAATTCGTTTTCGTGGCTATTTGTTACCTCTTAAAAGATGTCAAATATAGATTGGCATTGGTGGAGTAATTAGGGAGCAGCATCTGGTGTTGTTTCAACACAGTTCAGGGTACTGAGCCATGTTTAGATATTTAGTCTGATACTCATAGGCTATATATATACTTATTGTATTATAATCATATCAGGATATGAAGAGCATAGTGTTAATCACTGAAAGCTATAGGTACAAACACCACAGGTATAAACCTTACACAGACACACACAAATACACACACACACACATGCACGCACGCGCGCGCGCATGCATAGAGCCCCAAATAGATTTTCTGTCTGTTTTGTGATAGGAATATTGTCAGTCATTACAGCCCAAGCGAGAGTGTCTGTGGTTAAGAGGCTGTGCTGAGACCCTGCAGTGCTGTTGTTAATTAAATTAGCCTCAACCTCTGTTCATGCAGAAAGACAAAGAGGGAACATTAGTTATCATATCTTATGTCTTATGTTCTTATGTCTTGTTTAATTGGGTAAAAAAATTGGGTAAAAAGAGGGGATGTGAAATGGAACAGTTAAAATGTGGAACAAGGCCCTTTGGTTAAGAGAATAGCTCTATCGTGACGAGTATGATTTCATATTATTTTTAACAGCATATCTAAAGTAAGATTTCAATGTCCTTTGTGAAATAAACATGAATAACTTATTAGACATCGTATTTCCTCTTATTATAAACATCCTGCTGATCTTAGTTTAGTTCAGTCTGTTAGTATGATGCACACTGTAAACAATCATGCAACCAATGTAATCGGCATAGAATTAACATGTA
The DNA here is from genome assembly GCA_030347435.1 of Clarias fuscus. Taxonomy (NCBI): domain Eukaryota; kingdom Metazoa; phylum Chordata; class Actinopteri; order Siluriformes; family Clariidae; genus Clarias; species Clarias fuscus. The sequence continues at coordinate 15,852,970 of CM059220.1, forward strand.
ATCAATCCACGAATGCAAAGGATCTGTTTTAAGTTAACTTTGTAGGTTTGTTGCTGTGTTTTTAGTTTTATTGTCTTTGGTTTGGTGAGGCGTTTTGCAGTAATGGGCCACCGTTGTAACCTCATGTTGTCTCTCACAAGATGCACGGCTCATAGAGCTGGAAGGCCATCATTAGACAAAACAGCGGGAAGGAGCTCATAAATAAGCACACTAAATCAGTGAAAGGACATGTAGCCAAACACAGCATGACTCTTCAGATGGGTTTACCAGTCAGAGCACACAGTAAGCAAATAAGTATAATATTGTTTGGGTGTAAGCAACCAGTTGAGGACAGAAGTCCAATTCAGCTCATTCTCTGCAGGAAATGCAGTATCTCTCAGTGTGTTACTGCTGCAAACCCATTCAACAAGAGCCCACTGACTACAAAATGTCATTAAGGGTATCATCAGGTTCATTGCATCGTATTGCTCCTTGCTGAGCTGAGAAGCCTTATTGCTGCTATGACACTAAGTCACATTGACCAAGCAGGATTTCAATTCTACAGACACCTCCCACATATACAAACATTTTTACCCACTTAAATCCTTACCTCTGTATCAGAGCATACAGTAGTATATCTTGTGCTTAAAATGAGATCATCCTAAATACACGAACAGCACAGTGGAAGGCTGTTCCTCATGAATTAATGTTCTCATTCACAACGGATATCCATCATACTGATCTGTGCCACCTCAAAAGCCCACAGCGTGGTTTTGTTCTATAGTAACCTTCCTCTGCTCGCCTCAGCTTTCAAATAATTCAAAAAGGGAAAAATCCACAGCTGCTCTCTGGAATACATTACCTTTAATGAAAAGCCCAGTGCAGCTGCAACTTTTGGTGCTTTGTGAGTTCAATAGCCTGAACTCAGTGGCCTTAAATGTCTTGTTTTTTAACACAGTCATCTGAAGACAAATTATTGTGCTGCTGAATGGAAATAATTTATATATGAATGAAATAATAGATTTTCACGTTAGCAATGTTAATAGTGATTCAGGCTAAATACATGAGCTATATCTCATTAACTAGATATATAGTTCGCTATAACTACCTAGATTTGAATATATCGATTTCATGAATTGATTGCATGCATTCTCCAGAGTACATGAGCAGAAAACATCTGGTTTTCTCAGCTAGATGTAAAGCAGACTCTTTTTCATGGTGCTTTTTTAAAATTATTATTATTATCTAAAAGATGGAGATAATGGTTATAGAAACAGTGCAAAAAAGAGAGATCTTAGCAGGTGAAAATATCTTGTATTAAAAAAAAAAAAAGATTATTAAGCTTATTTATTAACAAATGTTACATTTTTAACCAAAAAATTCCTGTTCTATTTCCAGATAAATTTTCTAAAGATTATATATCAACAGAACAAGAAATTTTTGCATACAATTTTAAAGAATCTTCTATTTGGTTTGTTGTAGTGTTTTATGTAGTGTAGATAAATTTGACTAGATTCAATTTTAGATTTAACTTGCTGTTTGTTTGTTTTTCAACCCTGCTGTGGCTGTCGTAAATCCCAGTGTCGCATGTAGGTAATGAATAGTAACTGATAAAGTGTCCTTTTGTTAACTGATCGTTTACACTTTGCTTAATCTTGTCAGGAAAGATTCCTAATTACAGTGCTGACTTCCACAGATGTCACTTGTGATTTTACAATCTATCTTGTGAGAAATATGTAAGTTCAACCAAACTAAACTGTCTCGAGATGAATTTTGACCATAATGAGTTTTATTTCATTTCTATGTACACTATCCATTCATAATTTCAGTAGGAAAACAACAGGATGCTATTTCAGTAATTACTTGAATTGTCAATGTAACTTCAAGTCTGCTTTTCTGCTGCCCACTGCACCACCCTTATAAATAAAACACACATAACATAGTGACAAGCTCTGCCTATTTGTGGTCTCAAAATGTGCTTTCAAGCATTTCTTTCAAGGGCAGCAGAGCCATTATGAAAAAAAAGAGATTATTGCCAAAATAGGCCAAAGAGATTATTGCCAAAATAGGCCAAACACTGGCAAAAGGCACCAATGCTACTGTATATCACTTGTAAAAGAAGCTATTAAGTAGTCTGACTTCATGTGTAGACTCATCCGGGAGTGCTTCAGCCCTGTTGATCATCTGAGGACTGGCCTTAACTCATGAGATATTAATGTCCTTAACACTGCATGAGTTGATTCAATCAGAGCAAAAATGCTTTTGTGAAGACAGGACTATTATGTGTGTGTGTGTGTGTGTGTGTGTGTGTGTGTGTGTGTGTGTGTGTGTGTGTGTGTGTGTTTCATTTCCTCCACTCTCTACTTGCCAGTCATATTAAACATAATGAATTATTTTTTAGCATTTTCTTTATTACTATTTACATAGACATTTACGCATTTGGTAGATGCCCTTATCCAGAGCGACTTACATTTTTATCTCATTATACATCTGAGCAGTTGAGGGTTAAGGGCCTTGCTTAAGGGCCCAACAGGTACAATATCTATCTATCTATCTATCTATCTATCTATCTATCTATCTATCTATCTATCTATCTATCTATCTATCTGTCTGGCGGCAGCATTGTGGTTAGCACTGTCACCTTGCACCTCCAGGTTCTGGGTTCAATTACCATGTCGGGTCTGTGTGCATGGAGTTTGCATGTTCTTGCATGTTCCTCCCACAGTCCAAAAACATGCAGATTAGACTAATTGGTGTTTCCAAATTGCCCATAGTATGTGAATCTGTGTGCGAACGTTGACCGGAGGTCCTACCACGGTTGTACAAAAGGGGAAAAAATACAGTGGTCACCGTTGATCAATGTAAAAATGATCGCTAGTCGAACTACAGTGGTTCCTGAATGGATCTGTCTATCTATCTAGCTGTCTGTCTGTCTAGCTGGCTGTGTGTTTAACATATCCCACATATACTTGATCAGATTTGGGGATTATGAAGGCCAAGTCAACAGCTTGAACAGTTTTGAGCTACAACATCTCTTCTTTGAGATCAGACCAGATGGGCCCATTTTGCTCCAAATGTGCACGAGTGTTGGAAGACTCTCATCAGTTCACCAGATGTCCTTGTTTCCTCTTTTTGTACAAAACAATGTACCTCAAACCCCTCACAAGACCTGTCGTTTTTTTTTTTTTAAGCTTTGACCCATTCATCTAACCATCACAGCTTGTCCCTTGTCTAATTTTTCCAGCTTTCATCATGTCACATTCTAGAGCTCATTGTTCGCATGCTGCCTAATTAAATACGCTTTTTTTGTCAGGTCCCAACTTAACAAGAAAATCTAGGTAGGTCTAATATTATGACTGATCTGTGTATGCATTATATAGAGAATAATGGGGTACATGGTACCTCCATATACCCATCACAGCTTCAGGGTCCCCAGGTTTGATCCTGAGTTCTAGTTACTGTATTTGTGTTTCTGTATTGTTTATAAGTTTCACGTTTCCTTTTGTCACTATGGATTTCCTTCCATTACCTTAAAACATGGCAAAATATGGGTGAGTCCCAAGGGATTTGCCCCAGGTGCGCCTGAATCAGTTTTCCTGGGTTAGGCTCTGAATCCACCATGATCCTGACCAGCATAAAAATGTTACAGAGTCTCAGTGAATGAGTAATAAAATATAATGAATCCATGACAAGAATAAAGAGTGAGGAATCGGCACGATGATGTTGCATTCTACACAGGAATAGTGTAATTGTGTGTTTGTTGTAACACTATGCTTGCATAAAGAAAATAATTAACTACTATTTTTGCTTGAACCATTGTTTCATGTAAGGCAGTAAATAAATATTCATGAGGAAGCCTTGGGGATGGATCGCTGTCTTGTCGTGGGTGTGAAAACTAAAAATACAAGATAACAAAATTAGGCTCTGCGTGATACCCTGCATGCATTCGGCAAGCCACTGAAGTGTCAAAACACACTGACAGGGAATCACACCCCCCACATGCCCTTGCCTGCACCTGAGCTTAAGAGGTTGTAACCAGGCAACACCCAAATGATCATACAGCTGCTAATTTTGATGCGGTAAATCTGTTAAATTGCACTTTCTGTGGTTGAATGTTTTCATCCCATGAGAAAAAAAAAAAACAGTCTACATGTCTCCAACAATCCACACCCTTCAACTGTAAGCTTTAAGCAACACAAAGAAACAACAAAATTTAAAAAATAAATAAATAAAACTAAAATGTTGGACACAATATTGGGGTGCAGAATAGAAACTAACGCTCCTTCTAACATCTTTTTCCCACCAGTCAACCCAACCCCATCCCCCAATACACACACACACACAGTCAGGTAAGCATGCAGAAAGAAACAAGAAAGACGCGAGAAAGAAACAGTCAATTACGTAGCTATTATTTTTTTTCATATACTGTATATCCTATATTCTCACTGTGGAAATTCCTCATGTCCCATTTTTATACACATGCAGAAAAAAAACCCAGTGAGCTCATGCAATCTTTTATCTTTAGCTACACTAATATTTTAAGCATAATATTTTTAAATATAACTTTTAATTAGGTTATACTGAAAGAAGAATCCTATTTTTCAATGCATTTCTTAGAGTAGTTGCCAATTTTCATCAGTATTAATGGCATCTATCATCAACATCTAATGCAACATGTATTCCTACACAACAAATTCCTCAGTGTTGAATTGAACACTTTAAGTGGTTTAGAAACCACTTGGGCTCAAATAAACTCTGAAAGTGTTGAACTAACGCTGGGGATTTTACTGTGTACGTACATCAATGTTTTTATCATTTTAGCCATGCATGCACATATCTGAGTTAATTCTAGACGCATTGATGACCTGACTTGACCATAGTCTTACTTTTCCACAACGTATTATTATTAACGGTTGTCAGCAAACACATTGCCAAAAAATTCCTTTGCACTGTATTTTCTACAATACTTTTTTGTTGAAGTATTTACTCAAGGTAAAATAATCAGGAAAATTTTGGGAATGTGTAATAAAGTATTTACTTATCATAATACATTGTTTATTTATATAAGGTGTAAAACGCATTAACATTTCAACCCCACGTGCCGTGCATTCTGAAATAGTATCTTTGTCTTTATCTTAATGCAGGTGTTTAAAAAAGAAAGCCTCTCAGGAAAAGCAACAATGGCTTTGGTCACCATCAAGTAGGAACTGAAAAATTCCTGAACACCTTTACAGACTGGTGTGTGCAAGCACTTGTTAAGTCTATCCTTATATGTTAATGCAGCAAGCTTATGTATGCCTCAAGAGGGAAGATGAAAGGGAAGCCAGTTTCATCTGAGTGTGTCATGCAGGCAAATTCAAATATATCCAGTTGTTAACTTCATGTGTCTCACAGGAAGCATGTGTCAGCCTCTGTGTTCCCCAGCTGGATGGTGGGTTGGGACTGGCATGTGACGGGGAAAAAAAAACCCACGTCCATGCATCTGCGGCATTATGTTTCTGTGCTAGTCAATATAACTATATGAAAATGCAGTGCGTATGCACATGCTGTCTCTCTCTGTCACACACACACACTGAGAGAGTGAAAGAGAGAGAAATTCAGTCAGGCTTTCTTCATTGATTTGGTCCAGGATAAAGAAATCACCACAGGGAGTTCGTGATTGCAGATCTGAGACTCTACTCAGTAGTGGAGAGCAAAGGATTCCAAAAAAAAAAAAAAAAAAAAAGCGTGTCAGAGTGCAGCATGATATTGACAGCACAACTAACAGGAAAAAATAATTTAAAGGCCTCGTGCCTGAGACACACACATCATATTTAGATTCACACTAGTGAAACCGTGGACAGAAATCTAATAGTCATATTGACTTTAGTTACAACTGAATGCACAGTTGAATTATTTCATTTCATTTTATACTTCTAAGAAACTGAATGGATGACATGAAAACACCCAGTTCTACTTTTATAATAGTGAATATTTGAAGGCTCATTTTCAAGCCATGCTTATTTTTACATATAAAAACAGAGATATTGAGACACCACCACACGTGCATCGATATACCCCTAGTATCTATGTATGTAGTAATACACGTGTCATGTGATGGTTTGGTACCCCATCCAGAGTGTCCTCTGCCTTGTGCCTTGAGCTTCGTGGGATAACCTCCAGGTCCTCACAACCCTACATGATGTAGTGAAGGAATAAACTGCAGTTGCCATGTATCTAATCAAACAGCTCCTCCATGTGGTAGAGTATCCTGCGAACAGGTAAATACTGGTTTTGTAATTAGGTTATACAGTATATTGTGTGTGTGTGTGTGTATATATATACTGGAGCGATATACAGTATATATATATTATATTGGAGCAATAAGTACAATTAAGCACCAAGGTTCTTAAATGTTTTAAAGGGCTTAGAGTACAGGGTGGGCCATTTATATGGATACACCTTAATAAAATGGGAATGGTTGGTGATATTAACGTCCTGTTTGTGGCACATTAGTATATGTGAGGGGGCAAACTTTTCAAGATGCGTGGGGACCATGGTGGCCATTTGGAAGTCAGCCATCTTGGATCCAACTTTTGTTTTCTCAATAGGAAGAGGGTCATGTGACACATCAAACTAATTGGGAATTTCACAAGAAAAACAATGGTGTGCTTGCTTTTAACGTAACTTTATTCTTTCATTAGTTATTTACAAGTTTCTGACCACTTATAAAATGTGTTCAGTGTGCTGCCCATTGTGATGGATTGTCAATGCAACCCTCTTCTCCCACTCTTCACACACTGATAGCAACACCGCAGGAGAAATGCCAGCACAGGCTTCCAGTATCCGTAGTTTCAGGTGCTGCACATCTCGTATCTTCACACCATAGACAATTGCCTTCAGATGACCCCAAAGATAAAAGTCTAAGGGGGTCAGATCGGGAGACCTTGGGGGCCATTCAACTGGCCCACCACGACCAATCCACTTTTCAGGAAACTGTTCATCTAGGAATGCTCGGACCTGACACCCATAATGTGGTGATGCACCACCTTGCTGGAAAAACTCAGGGAACGTGCCAACTTCAGTGCATAAAGAGAGAAACACATCATCATGTAGCAATTTCAAATATCCAGTGGCCTTGAGGTTTCCATTGATGAAGAATGGCCCCACTATCTTTGTACCCCATGTACCACACCATACCATCACTTTTTTTGTTCCAACAGTCTTGGAGGTATCTATCCAATGTGGGTTAGTGTCAGACCAATAGCGGTGGTTTTGTTTGTTAACTTCACCATTCACATAAAAGTTTGCCTCATCACTGAACAAAATCTTCTGCATGAACTGAGGGTCCTGTTCCAATTTTTGTTTTGCCCATTCTGCAAATTGTGTGATCTGGGTCATCCTCGTTGAGATGCTGCAGTAGCTGGAGTTTGTAAGGGTGCCATTTGTGAGTAGCTAATATCCGCCGAAGGGATGTTCGACTAATGCCACCCTCCAGTGACATGCGGTGAGTGCTACGCTGTGGGCTCTTGCTGAATGAAGCTAGGACAGCCACTGATGTTTGTTCATTAGTGACAGTTTTCATGTGTCCACATCTTGGCAAATCCAACACTGAACCAGTTTCACGAAACTTAGCAAGCAATTTGCTAACTGTAGCATGGGAGATTGGTGGTCTTGTAGGGTGTCTTGCATTGAAATCTGCTGCAATGACCCGATTACTGCGTTCACCAGATATCAACACAATTTTGATCCGCTCATCACGTGTTAACCTCTTCGACATGTCAATGGCTGTGAACAAAGAGAAACTTGTAAATAACTCATGAAAGAATACAGTTACGTTAAAACCAAGCACACCATTGTTTTTCTTGTGAAATTCCCAATAAGTTTGATGTGTCACATGACTCTCTTCCTATTGAAAAAACAAAAGTTGGATCCAAGATGGCCGACTTCCAAATGGCCACAATGGTCACCACCCATCTTGAAAAGTTTGCCCCCTCACATATACTAATGTGCCACAAAGAGGACATTAATATCACCAACCATTCCCATTTTATTAAGGTGTATCCATATAAATGGCCCACCCTGTATATAACCTTGGCTTCCCCAATCGTGCATTGTGCCCATTGTACAAATCTCTGGAGGCCATGTTATGATCTGGGGTTGTCAGCTGGTGATATGAATGTACTGAATGACTATGTTATCACATTAATAGATTTTTTTCTTCCATGATGGCTCTGGCATGTTTTAAGGACTCAAACTGTAAAAGAGTGGCTCTTGGAGCATGAGGAATCATTTTTACACATATATTGGCCATCACATTGTGGGCCGTTATCAAACCTAAAGAAATCTTAGCAAATAAATTTCTGGCTAATTTCATATTAATGTACTAAAATCACTGTCCTAGGAAAATGGCAAATGTTACTTTGATGATTTGGCAGTGAATCCAAAACCAAAGGCTGAGTAAAAAACAAACAAAAAAAAAAAGCTTTATAACTGGATTGGTGTGTATGTGTAGCTTGAAAGCATGCTCTGACTGTTGAAAAAAATAACTGATCACTACAAAAAGGTTGTCCAGTGCTTTATTATATCTATTTATTATTATATTATTAATTCTCTAAAATAAAACACTGAAACTGCAGTTATAATTATGACCTAGTTTATTGTAGAAAACAATTTCCCACAGGCGCACCATGCACTCTTCCTCACAAGCTGCTGTGGGAATTGATGCATTGTAATCTCTCATGCATGAACAACATACTGGAGCCACATGGCTTATTTTACACTACACAAGCTTCATGCATGACTGGAAATATGTAACTTGCAAAACATCCGTAAAGACCTTTACAGTAATAAGAAAGTGTTGCTAATAAATAGTGCCTTGGTGATTTAAAATTCAGTACAGTAGGAAGACATTATTTCTGCAATTAACTTAATATTCTGTGCAGTTAATAATAAAAAAAAAAGGTTTCTAGGCAAAGATCAATGTAGGAAATAGTGATAAAACTATCATAATCCTGCAACTCCGTACACAACATACATCAGGTTGTATGGATGCTGAAAAGAAATATACATCATTATGTGAATAGAATAAATCCTAATATAATACAGCTATTTCTCTTGATAATATCAATAGGCAATTAAAACTGATTCAAGTTTTTTTTCACTTTTGAAATTTGCCTGATTATGTTGGTATATTTGGGTGAAACAAAATGTTAAACGGTCATGTCATTGCCAAAGAAAAATGACACTGCAGTAATGTTCATTGTCATGCTTAATTAAGTAATAATGTTGGGGGGGAAATGCTTAAACTACAATCATAAAATCACTTGGTGATGTTTTTTCTTGAAGGCAGCAAAATATAATCACAAAGCTTAACAACAATGACTGAAATAACAAAAACGGAAATCATCCATTCAGTATAATGCTACCATCTGCCTAACATCGAACATAGCATGCACTGAAATATTTGTATTCATGGAGATTAAAATGCTTTAAATCTTTGGTCTTGCTACACATTAATACATGATGGATCCTGCATTTAAATATTTTACAATTTATATACTGTCATATTTTTCTCCACACCGTCATACTTGTAGTTCCATTGTCTAGTGTAGTGTAATCTCTACTAAAAGCAAAGAGCACACACTTCACATAAACATACTTTCTGGAATTAACACTCGCACTCTTACAGCCATGACCAGTTCAAACTTACACATATTGTGTAGGACATCATAAGTGAAAGTTATCTTACTACATGCATGAGTTACATGTAGCATCTGCAAAAACATGCTAAGAGAAAAGTGCATTAAACCCCCCAAAAGCTGTCACGTGTTGCAGAGACAGGAAACCCTCGCACTCACAAACGCTAAAAATAAAGGTAGTAGGTCCAGTAGAGCAGATTGATGAAGATGAAGGAGAGGGGGAAGGTCAGACGTGAGTAGTTGTCAATGTAGTGTGGGTTTTCCACATGGCAACAGTTTAGGAAGCACACGATACGTCGCAGCAGTGACATGGACTTGGCGCAGCGGCTCTGGGGCTTGGAGGAGGGCTTCTCCTCTTTAGTGCCACTGGAAGCTGGACTGTTTTGGCCGCCAGCACGGGACAGCATCTCCTCTCTTTTGCGTACTCGCAGAGCCTGGCGGCTGATGGATGTGACGATCCCATTCATCTCATCCTCACGTTCCTGCATCTCCTGTCCATACTGACAGTGGATATCATGCAAAACAAGTAAGGAGTTGGGACACTTTTAAACATATTGACACAGGGCACTGAAATTTTTCCTTTTTCAGTGTAGTTTGGGTAACACAATCCGTGATGATGATGATGATGATGATGATGATGATGATTAAGACAAGAAGATTGACAATGTAAGGAAGATACATAATACTGTCCTTTTTTAGTGAACTGTTATTTTCTTGGTCCAAAATGAAGCATTGATCTGACATGGTTGCAACAACAGGTATTTATTTCTAAATCTGCTGGCTGAAGTCATGTTTTCAAACCCACTTTGGTAAAAAAAACAAAAAAACAATTCTGTCCGTTGGGAACATCATTTTATCAAAAACAAATAAGCTATTAAACGTCAATCAGACAGTACATAAAGGATTTAAGGCTGGACGTAAGTTATTGGAAGATTCATGGAAAATCATCTAATTATCCGCTAAGGAACGCAGGATCAGTAGGTGGGTTCAGACTTAATTCTTGTCTCTTAAGCATAATGAACTTCTCTATTAGTTTATAAATCTATAAGTTAATGGATAATGTTTTTTTTTTTATATAAAGCCAGCATGTACATACTGTACATTAATAGGGGGATGAGAAGAGTTAAATTCATTAGACACGACATAGCCACCCTTTTTTTTGTTATAGTAATTCTAACCCCAACCCATTCGTACCACTCTTCACTAGGTTTCTGCCTGAATTAGTGGTGAAAAAATAGATAGAAAACAACCCTAGGCCTTTTATTTTTAACCTTATATTTTCATGCTTATGCAGTATCATTGTAAATGAAACCCCAATATAAAGTCACTTAGGAAAATAAACTCTTACCATATATGCATTGGCAGCATTTGGTTGGTGTAAAGTACAGAAATGAGCCACAGCATACTCTATGAGGGCACCAAAAATGAAGCTGAAGCAGATGCCTAGGTACACATCAATGGCTTTAATGAAGCAGTTAGCATTGGGCAAAGATGTGCGGGCACCCATCATCAGAGTGGTCATTGTGAGGACTGTGGTTACCCCTTTAAAAAATAAAAAAAAACATTATAAATATATGCTCTAGTTAAGTGGAAGAGATCATTTAAATATATTACTAGATATTTTTATATATGTGAAATTAATTGCAGACAGGATCCCTTCGTCCATACAGTACCTATACAAATGCGAGCAGGGACAGATGCCTGGCTGATCCAGAAGGAGACCCAGGACAAAACCACCAGGGCACTTGAGGGCACATATGTCTCCAGAATGAAGTAAAGGATGCTTCGCCTCAGCTGGAAGTGAAAGATCAGCTTTGGGTACCTGCCTGAAAGTAAGTTATGTAATTAATGCATTGTGCATAGTAAATATATATGCTGGTTTGTTTGCACTGAGTGAAATAATAGGCACATACCTGTCTCATACACAGCTTCTGACTCTGAGGTATAGTAGTCCTCTAGTGTGTACTGCGCCAGCTGCAGAGTGTCAAGTCCACTAACTGACAGGTTCCCACGTGTCCAGTAAAACACAACATCTTTCACATTATAACCCCCTGTTGGAAGGACATATCAGTTAGTTAGCACAGGTATGGTTTAACTCTATGGCCCTTTTTGAACAGAAATATTTTGCACTGGTTAAATAATTCTCTGCAGCTAGACGTAAATTCACCTAGCTAATTCACCCAGAATCCCGCAAGAGCATGACACATTTTACAAGAAGAATGCATACAGAATTGGAAGAGTAAAGCTTGCCTTTTTAGATAAGTTTTTCCAATTGATTACCTCTACTTAACTAACTGATATTAACTAATTGCTCACTGAGTTCCATACACATAGACAATGCTGCTCTTTGCATAATATACTGTACACCAATCTGATAGTATCAGAGAACATTTAGTAGGCTACACCTACAAAAATTTCAAATGCATCGCAAGTGCATTCTTCATCAAGTTATGTTTTGCACCATGATTCTTGAAATACAGCATTATATTAGCAATGAAGACATGTAAGTTTAGGATCAAAAGATAAATATAAAATGATAAATCAGAATTTTAGCTTTTAAGCTAATATTTGCATCTAGATCACTCACTCATTGTCTATACTGCTTATCCTGTATACAGGGTCGACGGGGGGCCTGAAGCCTATCCCACTCTGGACAGGGTGCCAATATCACAGGGCACACACATGCTCATTCACACACTACTGGCAATTTAAAAACAACAATTAAGCTGAGAGGAAACCCACAAAGCACAGGTAGGACATGCAAACTCCATGCATACAGACTCCATTGGACCCGGACCCTGGAGGTGTTAAGTGACAGTGCTAACCACTAAGCCACCATGCCGCCCTGCATCTAGATGTGTTTAAAGAAGAAAAAAAAGAAAGAAGAGAACTTTTTTTTTTTACCCCTTTATATTTCAATTATAAAACGTATTGAACTGTGACTGATAGATGTTTCTTGATGTCCAGGTGTACTCTTGACTGCTGAAAAATTAATAGCCTTAAATGTCTACTTTAGGTCTGAACCCTGGGTTTTGACTGTTAAGACTGCATTTGCTGTATGCTGGGTAGACCAACATTAAACCCAGAGAACTGGGAATGGGAGACAAGAAGGATATTTTATTGTTAATAAAACGGGGGATTTAAACGGAGCCATTGCACAAGCTAATGGGCATAGCCAAAATACCAATTAGAAATGTACCAAAAAAAGAAAAACAATTGTGTGGTGTACTAACAACCAGACATTAAACACATTGGACAGGGAAAGCAACAGATAATGAACTAAACATTCTGAAAACTAAAAAAAAAAAATTTTTTTAATGTTTAAGAGCAAAAATATAGAGCCTATACCACTAGATGCAAACCATTCATCGGGAGTGAAAACAGAAATTGGCAAAAAAAATACAGAGATGAGTCATAAAAGTTCTAAAATTAGCTTCTACAAAAGTGATGGAAAGGGCAAAGTGGAGGTGGAGTAAAAGTAAAGATCTTAAAAACTTTAAGTACGTTTTTGGAGGAGCTTCTTGCTACAGATTACAATGTATAACGTACATTCATTTAACACAAGCTTACGTTTTTCTTTTTTGGAATGACTATCGCTTTTACCTTAATTTGTATTAAACAGAATGGTCCACAAGTATTTTGACATTGACATAATTGTCATAACTGTGCCACAATACAACATCAACATAGACTTTCAGCTTTAATTTAATGAGGTTAGCCTGAATAATACATGAATCATTAAGGAATTACAACCATTTTATACAAAGACCCTCCATTTTCAGGTTCAGATTTAAAATAAAAATATAATTTTTAATACTCAGATGCAAACGTTTTACAGTGAACGACTGAAGTCTGAAATCTGGACCCTATGAACAGCACAAAATGTGTTTCTTTGCTAGAATTTTGCTGTAGCTGCTTTCATTTGCTGTCTTTCAACTATCCGTTTTTGTCTTTAATAAGTGAAAAGCTTGCTCGATTGGGTTGAGGTTAAGTGACTGAATCTGTCATGCATTTTCTTCCCCTTTAGTTCTTGGGTTGCTTTTGCTTTGTGTTTAATATAGGTAGGTATGATACTGTATATGTAGGTCATTATCCATCTGTACTGTCAAACTGTCTAATCAGTTTTGTGGCATTTGACTGAATCTGAGCAGAAAGTTTAGCTGTTTTCACTTCAAAATTCATCCTGCTACTTCCATCAGCAGCCACATCATTAATAAACAAAAGTGACCCAGTTCCATTGGCAGCCGTACATACTAATGTAATAATAGTGCCTCCACCATGCTTGACAGATGATGTGGTAAGCAATGGGTCATGAGACCTTTCCTTCCTCCTCCTCATACTGTTTTTGGCTTGAAGAGTGATTATCAAGGGCTTTTTATTTATAAGAGATTTTATTTGCCATTTGTTCACATACCAACAATATGGTTGCATTGGATATTCTTGTGCAGAAGCTCTCTGAGTCAGTCATAAAATCTAAAAAAATAAATCATAAAATAAAAATTTATTAATTAAAAAGCAAGAAATAAAAGAATTTGACACTTGGCATCACCTGCAGACCTTTATCTATTTAATTTGTCACGAACTGCTTATTGCTAGTAAGTTATTCTATTGTGTTTGAGCCTGTGAAAAAAGGGGCTGTGTAAAAGCAATGCTTATTGCTAAATACATGCAATTTCTTTTACTAACCCCTTGAATTTAAACTGAAAGTATGTACTTCAATCACCATGCTTTATATCAAATCCACTGAAGTGGTGCACAGAAGCAAATACTTTTGGACCTGACTCTATATATCTATTAGATTTTTATCCTGGTCCTAGTTTTTTCAATGTTTTTTCAGTTAGAGAAACTTTACTTAAGTTTTTAATATTTTAATTATTTACGATTCAAGACTTACAGCTTTCTAACTGAAGTGTACACGTTTGTTTGTCCATGGGATACTTGGTTAGGTCCATACTGCAGGCCACTGTGGTGGTGATTCTGCAGGCAAACAGACAGACAGACAGAGATAAGACAAAAGTGATAGAGGACTGCAAGTATTAAGCTGGTCAAAAGCATCATAACACTTTATTCTATAAAAAACAATAACACTTTACAGCATAACCTGCATACCAACTACTAGGTAAAACACGTTTCTTCCTCACCCTCCTTCTCCTCCACCGTGTTTTTCTAACATCAACTGAACTCCCTGCCATTCTAAAGCTTGACACATATATAATATAGTCATATTCAATGCATCAATGATGCACAGTCTCACACCCCTCCCAGCCTGAGACACTATAGGAGACAGATGACAACCTCAAGGCATAAAGCACGGTGCCATTTGGGAATATCCTGATCAGTCTGTTCTCCACAGTGATGTCATGCAGAAAGGATTTTTTGGAGTCAACAATGAATGTGTCAGGAACCCAAAGAAGCTCCACCAGCCTGCCGTCCAAACTCAGACTCTTATTGCCATCAAAGCACAGACGCTCGTCTGTCCAGCGTTGCCGCAAGAATATAGTTGCTGTGTAGTCCTAAACAAGATCACAAATCCAAACACACACACACACACACACACACACACACGCGCACACATGTCATATTGTTTTTATAAAAAAGTTTTGTAAACAAGTATGGTTTGCCAGTTTATAGTTATATGTAGTACTCAGATTTTTTTTTCTTGATTCCTAAAGACTGTAATGTACTGTACACTTTTAAGAACCCCAATCTACAAGCCACAAAATACTCACACAAGTGATAATTAATGTAGAATAATTGTGATATTAAGCTGTAATTAGGGCAAACCTATTTAATGTAATACTTCTGATGTAACCTCTATAATTGAGATTCTTTGGCTTAAGTATTTCTACATAAAATAACAACAACAAAAAAAAAAAACAGTTGTATAGATAGCCTCTTACCATGTTGATCTCTGATATAGTATCTATGCTGGCAATGTCCAAGCTCATGCCAACTGTAACAGGACCATCTGCAGAAGACACCCACAACACAGCATAAAAGAGCAGGAGAATTCGTAGCATTAAAAGCAGATTGAACAGCACAGCTAAGGCGATGCTCCAAAATAAATGTGTTACTATACAGGAATACCTCACATAATACTTGCAGCTTTATCACACCAACGTCTATTTTTGTCTTTAATCTAAATGCTGCCTTAATTTTTTTTTGTCTTTAATCTAAATGCTGCCTTAAAATTAAACATAAATGTTGATATCTGTTGATGTTGATGTATTGCATGGGTGTAAAAAAAAAAGTTGGCTCTCTTACCGCCGAAGAGAGGCCTCAGGTATTTGTTGTAGCCCTTCATCAGTTTTTGAATGGTAGGAGGTAGGACCTCATCAGCACTGGAGTTTGATACCTGCATGATACTACAAGCAGAACATGAAAAAATGCATTAATGCACTATCTTTTACACTGATGTTTAATACACATGTACTGTACATACCCTGAACATTGACAACATGTCCGTAAATGAAAATCTGAGCTCCTGAGCCCTGAATTTTAAAATAAATCTTTTTTTCTTTTTAACTCCTGACCAAATGAGTGCTGCAATTCTCTCTATGCTGTGTATCAGTATATTTTGCTGTGTCTCAATATTGACTGGTACAGGGGGGTTCGGCGCAAGATGTAAAGAGAGTCGCTGAATAAGGCTCTGTTTACCTGGAGAGGTCAATGAATGTAATCTGCAATCAGGTGCAAGCTTTGGGGTCGGGTGGGGTAGTGTGAAGCATGCTCATGTTGTTGTGAGAACACATGCACCACTATTGTAGAAGTGAAAGCAAACAGTGTCGACTTCAGGTCTTGATCTCATCATAAGGATGCTATGGTCAACAAAACCCTGAGTGATCTTTATGTGTAATCTCTAACTCAAATGACATAATATTCAGACTAAACTTTCCCTCAAGGAACCTTTCCCTTAACGTAAAATCTCTAGAAGATTGAGTAGCATACAGCATTTCGTACAAGTGGCACGGAATTTATGTCTATGCACTGAACGAAGCAAACAGAGGGTTTATAAAGGTGCATGGCCAGGTGTCGTGTTTTTGCTGATTACCTGCCCCAGGGCATTGCTTAGCAACAAAATTTCTAAAAGCCCTTTTGGCTGGCCTCGGGACTGCTTGAGAGTGCATCCTCAGCACTGCAGGGGTACTGATTCAACATATTCTTGTGCAATGTAGTAAATTAATAAATATTTAATAGCCTATATGCAAAGCCTTGAATTTCCCTGCTCATTTGGGTTACCTGCTTTAGCTGTATCAGTTATACATCTTTAGTTTTGCATGATATCAAACCCAATACCAAACTCAAAAACCTCTTGCAAATTACAGACAGTCAGAAGAAAAATGCATCATGCAAACACCTTAATCAGAACAGTCTGGCTCGTTTCATCAGAATGAGAGGGCTGGTGTAAACCATTCATAATCTGCTCAAGATGCAAGTGCAGATGGTGGTTTATTAAAGGTGAGTTTAAACATCATAAACATAAATCTAAATACAAACATAAACATGAATACTAGGAATATGGCGAAGGCTAATGCTAAGTACAAAGAGGAGAAGGCAGGTGAGCGAATACTTTTGGCAATATAGTGTATTTTAAACTAAAGCTGCCTCTCTCAATTCTCACAAATAGAGTGTAAGACTCATGCAATCACCCATCTTCACACGCTCTCTCACACCATACATACAATTTCAAATGCTATCATATTCAAAAAAGTTGCCTGTGGAACACATGACCAAAATCACTTTCTGACGAGTCGGCTATAAACTGCTTTTATTTTGAGGGCGAATCGTTACACAGGTGTATTGCAACCGGAAAGAGTAACCCAGTCTTTTCTCTTTAAGTGACGAGAAAAAATATTTGCATAATCCGAAATTAACACACATTTACAGCTGTATGAAGGTGTCAATCACACGCAAAAAAGACTGCAGCAAAGTTACACACCAGCAGGAGCATTAAACGAGTGTGTGAGGACAGTGACATCAAAAGAAGGAAATGCGTGTGAATATTTACCATGACATTAAAATATCTCCATCAAGAACAATCAAAGGCTGATAAACTTGGTTAAGAAAGAATCTTAAGAGAGCTATGTGGTTAAAGGAAGTCAATATTAATTGGTCCTTATAAGGAAAGCTGTATATAAACTGTACTTATCTTTGATGCACAGTATCTGTATAAGATGAAAATAGTTTCCATTCAATTTGCGCATAACATTAATACAAGATGAAAAAGCAGTGTTAATTACAGTGCCATGAAAATGCAATCAAAGGGGGGCACAAGAAAACACTGGATTGTGCCCCCTTGTGATTGCATTTTCATGGCACTGTAAGTCTGGATAAATGCAGATAGTGGTTGACATCTGATTGGTGCCAATTTTAATGGACATATTGGGGATGGGAACAGAGGTGATGAGAATGTGATGGGCAGGTTTGGTCTTCAGGTTTGGTTATTCGCTCACCTGCCTTCTCCTGTTTGTACTTAGCATTACGCAGAATTACAGATGGTGGTGGACTTTGCAAAGGGGATGGAAATGGTAGTAGTGGATACAGTACTTTCTTCCAGAAGAGGCAGGAATAAAGGGTGATATAAGAGCGACAGAAGCATATTGTGTCGACACTGTAATCTGAAAGAGATCAGCATATTATACCATCCTAATACCACCATCCTGTGTTGCCTGGCTACACTCTCCCTTGCATATTGGCAGGGGAGAGTGTAACCAGACAACATAGGATGGCGGTATGTAAAATCACCCTGGTGATGAGGAAGGTGAAGAGGACAAAGGCAGAGCAGAGAACAAAGTGGTGGAAGCTGAAAAAAGAAGAATGTTGTGTAGTTTTCAGGCAGAAGTTGCAAGGCTGTCAGGAGGTGCTTCCAGTTGACTGGATATCTAGAGCTAAGGTGATCAGGGAGAAAGGTAAGAGGGTACTTGTTGTGCAATCAGGAAAGGGAAAAGTGTACTGAAGAGAGTAGACAGGAGTACAGGAAGGCAAAGTGAAGTTAGAGGTGGCAAAAGCCTAACAAAGAGAATATGATGATTTGTATGCTAGCTTGGATGGTAAGGGAGAAGAGGTGGATCTGTACTGGTTGGCGAGGCAGAGAGATAGAGATGGGAAGGATGTGCAGCAGGTTAGAGTGATTAAAGATAGAGATAGAAATGTACTGACAGTTGCCAGGAGTGTGATGGGAAGATGGAAGGAATACTATGAAGAGTTGAAGTAAAAGACTGTTGTGGAGCAGAAAGTGGATGAAGTGTGAAAAAGAAATTGGTCCTGATGACATACCTGTGGAGGTATGGGAGTGCTTAGGAGAGGTGGCAATAGTGTTTCTGACTAGTCTGTTTAACAAGTTCTTGGAGAGTGAGATGATCCCAGAGGAATGGAGGAGAAGTGCATTGGTGCTGATCTTTAAGAACAAGGGACATGTGCAGAGCTGTGGCAACTACAGAGGAATAAAGCTGATGAGCCATACAATGAAGCTTTGGGAAAGAGTAATGGAAGATAAGTTAAGGGCAGAGGTGAGCATTTGTGAGCAGCAATATGGTTTCATGCCTAGAAAGAGTACAACAGAGGCAGTATTTGCTGTGTGGATGCTGATGGAGAAGTACAGAGATGGTAATTGGGAGCCGCATTGTGTTGTACATTTAAAGAAATTGTATGATAGGGTGCAGAGAGAGGAGCTGTGGTATTGACTGGCATGAGAAGTATGGACTGGCAGAGAAGTATGTTGGTGTGGTGCTGTAAGAGAGCTGTAAGACAGTGGTGAGATTTTCTGTAGGTATGACAGAAGAGTTCAAGGTGGAGGCGGGTCTGCACCAAGGATCGGCTCTGAGTCCCTTCTTGTTTGCTCTGGTGATGGGCAGGATGACAGCTGACAGTTAGACAGAGGTGGATTATGATGGATTATGATGTTTTCGGATGACATTGTGCTTTGTATCGAGAGCAAGGAACAGGTGGAGGTAAATCTAGAGAGGTGGAGTACACTCTGGAAAGCAGATGAAAGAAGGTTAACCACAGCAAAACATAATTCATGAGTGTGAATGAGAGGGAGGAACCCAAGTGAAACAGTCAGGCTACAAGGAGCAGAGGTAAAGAAGGTGCAGAACTTTAAGTACTTTGCGTCAGTGGTCCAGAGCAACAGAGAGTGTAGAAAGGAGGTAAAGAGGCGTGTGCAGGCAGGTTGGAACAAGTGGAAAAAGTGTCAGGTGTGTTGTGTGATAGAATATCAGCGAGAATAAAAAGAAAAAGGTGTAGAAGACAGTAGTAAGACCAGCGATGCTCTACAGCTTAGAGACAGTGGCAGTGAAGAAAAGATAGGAGACAGAGTTGGAGGTAGTAGAGAGATGTTGAGGTTCTCTTTGGGAGTGACAAGGATGGATAGGGTCAAGAATGAGTCCATCAGTGGCTGGACCCATGCCAGATGTTTTGGAGATAAAGTCAGAAAGGCCAGACTGAGGTGGTTTGGACATGTTCATAGGAGAGATTGTGAATACAATGGAACCTTGTATTGCAAGTAACTTGGTCTGCTAGTGTTTTGCAAGACAAGCAAAAAGTATTTCATTCATCCATTTTTTAAAATATTTTTGTATATTTGTCACACTTAAGTGATTGAGATCAAACAAATCTTTATATTACACAAAAATCATCTGAGTAAATACAAAACACAGTTTCTAAATCATGAATGAACTGTGATTAACTACATTTTTTGGAAAGTTGGGCTAAAATTTACTCGCCACACCCAGGCCTGATCATTCCCAGACTTGCTGAATCAAGAAATCACTTAAAGAAAACCTGTCTGAGGCTCCTTTGCAGCTCAACAACCTGAATGATTTGCCATAATCCTAAAGGAGAATGTCCCGCCATCATTTTGTGACCTCAACCTGGTTTATGCATTAGAACGATGAGCCGAAACACACAAGCAAGTCCACCACTGAAGTGGTCTAGTCAAAGTCAGGACCTAAATCAGATTGCGATACTGTGGTAGGACCTTTAACAGGTTAACCCTTCTGGTGAGGCTTAATTAAAACAATTCTGCAAAAAAGAATGGGCCAAACTTCCTCCAAAATGATGTCAAAGACTCATTGCCAGTTATTGCAAAAGCTTGTTTGCAGTTGTTCCCATCAAGGGAACCTCTGATCACCAGAGGATGTTAAAGAATGATAAAGAATGTTTTAGAGTTACTATAGACACTGTGTCAAATCAGACCAGACTGGTCGGTCTCCTCTGAGGTATATCTGTCACGGGAAGTGGCTGCCGTGGTAGACCCAAGTGCAGATGAGCAGCAAGAAGAGATCCGTGGAGGCTCGTTTTGACAGGACAGGCTTAAACCGGTCAATCACGGTTAAAATACAGGTGTTGTTGTTGGAGGGTGGTAATCCGGTAACAAAGTCAATGGAGATGTGAGACCAGGGACGGCGGGGAATGGGGAGGGGTCTTAGGAGACCCTCTGGGGCACGATTTGTAGTTTTATTTCTGGAGCATATGTCGCAAGATGCCACAAAGTTTCCAACATCTTCCCTGATGGTGGGCCACCAGAAGCGTTGTTGCGTCAAAAACAGGGTACGGGTCACCCCTGGGTGGCAGGCTAGTCTGGAGCAGTGTGCCCAGTCCAAAACTTGGGGGCGTAGACGTGCTGGTACAAAGAGTAACCCAGGTGGGACATTGCTTGGGCCTGGTTCTTGCTCGAGGGACTGAAGGACTGCATTCTCCACGTCCAACCGTGTAGTGGCCACAAGACAGTGAGGTGGAAGGATGGTCTCTATGGAAGATGTGTCCTGAGGAGGAGAGAATTGCCGGGAGAGGGCATCGGGCTTGACATTCTTCGAACCTGGGCGATAGCACAGCGTAAAGTTGAAGCGTGAGAAGAACAATGACCAGCGTGCTTGGCGTGAGTTGAGTCTTTTGGCAGATCTTAAGTATTCGAGGTTCTTGTGGTCAGTCCAGACTAAAAACGGATGTTCCGCCCCCTCCAGCCAGTGTCTCCATTCCTCGAGGGCAAACTTGACTGCCAGTAGTTCATGGTCTCCGATGTCATAGTTGCGCTCAGGGGCAGTGAGTCGATGGGAAAAGAAGGAGCAGGGGTGGAGCTTGTTATCCTTTGGTGATCTCTGAGAAAGGACGGCCCCGACTCCTGTCTCAGAAGCATCGACTTCAACAACAAACTGAAGCGAGGGGTCAGGGAAGGTAAGGATGGGTGCCGTGGTGAATCGGTGCTTGAGTACAGTGAGGGCTTCTTCCGCTAGGGGATTCCATTTGAACGGGGTTTTAGTGGAGGTGAGTGTTGTGAGTGGGGCCGCCAACGCACTATAATTCCTAATGAAACGTCGATAAAAGTTGGCGAACCCCAGAAAGCGTTGAAGCTCTCGTCTAGAGGATGGCACTGGCCAGTCTGTGACTGCCTTGACCTTGGTCGGGTCCATTTGGATGCCTGCAGATGAGATAAAGAACCCGAGGAAAGAGGTGGAGTCACAGTGAAACTCACATTTTTCAGCCTTTACATAGAGTTTGTTCTCCAAGAGCCGTTACAGAACCTGACGTACATGGATCTTGTGTTCTCTTAGGGAGCGAGAAAAGATCAAGATATCATAAAGATAAGCAAACACAAAGACGTTGAGGAAGTCTCTGAGCACATCATTTATGAGTGCCTGGAAAACCGCTGGTGCGTTGGTTAATCCAAATGGAACCACCAAGTATTCATAGTGACCAGTAGGGGTGTTAAAAGCGGTCTTCCACTCATCACCTTCCCTTATCCTGACCAGGTGGTAAGCATTTCTCAGGTCTAGCTTGGTGAAAATGCGAGCATCCTGGAGCAGCTCAAAGGCAGTAGTCATTAAAGGAAGTGGATAGCGATTTTTAACAGTGATTTCATTTAATCCTCTGTAATCAATGCAGGGTCTGAGAGACTTGTCTTTCTTTTCCACGAAAAAGAATCCCGCACCGGCAGGGGAGGACAAGGGACGGATGATCCCTGCAGCAAGTGATTTCGTAATATATTGTTCCATGGCCTCTCTTTCTGGGCGAGATAGGGAGTAGAGTCGCCCTTTGGGTGGGGTGGTGCCGGGGAGGAGGTCAATAGTACAGTCGTAGGGTCGGTGAGGTGGGAGTGAAACAGCCCGTGACTTGCTGAAGACCTGCTGCATATCGTGGTAATCTACCGGGACCTTAACTGGGGGGGATAAACTGGGGATCTCCTCCTGTGATGTGGAACGGGTCTGAGTTATGGCTGCTGAGCGTAGACACGAGGAGTGACAAGTTGAGGGCCAGTCGAGGATACTCATTCTTACCCAGTCGATGTGGGGGTTATGTAGCCTTAACCATGGAAGCCCCAAAATGATTGGGGCATGTGCACTTTTAACAATGAGGAAGGTGATGGTTTCAGTATGGTTGCCAGAAAAGCATAGAGTAACAGGGGCAGTGCGGTGAGTAATCGGTGAAAATTTGCTTCCATCAAGCGCCTGAATATTAAATGGTTGACTGACTGGTAAAAATGGAATCTCCAATTGAGAGGCCGTGGCTGAGGAGATTAGGTTCTGGTCGGCTCCAGAGTCCACTAGGGCATACGTGATATGATATTTCATGGGTTAGTGTGACAGCAAAGCATGATCGTTTATCTGAGGCAGAGGTAAATGTGTGGTTTCCTAGGGGCCCCAGCACTACCAGGGGGGCTCGGTCCTTTAATGGACAGTTGCGTACACCATGACCAACCCTTCCGCAGTAAAAGCAGGCTCCGTCGTCCCTTCGTCGTTGCCGCTCCTTTGGCAAGATGTGTATGCGGTCAACCTGCATTGGTTCAGGGGATAAATTCGGGGTGCCTGAAATGGTGGCCGGAGCGTATGGCCTAGGGGTTTGATGTTCCTCTTCCCGGGTCCGTTTACGGCCGTCTATATGGGTCGCTAGGTCAACTAGCCCCTGTAGATCAGATGGAAGCTCACGGGCCGCGAACTCATCCTTGGTTAAATCGGAAAAGCCCATGAAGAAATGCATCAAAGAGTGCTCGCTCACCCCAGCCACTAGAGGGAGCCAAAGTACGAAAATCAATAGCATAGTCTGAGACGGAGCGGGATCCCTGGCATAGCTGGAGTATTTGGCTCGCTGCCTGGTGTCCCGTGGATAAGCGGTCGAAAACTCTCCTCATTTCATCAGTGAACGCTTTGAAGGTCATACAGCAGGGAACCTGAGCATCCCATAGTGATGTTCCCCACTCCCTTGCTTTCCCGGAGAGGAGAGTAATGACGTAAGCGACTTTTGACCGTTCTGTGGGGAATGAGGAGGCCTGCAGCTCAAGCACGAGAGAGCACTGAGAGAGAAAAGATCGACAAGTAGAGGGATCCCCGTTGTAGGTAGGCGGTGCAGGGAGATGGCTTCATGACTAAAAGTATGCACAGAAGGGGGGGGCAGACAAGGGGGTGCTGGGTGCGTTTGCTGAACCTGGTTGGTGAGCAATGTCAAGATCTCTGTGAGAGTTAGGAGAGTGTTCATGATCTGTTGAATTTCCTGCTGGTGAGTATTCAGGAGAGTTTCTTGACTCTTTATTGCCCCCTTCAGGCGAGTAGTCTCTGCTGGGTCTAGGTTTGGCCAGATTATACTGTCACGGGAAGTGGCTGCCGTGGTAGACCCAAGTGCAGATGAGCAGCAAGAAGAGATCCGTGGAGGCTCGTTTTGACAGGACAGGCTTAAATCCGTGCATGTGACAGTTAGATTGGAAGCCTGCTTGTGCTGGCGCGTGCATTTTGAACTGAATGCGGAGGCGGAGCGCTGGCGCGATGTGGCTGAGCTCCGTG
This sequence comes from Clarias fuscus, assembly GCA_030347435.1. Classification (NCBI taxonomy): domain Eukaryota; kingdom Metazoa; phylum Chordata; class Actinopteri; order Siluriformes; family Clariidae; genus Clarias; species Clarias fuscus. Next base: position 15,877,400 of record CM059220.1, read on the forward strand.
CAGAGAGCCGGCGTGTGTAACTCGAGCTCGTGTGGAATGCGGAAGCGGAGCGCCGATGCGATGTGAATGAGCTCCGTGCAGAGAGCCGGCATGTGTACTTTGAACTCGAGCAGGTTTGCAGGCGACGCAGACGCATGGGGATTACTCGTGGTCGTGAAACAGGCAGAGGTCGAAGCCGGAGAGTGGGGGAAAAGTCCATGATCCAGGCTCGTGGTCGAGAAACAGTTCCAAAGGTCAGTACCGAGAAGTTCCGAGATGGCGCGTGATCCATGACGTGAGGCAAAGACGTGCTCATTGAAACGAGGCGAGGTCGAAAACGAGAAGGCAAGACGAGACAAATTGCTGGAGTATTGGACATGGTGAGTGCACAATAATCTGGCAAGGAGGTGTAGTCTGAGTGCGAGTTAAATAGGTAGGAGAGGTGATTATGGATTGAGTACAGGTGTGCAGAGTGGAGAATGAGGCGGTGGAATGAAAGCAGTGGGGCGGATCATGGAACTGGAGTGTGCAGGTGATCATGACAGGGCTGTGGCTTGGCGGGTCGTGACATATCAGCCTGCAGATGCTCCACACATACAGTATGAGGTTTTTGTTTTTCATACCATTCTATATATACTGTAGAGACTTTTTGAATGAAATTCCTAGGCACTGCTGCCACATGACTGACTGATTCGATAACTGTATGAATGTGTAGATGTATGTGTGTAATATGTTCATCCCTCCAGTGCAGTTCCAGAGGCTTTCAGAATATGTTCTTAAGTTTTTTAATAGGCAATTCTGTTTTTCTGTTATTCTAGATTTTTTCCCATATCTTGGCATCATGCATTCTACCACATAACCTTATGACTGTAAATGATTATAGGTTATTTTATGCACAGTATTCTGCTTTTATACCGCTGTAAAAAAAAATAGTTAAATAAAAGACAGTAATTTAACTTGAAAAATAGCACTTGGTGTTTCTAGTCAAAGAAGAAAGAAGGATGAAAATTTCTATTGTAAAAAGATAAAAAGAGGTATTGCAAATTTCTATAACAATTATGTTATAGCCATAAATATAATAGTATATTGATTTCATACACTATTTCCTTTGCTGTTTCTTAGACAGTCAGAAATCCTTTATGCTTTCGTAAGGAACATTAGAGAACTCACACACACGCACACAATAAAAAAATAAAAAAGAATTGTATTTGTGTGTGTGCGTGTGTTCGTGCGTGTGCATTCTAAATATAAACCAAACCTTGAGGGCACAGCCTCTTCTTCGCAAATTCTCCACTGAGACAAAAGTTTAAAAATGGTACTCAACTATTCCAACACAGCAAGAGTATAAAACCATCTGCATTCATATTTCATTTCCAAATATTTGCTTCTACTGTATATCTGTATCCTGAAACTAATTTTCATTAATAACCATGACTACAATTTTACTATTTTAAATGAATGAAATAAATGTTTCTTTAGACCAGCAGTGACAAGCTGTCCTGTGCAAAGTTTGAGGTCTGCATGGACTAAAAATGAATGCAAGACCAGCTTATACAGAAATATGGTAGAAATGTTGTTCTATTATGGAGTTTGGTAAGGAAGTGAACAGGTCAGGCTACTGTCAAATCACTGACAACAATCTGTTTCTGTATCTGTTTATTCCAAATAGTGTACTCCTTGCTCCATTATCACAGTGCACTAGAATTCTAAGTACTACACTATTCAAAGTACTGTGCCTTAGCCATCATTCATTTCCTTATATTTTACAACCAAAGAGATTTATTTTCTATTTAAGAAATAGTTACAGTCCAGGTAACCTGAAGGTTTTTTGTCTCTCTTTTTTGGCAAGTTTTTGCCTTTCATTTTCAGTATAGGTACAAGTAGTCCCTGTACCGAAGCTGTTTCAGAGGAATGTTTTTTGTTTGTTGAGCCACTCAGTGACCTATGAATCATTCAAGTATAAAAGCCATCTAATTTAAGGCATGAACCAGTAAGAAACAGATGATGACAGTTGTTCAGGCCAATGAGTAGTACTGTATACTGGTGATGCCGAATGAAGTGCTTGGAACAGATGAGGGATATACTTTAAACTACACCTACCGTACAGTATGAAGTGAGTAACCTCAATGGAAATAGTATTTTTAATGAAATAATTTACCCCTTGTGCTGTGTTCAGTCAATCTGACCCACAAAAATGTACCATTGCCTTATTTTAATTTTAATATTCATTCTACATTTTAAAATCAATGATGTGACCCAGGTCAATTCTGTCTTAAAGGTATCAGTATCAGTGAGTACTGTATCTGTTTTAATTAACATCTCATAGTTAAATAAGAACTGCATTTGTGCAATAAGTACAAGTATTAGCTATCAAAAATTAATCATGTAATAAATGAAGACGTATGAAGAATCTTATTCTTAGACGTATGAAAAGATTCTTTTTCTTAGTCTAAATTCTTTCTACGTTTTTGTTCGATACCTTGACTTCTGAATATCTGTCATGACACCCATGCAGCCTTACTTTGAGTAAAAATGTAAAACCTTTTTGAAAGACGTTTGCCTTTTTACTATCATGCTTTTAGGGGGGAAAAAAAAAAAAAAATATATATATATATATATATATATATATATATATATATATATATATATATATATATAATGTGTTATTTTATATCTACTGAGATTTAAATAATATTTTTTTTTGTGCTTTTACATTATATAAGCTAGCTTAAGACTAAAATAAGGGAAAACAAAAAACAATAAAGGATACTGTATCAACACTGATATAGATCAAAGTGATTCCAAAGTAATCACAGAGTCTTGACTGAAAAGACTAGACTGTATTGCGATATGAGTCAGATGAGGGACATACTTTAAACTACACCTACAGTATGAAGGTAGTAACCACAAAGGAAATAATTTACCCCTTGTGCTGTGTTCAGTCAATCTGACCCACAAAAATGTTTTTATTAAAAGAAAATTATAGGACAAATCATGATTTCACCCTAAAACCTGGTATCATTACCTTATTTTAATTTTAATATTCATCCTACATTTCAAAATCAAAGATGTGACCCAAGTCAATTCTGTCTTAACGGTATCAGTATCAGTGAGTACAAAATCTGAAAATACAATAATGTATTTCTTTAGGTAATTCACTCAGTGTTGCACATGGTATTAATCTATTTTTGCCCGTTGTTTGCAAATTACTAATTACCGCAAGCAGACTTGAATGAAATTTTACACATGTAAATATTACTGCGATGACTGCTGTTTTTGTAATCACCTTAGTCATATCACAGGTAACAGAATTACTCAAATGAATTAGAATTTCTGCATATTTTACATGAGATTATGGCAAGGGAGGATAGAGAGTGAGTAGAAGAGACAGGAGTGAACAGGAGAGATGGGAGCGAATGGGAACATATGGTGAAGCCGACTGTCACTTCTGTCTCGCTCTACATCCCCTTTGATCTACTTGAAAAAAATGGGCCATTCAAAGAATGCGCACACTTCAGAGCTTCCATTGCTACCATGGCAGGGTCTGATTCATTTTTGCCCATTCAAGTACCATGTTGTCAATTACTCATCAAATTACTCTGATGGTAAGTAATAAACCATATATTATTGACCTTTATCTGCCTAAACTCACACTGTAATCAAACTACGTTAATGGATCCTAGCTCTGGGCTATTTTTAATAATGTTATTGCTCTAGTTTCTGCACCTCTGCATGGGAGGATAAAACTGAACAGTCAGAAAGGAAATGGGGTACTGTGTGAAGGCTGTTATTTTCATTTGCACCCACACGCACTCACACTGCAGTACAGAAATTCAAGCTCCCCCATAAAGTCGTCACAGATTAGCTGTAATTCCATCATAACACTGCAACACCTTTTGTCAGGTCCATATAATCCTGCATGTATAGGTATTTATTGTAGCCGGTCTTTCATTTACTGTGAAAAGCTAAACAATATGGTGCTTGTTTACTTAGAGGGCATGTCAGCATGTAAGCTCGCACCATAAATTGCTGACAAAAATGAGTATCTGCCTCCAGTTTCCTGCTAGCACTGTGACGCATACTGTTTAAATCTGCAACCAAAACCTAAACCAGCAAACAGATGTGATGAAATTTTTTAAAACGTATAAGAAAAAGGTTTTTAATCAAAATTGGTTTCTTGCATATCTGTTTTCGGAATGCTACATGTACAATACTGAGGTTTAAAAGTAATATGTTGTAATTAAATAGGGAAGGTCAGAGTAGAATTTCTTACCTGCTAATGATAAGAAGGAAGACGACAAAGGCCATGGGGCTGCATGAACACATGGTTGCTGGAGTCTAAAATGTCTGTCTGAAAGAGAGAGTGAAAGAATGGAATTTGAGCAACAGTATATGATTGTAATGTTTTAGGCATAACTGAAATTCACGCACTGTGAAATAATTCAACACGTTCATTAGCAAATCTGATGTAACCCCAGCAATTTAAATGATTAGTTGATTAAAAAGCACCCAACCCTTTAAACAGATTAACAAGTATGATGTTACATTACTGTCAAACATTATGACATTCCTTTCCCCTGTCATATGAAAAAGTATGTTTAAATCCTTTTTTAGGTCTTAAACTGCCTACTGTATTATACTGTACAAGTGCATAGTTTTTATATTATAATAATTCACAGAGTAATTTTATATATGACAAGACTGCAAGATAATATCCCAGTAACTCAACATGAGGACAAGTCCCACATATAATCAAGATCATGCAATACGTTATGTTGTCAATGTTAGTGATACTGATGTGCCTGATTAAAACCGGATCCACTTAAATAATAGCGTCACATTCTTTCAGGTTAAATGCCACACTGTATTTGTATTTTTTTTCCAGCAAAATGGTAAATAGAATTAACTTCAATAGAATATATTCCACATTAAACAGTACTACTATTCTGTAGCCCTTCATTTACTACTTTTACAAAAGTAGTCTGTAGCACAGAATTGTGTAAAATATGACGTTTGATGTTCAACTGCCTTCTCTCATAAAAGAATGTTTTCAGTCAGCAAATTATTATTTATTATTTATTAAATAATTTTTTATATTCATCTATAAATAAATAAAGTACAAAAGAAAATGAAGAACTATATAAATAATGTGTTGGTATATATTTAATATCTAAAATTAATTAGAAATATTTATTGTACCATTTTATCTAAAGTATTAGAGATGTTTATTGCTATAGAGTTGCAAAATATTTAGTTAGTAGACCTGAATGAATTGCTCCAGCCTGTTTTTCAAACCCTTCACAGCACTGAAATGCACTGCTGATTATGACCACCCACAAGCAAGTTTTCACTCCAGCTCTTCAAGTGTCTTGCTTAGACTCAATCTAGTGTAAGCACAGAGTTTGATACCGCTGTGCATGTACAAAGCCAATGAAGCACAATTAGCATGTAACCTGCGTCTAAACCACCAGAGCCTGTTGTGCATGACAATCTCAGGACATCATGAGTTTCTGAAATACTCAGACAATCCTGTCTGGCACCAACAACCACGCCACAGTCATTGAGATCACGTTTTCTGTTGGCCATATAGTTTGTGTTGGATTTGAATTACTAATTGTGGTGTTGTACAAAGAGAAAAAAATATATAAAATTGTGTCTTTCCAAATGAATGAATCGTCCAAACTGAACATGATTTTATACAGTGTGCTGGTATTATACATGATTGGCTGAGTGGATAATTGCATAAATAAGCAGGATAGGTGTTCATATTAAAGTTGCCAGTAAATGTAGTTTGTCTGTTACCTGTTATTAACCTGTCACTCATAAACATCTAATGAATAACTCATTTAATGTGCTGTATTTTTGAGGTGATTTTCTGCTCAGACTTCAATTACCAGCATGCAACACACCCATGTGATCTGTCTAAAAGGGAGAGCCGACATTGTGAAACGGGGTTTGACATTTTGACACGTGTGATGACCTGCCACCTGAAGTTTAAAAAAGCAAACACTAAGCAGCTGGTCATACAGGAACAGAAAAAAATTATACAGAAAAAAAAAATCATAAATGACAGCAAATTGGGGAGGCCCCAAGCAAAGTGTAAATAAAACGCAATAGTAAATGTGCACAACTAGCAAAAGCACATCAACACTCAGTTCACCCACCATAATTGTTTTGAAAGAAATATTATGCTGTATTTTTCCAATGCACATGTCGTCTGTCACACTAAACACTGATGCTGTTCTGTTATCATGCCAGAATAGTGGGTTTACACACCATTACACACACAATACAAACACAAATAAGTTCTGCCAAAACATAGATAGACTGATACACAAATATATACCAATTAGCCATAAGGTTAAAATACCCGGCTTAATGTTGGGTACAGTAGGTCCTCCTTGTGCTGCCAAAATAGCTCTGACCTGCCTAGTCATGGACTTCACAAGACCAAGGTGTGCTATGGTATTTGGTATTTGTCCTGCTGAAAGAGGCCACTGTAATTAAAAATACTGTTACCATGAAGGGCTGTACTTGGTCTGCAACAATGTTTATGAAGATGCTACTTGTCAAAATAACATCCAGTTGAATGTCAAGACAGAAGGATTTCCAGCAAAACATCTGGATCACCAAGAATCACACTGCCTCTGCTGGACTGCCTTCTTCCCATTGGGGCATCATGGTGCCGTCTTATCGCTCGGCAATGCGCACCTAGTCATCCACATGAAGTAAAAGATAATGTAATACATCAGACCAGGCCACCTTCGTCCACTGCTCCAAGGTCCAGTTGTGATGCTCACGCGCCCATTGCCCATGGCCACAGGTAAGCATAGAAACTCTGATTAGTCTGTGGCCATGTAGACCCATACACAACAAACCACAATGCACTGTGTGTTCTGACAACTTTCTATCACAGCCAGCATTAACCATATTCAAAAATTTGTACTACAGCAACTTGCATACCAAGAACTCCAACCAAAGCTTCCCATTTTGGAGGTGACTTGAATAACTTGACTTGTCCAAGTTGCTCAGATTCTTCCACTTATTCCAATATTTCCTGTTTCCAACCTATCAACTTCCAGACCTGAGAGGTCACCCGTTGTCTTATGGATTCCACACGCTTTATTCTTTTACCTGTCAATTTGTTTTTGTTTTTTCAATAGATAATCTGTATCATCTCATACCACAAAACCTATGGACTATTTTCAATGGGATATGCACTTTTGGGTAGTCAAGGGTATTGCGACAAGAACTGTATCATAAATCATACTTTATACATCCTAAAATCACAAACATTATACGCAATGGGTCAACTCCAGCTACTACCTCATGTATTTACATAAAATATTTATTCTCCTATTGTTCTATTACCGGCCATTCCCATTTGTTTATACACAGCCTGGCACATTCCATTTAGCTGCACTCACTTTCCTCAATACCTCGTTAAACTCGTAAAAACTTCTTGTTTACCAAACCTTCCTACACACACCCACACACACTCACTCCATAGCTAACTTCAGAGCTTTTAATTTCATTTGTATTTATTTATTTATTATTCTTAGACTGCTAGTTCTTGGTGCCTGGCATCCTTGTTCACCATGTACTGTGCAGAGACAGCAGGGAGCTGATCATTTTTTTAAAAAAGCAGAGACATTAATAAATGGCAGTACAAAATGTTCTAGCAAGACACATCAGATTTATACAAATCAACCCCAGGAAAATTAGGTAATGCATGTCTGACCTTAGAGTTATTTGTCATTTCAGGCAACAAATTCAAGTTAAATTTTATTAAAGTTCAGAAAATGTAAATATGGGATGTACGGTAGATATATGGGGCGCAGTGGCGCCGTGCCCCTTAAAGTTAGGCAGAGAAGAATGCTACTTTAACATGTAATTATTTAACATAATAATTATTTATTTTAATAATGAAATAAAGTCATTTAGTCACAATATTCCGCTGTATTTCTTAATATAATTTATTTGCCATTTTAAAAAATCTAAACTGTATTACGTTCATTTATGTTCGTGTACGCGGGGCGCCGGACAAACGAGTGTCTATGTGGGAACGTAATTTTTTGAAAAGCATGTGACTTGAGGCTGAGCTCTGATTGGATCTTTTCAAATCATCCTTTGGGGCGCAGCACTGTGCACCTGGAACCAGCCCACTTTTGTTCTTAGCGAATCAATATTGTTTTTACATATTTGGTCTCATGTGATTGGACCATTCTCAGTCTTTTCCAGCACTTATTATGGCAAGTGGAGCTGGCTGACTGGATGCGATGTGAGTCACGCCTTTATTTTATTTTATATTAGTAGTAATGATGCTTAATCACCTGATAAATGGCTATTTACAGGCGAGTATTAAAATTTTTATTTTGTTTGCGCCCCAACCCCCTCCCAAATTTTTTTGCACCAGCCGCCACTGGATTTTAAAGTTAAATATTTAAAGCATAAAAATTAAATATTCATGACAAAGCATAAGCCTGATTTTGGCTCATCTGTCCCTGGAAATTGTGCTATGTGTTTTTTAACAGGTACATGGAGGTTTTACGCTGATTTCACACTTGTGTCACCTGAAACAAGTGCTATTTTCCCAGGCCCAAAATCCGTTTAATGTTTAATTCCGTAGCTAGTCTAAGGCATTGGTAATGCAACACAATCATGCTCAGACTGCCACTAGGTTGAGGACAATTGGGATTACAATTTAGATTTGAGAGAAGAGTCTGTGAGGGAATAGAGTCTTTGTGACAGCACTACTACCCCAAGACAATACATGAGTTCAGCTTGGTTCCTAAGAAGCACCACTGATTCTCCATATCTTTTCAGCCACATAGAGTCACAGATGCACTGTACTACCCTGCTTGCTCTTTCTGTCTGTCACGTTTAATTGGCGAAACTAACAAATGTGCTATTGCTCCAAATGTCCTCACATAAAGATGCACCTTTGTTTGACTTTGTCAAGCTGTCCTTCCTGTATATTAATATATTTCTGGGCTTACTTCATAAGCCTGACAGAAATAATGTGAAAGAAAGAAGCTGAGAATCTAGGTCAGCATGAATGCCTGAAATATGAAAAAAAAAAAAAAACATCTAACTATCTCTATAGTTTATTACTTGCAGCCCATGATATTCCTCATAATATACTCACTTGTGCCCTCAAGAAAGTATAAAATTATTAATGCTCCTGAAACCACATCTGAGATATAAAAAAGAAAAATACAGCGTAACTAGCTCTTAAGAAGATTCTTTACATTTAAAAATCCAAAGAGTTTTTCAAACTGAATGTTTATGTACTGCCAAAAACACTTGCCACATAGATTAAACTAAGCAAATAGTTAAGAGCCATGAGGTGCATTGGATAAATATTTGAATGATTAATATGGTTCAGCTGTACTGTAAACTCCAGTTAGATTAATGTCAAATGAAATAATATTCTATTGTTGTCCCAACTTCTTGCAATGGAATTTGTTGAGACAACATGTAACACTGTGTACTTGAAAACTTTGAAGACACATACTAAAAAAACTAACAGATACAGGTTTAAATAAAACCAAAAAGAAGTAAGAAAGAAAGGTTTTGTAGAGTCTGCATTACTTTAACAGAATTTCTCAGTCTGTAAAAAAAAAACTGTATATTTAAAAATATTAAATGTTACTCCCATTCTGGCTGAACTGAATTAGACGAGTACTACTCGTATATACATATAGAAGAGATTATTCGATTTCTGAAAATGGCTTCAAAATTTGGCTGAGTGTTGTCTGGATTGACAAAACTTCCAAATGTATTGTTTTTGGGGTAACAGCTACCTGAGGCGGGGTACACCCTGAACAGAGTGCCAAATCCATCACAGGGGACATTCATTCATACACTACGGGAAATTTGGGAATCTCTAAGACTAGCCTAATCTGCAGGTTTTTGGACTGTGGGAGGAAACCGGAGTCTAGTCACTTCTGTGACTGGAATATAATGTAAGGCAGTACGAGGCACAAGCTGGGCTTGATTTACAGGGGCTGACTAACTAAACCTTCATAACCGTATCAATCTTTTTCTCTACTTTTTTTCTTGACTTTGGCCTAGCAATGCCCCTGGTCTACCCCACCACTCACAGTCACATGAGCAGTTAGCTAACGATCATTCGAGAAAAACTCAGTACATAACAGGTACAGGGTAGTTGCATTTTTTTAAATATAGTACTTGGTTAGGTAAGTTACATTCTTATAAAACTTGCCAGTTTATTTATTTGTATGAAAACTGCATTGAGTAGATACCTGGTTTATTTAATGCAAATGTTAATAGAGACGGATAGTGGCTAACGCTGATATAAAGGTCCATGGTTTAACATTAGAACATGCAGTTTAGTAACATCATCCTGTTAACAACACTGACAATGACCGCTGGTGTTTTGGAGCTAATGTTGGGACCAACAGAATTCCAATATTGACTATGACAGAGTATGAATTATTATTGCACACCTCAGTTATGCTCACAGTTGATGCTCACAGAGGAATGGTCACTCCATCACTTCATACATATATTGATGTGTTACCAAATTACCTGCATTCCCAGGAAACACACATTCACACATATTTTTGCATATCTCTGCTCCTCATCCTCTAATCTTAATGATAGCACTTGTTATTTCTGTTTGTGTGTAGTATTCTCTAGTATATTACACACATTTCTTTTAACTAAAACACCTAAAAAGGTTTTCAACTTACCTTGAAAATGTGTCATGAAATTAATGGATTAAGATTCAACTGGTGATCTATTAAATGTAAATCTAATCACATGAAGCTATGTGATGTGATAATTTGTGAATGCATCAGTTAAACATTACTTAAAATAAGATCATTTTATCCTCCTTATTGATATATTTTATTGATATCTTTTATTTTAACATAATTAGATATTCTTTAAAATGTATTTATCTTTGACTTCTCTTATTTTCTTTCTCTTCTTTCTCTTAGTATCTTTCTTATTTTCAGATGTCTGCTGTGGAGGATTGGGTCAAAGGGATGACAGATAGACTTTTGGAGCTACTCGAGGAGCATGAACAAGCTGTTGAAGTTGCTGTGGTGTCGTATGGTACTGTAGTCCTTGAAGGCCTGGGTGACTATCCAACAGCTTTAGGATTGATGTATGGTCAAGTCTGTGCTCTGTACATTGAATTCCAAAAGGACTGAATGTACTTTTGAAGCTATCAAAAAGATTTTTATTGGACTTGGAGAGACATGCACCCCTCAGATTCACATGTTGAGAAACAAACTCTTGTTGCCATAGACACGCTTTTTTGTGTCTGACAGATTGGGGGGGGATATTCATCTTTGCTAGTTTTTAAAACTGGTTATGATATTTTAATATAAAAGAATCAGTAAGATACTGATAAGCATGTGATGTAACCAAGATATTTTATGGACCTTTAAACAAAATAGAACCTGTATTTTAGTGTTTTATGCAGATCACTGTTTTAACTTTGACTAGTTTTGGAAGAATAAAGTTTTTTAAGCAATGTTTCTGTGTTTTAATTGTTATGGTAATGTTAAGCCAATTTGTTTTTATAAAAAAAATAATAAATCAAATAAAAAAACACTTCAACAAACTACATCAGTGGTCTACAATGGGAGACATCTTACCTTTTGGAGTAGATGAAAAGTTGGACTAAGTCAACCCTATACAAAATGTAGATAATTAAGCCCACAACCAATAATACTTGAGCTGACTTAAATATTTGAATTATAAGTTGAGTCAACAACATTTTGAGCTAGGTACATTAAAACAGTAAAACAGTAATGTGAAATATTTTTATGTTGCAGTGGCTTTTTTTTTTTTTTTTTTTTACAGTGGAAGTAGATTGTTAAAACTACTAAAATTGGGTTAAGGAATGAAAAAATGCATTATTAAAACCTTTCAAGAAAGAAATGTGGTTGGAAAAACATCTTGAATGAGTGTGATGGGAGACTACTTAAACACTTAATCTCAAGGGGAAAAGATCAAGGGAAACAGCCGTGTAGCCTTAAAAAACACTTATACTGTAAGTGACACTAATCGGAAAAATTGAAGAAGAAAAATTGGCCATGTGGTCGGATGAGTCCAGATTTACCCCTCATACCTAGTGCCCAGAGGTGGAAAGTAACGAATTACATTTACTCGCGTTACTGTACTTTTTAAAGTAGTTTTTAAAATCTGTAATTTTACTTTTACTTAATTATTTTTGTTTGAAGTATAGTACTTCGCTACATTTTAAATCATATTCACTACATGCGCTTGCACGTGTGTATTGTGTCCTGGTCGTGTACCGCTTCAGTCTCCACTCCAGATTTTCTGACTGTCCCTACATCAGCATCTACCTGACCTTCCACAGTCGCTTCCGCTCTGAGAGTGACGTCGTATATATAAATATAAACCAAAGAGAGACGCGGGAAAGAGGAGGTGGGTAGGTGAGGTGTTGGTTGTGTTGGAGGGAGGGATAGAGCGAGCGAGCGAGTAAGCAAGAGCGAGATAGATATTATTTTTTAATTGTGATTTTGGCGTTTTGATATTTGGTTGTGTATTCTGGTTTAGACTTTTTGCCTCCCATTGACTTTGGTTTGGTTGCTTGGCTCTTTGTATATATTTGTAGATAATTTCACTGTATGTTTGTGCACTCACCAGTAGTAGGGGCGTGGCTGCCATTCCTTTTGGGAAGAGGGAATTTATTCATTGTTTTTGATTTATGGAGTCAGGGAAGGTACCTGTATTTTTGTTTGTGTGTGTGTTTTTTTTTTCAGGTAATCTAGCTACTAAAATAGATACCATTTTGGTTATTTTTCTGGTTGTGTGCTACAGTTAACTACTATTTCAAGTGACAACTGGATGTGCAAATAACTACAAATTTCTGAGCGCGAAATGTACTAAAATCTACCTTGTTTTAAAATTCAGCTCAAAATTTAGTTTTAAACTGAGCTACTCAAACTGATATACCAGCTTTGTGACTTATCTCTACATCGTTGACATGTTATTTGTTAAAAAATAATAATTACTGTAGATAGGTACAAGAAAAAGTGTGTGTGTGTGTGTGTGTATTTTTGTTTGTTATATTTTTGTAAAGCAATAGAAACCTCACTATCTAACTTTATTTGTACTTCAGTAAAATTTCACTGAAGTAACCGTACTTTTACTTGAGTACAAAATTCTATTATTCTTTCCACCTCTGCTAGAGCCTAATGTACAAGACCTGTGGGGACAATGTTATGATCTGGGGTTGCTTCTGTTGATCAGGTGTAGGTTCAGCATTTTTATGTGCCCAAAAAATTTGGTCAGCTGATAATCTGAATATACTGAATGACCAGGTTTTTCCATCAATGGATTTTTTTTAATTTCCTGATGGCATAGACATATCCAAGATGATGCCAAGATCAGGCTCAAATAGTGAAAGAGTGGTTCAGGAAGCATGAAAATCATTTTCACACATGAATTGACCACCAGGGTCCAGACCTTAACCCCATTTAGAATATTTGGGATGTGCTTAAGGAGACTTTTTATGCAGTGGTCCAGCTCTCACAGCATCAATACAAGATCTTGGAGATAGATTAGTGTGACTCTGGATGGAAATAAATGCTGTGACAGTGCATAAGCTTGTCAAAATCATGCTATAGCCATAGCCAAAGCGAACAATGGACCAATGAAATATTAGTGTACAACCTTCTTTTTCTGGGCATTCTTTTTCTTTGATGTAACATTACATAAACTAAAAAGAAGTACATTCAGTTTTAGGGCATGAGCTGATTTAAATTATATACTGTAGCATGTTATTTTTTGGGCCCAGTGTTAAATATATTAAAACAAGTCTCAGACAAACAAAATTTGTTTTCTTCATTCTGCTCATGCAACCCTGAAGCAGGGCAGACAAAAGCCAAGGTCTGACTCACACCACATGACACTGGTATTATTTCAGGAGCATCCGCAATATCTCTACCAATACCAAACTGGGGAAGTATTCTGTGAAGCTTGAGGTTATCCATACTTACAGTATGTTTTTTTTCCTGTTTAGAAGTACAGCTACAGTTAACTACTATTTCAAGTGACAACTGGATGTACAAATATTTACAAATTTCTGAGCTCGAAATGTACTAAAATCTACCTTGCTTTAAAATTCACCTCAAAATTTAGCTTAAAACTGAGCTACTCAAACTGATATACCAGCTTTGTGACTTATCTCTACATTGTTGACATGTTATTTGTTAAACAATAATAATTACTGTAGATAGGTACAGTTTCTGAAGAAAAAGTGAGTGGTGCTTGCCGATAGCAAAACTCAGGCCTGTGGGCCTTTTATAATGACAGTCTACAGGATCAATTGCTATGGTGCTTCAATGTGGTTGCTAAGGCTTGGCCTGACAGCTTCACAAAGATCCTGAGAGACTGATTGGTTGCTTGAGTAAAATGAACCCACCTTCATGTCTCTATGGGATCCACAGTTTCAAAGTCACCATAGCAGGGAACGCAATTGTGAGCACTTCCTGTTTCAATTGGGAGTACCTTCACCATAACAGGTCAATAGGGAAAATTTGGGCGCCTCAAATGTGGTCTGTGCTAGAATCGGCCAATGTTGATCTCGATGTTAGGTCTATGGATTTTTTTTTTTTTGTAAATTGACCCCACTTAGAAAAGCACCCCATTCCAGAATAAGCCGCATGATTTGATGTCTCTTTCAAAGTTTGTATGGAATAATAATAATAATAATAATAATAATAATAATAATAAGCCTGCAAGTTAATACAAGTGATGCTTTGCAAGCACCAATAATAATAATAATAATAATAATAATACAGCTAGAAAAACTCACACGTAATCTATCAATGTAGCCAAGTTATAAGGATGTTTTATATTTAAGGTGGTAAAGATGGTTTTGATTAGCTGGGCTCTAATTTTGGCAACTGGATTTTTAATAAATGAAAGAGAATTACTTCTGTGTAAGAAAAACAACATGAACACAGATTACAATTAAAAAGTTTAATTATTGTAAGCATGGTGCGTTGATGATGCTTTCTCATTCTGGATGCTGAGTGTCAATGTTTAGGCTGCACCTGTTGTCTCCTTTCCTCGCCTGTTAAAAACTCGGAAAGGTCACCCGAGGAAAGGAAATCATTTAAATACCCCAAGCCATGTTTGCGCAAACGCACGCAGTCGCACGTGAAGATTTGCATCGTTACATAAAATGCTATATAAGATAGGAGCCCTGTAATCGATAACCATATTAGTAAGGTTTATTTACTCCTGACTGTACTTAAGATCAATAGTTTACTAAACCTGAAGGAGTATTGCAGAAACAAGACTAATTTCATTAAAAAAAGACTATCAACAGTCTTTAAGGGGTTAAAGACCAATCATCTCTCTAATAAGCGTAAAACTAATAAACAGAGTGAAAGCACGAAGTGAAATGCAGTGTATAAGCTTCCTACTTACATTTTAAAGTCGTTCACGCGCGTGAATGTCCAAACAGAAGAACCGGAGCCGTGGCGTAAAACGGAGCGCTCATGCGTGCAGACTCAGTGCGTCATTCGCGTCTCTCATCTATATATTTAAAGATACATATATGTATACATATTTCCTTTAAAACAGCATTCCATTTATTTTCCTTTTAAAATACAGTAAACAGCTTGGCGTCTTGTATAAAAGCTAAACAATCACGTTGGTCGAAAATACAGCTCGCGTTTCGTTTGAAGTTCAAATCCGCGTGCGCTGAGCTCGCGCTCAGATACTCCACCGCATACTAACCTGCTAAAGAGTATGTGAAACACAACTGTATATTCCAGTATTGAAGTCAGAACAGACATAATAATCTAGCTACAGTAACACATACAGGCGATACTACAATATCTGGCAAGATAACACTGCACCAATGGCACTCTAATGCATACTAATGTACTAACTAGAAGGGTGCCATCCAGCAGTCTAAAAATAGTACAGGTGGGCTAGGGCTTCATCCCAAACTACTGCATAGGCTACTTTGTCAGAGTATTGCAGTTATAATGTTCGATTCCTGTCATTATAGGAATACAAGACAACAAAATCTTTTTCACTGAATCATCTTCTTAACATTAAAGCTTTACAGAAAATATTATGCATGGCATGAGTCATGATGATTGGTGATGGTGATTATTACAAGCTGAAATCTAGTACTGTTGCCTATGACTAGGCTGATCTATAGAGTCTGATCAAGCCAGTAACAATTGGTCGAAGTTCATAGTAATGTTTGGAGCCAACCTGCATTACTTATATATACCCTAACTTACATACGAAACATAGACATCGTGCCAGCTGCCACCCCATACCACCTGTGTGGACCAACTCAAGTACCTATCTGAATAACTAACTGGCTATGGTGATACAAACATAAAATAAGACAGTTCTCTCAGCTGGCTGATAATCAGTCACAAACAAATAATTCAAATGATAAAACAATCTTTATAGTAAACTCTAATTAAATTTGTGTAATTATGCAATTAATACTTAGCTGTCTGCAATGACTTATACAAACTAAGTTGTTTCATGATTGTAAAACTCTTGCTTGAACATGACAAGTTATAGCCTGTTGATTAATTCTTACTATTAATACACCTTTATTCACACCAAGATCATTCCATTAAGTTGGCTTTGAATATATACAGTATATATATAAACTGCAATCTCCATGTCTTTGACATGAAAAATTTATATTCTTTTTGATTTTCTTTATGTTTGCTTAAAAACTAAAACTTTTTTTGTTTTCTTTTCTCTCTGATACTTAGTGTACCTAAGAATAGACTAGATTGACTATTTCATGATGTGTTTACGTATAAGGTGTATTTCTTTGAGAATAGCAAATGACAGAGAGAGAAAGACGACACCTTCAGTATTTTTATGAAAAATATGCTCCATGCAATATGTACATATCACAACCAGAATTTTGTCTGTAAAAGAAAATATTTCTGCACAGCCACAGTGCCATCTAGAGTCATGCAGCATTTTCCCAAAAGGTCCTAAATTTAAATTCTATTATAGAATACGCAATAAAATATTATGGATTTAATAATGTATATTATTATTATTATTATTATTATTATTATTATTATTATTAAACATATATTTATTAAGGAAGAGACTTAAGGGTCTTTCTCTATCAGTTCTAAAATGTTCCATGTGTAGCATTAATTTATGGAGCTAGAACGGAATGAGGCAAAAAAAAAAAATCATGAAAACTCTTGTGATATTGGTACTGTATGAAACTGTTGCTTTAAAACATACCAAACTATAATGGTCTATGAGCTGTGTATGATTGCAATCATACAGCATAATTGCTATTTACTATACTGTTATAATGAATGGGTTGTGTCAATTAGAAGGCTGCTATATTAAGTATGAAGAATTTACTGGTTATGGAAATGCACAAGGCTCGAACAGTTACTTTGTGCTCCCTTGCTAAAGGGTTTTCATCACGATATTTTAGTGATAATAAATTATTAAACAAGTTTAAGGGTTGTCATTCACTCTCACTTTTTCTCTATTCTGCATACTGTGCATCTTTTACAAGCCTGGAACCTATCCCAGGGGACTCGGCACTAGGTGGGGTACTGGACAGGGTGCCAATCCATCACAGAGTATAAGCACACACACTCACATTCATTGACATACTATAGGCAATTTGGCCGAAATCTGCATGACTTCGGGCTATAAGAAGAAATCTTAAAAGAGGCAGTCAATTAACTGTGAAAAGTAGATGTACCATGGGGGGGATCCATCATGCAAGAGCTTTATTTGTATTTTGTTAAAGAAAGAAAGAAAGAAAGAAAGAAAGAAAGAAAGAAAGAAAGAAAGAGAAAATTCAGACAACAAATCCTTAATTTCTTCCTTCCTAATATCCAGGTAGGGCAGCATCAATCAACTCCCACAGCACGCTCCCACATAGCAATCATATCAGCCAGGCAAGGCCAGTCTCTCACAGTGTAGGCACACACAATGCTTTTAAAGCAGTCTGTCATAAGCTCTGCACTCAAATAACGCCCACTCGCAGTATCCACTACTGGAAGAAGGTAGAATTTGTGCTGCAGGCTGTGTAAAGTGGCCTGTGGTGAAAAAAAACATTAGTTGTGCCCCTGCTTCTCTCTGATGCTCTTTTGATAGAGGACATCAATACAGCAGAAGCTGGCAATCTGAAAGTGAAGGCCACTGCTGTGTGGTGAGAAAGCGAGAGGACACCATATGGTCTCGCTTCCAGCCACATGGACATTTTCAGAGATGAACAGCTTAGGACCTTATGTAAGGAAGATACAGAGTAGGAGCACCAAGATGTTTGGTTTATGAATTGGGGAGACATCCATAGGAGCATGATAGTAACGCTACAAAATACTGTCACAAGGTCCTCTAGTTCCCAGTAGTCAGCCACTGTTCCTACTGTTTGCAAAGGAGACTGTCATAGTAAGTCTTCTACAGGACTCTATACTGGTGTGTCTCTGTAGGAGAGACAGATATCTTGTGCCTCATTTCTGTATTCCGAGCTTTTTATATGATGACTCAACCACTTTTTGGGTAAATATCTATGACAAACATTTTAATGAGATGTGATATAAAATAGATTAAAAAGATTTCTCTCCTATTTTTCTTTCAGAGATGAAAAAGAGAACTAAGATGGTAATGTGCACAAAACATTGCGACAAAGCAGCACTTAGTATAAGAGAAAGGAAATGATACATGACTACTATTATCACTAAACATGCATGCCTGAAATGTTCGTACACATTCACCAAGAAAAAAAAAAGTTTTTTTTGTTAATGTAAATGAGTATGGCTTACAGCTCATGAAAATCAAAAATCCAGTGTGTCAAAATATTACAAATGTTCATTTCAAGTTCCAGTAAATTACTATTCAGACAGTATGAATGTAACATGGAGAATATTACAGATGGAACTACCAGGAAGGGAGAATGCTTGAGATGGAGCTCCCAGGAAAGAGGAAAAGAGGAAGGCCCAAGGTTTATGAATGTGGTGAGGGAGGACATGCAGGAGGTTGGACTGATAAGGGAAGATGTGGTAGACAGAATTAATGGAGATAAATGGCCCACTTTGGCAACCCCTAACAGGAGCAGCTGAAAAAGAAGGAGAAAACTATTTTGACAGTATGAATGCCATGTATCTTCATTGTCCAGAAGGCGATTATTTAGTCTCACACACACACACACACACGTTATTCATGTTGTCTTGTGTTGTCTTTTGTATAGTAAGGTTTTTTGTATAGTATAGTATATTAACTGTTACTGTTCACTTATGGTGTCAATTTGGTTTGTCTTGGATAGTCAGCTAATTAGGTATCCTAGTTAGCCATTTAGTTTCTGTTAATTTATGTTGCATGTATGTAGCACCTTGGTTTTGGAGGAATGCTGTTTTGTTTCACTGTGTACTGAACTGTATATGTGTGTGTGTGGAATTAGCCCCTGGCCTGGTCTTAAACAGTAAAACTCCTCCTCCCTCCCACACCGCGCTTTTTAAGTTTCACAACTAACATACACAATGCAAACACTGTTTTAACGGGGGAAAAAAGAAATCTCTCTAATGATACTCGCGTGAGCATACTAACGGAATCACTGCTGTAAAGTAAAAAATAACAAATGAACCAGCACCTTACCTTTGAAAAGAATCGTGACAGAGCTGAGTTTTCTGTGTAAATAAAGTAGCCGAGGAGAGCGAGTGTGTGTGTTTGTGTAGGTGTCAAATTACATGCGCGCGCACACACGAAGTAAGTGTGTGTGTGTCGGTGTGTGTGGGGCACAGTGTCAAATTGCGCGCGCGCACACAGAAGAGAGAGGGAGATGATTATAAGAGACGAGCACTAAGATGCAGCAGGGGACTCTTATTTTGACACAGGGGACGTAGCAGGGGAGACGATTACCCATAATTCCCGCAGGGGAAGAGAGTGAAAGATCATTGGCTCAGTTGAGATCGCTTGCCGCTCGGTGTCAAAAAAAGAGTCACATGCGCGATACATGATACTCGGCGCTCGTAAACTAATACTTGCTCGGTTTCCGATTAAAAATTTATTTAAAATATTTGCTCGGTTTGCGGAACACTCGTAAACCACGTTACTCGCAATCTGAGGTTCCAGAACATGGCTGGAAGGGAAAAGTGTGCTAAGAAAAGGTGTACAAGCATCAAGGATGACAAATTGTAAAGAACGTGGATTTAAGGACTTGGGAGAGCGAGGTAATCAGCATCTTACCTTACTGGAAGCATCTTACCTGGGTGGGCAAAGGAAAAATGAGCTGGACCTTTGCTCAGTTGTCCAAAGTCCACTTTTCAGATAAAAATAATTTTTTGTATTTCATTTAGAAGTCAAGGTCTCCGAGTCTGGAGGAAGAGCAGAGAGGAACAGAATCCAAGTTGCTTGAATTCTAGTGTGCCGTTTCCACAGTCTGTCATTATTTGGGGTGCAATGTCAGTCAATAAATGTACTGGCCTCTGTCTCAAGAATTATTTCAAACTCAATGCTGAGCAAATGATAAATTAAGTATGCTTGGACCTGTTACTCACTGACATTATTTTTATTTAGGATTATATATATTATATATATATTTTGTTCTTTTTCCATTTGCATTAGTTTAGAAATAATAAATTTTAAACTCTCAAAACCTGTTCAGATTTCATTCATACGTTCATGTGTTTTATGTGTGGTCATTCCAAAAATGTCCATGTTATTTCAATTCTATATAAAATAAAAGAACTTTGTTTACAGTAAGTTATAAAATGAGCAAAAAGAAGGATAAGGTATGTAAAAAGCTGAAACTACTGAAATTTCTCAGTATGCGTTCATACTTCGAGAGTTTTATGTAGGCCGCCTCATTAGGTCTTTGTGCTAATAAGCTGGGACAGAGAGTTACTGTACCCAGTGAGGCAAGGTGCTTTGTGATCCTGGATTTAAGATCCATTCAACCTCATTTCTACTAAATCAGAGTAAGCCCAAATTTATCCACGGAGATAAACAATGTCTCATAAAGTGTGACAGGTTTTTTTTTTTTTGTGATGCAACATCACAAAAGAATGTTTCTTAGACAGGAGAGGTAAAGTTTTAATTCTCTCTGTCTTTGTACCAGTATAAAATCTGAAGTAAATTGACAGCACCAGTACAAGCACATGCAAAAAAAGACACATGGGGGCTCAATAGAATGTACACATTGCTGGCTATCATGCTCATAAAGTCTTGCTATTGTCATTATGTCATTTCTTTTTTTCACACTCTATGATTTAACAAACATAATTTCTAACACACACTCACATAGTCATTCACATCTAGGGACCAATTTACCTACAGGTAGACACATGAAAAGCTTGCACATGTGTGAAAAACTCCACCCAAGACCCAAGCTCAGGATCAAACCAATGACTATACAGATGTGAGGTGGCATCTTCAATATATCCTATAAGATATTCTAGAATTCGATAACTTCAATAATCAGCTAATTATTTTTAGTTGGATACCAAAAAGCAAAATATGTTCTTGTTATTTGCTGCTGACTCTGCAGTATTCTGCAGAAGGACAGACTGTCTAATCACACCAGCATAATGTAGATACATGGCAGAATCATCAGTCATATATTATGGGTTAACATTACCAACAAGAAGTAAGCTACAAGTTCTCAGAACAGAGCTAAGGAATTTTTCAAAAGAAATAAAAAAAAGTTGTCAAGACTGCTGATCAAACGAAGCTGTGATCTAAGATGGAATTAATTTTATAACGTTTTTGTGCATTGAGCTTTGTCTGAGAATGGTTTCTACAGTGATGCAACATGTGGCAATTGTCCTTCTCAACAATGCCAGTCATTTAAGGTTTTACTCAAGAGGAACCAGAAAACACACTAAGCACTGTTATCTGGTGATAGAAAACATGCAAAATAAGTGACATAAGCGTAAAAAGATGATCAACTCAACAAATTCACACAAATAAACATATACTACACTTGAGTACAGCAGAGGGCAGCACTGGCACAGCATCCAAAAAGCTTGGACGACCTCAAAATCAGACACAGATGTTCTAGTAAATGCATCTTTAATCAAATTGCTGTAGCATTTATGTACCTTATATCTTAAGCAGAGTCAGAAAAAAATATGACAAATAATGACTTTGGAATTAATTTATCGGAATTTTGATATATCATGTACCCTGTTGATACCCAGTTTTTAATTAATTTAAGTTTTTCTGAAATTTCACAATGGCTAAAAATCTAAACTGCTCAATTTTTCTAAATTATTTAACTTGTGATTGAACATTGTCATCTCATTTGTACATAAATTGTACTGTTAAATGACTATGTGACAGTCACCCTGATGTACAGTACATGGCAAATGAATTGTGTTCTGTTATTTCTGAGCATGTCACATTTTTCACCTTACCACTGCAAGTGCCTGTACATATATACACCTTTCTCCATTGCTCCAAAATCTAGTCTTTATGCTCTCTAGCACATTGGAACTATTTTTCCAATTAGTCTCACCAACCTGGTTTTCTTATGGCTAAGAACCGTAGAGTTCAAATAATTTCTGAAAGTGTTAAATCAGCATTGAGAATTTTACTCTGTACATATAAACATTTTATAGCATCATATCGATGTTTTTTATTTCACAGATCAGTCGGTATTGTTAGGACATTGCTGTGTTTGTGCAGGCAGGGTTTAGCTCTGCATGTTTTGAGAATGAACAATATTTATGTTCACTCTTAGAGAAGAAGGAAGTCTTTGAGAAGGAATGGCACTGAGAAAACAAGATAGGAGCATCAGGGTTATTGTATGTAGTTATATACAGTACTGTAGGTAGACAGGTATGTTAAACACTTGTTACTGTGTTCTGGTAAACGTTATGAAATATGTCATGCTTCCTTTAAGTCTCTAGGCAGCTTGAAGTCAATTCTTGTATCAGTACTGGATTTAAAACTCCAAAATCATCAAAAGTATAAAAAATGTATTAATGTTATTATTAATGTTATTAATGTATCCGAATTTGCAATCTGAAATGCCCTGGACATTGCAAATTGATGAACAATAAACAATACCTACTGATATACTGATACTATTGTTTTCTTGTTTCTTAAATAAAGGACTAAAAAGCAGAAAGGGATACATGAGATAAGGCACTGTTCTGGACTCATCATCTCATCAGATCATACTTGGGTTTTGTTTGTTGTTTTTTTTAATAATGCCTATTTTCAAATTATACCATAAATAGCTTGTGTTTATGTCAGAAATTCTTGTCTATGTTTCGACTTAATTAATCCAGCCAAATGCTGTGAGATCAGGAATATTATGTCTATAGTTATAGATAAGAAAGGGTTATTTAATTTATCGATTCCAGCTTTTCAGTTTTATTCCTCATATAGTTTTTTCTTCTTCTTCTTTTTTTAAAATAATATTTAAAAATATATATATATTATTGTTTCATATAGGCCTCCTTTCCAATCAGACATCACCTACAGCCATACCAGTCTGAGAGTGCCCCATCTTGTTTGATCTTGGAAGCTAAGCACCATCGGGCCTGGTTAGTACTTGGATGGGAGACCGCCTGGGAATTCCAGGTGCTGCTGCTTTTCAGTTTTATTCCTCATATAGGTTTTTTTTTTTTCTTAAGAAAATCTTAAAAATTATAATTTCAATTGTTCAAATAGGCTTCTCTTCAAACCAGCTTTCACCTATAGTCTTACCAGTCTGAGGGTTCCCCACTTCGTCTGATCTCGGAAGCTAAGCAGGGTCGGGCCTGGTTAGTACTTGGATGGGAGACTGCATGGGAATACCAGGTGCTGTAAGCTTTTCAGTTTTATTCCTCATATAGGTTTTTGTTACGATATTGAGTTCATTCGTTATTTTGTGACTGGTTATGCGTGCTTTGTCTCTGCTGGTGGGAGGGTGTATCTTCCCTTGTTGTTGCAGGTCCCAGCCTCTTCAATGTGCCTGCAATCTTTTGGTTGCTGCGCTGCCTGTCCTTTGTTGGTCCCGTCTCCTGCCGGATGATTGTGTATCCAGGAAACCCAGAAGCCTACTTAAGGCCTACAGACCACAATACTACAGACCGTGTCTTACTGTTACTGTTTTTCTGATTACTATTTGTAAAATTCTATTGTGTATGACCTTGTGCTACATTTCCCGACTACGTTTTTGTGTATGCCTTTCTTTGGTTTTGTTTGCCTGGTTGTAAATACGATTTGTATATATTTGTATATAGTTTTGTAATTAGTGGCTTAGTAGGGAGTCGATATCATTTTGTTTACACCCTGTTTTCTCTTGGTTTGTGGTTAGCAACGGAGTAAGGGAAGAATTTTGTATTTCTTTTTCTTTACTTTGATACTAGGTAGAGGGCATTTTGTTTATTGTTTTGGCCTTGTCGGCTTCTGACGCTCACAGTCACCTTTTGGAGATTTGCTTATTCACCTTTTGTAAATAAACACTAAGCACACACACTTTTGGTCTCAACCCTTTTTTTTCTTTCTTTCTTTCTTTTCTTTTCTTTTTCATTCCTTTTTTTAAAATAAATATTTGCAAAAAATCATTTCATTTGTTCAAATAGGCCTTGCTTCAAACCATTTTTCACCTATAGCCAGACCAGTCTGAGGGTTCCCCACTTCGTCTGATCTTGGATGCTGAGCAGGGTTGGGCCTGGTTAGTACTTGGATGGGAGGTCGCATGGGAATACCAGGTGCTGTAAGCTTTTCAATTTTATTCCTCATAAATATATATATATATATATATATATATATATATATATATATATATATATATATATATATATATATATACTTCAAATAGTATAAAAAAAAAATTTTATTGTTCAAATATGCCTCCCTTCCAACCAGCTTTCACCTACTGTATTATTATACTTTAACATGAATGAAATGAAAAATTTATGATAATGCATAATGGCATAACCATCCCATGGAAATACAAGTTGGAATTCTAATTTAGGTTTCAGATAGACTAATATTTAAAAAAAAAAAAAAAAAAAAGTGGTCATAAGATGTGAGCATCTGAAAGGCAGGTCAACATTTCAGCAAGTTCCTAGAAGTGCCACTGTAATCTGTAATTTGGTGATGTGTTTGTGGTATTTGCAAGTCAGTATGAACAGCAGATCAAAGGGATAAAAGGCAACAAACAGCAGGACTATCAAAGCTCAAACCTCAAAGTGGTCTACCCCACTAAATTAGTCTGCAGGAAGAAGATAGTGCAGTAATAGCATGGTTCATTACTTTCAGCATGCTCAATCATTCATAGTAACTGCCAATAACACCTTCGGATATTTGATTTATATGACAAATATATGAAAATATTCAGAAGCTCAGGTTAGGGATCTAAATTAATACATAAGTTCTCATTTTAAAGTATTGTATAATATCTTTTTCATTGGTTAAAAAAAGTGGATATTGTAGAACTCAGCCCTAAATGTTTATGACTAAAATGACTAAAACATCTCTGCATTTTTGCACACCTCACAGTAATTATTGCATTTTTGCACACCTCATAGTAATGGACACTTATGGACATTACTCATCTGTTCACTCATGCACAGTTGCACATACCCCAGACACTCATGGACATTGCACATTTGCACATTTCCTGGATATTTCCATTTATTTCCATTTTTCCTGCCATTCAAATTTATCGCTATCTTTGCCTATGTTCAGAGGTTTTTTATATTTCTTATATATTTTTTGAAAATTTTTATATTTTGTTCTATTTTCTTATCTTTCTATAGCTAAACTTACACTTACTCTTATTTTATTCCACAATTTTTTTTTTCTTCGGAAATTGTTTTTAAAAAAATTTTAAGGTCATGGACGGTCATATAAGCATTTCACTGCATATCGTACTGTGATATGTGACAAATAAAAGTTTTATTTGAATTTGTTTCATTGATCATTACTGCCATTTTTGGACAATTTTGGTGTTGTGTCTAAAGGAGACTTTTGTAAGCATATTATTATTATTATTATTATTATTATTATTATTATTATTATTATTATGATTAACAATGTGTCTATCAACAACCAACAATGCCTTGGGTATGACAAATATGTATTATTACTAAGGCTTAAAAATATAGCCCAAAGGTAAGCTTAATAATTTAGCACCTAGTATACTGTAATTTACTGTTGGGTTTCATCGTTTCTGATGCCTAACACTCCCTGTTTCTCATCCAGACTTTGGGTTTGGCAATGACAGTGACAGTGACATTTTGTATGGGCATAGGATTAAAGACTTTGCCCAAGTGCCCTACAATGGCCACCCAATTGTGACTGGGCTTGAACCAATGACCTCGACCACCTGACCCACCATTGGGCTGTTGGGTATTTTTTGGTCCCCATTAAATTGAGGCACATGATTCACTGAATTGTGAAAAGATTCAATTTTGAAAATGAATTGGCCACCACAGATTTCTGATTTGAACCTCTTGAAAGTATTTTAGATGTACCTGGAAGATTTATTAACCTCTCCCAGCTACAACAGAACAACCAACAAACGGACATCATCTGTTTGACCTGCTCACATCATGGACAAACAGACTTAATATCATCTTCTATGACAGAGAGCATTACGAATCATCTCTATTACACACACACTTTACAGCTTCAACTGTACTTTCACTCACTCATTCCACTCATTCTCTACACTGCTTCTCCTATTCGGGTCATGGGAGCCTGGAGCATATCACAGATATCCCATCTTAGATCTCAGCTTGGTTTTATCAGCAGTCTTGACACCTTTTTTTTTTTTTTTTGCAAATCAGACTGTTTACACATGCAATATTAAGTGCAATATCTCGTGTCTCATTTATGTAGTACTCTGATCACATTGTTTAATACTTTTTAAAAAAAAGTTATATTTATGTTTTTTTTTTTTCCTTTGGTTTATTTTATGCAGAGAAGGAAAGGAGAACCTGGACAAAACTGCACAGAACTGAACCAGTGTTGTAAGGCACAAACACTACCCACTACAACAGAGTGTCATCCCACTACTGCTGATAGTTGAAAATGCGATTCTGAAATGTGTCAAGCATAATTCACAACACATATGACTGTGTTCTAAAAGAAAGCTTTTAAATGCCACTGGCATGTGAGTTTGTTCTGACATTATCTAACTAATACACTAGGTTCGTGCTGATGCATGCTGGTGGTTTATGATTAAGCTCATTTGCATAATCTCTTTCAGAAGCATAAGGCAGTTTTTGGAATCCACATGCAAGATAGGAAATTAGCTCTCAGCATGTCTCAACAGCTCAGGTAAAGAGAAGTGATCCAGTTTCTCACACAAAATAGACAATTGAAAGCGAACGTTATACTTGTTTGGCCCAATATCCATATCCGTAACAACCTCAGGAATATTGCCTTTTTATTCACGCATGTATTTTTAAAATTTATTTATAAATTAATTAATTAAAATCTTTATTTAAACTTGATTGAATCTCGAGAGGCACTAAAGCACACCTTGTTTCTGCTCAGCACAAGAGGTTATCACTCCTTCTTAGATGCGTTTTATAAGAAGCAGCAGCAAATTAAAGTTGTTGTGCACATCACCTTTAACATTGCCTACTGTTTCACTCGGTTCGTAAATGATTTTTGATATATATTTTTGGAAATACCACCCCCCTTGTGTCAAAGATCTGTAATGTCACACATTTATGTTACATTGGGCATTTATGGGGGATTTCTTATCTATGTAAATAAAATAAATGTTTTGTCTGTACATTGGTCAGAACTGGCTCTATCTTTGTTTTATACATTGGAGACCCAAAACCAGTCTCAGAAAAATTTGTCTGTATGTCTGTCCAGCCAGATTTTGTCAGAGAATCACACACAACTGACTGCACAGAATTTAATGAATAATGTAATTAATCTTCGGCAGTATTTTGGTATTTGCCTAAAGTTAAACCTGCTCCATAAATTAAATCCAAATGTTTAGTGGAAGTGATGTAATGAGAAGTTATGTGCTAGATTACAAACTGGACGTTTTGAAAGCTTATTGTGCATGTGTCAAACTGTGGGAATGTTTTATATCACCCGCTGGATAGAATTTATTGAAACTTTTGGTACTTGTATATCTGCCTGAAGTTTAACCTATACCATAAGCAAAATCTAAAGCAATTTTAAACAAAAAAAAAATGTCATAAACAGTTATGTGCCGGATTAATAATAACTTGAAAAACTTCACACAAAAAAAAAAGTTTTTAATAAGGTACTTGCTCAATGTAAACAAACACCTGCACCAATAGATATTTATTAGAAAAGCTAAACTGAATATTGTTACTGAGATTAGTTAACGTTTTCCCTGCTGAAATAACAGTGCTGAATTGGTATAAGTGAATTTTAATGTGCTGGAGTTCTTTAAAGACAAAACTTAATCTTGATCTGAGCTACTTTTCCAATTTCTCATGTCTCCGATTACCAAGTGTATTTGGCTGATGAAAGAAAGAAACATGATGAAAGAAGTACAACCTGGTGTAAACAAGGCGTAAGATACTCAACCTTTCATTTCTTACGCACAATACGCACAATTTCATTTCTTTGTACGTCCATGTACAGTACGTGAGCTTCAACCTGAAATAAGAACTGATTACATTAAAGCTGATCAGCTTATTTTTAGCTTTAATCTTTTAACTATTTCTACAAACTCTTTTTCTGTCAATTTGGCATATTTACTTTAGTTTAACAATAAATCAGTTTCTTGTCTAGTAACACAGAATTGCATTTGTATTTGCATGTTCACTATAGATCGTTTAATTGCCGTATACGTTCAACAACAAATTGCATTTATATTGTAAAATTAATTTGTTTTACAATACAAAAATGTGCGAACTCAATAACAAACTCAATAAATATGTTGATAGCTAGTTTATTGCAACTACAGTAGTAAACCTGAGAAAACGTTTACACAGTGCAAAAAAAGGTACGTTGTACACAAAATCACATAAAACCTGCGTATTATAAAAATCATGGTGGAAACATTGTCATTCATTCTTAACATAACATGATCAACCCCTAATATGAAGTAGGTCTCCATTTTGCTGCCAAAACAGTCCTGACCCGTTAAGAACTCTACTAGACCTTTGAAGGTATGCTGTGGTATCTTAAAACAATCCATCAGTTGCGTCACTTAAGTTATGAATTGGGGCCTCCATGGACCAGACTTTTTTTCCAGTGCATCCCACAGATACAAAATTGACAATTTGGAGGCCAAGTCAATACATTTTAATTTTTATTGTATTCCTCATGGTGGCATGGTGGTGTAGTGGTTAGCACTGTTGCCTTGCACCTCCAGGGTCTGGGTTTGATTCATGGCTAGGCTCGATTCCTTTCTCTGTGTCCATGTTTGGTGGGTTTCCTCTGGGTACTCCGGTTTCCTCCCAAAGGCATGCGGATTAGGCTAATTAGCATTCCCAAATTGCCTGTAGTATGTGCGTATGCCCTGCGATGGACTGGCACTTTGTCTACCCTGCTCATGCCCTAAGTCTCCTGGGACAGGCTGGTATAGACGATGAGTGAGTGAACATATTTTTCAAAGACATTCTTGAACCATCTCTTCCCCAGTAATTGACAAACATGCACATGTCCATCCACATGATGTTAAAGAAGAAGTTATTAATCAGACCAGGCCACCATCTTGCATGCCCTGGAGGTGTGAGGCCACAGTGCTAACTATTATGCCACCATGATGCCTTTCAGCTTGTTCAATCAGGACAAATCAACCGAGCTATAAATGTATTAATTTTAAAATACTTTTAACTTACATATAGACTTTATATATTTCTGTAAAGCTGCTTTGCAGCAATGTCCTTTTTTAAAAGTGCTGTACAAATGAAATGAATTAATTGAATTGAACATAAACCTAATGTGTCTTGAAGTACTCCCTTCTAAGCAGATCCACTAAGATCACTTTTCAAAATCCTTTGAGACAGATTTTCATTTTACCATATTGAAAGATAACTATGGAAACTAACACATTAGGTCATGGAATATTATATATAATATATTATACAGCAATGTGTGACTTGGTAAATGTCAACTCAAAGACACCTCAAGTTAAAACACATACATTCCACTCATTGTCTTTCATTTACAGTTTCACAGGACAACACATCTGCAACAACAATATGCAAGACTGGGAAGTAAACACATAAACTTAGATATTCTTCAGAATTACACAGCACACGAAAACACTAGACATTAACACAATATGCACACAATATGTAGAACAAGGTACATCCTCTATGTGCATGGCTTAGGTACTGTATGCCTGAGCAGATAGACATTAGGCTGTAGGTCATTTCGCTAAGGGATGCTCTATAGAGGACACACTCTGCTCTCTGATAGGGGAAGTTGCATGGAGCCTCCATTCTCTTTTTGATTCTTCTCTTCATCATTCTCCTCTACAGTCTTCTCCAGGTTGCACATGGTCATGGGCACACGGGCAGCAATGGATGACATCTCCCTATTGTGACTTTCTGTTTGTGTGGTGGGCCCTTTGTCTGAGGCCGGGTTCAAATTGGAAGAGTCCATACTGATTCCATTGCCTTTACACATCTGAATCAGGCACTTCCTGAACTAAGAAAAGAGTAAAGGCATGAGGAATAAATTAACGTTGAGTACTCACAACAGCGAGGCTTGTTTTCTAGGACACAACCTGAAAACATAGCTAAATATGAAGGCAACATAGAAAAGGTCAGTAGGCAGACCATGGCCAATGGAAAGAGAAAAGATTTTTTTTCATAATTAAAGAAGAAAAAGTCATGGATGAAAAGGTTTCTTTTTCACTACTTTTCCATATATCCATGGTGTTCCTGGTGAATCAGGTATAAATTATAAATCATGGCCTGTTACAGTGGTATCCCCTTTTTCAGTTATTCCTGATGATAGTACGTCTGTCTCCTTATCCACCCAGCTTGTCATAATTATCTAAAAACTAAAGAAGGAGATGATCTCCAGTTATTTTTCTTTCCTGGATAAAACATCCATCAAATCAAAGTCTCTATACACAGGGGAAATGAAAGCATTTTGATAAAATGCAACTTAAACACACATCATCTCTGCCACTCAAGATGAAATAAACTCATACTGATGCATCAGATGTTATGCATGTAGTTGCACTTATGTTTCTTTGGAAGTACAGTATGTTTGGAAAACATTTTGCTTAAGACTGTATTAATAAGTTTTAATATCTGATAGTATTAAAACAAATCCCATACTTTGTTGCTATAATTCCTAAAACTAGATCTTGATACCGGTCAGTGGGAGTGAGTGTCCATGATGGTTACATGTTACTCCAACAATAGTGACAACTATACTGTTGAGCAAATATAAACAGTCTATATAATTTATCCAGGGGAAAAAAGGTAGGGAATGCAATAACATTTTAGAGACATCTGTAAATACTGTATACTGTTTGTTTGTTTGTTTGTTTGTTTGTTTGTTTGTTTTTTGCTATACACTCTAGACATTTGAGTTCGTGGTCAAAAGATAAATAAGGGACGATACAGCAGACATTCAGACTTTAATTATCTGATATTTACTTTTAGAAGTGTTCAAAAATTGTATTTATAGATACTGTCACTTTGTCACTTTATTGAAAATATAGACAGTCAGCTGAAGTTCGAACCGAATCGTGAATAAAGGTGATTTAAATGACTTTTAAAGTGGCATTGCTGCAGGCAGACAGGCCGGTCTAAGTATTTCTGAAACTGCTGATCTATGGGATTTTAATGCACAACAATCTCTAGGCCTTACAGAAGATGGTCTTAAAAAGAGAAAATATCCAGTGAACAGCAATCCTCTGGGCAAAAATGCTTTGTTGATGCCAGAGGTCAGAGGATGAGGGTCAGACTGGTTTCAGCTGATAGAAAGACAACACTAACTCAAACAATATCCCATTACAAATGAGTTATGCTGAGAAGCATGTCTGCATACACATCATGCCAGACCTTGAAGAAGATGGACTACAGCAGCAGAAAACCACACCAGGTGCCAGTTTTCAAACATGAAACTGAGGCTACTGTCCGCAAGGGATCGCTAAGATTACAGTAGTCAATAGAAGATTGGAAAAATGTTGCCTGGTTTGATGAGTCTCGATTTTCGCTGCGACATTCGGATGGTACGGTCAGAATTTGGTGTAAAAAATGGATCCACCCTGCCTTGTATCGATGATTCAGGATGGTGGTGGTGATGTAATGTTGTGGGGAGTATTTTCTTGGCACACTTTGTGTCTCTTAGTACCAATTGGGCATTGTTTAAATGCCACAGCCTACCTGAGGATTGTTGCTGACCATGTTTATCCTTTTATGATTACAATATAATGTACCATATCTCAAAACTAAATCATCCTAAACTGAAATCTTGAACGTGATGATGAATTCACTGTAGTCAAGTGTACTCAAGCCTCCAGAGTAACCTGATCTCAATCCAATAAATCATCTGTGGGATGTGGTGGAAAGGGAAATTCGCATTATTTATTTGCAGCCTACAAATCTGCAGCAATTTCATAATACTATCATGTCAAAATATGGACAAAAAAGATTTGAAAAAGCAATGTTTCCAGCACATTGTTAAATCTATCTCACAAAAAATTTAGGCAGTTCTGAAGGCAAAGAGGGGTTGAACTCAGTAGAAGAAAGGCATACCTAATTAATTGCATGGTGATTCTATGTGCAAATGCACAGTTAAGAGTCTTGATGTCTATCTTCATGTATGTTTCGAAGAAATTAAGTAGACCAAAGATTTTTTTCAAAAATAATAGTTTTTACTTTTGCCAAAGTCAATCAATTTGAAAAGTTTCTGAATATGGAAAAGCCTAGAGGAGCTGAACTTGCCTGGAATAAATCAAATAATGACTGAGACTTACATTTAAATTTACAGTACGTTTAAGCATTTGGCAGACACGCTTATCCAAAGCAAACAAGCTTGAACAGTTTGTTGTTGTTGTTGTTGTCGTAATTGTCCATCATCCTTACATTGGGTTACTAGGTTACTAAATAAATACCATCAGTAAAAACCCTGTATTTTATTTATTTATTTATTTATTTTTATGGGAGAAATAAACTGATTAGTTGTTGTCTTTAGTCGTCATTTAAAGATTCGCAGAGTCTTAGCTATACAGACATCCAAAGGAAGTTCATTCCACCACCTAGGCGCTAGAACAGAAAACAGAAAAGTCTAGACGTATGTCTTCCTCGATCTCCGAGAGACGGTGGGACCAGCCGAGCAGTGCTGGATGATCAGAGGGAATGTGGTGATTAGACCTAAGAGGTAAGTGTGCTTTGGCGTTTTTTTTTTTTTTTTTTTACTTTGTAGGCAAGCACTTTGTGTTTTAAAGGTGATGTGGGCAGCTACAGACAGCCAGTGCGGATAGCAGAGAAGTGGGGTGGTGTGGGAAAACTTGGGAAAGTTGAAAATGAGAATGTAGCTGCATTCTGGATCAACTGCAGAGGACATGTGATGGACAAAGGCAGACCTGCCAGGAGGGAGTTGCAGCAGTCCAGTCTTGAAATAACAAGGGACTGAACAAGCACCTGCGTAGACTGTGTAGAAAGAAATGGGCAAATTCTTATGTTGTGAGGAAGAAGAAATTCGAGAAGACCGAGAAAGGTCGGCAGTGTGTGGAGAAAACCCAGTAACCCAGTTAGTCCAGGGTTACCCCAAGATTGTGGGCAGTGAGTGAAAGAGTGATCTGATTGTCGTCCAGGGAGATCATAAGGTCATGACAGGGATGACTGAGATTGAGTTTCAGATGTCATCCTGGATGACATCTGTCATCCAGGATGAGATGTCTACCATGCTGAGATCCGGGTGAAAACCTGAGTGTCTGAGGGAGGAAAGAAGAGAATGACTTCCCCACAACTTCCCTATCTTGGTATTATCAACTACACATCAATGATTTCAAAACTATTAATATACACACGTGGACAAAATTGTTGGTACCCTTCGGTCAATGAAAGAAAAACTCACAATGGTCACATAAATAACTTTAATCTGACAAAAGTAATAATTAAAAAAAATTCTATGAATGTTAACCATTGAAAGTCAGACATTGCTTTTCAACCATGCTTCAACAGAATTATTTACAAAAATAAACTCATGGAACAGGCCTGGACAAAAATGATGGTACCCCTAGAAAATACTGACAATAATGTGACCAAAGGGACATGTTAATTCAAGGTGTGTCCACTAATTAGCATCACAGGTGTCTACAATCTTGTAATCAGTCAGTGGGCCTATATATAGGACTCCAGGTAGTCACTGTGTTGTTTGGTGACATGGTATGTATCACAATCAACATGGACCAGAGGAAAGCGAAGGAAAGAGTTGTCTCAGGAGATTCAAAAGAAAATTATAGACAAGCATGTTAAAGGTAAAGGCTATAAGACCATCTCCAAGCAGCTAGATGTTCCTGTGACTACAGTTGCACATATTATTCAGAAATTTAAGATCCATGGGACTGTAGCCAACCTCCCTGGACGTGGCCGCAAGAGGAAAATTGATGACAAATCAAAGAGACGGATAATCCGAATGGTAACAAAAGAACCCAGAAAGACTTCTAAAGAGATCCAAGGTGAACTTCATGCTCAAGGAACATCAGTGTCAGATCGCACCATCCGTCATTGTTTGAGCCAAAGTGGACTACATGGGAGACGACCAAGGAGGACACCATTGTTGAAAACAAATCATAAAAAAGCCAGACTGGAATATGCCACACTACATGTTGACAAGCCACAAAGCTTCTGGGAGAATGTCCTATGGACAGATGAGACAAAAATGGAACTTTTTGCCAAGGCACATCAGCTCTATGTTCACAGATGGAAAAATGAAGCATATCAAGAAAAGAACACTGTCCCTACTGTGAAACATGGAGGAGGCTCTGTTATGTTCTGGGGCTGCTTTGCTGCATCTGGCACAGGGTGTCTTGAATCTGTGCAGGGTACAATGAAATCTCAAGACTATCAAGGGATTCTAGAGAGAAATGTGCTGGCCAGTGTCAGAAAGCTTGGTCTCAGTCGCAGGTCATGTGTCTTGCAACAGGACAATGACCCAAAACACACAGCTAAAAACACCCAAGAATGGCTAAGAGGAAAACATTGGACTATTCTAAAGAGGCCTTCTATGAGCCCTGATCTCAATCCTATTGAGCATCTTTGGAAGGAGCTGAAACATGCTGTCTGGAAAAGGCACCCTTCAAACCAGAAACAACTTGAGCAGCTTGCTCATGAGGAGTGGGCCAAAATACCTGCAGAGAGGTGCAGAAGTCTCATTGACAGTTACAGGAATCGTTTGATTGCAGTGATTGCCTCAAAAGGTTGTGCAACAAACTATTAAGTTAGGGGTACCATCATTTTTGTCCAGGCCTGTTCCATGAGTTCATTTTTTTTATATAATTCCATTGAAGCATGGTTGAAAAGCAATGTCTGACTTTCATTGGTTAACATTCATAGAATTCTTATTTATTATTACTTTTGTCAGATTAAAGTTATTTCTGTGACCATTGTGAGTTTTTCTTTCATTGAACGAAGGGTACCAACAATTTTGTTCATGTGTGTAACTCAGCCACTGCGTTATTAGACCCTAATAATTCTTGGCAGAATGTCAAGTTGTGCAGCTGTGAAAAAAAAACATTTTAAATTTCACAGGTATGAGTCAGTCACAGTTACTGTTAAATGGTAAGGGGTAAAATGTCTGTCCTTTACTAAACAATATTGGTATTTTGACATTTTTGGTATTTTGACACATCGCAGGCACGAGGGCTGAGTGCCAAAGATCATATAAAAGGTTAAAATAATAAATGCGTGATACATGGAGTTAAATGTCAAAGTGGTGTTATGCTTTATTATCACCACTTACTGTACGTAATGCCTCTTGTTCAATCTGTAATTAACTGTTGTACAATATCACATACATTTAGTTAGCTAGTTTCTGTTAATTTACGTTGTTAATTTATGTTGTATGTAGCACCTTGGGCCTGGAGGAACATTGCTTCGTTTCACTGTGTACTAAACTGTAAGTGACAATAAAAGCCTACTTGACTTGACATTTTTCACATATATACACACACACAATCACCCGTTACATTAAAACCTGTATCCTACATAAATAACAAGAGTTAAATACATAAACATATCACACAAAATATGTCAGAGTATAATTCAAAAGTTAAATGAGGAAGAACTAAAGATAAAATGACATTTTACTGACAGATGACTGAAGGAGTCTTGTACAGGATGAATCAGGCCTGCCTCACAAACATCAATTACAAGTTTTTAAAATATATTGTTTTAATGTCTTGTTAAACTGAAAACAAATGTAAAAGCCCTCAAATTATTTAAAAAATCTTACATCAGTTAGCAATTTTGTGATTCATTTAGAGTGGTGCTTGAAAGACTGCAAGGGCCATACTTAAAGAACATACTTACCTTCTTCGTCACCTGCATTATCCTTCCATTCCTTTAATGCTAGACTTTTTAATCACAACCATTATGTGCACATAAGCACAGAGAGTGGGCAAACAAAAGTATATGACACTAAAATCAACAGTAAAGACATACCTGCTTGTTCATAAAGACATAAATGACCGGATTGTATACAGCTGCAGTCTTAGCAAAGAAGGCTGGTGCTGCGGCAACGCGAGGGTCAATATGGATGGTTGGATAGGCTGTGACGAGGATGGAGAACGCTGCGTAAGGTGTCCAGCCCACCATATAGGCAATTATCATTACAATGACCATCCTTGCCACGGCCCGGTCTGGTTTCCGTGTATTACCTAGTTTCCCACGAGCATTGGATACCTGGAAGAGCATATTTCATAATTATTTTTACATGCATGTATTCTTGTAGTGTATTATAATTAAAACAATTTTTAAAAATTTCAGTATCATGGAAAAAACAAAATGACCCACTTTTCTGAGTTTCTGCATGAGTTTGCCATAGGAGACAATAATTACTCCAAGTGGAAGGATAAAGCAGGTGACAAAGAAGGCGATTATGTAAGAATGGTCCTTGTAGTCTCTTGAGTACCTTAATAAAGAAAGCAAAAACCCAGATCTAATTTTTGCACCAAAAAATGTTAAATGTCAACAGTGGAAAGGCTTCACATTTAAGCCATACCAATCTGAGAGCTCTAACTCAGAGGTAGGTACCGGTCTCATTTTTCCTTTTATAATTAAAAACAGAGTGATACCCATCTGTGAGTAATACAAAATAAAAAAAATGATAAATGTCTGAAGAGAATATCCTGTGAACATTATTTCTTAACAGTTCCACTTATGCAGATAAACAAGCCATAACCACATCGACTTCTAAAGAACACCTTTTGATGCTGGTAATTTAACCTAAGACTTGTCTAGGTCTAAGAATGTAACATTTGTCAGTCTGATATGTGTAAAAATATTTTGTTAATTTCATTATTGTTTTTAATAGAAGGGAGGAAAAAAATCACCAGTTAGGTTCACAAGAAGCGTAGCTGTTCCAGCCAAACGCTGGAGGCTTGTGATACACAGAAGACTTGTGTATCTTAAAACTTTATGCAGAGTTTTTAACAGTTGATGTTAGTTAACTGACATAAACTCTGCGTAAAACTTTAAGATTCACAAGTCTTCTGTAAAATGATTATAAAGAAATACAGTGACTTTCAGTAAAAGGTAAGAGAAATCATCTTTGTCTAACGTGTATTAAAGAATGTTATTTTAATATGTCACTTCGTAGTTTTAAGCATGTAACGTTTGTCAGTCTGATATGTGTACAAAATATTTAGCAAATTTCATTAATGCTCCTAAGAGAAGAATCACCAGTTGGGTTCACAAGTAGTGCCAATCTTGCTGACGGTGTAGCTGTTCCAGCCAAGCACTGGAGGAATAGTACAGATGAAGGAGAAAGTCCAGACAAACAGAAGACCCAGTGCTGCATGTTTGACTCCCAAACGGACATTTTTCATTGGCCGACAGATCACAAAGAAACGCTCGAAAGCCAGAATTGCCAAAGACCAGAGAGCCACAATACCTACAAGGCAAAAAATGAAAAAAAAGTTTGTTACATGTTACACTGTATGCTGTACTGTTTGTTACATGTTACACTGTACTGCGTATATACATATATACATACACTGTGAGTATTTATACATTAACCTGAACTAACCTAAAAACCAAAAATTTTATCTTTTTTAGACCGAAAATCCAATGTTAGAAACCTTAAAATTTCTTCCAACCATTTCTGTATAACTGAGAATCTTTATTAGTGTCTTCAACAAGAAGAACTTGATGTCAAAAAAGTGATACCAAATTGTCCCCATATGAGAATCTCGAAAGGACATACACACAACATAGTTGTGAGAAAATATGATGTCCTTGTAGGAGGTTAGTGAGAATTCATGAGACTACAGAAAGCATTATCAATCATATCATAACTTTTTTATTATTATACAAATTGAATGAAATCAACTACGTCATCCTCATTCGTTTGAAAAAAAAAATTATGAGACCAGTCCTACTTTCTGTATGTTTGTGCAGGGGCTCCTCAAGGCTTCTTTGGATGGGCAAGGGTTCTGCCTTTATAACGGAGTTAGACTTGCAACACTCTGTTGTAGGATTCGACACTTACTTTTGCTTGTCACTAGGGTGCATCTTTAGTACTTTTAGTTTGGAAAGTCGAGTCTTTAATTTGGAAACTGCATGTATAATAGAGTTAACTGACTAAATAGAGGTGTTAAAAGTCTTCTGTCATTTTGAAAATGTACCTTTTGTTATAGAAGGCATACTATACACTGCACACTAAAGGTTCAAAATGAGTACTAAGTTCCTTAGTAACATACAGTTTAGTACCCCTTTCACATTGAATCATAAAGATTTCAATTTACTATTTTAGCTCGATAAAGGTACATTTATTAAACTCCAGAATGTAAGATGTTGCTCTTAATTCACTCTTCAATTGATAAAAAACGAAAACGCCAGTGTATTCACACACACACACACACACACACAGGTTACTTCAGCACCGTAACAGAGCTGGAATTCAGACTCACCGAAAAAGGTGACGGCGAATCCCTCGAGCACACACGCCCACCTGCCCAGGAAGAAGTAACCCCGCGCGTTGGTCAGGAAACTCAGTGTCCCACCGACCAGCGACAAGCAGAAGTCAGCCACAGACAAGTTGACGATAATGTAATTCAGGGGCTGTCTCAGCTGTTTAAACTTGTAGGTTACGAACATGACTGTGGAGTTTTCAGCCAGCGACAGGAAAGTCACCGCAAACATCAAACACGCAAGAAACGTGTAGTTCCAGGGCGCGACTGACTGAAGCGGACCGGCGAACGGATCCTGAGGCTGCGCCGCTTCTGGAGCTTCGGTGTAGGACCCGCCGTTAACGGAAGACGGGTACGTGTCCATACCGGAGACAGGGTTGGACATACCTGTAAAGTGGACGGAGAGACTTCACTTGGGGGGGAATAAATAAATAAAGACAGTAACGGATCTGAGAAATTAAACTCTATTGGAAGTGTACATGTGATTAAGTTTTTGAGCGGGGCTTAACTAATTCACTTCAAGGAAACTCTTTTTAAAAAAAAAGTCTTCAGAGAACTACAAGAAAGGCAAGTGAAGGCAGGGCTCACAGCATCACCTCCTGCTCACAGTCTCCTGCTCCTGTTTATATACTGTAGAGTCCATGTCCACTCCAAGATGTGTGATAAAGGGTCAAACTTTCAGCACCTTTTAAAACTTCTGTAGCAGCGTTGTGCTGTACACAATTCATGTTGCTTTTGGGATTTTTATTATTATTATTATTATTATTATTTGCTTTTGGTATGGGTGATGTAGCGAATGAAGGGGTGATTTGGTAGATATTAATTTGAAAGTTTAAAACAGTTGAACACATTTGCATAATTTTTAACTTATGGACTGGAATTTGCAGGAAACGGAGAAGTGGGGTGGTGTGGGAGAACTTGGGAAGGTTGAAAACGAACCAAGCATATGACCTTTACAAATTGTTGTTTACATTTTTATTTTATTTTTTGGTAAAAGCTTAAAAAAAAATCTGAAAAAATGTAAAAGTTCAAATTAAAAAAAGTTACAGACACTACGTAAAAGGGCATGAAATTGTATTTAGAAAATGTGTTTCTTTTTATCTGATAAAAATATAAATTTGTATGTATATTGACAAAAAAACTAAACATGGATCAGACGATAAGAAGCATTAATAATATTTTTTTTTTAATGGTGTTCTATGATCCTATCTGAAAATTAACTTTTTCACGTAGGTGAGACACTTTTTTAGCACCAATACCATGTTTTGGCGAGGAGTGCATGGACTGAGCCCTCAAAACAAAGTTTGAAGAACATAATTGTCTAAAAATAATTTTTTATGCTGTATCATTAAACCCTCACTATTCCTGGAAATAAGAGGCCCGAAATTGTTCCAAGATAGGAAACAGTCACTGTACACAAAGTGAGGATAATAAGGACAGAGTTTTCCCAAGGTTGATGTGGAAGATCAGAGCCATGATTCTATTCCAATTCTACACTGGAAAGCAAACTGTGCACCTTCTTGTTATGCATCAACGTCCAACCACTCTTGAATTAATGTTTCACCCTGAGTTACACCATCAAAAAAGGTTAATGAGGTAACCTTTAAGGTAAGATAAGCTTGTATGTTGGGAACATGAGCAGACCTTTTCTTTCTTCAACTCTTGGTATTTCAATCACTTTGATAGACGTTAATCTTGGTGTAAATCTATTCACACAAAGTCTTCTTCAAACGGGGATTGTTTATTTCATATCCCTTACAATCTTTAAGGGAACGAAAGCTAAAATTCATACTTCATATATTTA
This sequence comes from Clarias fuscus, assembly GCA_030347435.1. Taxonomy (NCBI): domain Eukaryota; kingdom Metazoa; phylum Chordata; class Actinopteri; order Siluriformes; family Clariidae; genus Clarias; species Clarias fuscus. Next base: position 15,918,214 of record CM059220.1, read on the forward strand.
ACTTAGAACCCAGACGTTTTCAGGATATAGCAAAAACAAAATAATTGGTCATCCTGTTCTAATTCTTTCTGAGGAAACAACTGAATTTCAATCTATTTGGCTGTCTATTAGTCTGCATGTCTACCTCGGGTATCTTTTTTCGGATATCTTTTTATGTTTGTGTTACTTTTAGATATTCACTATGTATCTGTCTGTGGCTTCAGCAAATTAGTCCGTTATGCTTGTTCTTAATCAGAAATTATGTTAAAAAATTAACCAAGACCCTAATTTGTCTTTTTCAAATGATCAGTACTTGTGGCATTAAAAAGGGCCGTGTCCTGCTGAGCATGTAAATGTTCCTTTACACCAGGCCTTTTTATCAGAGTCCAGACCCTTCCCAGCAACCTTTGGTATATAAACGAGGTACAAGATATTATTGTTTGTCTTTAGAATATACAGAATATTGATCAGTTTTGATCAATATTTCATGTAATTGTTTTGGAATTGTTTTTTTTTTCTTGCTTGCTTGCTTACTGTCAAAAAATTAATGTGGCACTGTGTACTTTTTAAATTGACATTATGTCAATTCAGTATTTGTACATTGTAAAGTACATTAAGTATTTTACCAAAATAAGTTTCTGTTTCATTCATTTAACCTAAAAATACAAATTTTTACATTACCATTGTTTTGGTTTAAACTTACATGTTTTATTTGAGTAAAACTTCTGCCCTTTATTTTTAATATATCACAGTATCTCACAAAAGTGAATACATCCTCACATTTTAGCAACCACTTCATTATATGTTCTCAAGGGACATTACTATAGAAATTAGAATTGGATATACTTTAAAGTCAATGTGCAGCTTGTAAAGTATGGCAGTACAGATTTACTGTCCTTTAACAATAACTCAACATGCAGACTCAATATTTCCACTATATGCGCACCATTGTTATCTATCATAGGCTTAATCGTCCTGGGCATGGAAATCGCCAGACCTGCACATGTTGTTGCTGGCATCCTCTTCCACTACACTGAAATGATATCAGAGAGCTGCTGGATGTTATACACATGGCGCCTCGCCACCTTCCGCTTGAGGATGCCCTACAGGTCCTCAAAAAATGTTCAGGTATGAAGACATACAGTACTTGGCCACTGACAAACATATGAACATGATGAATAGGACATGTGACTTTGCCTGGCTAAATGATGGACAGCTGTTATCACTTAGGACGTACTCATTTTATTGCTACCAGCTATTTTGACAATGGCTGTATGTTGAGTTATTTTCAGAGGACAGTAAATCTATACTGTTATACAAGCTGCACATTGACAACTCTAAAATATATCCAAGTTTCATTTCTATAGTATTGTGCTTTGAGAAGATATAGTAAAATGTTTGCTGAAATTGGACGTCACTTTTCTGAGTGGGTGTACTTTTTTTATGATTAGACATTTTTTGATTTACTTCATAAACTTTTTTAGGTTTAGACATTAAAAATTATTTTGCTTGTCTCTTTAATTTCTTGTTATAACAGGCATCATCATGTAATTTATTTCATTCAAAATCACACCTTTAAGCTTGCTTGGATCTTTTATAAATTTTTTACAAAGGGAGTGGAGGCATGAAGTAAATGAAGACATGTTTTTACTAAAGTGTCCTAAACATTAACAAAACACACATGAAATCCAAATAGCAACACAAAAGGCGATGACTATGACTAGTTTAGGACTACTCCTAATGCTAATAAAACCAGAACAAAAAACCAGAACAGAACTTAAACTCAAACATAAAATCAGTATACCATATAGCATAACTACAGTTAACTAAAAAGGCAGAATAATGACAGATATAGGACAAGACCTAACTGGAACGCAGTCTATACATCAAACTCAACAAGGAGCAGGTGAATACAATCAGGACAAGGTGACTGGTGAAGTGCATACTGGGAAATAGAATCTGGAACCAAATGCTAATATAAGAGTCTTGCAGCACACAAAAGTCAAAAACAGGGAAAAAAAATATGAGAAGAACCCTGATAATAGAATAGAAAGAAAAAACTGATGTTCAGTCTGTGTATCAGCCATAACATTAAAACCACTGGCAGGCAAAGTAAACAACATTACCTCTTTTGAATGAAATCTGTGAAGGGGTGTGATATATTAATATAGCAGAAATGGACAAGGATGTCCAAATGATGAGCCAACTTGTGATGAGTAGATGACTAGGTCAAAGCATCTTCTAAGCATTAGGGTTTTACATTTACATTTACATTTAGGGATTTGGCAGACGCTCTTATCCAGAGCGACGTACAAAAAGTGCTTTAAAGTTTACATTACTGGATAGATACTTACACTGGGTTAACTAGGTCAATAACTAAGTGCGATTAGTCTAACACAACTGGGAAGAGTTTTTTTTTTTTTGGGGGGGGGGGGGGGGGGGGTTAGTCCTGTAAGTACTGGAGAAATAGATAAGTTTTGAGTCGCCGTTTAAAGATAGTCAAAGTCTCTGCTGTACGAACATCTAGAGGAAGTTCGTTCCACCACCTAGGTGCCAGAACAGAAAAGAGTTTGGATGAATGCCGCCCTCGATCCCTGAGAGATGGTGGGACGAGGCGAGCAGTGCTGGAGGACCAGAGGGAGCGCGGCGCAGTGTGTGGTGTGATTAGAGCAGAGAGGTAAGTGGGTGCTGGGCCATTTTTAGCTTTGTAGGCAAGCATCAGTGTTTTGAATTTGATGCGGGCAGCTACAGGAAGCCAATGCAAGGAGCGGAGGAGTGGGGTGGTGTGGGAGAACTTGGGAAGGTTGAAAACGAGACGTGCTGCTGCATTCTGGATCAGTTGCAGAGGACGAGTTGTGGACAGAGGCAGGCCAGCCAGGAGTGAGTTGCAGTAGTCCAGTCTTGAAATAACAAGGGACTGAACAAGCACCTGAGTAGCCTGTGAAGAAAGAAATGGGCGGATTCTTCTGATATTGTAAAGAAGAAATCTACAAGAGCGAGTAAGGTTAGCGATGTGAGGGGAAAATGACAGATGATTGTCTATGGTTACGCCAAGATTGCGGGCAGTGGCTGAAGGAGTGATTTGATTGTTGTCCAGGGATATCACAAGATCTTGACCTGGGGATGCGTCACCAGGAATGAACAACAGTTCGGTTTTACTCAGATTAAGTTTCAGGTGATGAGCTGCCATCCAGGATGAGATGTCTGCCAGACATGCTGAGATCCGCGTGGAAACCCGAGTGTCAGAGGGGGGAAAGGAGAAAACAAGTTGAGTGTCATCTGCATAACAATGGTATGAAAATCCATGCGATAATATGACCTTACCAAGAGACCAGGTATAGAGGGAGAACAGAAGAGGACCAAGTACTGAGCCCTGCGGAACACCAGTAGAGAGTCTACATGGGGCAGATGTAGATCCCCTCCATGTCACCTCATATGACCTATCTTCTAGGTAAGAAGCAAACCATTGCCACGCTGTTCCACAAATACCAAGGCTTGTGAGAATAGATAATAGGATCTTGTGGTTCACTGTGTCAAATGCAGTCGACAGGTCCAGGAGGATCAGGACAGATGACAGTTTAGCAGATCTAGCAGCATGGAGCTTCTCAGTGACTGACAGAAGGGCAGTCTCTGTGGAATGTGCCACCTTGAATCCAGATTGGTTGGGATCATTAAGGTTGTTCTGTGAGAGATAAAGAGACATTTGGTTATAAACAGTCCTTTCAAGAATTTTGGAAATAAAAGAGAGAAGTGATACCGGACGATAGTTGTAAACTTCTGATGGGTCCAGGCAGGGTTTCCTGAGGATGGGAATAACCCTTGCTTTCTTAAAAGCAGCAGGAACATGACCAGATGATATGGAATGATGAAATGATGGTTGTGGTGAAGGGAAGGAGGTCTCGTGAGATGGCCTGGAGCATTGTGGAAGGGATTGGGTCTAAAGAACAGGTAGTGGGGTTAGATGACGAGATGATCTGCTGAATCTCATCAGATGACAGGTTGGAGAATTCTGCTAAGGGTTTTCTTACTATGTCTCCAGACAAAGAGTCATGGCTGTTCAAGGCTAATTGATGACCATGGAAAGTGAAGGCAGGCCATCATTGCTAAAAGATTTAATGCTGGCATTGAAAGTAATTTGTCAGATCACACAGTACATCACAGGTGTGGGACTGAATAGCCATAAACCGGTCAGAGTCCTGTTGCTGGCAAGAACTTTCGACACAACATATAAACTACCTGCTTTATATTATGTTGATCAGTGTATACAGTGATTATCAGGCAGCCTTTTTAACCACAGCATCTGACTGTACAGTTTATAATGACTCCAGCTTTGAAAATTACAAATCTACAAAGGAGAGAAATGTCATTCATCCTTCCATTAATCAAATGATTGAAATTTCTTAGCATTTAAAGAAACCATGATGTGCTCAGATGTTTTGCTGGAAGCTCCTTGATCATATGACTAAGGCAGATCATGCTGGGTATTGGGCAGTCATCCTCACAAGGACAGCATCTGTCCCTTTCCATCTGCCCACTTATGCCTCCAGCCTTTATTCTTCACCACAGTCTCACTCCTAAAGGCGAGAGCAATGATGCTCACTCATGCTAAACAACTCATAGCCCAGTGACAGTGCTTTGAGCTCCACCATGTCTCACAGATATGCCATGGATTATTTGGAAACGTTCTGACAGACTGATTTTAAGACACATGAATAATAATGCAAGCCATGAACAATTTCAGTAGAAGAAGTGACAGAATTGATTATTAATCATATTTCAGTGCAGTACAATTTAACTTTAACGCTTTAACTAGTATTATTCATAATATATTGATAGATGTTTACACACATCACCCCAGATTTAGAAGGAAATGCTTTCTGTTTTGGTTTTGGAAAGTGCTGCACATTTATAGCAGGTTCTTCACATGATCCAGGTATCAGTTATAAATGCTTTCATTATCATTGGCCATTAAATCCACAGGGAATACTTTGTGTTAATGTCAGCTAAATCATGTCTAAAAGGCCTAGATTTATTAAGACATACAGTAAGCGATACAGATAAATCACTCTGTTTGAAGGTAATATATCTTCTATACATATAAAAATTCAGACAAAATTTTGTTATTCCCATGGTATCAAACATAATCCAGGAAAACATGTATGGCTAAATAAAGAGGTTGAAATGCTTAGCAGTGTAAAACAAGAATAAAACAGCGCAGTATAACACAATAAATACACTGCGCAATAAAGGACGAAGAAGATATTAACTGCATGACCTATTAGATGACATATGGGTCATTTGATAATTTCTGGGATGTATTATGTCCATTGATGTTAAGTATCCTACTCACTCACTCACCCATCTATACTGTTTTATCCTGTATACATGTTTGCAGTGTGCATGGGGCATTGGTGGCTCACTGCCATGCGGAAGGCCCAGGTTTGATCCCCAACCAATACCCTACTGGATGCAGTGCCAGTCTCAAGCCTGGATAAAATGGGAGGGTTGTGTCAGGAAGGACATCCGGCATAAAAACTGTGCCAAGTTGTTGTGCGGGTCATTTGGTCCCCTCAGACTTATAGCAGGAGGTGGGGCACACCCTGGACGGGGTGCCAATACTTTGCAGTGCACACACATGCACATGCTACGGTCAGTTAACCTAATCTGTATGTCTTTGAACCCACCAAGTACGGAGAGAACATGCAAAATCAATGCACACAGTCCCGAGGTGGGAATCAAACCTGGAGCGTGGAGGTGCAAGGTGACAGTGCTAACCATTTAGCCACCTGTGTCACCTGATATATTCTGTTTGATATAATATGATATATATGTGGGAAAATAAGGTATAATCACTCACTCATCATCTACAGTATACTGCTTTATCCTGTGTACAGGGGGTCTTTAGTCCATCTCAAGAGACTTGGGGCATACAGTATATAATAGCTTATTGTTATTGAGTATATTAATTAAGCATCAAGTATGTTATGTACACTATTATGTTTCACAGAATGTGATAAATTATTTTAAATTACTTAATATTTCAAATAGAATGTTAAACTGTTCATGAAAAGGAGAAGAGGTCAACCAAGCAAATCCTACCCCTGAAGTTATAGGTCAAGACAAAGAAATTGTCAACTATGTTACCCAGTTGTTTAAATAATCAGTCATCATTCATACGTCATTGGCATTATCAGTCTACATATTTTACAGCACACATTATGTGCTTTCATTTTCTGCCTCATTTTTAAAATCGATAAAAAGAGGAGATGCAATGATTGCTGGGATGCTGATTACGTAAGGATGGAGAATATTTGGAAAAGCAGAGAGAAACACGGCACAAGTGTGACCATAGAACAAAATTATATAATTTGATGCTGGTCACAAAGCACTGGGAAAATAGTTTTTGATCATTTTTTAACATGGTTGACAAACTATGTAGTCAAATCATCCTTTACCTTAAATTTTTTATGTTTATTCTTTGCTAGTTTATATTTTGCACCACTGTTTGATTTATTGAAAAGAATTTTTGTACTTTTTTTACTTACTATATGATAAGTATAAAATTAATTATATGTAAAAAAAAAATATATATATATATATAATAATAACAATAATAATCATCATCATAAATAAGTACAAATAACTATATTGTTGTATTTTATTGTACAAGACAAAAACATTGGTCTATTGTTTAAACTGCAGACATTTACAATTGTCATTTCTGCTTGACCATGAAAAGTGCAGAAAATTAACGTTGTCAATGTTACAAACTTGTGTAAACATATACATTTAAAAAGCCAGTATAGTGGCAGGCAATCTGATGTTTAGGCAATTTTCTTTTTGACTGATACTATTTTACCTTATTCAAGGCTGCAAATACAGTTGATATATGCAGAACTGTATGAATGAATTACATCAATCTTATAGTCTGTATCTGGCTACAGACAACCTTGAAATCTTCTAGTTCTCCCCAGGGGGCAGCAAAGCACATAGAGAGTGTGAAGTGGAACTTTTTATGTCTCTAAGTTCTTTAAAAATATATTATATTATATTATATTATATTATATTATATTATATTATATTATATTATATTATATTATATTATATTATTTATATATAATAAATATATTATATATTATAAAAAACTAAATACGTGCGAGTCTAGTTAGATTTTTCTTATATTTGACATTTTCTTACATTATAACTGGATTGTGGTGGCCTGTGGTCTGTTTCTCATAAACAAACTGCCTATGATGACCATCACATCATATACACCATAATAAAATCAGCCTTGTAAACGACTGGTGAGATACTGCCACCAAGTGGTCTAATGCTTCTCTGTACGACCCCCTCAGATATTTCTCCTGTCCTGGGATGGTTGCTATGTTGTAGATTGGTCTTTTCACTAGTGACATACAGTACTGAGTGGAGATTATTAATACTGTCATATGGAAAGAATTACATAAAGCCAGAGAGGACTGGTGACAAAATACTTTTAATCACTTTTATGTAGCAGTGACAACATAATTTATGCACGCCTACAACTTTTTGACAACGAGCAACAAACACTGATATGGAGAGCAAGCATACAGTAATCAACAGCCCAGTTAGTTAATGCTCATGTATTTGTATATGTTTGCACAAACAGTGTTTGTAAATTGATGTATAAATGTAAATGTAACTGACAACATTCAAATGTGTTCTTCGGGTCAAATCCCAAGAAGTTTCAACATGAGTTACACAGATTCTAGTGGCATACATTTAATACAAATAAAGTACACTTACTTGATTGTTGTACCAAAGAATGGCAACTGAACATACAATATAAGAGATTAATTAGATTAATTAATCAATTATGTAGATGAATGTGCAGAACTGTTTTATGTGGTACACCACTTTAATCAATTACATTTACACGGTTATTTAAATATTTACTTTAACTTGAACAATGCTAATCAACTGATGATGCCAGTGATGGCAAGCAACTCAAAATGCATTTGCTAATTTTATTACTGCATAAACCATCCATGTCCAAACCCTGATTTTATGCAGTGTTAGTCAAGCATGCATACTCTCTTCCCCTTTTTAAATTAAGAACAGTTTCTAATACATATTCTCTTCATACATCAAAGACATCTCAGTTCTGATGAAATGTTCAGATTTAAAAATACTAGTTTATGTATTTAGGACAGATTTTTTTTTTAATGTAATTAAAACTATGTTGCAAAACTCCATCTATTCATATGTCTTTGAGTATTTTGTGCAATTGCTACATGTTTCATGCTGCCAAACTTTAGCTATATATTGGTCCTCTGTGTGTTAAATGCTTGTGTTAAATACATTATCATATTAATATTCTGACATCCTTTTTTTTTCTTTAGTTGACCTATAGTGTATGCCTACAGACAGATGTACTATAGGGGAGAGACAGGAACAACATTTAATCAACAGCATTCATTCAAAGGTAGAAATTAGAAAACAAGTGGGTATGGGTAATGAAAGTTAAATACCAACTGTTGCCTGCCCAAGAGAGCTCAAGAGCTTGCACTTAATGTTTAATGTTATTTAAATCCCTACTGTGAATTATTGGGGGAAACATAGGAGTTATACAAATGACTATAATTTAAAGTGGGAATAAAATTTAGGAGAAATGTGTTATATGAGGAGAAAAGTGTTAGCCCAGTGCAAATGATTCATTTCTTTTATCGTGTCATTTCATCAGCAAACCTAGAACTGATCAAGTCTTCAATGCTTTCATCATCTGAAAGAGAGAGGCAGCATGGTCAAAAACAAATTGACAAAACACAGAGAAAGACGAAACAAAACAATTAGAAAAACAGTGTAACCTCTTATGCGTAGATAGGAGAAAAGTTCCATAAGTGCATGGAGATATGACTCATCTGTTATAGATCCTTTAAAAAAAAAAAAACATGACAACACAGAGATATAATGGCAAATATTTTAAAATACACTTTTAGAGGAAAAAGGTCTTATGTAAAGCTCTTTCAAGGTTTTTTTCTTGTCTCTCTAGGTTCTCTGTAGAACGCTACAACTGAGTGGTTGTAGTGAAGAAACGGAGGAAGAAGCACCATAGGACGATTTTGATTTTGTAATCAAGCAAAATAGGTTTTTAAAAATTAAATACTATTAATATTTCAATTGCTTAATTATTGCTTATTAATTAACAAATTATTACTCACACTGATTACATTATACATAGGTGACTTCATTATGCAAATAGACATTAAGAAAATAGTAAGTTTCTTACTATATAAAGTCTGATGTGTTGGCAGGATGGAGTCCTCTGTGCTGTCCCGCTTGCCCACGCTGGTTCCATGCCGTACAGTAAGAGTTCTGTGTGCATCTGGATGCAGTGATTTAGACAATTAAAGTGAACTGGACTTTGCTTTGATGCAGCACACACAATAGACACATTTCTTTTTGGTTTTGTGCCTCCTCTCTCCCCTTATATCCTATTTCACATAGCCGTTATGGTTACTGCACTGCTGCACTATGGTGGCACTTTATTACAAGCTGGGAAAGATGATACCCTAATGATATCTTGTTGTTATTTATATGCTATTTAGAACAAAGACAATAAAGTTAATTGATTGATTGATTGATTGATTGATTGATTGATTGATTGATTGATTGATTGATTGATTGATTGATTGATAGTTAACAAAGTAATTTCCAATATATAAAGAAAACCCACTGCACTATACAGGCTGTATGTTCACTTACAAGGTCCAAGTAGATATCCAGCACTATTCAGTGTCCATCCTCTTTTCTCTAGACCCTGAAAATTAATATACATATAAGTACAAAAATATTTTAACTTTCTGTTTGTTTGTTTGTTTGTTTGTTTGTTTTTGTCTTTTTCACTAAAGGTTCTTAATGAAAATGATAAAAATGTACCCGAAGAGTCATCCCATGGGTTCTTGACAATTGAGGGGACAGTACACACAAAGAGACACAAAACAGCATGTAGCTCATCTTCATCTACAGAAAGAAATACAGCTGTAAGTCATTGAGTTAGAGCTTATTTTCTATCTATAACAAAAACAATATTTTATTTTAACAAAAAATGCAGTGTTGTAATTTGAAATATGTTTAAGTGTTCCATAGCAATACTGAACTAAATATGGTTTTAGCAATATGCTTAGGCTAGAATTCCTGTAATAAACTAATGAGGCGCATTCTTTACTCTATTTAGTATGCTTTATGAGAATAAATACACTAAATGCTAAATATTACAACATACATACGTAAGATCTACGACATAAGTATTTTGCTTAGGCTATATTAACTTGCACATCATTATTAATAACTAAATCAAAAGTCAAGGGCAAAAGCAGTTTTATGCAGGCAGATTGCATAAAACTGGACAAAATTAATAAATATTTGAAAAATATGTATTATTTGTAATAATTTCTCTTGTAAATAATTACAGATCATGCTTACCTTTTAAAAGAAAGCTCTACTTCCAGTCAACAAAATGTCACAGTTAAAATCCTTGTGAGAGCCAAGTGAGAGCAAATCTCACCTTTTATTATCTTTCAGATTATGTGTGTAATGTATGTCAAGGCAGTAGGTCTTGGTAGTACATGAGTAAATGTCTGGTGTAGTAAATGTCTGTCTTTTATATACCCTCTGACTTGTACCACATTACCATAATGAAACTCTATTAGTATGGATTTCATTTATCTTAATTGCCGATGTTATTACAGAGAATGGGACGTCAGGGTAGAGGGGGAGTGATGTGACAAAATTAATCTCACACAGAGAAAGGGAGCGGGAAATAGTGGAAGAGTGAGAGAGAGAGCGTGTGATAACTCAGACAGAGGAACACACTATGAGAGCTCTCTCACATTTATAATATTGCAAATCTATAAAGAAAAAAAATCATCATCATTATCATCATCATTTGGAGATATAATTAAATTGTAAAGCTCATTATGTATTCGGAGATCAAAAAGGATGTATATGATATTTAAAAAAGATGATTTGTATAGGTTGATGACTAGATAAAAAAAAAATCAGCAAGTTGACTACAAAGAAAATCACATCTTGTTCTGAAGTACAGCAACAACTAAATAAAGCAAGGGTTAATAATACTTTATAAACACGAGTGCTCATTGTAACAGTTAGAGACCACAGAGTCTGTTTCCTCCCACCTCCACCTGACACAAACATGCTGATCTCATACAGCACAACTGAACTTCATTTAATTCCATGATGTTGTCCTCTCTCTAATGGCTGTACCTCATACCAGGTATAATTACTGCACCTACTGCCCCCTGTAATCCATTAGCAAAGGGGTCCTAGAACACTCTGCCTAATTACAGGTCAGTAATTATATGACACAGAGCTTCACCAATACTGCATAAGGGGATTCAACACACTGTTCATACAGCATTTTTCCATCAACTCTCTTCTCATGGGAGCTTAAATTTTAACCTTTTGTGAGGCCACATTGCATCATTTGTACATTCTCTGTGTATACATGATTCACCTTGTGTATAATTAGCTTTCCACCTCCTTACAACATTGTCAGCATGTGCCAGGAACAAACTGGAATCAAGAGCAGCTAAATGAAGAAACATAAATTTGGTGTGTCACTCTATAAATGTCAAGAGTATTAAATTTGATACAGTATACATGATATGGTGCTGTCGTGACCTGACGTGTTCATGTGTAAAATGGTTGCATGAGTAGAAATTTAAAACATTAAATTTGAAACAATCCAAATAAATGATAAATGATGAGAGAAAATACACATAGTGTAAAACAAGTGATATTTTCCCACAGTATCAAAAGCTGGTGTTTGATCAAACCTGATATTGATGTTTACTGACAAACAATCATTTTCCACATGATGTACCGCTGATGTTTGTTGACATGTGATACTGATGTTTGATGGTAGCTGGGGGTTTTTTAATTGCATACAATCTGATATTTGACATCATTCTCATGTTCCTGCAGTCCTGGGGTGGTTACCTGAGACAATGATAAATATGTAAAGCTCCAGATCATTAAGAGAAGTTCTGAAGGTTAGAGAACAATGGCATAAAGAAAAAAATTACACATTTCTTGTGAGTCATTGTAAAAGAATGGAAGGCAGTTGATGGTTAATATTAAAATTTTTACTAATAATGTACCGTCATGTATTTACAGGTTTTTGCTAACTTCTACTCTACTCATTTCATGACATGTATTTAAAAAAAAACTTTTTTTCTGATTCTGATTCCATTTGCCCGTGATCAATATCAACAAAAAATTGTGTATCAGAAGTTGAATAAAATGATGTTAATTTTTAAATTAAAGTTGATTTTGAAAACATTATTTCTGGACCTAGAATGGTGTGGTTTTGTTTAACTTGTGTTTTTACTTTATGCTCTCTGCTTCAGGGTCTTTAAAATGTTTGTTTTTTTTTTTTTTTTTCAAAGGTGTAAGTGTCTGTTTAATTTTCATGGTGGATTTAGGGAGAAAACTTTAAATAAACCAGACGCAAGGCAAACAATTGTGTCTACCTGTGAAATAGGGACATATAGCTGTGTCACTTTTAAAGAAAAATGTCAGCTGGTTATCAATATTGGCTTACACTGGATGGTTTAGTATCTGCATTGATACATAAATTAGTCCTCAAAGCGAAAGCTTCATCACCGAGGATAAAATAAGGCATGGGCTTGTCATTATTAGTCATGGATTCTAGTGGTGGAAAGTTGATGATACCATTCTCTATACACTTCTTCAGCTCACACAAAACAAACTCACTATTGAAACATTGTCATGTCACTAACACTTTGTTATTGCAATGTGTCAAAATGTGCTGTACAGTCAATTTCATGTCCTTATGAATTCCATTTAATGGCTCGCTGTAGGATCACTACACTTAAAAAATTAACTGAATTGGTACAAGAAACTCAGAGTTTAACCCTGAACACTGTTTTGCCTTACACTGACCTTTGAAACCCAGAGTTTTCTTGTTTCAGAACAGGGGATTATAAATATTGCAATGAACTCTGAGTAAAGTTAATCATGAGTAAATCTCCTGCACAGAGAGATTTTTTTAAAAAAGCCTGCATCAATGGAACGAAGATAACATGAGTCACCATGGCAACATGAGAAATAGCCCCATACTGCTCCCTAGTGACATAAGTAATAGTTATATTAATGAATGCAAATGCAGGATAAGTGTGTATATTTAAGAAAGAACACAATTTCATAGAAATATCATGACTCACTCATCATCTGTACTGCTTTATCCTGTATACAGGGTTGCAGGGGCCCAAGGCCTATCCCAAAGACGTAGGGCATGAGGCGGGGAACACTTTGGACGGGATGCCAATCCATCACAGGGAACACACACGCTCATTCACACACTACGGCTAATTTGGGAATACCAGCTCTCCTAATCTGCGTGTTTTTGGAATTTGGGAGGAAATCAGAGTACCTGAATAAAACCCACCAAGCATAGAGAGAATATGCAAAGTCCATGCACACAGACCCAAAGCAGAAAGCGACCCTGCAGGTGCTAGATGACAATGCTAACCACTAAGCCACCTGCCGACTAATACAAATATATTAGCATTAAATACAAATATAATATATTCTGAAAATACATTATATTAGATTATATACTGTATATTATATTACTATAAACAGTATATAGAATGAATGAATAAACAACAAATTACATTATGTTATATTTGTTTATATATATATATATATATATATATATATATATATATATATATATATATATATATATATACATATATAACAAAATATAAAGATGCAATATGCAAACAAAAATGTTTAGTCTGTTAAACAGCATTCTGTGGCTACAATCAACATGTGATAAGTTGTTGGTATAATTTTGTAAGGCATCTAAATGCCTTTATACTGTACATGCAATCCTCCAAACTCATGCATATTCGACAAGTTCATAGTTGACCACTATTGTTGTCAATAAACCAGCACCAAAACCACCACCACTCTCAGAGGCTGAGGAGATAGGTCAAAATAATGCGCATCCTGTTACTGAAGGCATGTCTAGAGATAGTTTATCTGACCCAAACACGCCCCAGAGCCTACTCATGATGTGAGTTGTTCAAAGTAACTGTGTCAGTGTTAGGTCAGTGAGTACAAGAGCACAAGTTAATCTCTGACAAAACTTGGCGCACTGATTTTCTTGAAGCATTACAATTCTTTGTAATTAACTCCTGGTCATTTTTTAGATTCTTAGTGGTCTTTCAGATATGATAATCTAATTTATGTGATGCAGATGTATATGATGGGAAAAACTATGATGTTCCCTGAACCCTGTAGTATGAACAAAATTATAATTAGGTCAAGTACATTTTACAGACCGCTATGCAGGTGTGAGCATTTTTAATACTCCTCAGTTTATTGTCATAAGCAATATGAGGGCTGGGAATATTTTTTCATTCATTCATTCATTCATTCATTCATTCATCTTCTATACTGCTTATCCTGGTCAGGGTCCTGGGAGAACTATCCATCGCAGAGCACACACACTACAGGCAATTTGGGAACGGCAATTAGCCTAATCTGCATGTCTTTGAACTGTGAGAGGAAACCGGAGTACCCAGAGGAAACCCATTAAGCACGGGTAGGACATGCAAACTCAACGCACTCAGGCTCAATTTACCTCACATTTTTCAGGTAAATTTATTGTGCATAAAAACTGTAGCACTCAGATAATTATGAGGAAAGTATAAGACACCCAAGCAGGAGCTGCTTGCCTTTCCCTGACATTCCTTCGGAGTATTTGTACTTTAGTATCAATCTCTTTTAAAAAAAGAAAATACCAGATAGCTTTATAGAGTATGTTACCATAATACATTATTTTATGTTATTTTATTTAATAAAATATAGCACGTTGCCATATTTTTATTATTATTATTATTATTATTATTATTATTATTATTATAAATAATTACTAAATTAGAAACTGAAAACCTGAAGGTTCCTTAAATTCAGGCTTAACTAAAGTTTTCACTAAACTCACTTTTTTTTTTATATTCACCTAAACAGAATCTCATCACATTAAAATACCTGCAAAAATACTGTCTTTAACATACATCTGTTGTACATTTTTCTGACCAGCAAAATACTGTAGTTGTAGAATTAAATGACCAGAAATCAGGAGACTCAGGACTAGGGTATTGCAGAGAGATAGATTATTGTGTGACACCAAATGATGTCCACTAGTCTAAAAATTTGTTGGAAAAGCTAGCTACACTCATCAATGTGAGGGTGCACTGACACATACACAAGGTTGAAATAAGAAAAACCGTGGAAGAGAAAACTAAATCAAGAACATAAAACACCATATGAGCATAAGTAAAGAAAGACACATCCAAACCTCATACCAACATGAATTATACTTGATGATTACATCATACCCGATATTACTTATCGTAGAATTATAGGAAAACAAGTACAATAACAAAGTCCATACCATGCTTCTTTTCAGGATTTCAGGATATCCTTTGAGACATTTCCTTTTTAAAAGGAAAATGTGCTTTATTGTTTTATAATTACTTATAGTATATATTGTGTATGACAAAACTGAATTTTCTGAATCCATATTCAGTGTCAATTATAATAATAATAAATAGTTATTTTAAAACATTACAGAAAAACAGAATCATGGGTAGAGGTATTGAATATATTTACCAAGAGGGACCACTGTGAAAGCATACAGTAGTACATATAAACAACAACCTTCCAGCTTTCCATTCCTTCTTTGAAAATGGCAGAGGGTTATGTTTTATTGATGAAACAGTGTGTTCACACACCATTCACAGCACAGATGCTTTGCATGCAGCCCAGGTCTCCAAAGTCACTCTGCAGAACAGCACTATGCAAAGTATCTTCTACATGGTCTCTTACAAGGTTGTCATCTTTCACATCGTCTTATACTTTTGACTGGGAAAATAAATTTACATGAGGTAAGTTGTAGATATTTATTGCCCACTTCAAACACTGTATGTAATGATATCAATCAATGTCCCAGAGCTGTATCAGTGTACAGATATGATACCACTAATAATATTATTGACTACTTTACTGAATCATTAAGATTATCTACAGACTTTGGTTGGCACTAAGAGAGAGAGAGAGAAAGAGAGAGAGAGAGAGAGAGAGAGAGAGAGAGAGAGAGAGAGAGAGAGAGAGAGAGAGAATTTAATAATATGTTAATATTTCAGTGAGATTTCTTTTTTATTTTGTATAATACAGTGGTTTTGGAAGTTCATTATAATGGAAATGTTGTTTATGCATCTTTGCCAGTTCATGAATAGTTAAAGCTTTGACCATGGAATATGATAGGCTCTGTTTCCTTCACCTAGTCAGAGTAATATGAGATAGGTCCAGTTCAGGTAGTCCATTTTCTTCTTTCTTTTTTCTTTCTTTTGTTTTTTGGTTGCCCCTTTCAGACCAATAATGGGTGTGGCCTACTTTACACTGCTCTAGCATGTAACCTATCAGCTATACACAGTAATGTGTAAATTAATGATGAAAGTTTCAGGGTCATCATCAGCATGACCCTGAAACTGACATCTTGTTCTTTTTAAGCCATTCCGTTTTAAAATCATCAGTTCAGAAAACATTGACTGATTTAATTTTTCGATTTGGGAATTTATAGATATTAAATGAACAGCAGAACTTTTGTATCATTACTGACAAGTGACAATATTTCATTGCAGATATGGCATCTGAGTGCTGCCTCAGTGTCACTAAGTACTTCCTGTTTCTCTTCAACCTCATTTTTTTTGTAAGTTGTTATATAATGAAACAGTTATGTAGCTGAAACAGACATCATGTCTGAAATGACAAGAACATGAACTATGTTTTGCATGCTTACTGTTTGTATTTATTATCATTTTTGGTGGGAAATAATTTTAAAAAATCTGAAAGCCTTTCATCAAATTTATAAACAAGTTTTGAGACTGAATATTATTTCATCTACTTCAAATAATAATGGGTTTAAGATGTAATTGCACTCTTTATTATTTGACGGTAACTGATTTCACTGATTATTAATTTGTTATTGCATGTATATAATTTGTAATTCTTTGTTTAGTTCTTGGGGTTGTCCCTCTTAGGGTTGGGAGTTTGGATAATATGTTCAGGGACAAGCGTTATAAGTGAGTATTAAAATTCTTACTTTCAACATACTTTCAGTGTTTTAACTAGATAATGTTCACATAAGTAATAATGGGAACATTAGCTAGTTAAAACATTTCCATTTTCCCTTATTTATGGTTTTAGATCAGAATGATTTAATCAAATACACATTATATATGGTTAATTATTTTCTTTAGCAATTGTTATAAGAAGCCTAGACATGACTTGACTTGACTTATAATAATTATATGTGGTTAATTATTATCTTTAGTAAGTATTATAATTAGGACTGATTGCCATTATTGAACTACATGTCACCTGTTGCTATGGTAAGATTCATTTTTAGCATACCCATACATCAGATGTCATAATATAATCTGCATTTTCACAGTACCAGATATTCCCTACCTACCCCTGTCTCTCTTCTCCTATCTGCTGGTCATCAGTGGCTCAGTCACCATGTTTTTGGGCTTCTTTGGGAGCTTTGGTGCTCTGAAGGAGGTTAAATGCATGCTGGCAATTGTGAGTTTATTAATAATAATTGCTCATTGGAAAACGTCCAACTTGCTTGATGTTTAAACACAAATTACATATTAAGTATGCTTCCTAGAAGGTTAATATAGATGTAAATTTAAACCGGTTCAATGTGTTAATCTGCTTTGTTCTGTTTAAATTAAGTACTAAATTAGCCTGTGTTTTTCTGCAGTATTTTATTCTGCTCACGGTGCTTCTTGCAGCTCACATAATTGGCACAGTTCTGCTTTTCACACAAAGAAGTGCGGTAAGTCAAGCATGGAGAGAGCATACACCCAGTGACATCCTGTCACTTTTTTTTTTCTTTAGCCTGTTTTAGAAAATTGGGGTTAGGGCAAGTGTCTTTTGCAGTATCTAAATAGCGTTTTTTTTTTTTTTCTTCTTTGTTTTTTTTTTTTCTTTCCCTGGAATAATTCAATAACGTGGATCATGTTCAATAACCTAAGGTTAACCTTTTTTTTCTCTCACTAGTTTGAGAATCACCTGGACAATCATGTTAAAGGGATTATTAAATCATTTGGGAAGAATGATTCAAGTCCACAACACATTCTACAGTCTCTACAATTCCTTCAAAGTGAAGTACGGCCACAACAAAGCATCCAACAATTAGCAATAAAATTGTATATCAGTGCTGTCACAACTGATACAACTCATTACTCCCAAGCAGTTTGATATATTAAAGTCCCTAAATCTATATGTACTGTATAAAACCTGATGTTTTGTCTGTTTAGGCCCATTGCTGTGGCTGGAGTGGACCAGAAGATTGGGACATCAAGTTCTTGTGCTCCAAAAAAGGGGAAAGCTGTTTTTATAAAAATACCACTGCAAATGCCACTATTAATGCCACTGTTAATGACACTTTTATTGCCACTACTGGAAGCTCAGACAAATGCCACTGTAAAGCACCCTATTGTACGGTATATAATAAGGTACAACATAATCTTACAAGGTTAACCAGCATTTCTTTTTGTTTTTACATTGTTGTCACATTGATTTTTTTTACTCTCTTTAGAATTGCAAAGGAATTTTTAAAATATGGCTTGATGAACATCTTACGATCATTCTTAGTGTTGTACTGGCTGTAGCTGTTGTTGAGGTAACTGTCAAATTCCTCTTTTTTCTTACCAAACCTTTTTCCTCTCCAGATTCTCAACATGTTATTGGACATGTTATTGAAGTTACTACAGTATTGCAGTTACATAAAACTTATACTGCACATCTGCATGGACAGTGCATGCTTCTTATTTTTCAGTAATGTGGAGGATTGGCAATTTCTCATGCACTTTGTGTTGTAGTGTCTTCAATGGGTGTGTCTTCTCACATTCTGTTGTCTTAATCGCACCTATCGATGCTGCCGCCCAAGAAACTCATATGGCAGCCATGGTCAACTTTCCAGGTCTCAGAGTGGATGTAGTGTTGTCGAGTGGAGTGGTGTTATTCAACCTAATGCAGTAATATCACAGTGGGTTATGCTTCATGGAGGCATAACATGCCGAAATATCAGTGCATCTGCAGATTTTGTAATCAATGCGGCTTCTCCCTATAAACAGTGCTTGAACATTAATATTCACAAACAAACTCTTCATAGCAGTTCCTATGTGTTGGTAAATAGCATGCCAATAATGATATTTTAGCACTGATAACAAGTCACTGTGATACTACAATTTATTAAAGGTATTTTAATAGTGAAGTGGTCTATGATATAATTATATTTGTACATTTGGATGCTTTCATTGATTAACATTACTGTATCTCCCAAATCCTAACAGTGATTTCAATGTGGAATATTGGCAAGGTACACTTGCTTATATGTTGGCTGCGTTGGGCATTGTGCAATATTTTGTTGAATGTTTTTGTATGTGGTTTTAATTGGAAACTATTGACAGTACTGTCCTACTCTAAAAATTAGATTTTTCAGAACTTATCTATTTAAAATCCAAGATAATTAAAATTGCCTATTGGCTCATGTCTCAACAGATATGTGGTATCATCCTTTCGATGTGTCTGTATAACCGGGTTTCCATGGATTACGCCATACATTTCTACTAGAAAACCAGGGTGAAACGCAGGAGCAACATCAGCTACCCGCATCTATACATACCAGCAGCAGTACTTCTTTTGTATTTTGTAATCATTATTGATCCTTGTACAATAAAATATTTTCTCATACATTTTCATGCTAATAAATAATAACTTTAAACAACAGTATGAATGGAACCTGTATGTTTTTCTTGTTTGAAGTTTTTACTTAAAGTTCCAGTATTTGTTACAGCCCTTATTTCCTCAGTCCCAAAAGTGTTATTATCATATCTGTTGCATATAATTGTCTACCTTCCTGTCTTCCAGTAAAGAGAAAAAATGGACCCACCTGTGTTTATTTTACCAAAATAATGAGTGTCGATTTTCACACCTGCACAATGCTTGACCTCAATCCTGTAGAGAGGTGGACAGATCTATTGTGTTTAAGACCCATTCAAGATATTATTATTATTATTATTATTATTATTATTATATACAATGTTTAGAACATTATGTATTGTTACGAGTAAAGTTAAGGTGTGTAAAATAAGCATCTGGAGCATTTCTGTATAGAATATGTGTCAATTGAAATAATATATAAACCAAAATAATCCACATTCATTTAAAACATACTAAAACAGCAGGTTTTATTTCTCGAAGCAGAGATTCCTACATGATTGTGTTCATTTGAATCATGAGCATTGCATGAACCGCAGGAAAGCCAGAGAGGATATGTAATACTCGTGGGTAGGCTGCTAACATGAAAGATGTTTGTAGTTCATCAGTTATCAGGTGTCGTATATATACAGGCGTGGTCAGTGTAACATGCTTTTGCTTTTCCTGGACAAATTGGACTGAATAGGTTAGACATTCTATTTTTATATCTTAAACATGTTTACATTTATCAAAGCACTTTTGAAATGTTGATTATTTACTCAATTACTATAACGATTTAGATCTTTTGCCAGCATTCATCCTTTACTCAGTCATTTTTATAACTGAATAATGGGACCTCGAGTTTCAGTTCTGATTGTGTTTGTTGCTGTTCTCTCTGGTGAGTCTGCAGTTTTTAACTATTTTCATGCCTAATACTTTATTTTAGAGTGTCTGTCAACATAGAATAAATATACCAAATCTTTAAAATAATTAAAGGTAATTAAAATGTAAAAGACATATACCATGCCATGGTCGTGTCAGTTGCACAGGGTCTGATGTGTAATTACTGCAAGAGCCTTGAGAGGAACCATCCTTCCTGTGAGCAAATGGAGGAGGTAGAATGTGGCATGGGTCTCACACAGTGCATCAGGTTCATAATGCACGAACCAGCATGTATGTTTAAACCATAATGACAAGTGATTTTACATTTTCAATATCTGAATACAACCAGTAAAAAAAAAACTTTAAATGTAAATCGACCTCCAATGTATGTTTGAAAAAGTCTTTAATGTATTTTTATTCTTACTAAACAGTTTTTACTCTCTTTCACATTTTCATGACTTGCTTTAGATGGTGAAGTGCGTGGATGTGCCAGTACTAAAGAATGTGAGGATCCAGTGCCTGATTTGGTGAAGAGAGAATGCTGCAATAGTACAGACTTCTGCAACTAACCTTGTTATGGCCAAGGCTCAATATGCTCAATTACACTGAATTAACTAAATCATTCCAGTGATTATTTATAGCAGTGTACTCCATGATTCTAAAAGAGGAATGCAAACACTGAAAGAAAAATATTTAGTCCATGGCAAATGATTGTAAATTACACATCTGAATCGAAACAAAATAAAAATGATGTGCATGTCTGCAGTATAAGAACAGTCACTTTGTCTTGTGTGCAATGTTCTAACAAGTTAACCCGAAGGCAAAAAAGGGAAGAAAAGAATAACAGCAAGAAAGGAATAAAAAATGCTTGGGTCAGAAACACCATAGTCAACAAAAAAACTGGTTACAGTGTAACAGCCTTTAATGTCAAACATTTTACAATTCAGTACAAGACAAACAAAACTCAGCGATGACATTGAAATATTTAACGCAGAAGTAACACTGGATTGAACATTTTTATATACAACAAAAAGATGAAAGATCATAGTTTTCTGGAGTATTTAAATCCTACTTTGAAAATCATGACTTTCCACATTTTGGGGTCCCTTGGTATAACTGTTACAGAGGTAATGCATAATGAAGTAGACACAGAACACACAGCTGCTGATGATGACCAGGACAGAAATGGACACAAGAGCATAGATTGACATGGTTTTCTCTGCCAAAGCCCTTACTAAACACTCCTGCTTGGGACATCCATTGACAGTACTCGTACATGTGAACTTGACTTCGTTTAGTTTAGGTAAATTCCAATAAAGTAGCACATACACAAACCAAAACTCCACCAAAATCCGCAACATAACGCTGAACAGGTAGAACAATACAGCATTCCTGCTTCCGTGCATGTCTAACATCATTGTCCCGGTGTTATTAATGTCATTTACACTTTTCAGCTCACCCAGAGATTCAACTTCCACTCCTTTCTTCTCTCTGGAGCTCTTCTTCTTGAAAACTGAGTGTACATGGGAAGTGAAGAGCTCCATAAGTAGGACGGACAGGATGAGGAGGACAAAAATATAGTTCCAAGCCATTATCACAGGCTTGTCAAAGTGCTGGTTGAAACAGTCTCTAGTACACACACTGTCCTTGGTCATGTTGCAGCTAAAATCTGAGTCCAATTTAAACCAAGGCATTTCAGCTACAAAAAGCGTCACAAGGCGAATACAGAGAAAGCCAAACCACACAGTGCGCCCTTTGTAGGTGGTGGTAGCGTCCACTGCCGTGCGGAGGATGGGGATCAGACCAGTAACAATTGCTGCCATTGCTCTTCAGGATCAAGTGCTTCTGACTAATAGAGAATAGGATGACAATTGGGGGGGAAACGTTCTAATAGACAGACTATTGCTGAAAGTATCATTAAATAAGTAATGAACATTAATCATACATTTGTTGTTAGTTCTATAGTATGCATCAGTCTTTTGTTTTAATTCTCTACATTATAGCTACTGTATGTAGTATCATGTTCAGGTCAATTGTACACAATGTGGAATCGATTATAAAATATACATTTATATTTTTAGAACGTAATATATATATACTTACTAAGAGAAATTATCCTGCCTGTACGAAGACTGAGCCGTGTTTTGTTTCAGTGATGGTGACAATGCCACTGTTTTTAGCCACACTCTGTATATAGAGTGTTAAACTGCTAACATCATCAAAAATTTCTGTTTCTCACATTGTTTACCACACTCAATTTAGGTCCTATCATGTTTAGGGCTTAAAAGAAACTGACATAATAGTAGTTGTATATATTCTTTTTTAAAAAGCAGAATGATTTACGAAGGGAACCAGGGCGGATTCTGTGTCATAAGCAGTAAATATAGGGTTAGGGTCAGACTGGGGCATAGGCGGCATTTCATAAACTGCACTCCAATAACTGTCTGGTTTGGCTCAGCTACAAAATCAGACATCTGAAGACTACAAAGCATGGTTCGGACTGCTGAAAGGATTATCGACACTCCCCTGCCCACGCTTCAAGAACTGTATACTGTATATATCCAGAGTGAAGAAAAGTGCTCGGAATATCACTTCACACCCAAGCCACCTTCTCTTTGAACTTTTGCCGTCTGGTCGACGCCACAGAGCACCAAACACCAGGACAGTCAGGCACAAGAACAGTTTATTCCCCCAGGCAATTTACCTCATGAACAGTTAAACATTCTTCTCACTTTGCAATAAATATATATGTAATATACTGTGCAATACCACAGATATTTATTTAACTTATTTGATAGAATCCCACATCCTATTCCATTAGTTGTTAACCTTTTTCTATTTAAAAATACAAAAAGGTGAGCAAGGAAAGGCATGTATTTTGTTTTTTTCTTTATTAATAACCAATAACTTTATTAATAAGAATGTAACAAATTGGACATTGAAGTTAAGTTCATACAAGTCAAATGCCTTCTATTGTCATGTCAATCATATAAAGCTAATACAGTACAAGAAAAACAGAACAAGAGACTACACATAACTAACTCCATCGGACTCCATAAAGTGATTGTGTCCAAAACTGCGCAAATGTCTGCAAACAGTGCGTGACAGGACAACTCCTAGAGCAATGAGCACAGAAATGGATAGTGCAGCACTGACCAGTATGCAGTTCTAGTGTTATTAATGTGCAAACAGATATTAATGTAATAATTGAGATAAGTGTAAACATAAAATGCTGGTTAACAGCAATAATGGAAGGTGGTCAAAATAGTACATTATGTTGTTTATACACATTATACTACAAAATTCCCAGTGTTCATTTAACACTGGGGATTTTGCTGTGAAAGTGTTTCAGCTGCAGTTTAAGAAGCAAATGCGCACAAAAATGACTTGAGTTTTGTGTTTGTTTATTAGTGTGTCTTTGTGTTAGTTCAAGCTGTCAGTCCAGTCCATAGAAATTGAGGAGTCTGAATAATTTCGAACTGTTCCACAATCAGACCTGTGTACTTTAAATGCTTTGATACAGTATCTTTTGCCAGGTGGCAGCAGGGTGAATATTTTATGCCAGGGGTGAGGGGTCATCCACAATGATGGTGGCTATGCAGATGCAGTGTTGGTGTTAATGTCTGTGATGAGACCCCCTGATAATCCATCCACTGCATGGCCTTAGTATCTTACACTGTGCAATTTGCCAGCCAGTGGTGATACAGCTTGCGAGATGTGCTAAATGAGATGTGATGTGCTTTTTTCAGCCTTCGCAGAAATTAAGGATGTTTCTAAGCTTCAGGGATACTTAAACACACTCAACAGACAAGCAAGAAAACTATTAAAAAGAGACATTATGACATCATATGGTCTCAAATTGTGTGCATTGCTTAAAATATGTGGATCAAAGGAACCAGTGGTTATTGTTGTACAAACTGAGATAGAGCATAAAGTATTCATTTGTTTCCCCCAGGAGGAAAAACGTGACTGCTGGTGGTGATTGATTCTGTCAAATTATTATCTGAGAATGCTTAGCACCACATCTGTCACTGGTGGACCTCATGCAAACTCCATGCAACACAACTACACTGCTAACCATTACTACATGTACTGTATAGTGTGGTGTTGGTTTTCATGTTTAAGTTATCAATAAAAAAAAGAGGGGTGGAGTGTTGCAGGCAACAACCCATGTTATCCATGAACAAGATTATTATTATTATTATTATTATTATTATTATTATTATTATTATTATTATTGTTGTTGTTGTTGTTGTTTTTGTTGTTGTTGGTGGTGGTGGTGGTGGTGGTGATGGAGTTATTAGTTTTGGTCTGTTGTGTACAATATGAGAAGCAAACCAAATTTACATAGCAAATCCATTCAGATTGTCCACATAGACTAATAGGTAAGAAAGGGTCCTGAAAGTACCAGTAATGTTTAAATATCCATGGGCGCAAGATTTCTTAAACTTATGCAAATATTTAAGATGACTCCCAAACACTTGCCCGCAACATAGCAATGGTCATTGACCAATTAAAGAAATCTGCCAACAAAAAGACTTTGAATATTGAACTGTGCATTTGAATATGGGAACAATATCACAAAAAATGTCTAAATCTCCAAATGCTTATATAATGTATAATATACAAGCCATTAAAAAATATATATATATTATTTATTTCATGTGCCCATATGTATCTGTGCTATTGCTTTGCCTATTTGGCCCGTTTTTTTGCTTTCTTTTTTTTTATAGCTCAGTCATGTTTGTATAGTTGTTTAAAATGAAACATAATTCACTTCTTCATACTGCATAGTTTGTGCGGAAATAAACAAAAGGTCACTCTATATCGCAAAATCCTGACCCATACCGTAATGCCAAAAAATTACTAAAAATGCTCTGGGTTTTAAAAAAAGTCTCTTTTTTTAGTTTCCCAAGCATTTTTTCTAGCATCAAGTAATCTCTACTCATGATTTTTTTCAACCACATTTATTCTGTAAAGTTGACAGTTATTTTAAGGATATAATAATGTGTTTTTCAGTTTATAACTCAATTTCAGTAACTTAAAATCGCCTTCATTGTTTTGATGTGATTTAAGTAATGATTGTAGATGTTGCACTGTCATAACAAGTGCTGCTGCAGCTGATGTACAGAGAAGGTGGCAGTTAGAGTGAAAGTCAACTCAGACATGTGTCATATTCATAAGATATAATGTTATCATAATTATCGTGACTCCACTAAATTATCAAAATTATAAGAGCTCAGATATTATTTCCAGTCTGCAAGCATGCAAAAATAAACTTTTTGTATAACCTGGGCAACTTTGGAAAAAAATAATATTTAGTGTGTTGTGCCCCAGTGTGTTGTGTGGTGTAGTGGTGCCCTGTGATGGACTGGCACACTGTACATGGTGTGTCCTGTGTTGTGGCCCAAGGCCTTTGGGATAGGCTCCAGGCCGCATGTGACCTGGCATAGGATAAAGGTTTAAAGTGAGTGAGAGTGTTTTTACTGCTCTCAAATGTCTAAATTGTCCCAAATTGTATGTAAGGGTTATCTAAAAACTAGGGCAAATAGAGAAATTTTCTACAAAACTTTATGAACTTTATATACCAAAATATAAGCTACATACTACAATATACTACAAAGCAATTTTATTTTTAGAGATGGTTATACAGTATCTTTTGTAATCCATTGTGGTCACTTTAATCATGAGCAGTCTATGAAACAGAGGAAGGACAGAGCTGATATGTGATACTCGTGGGTAGACCACTAATATCATAGAAGTTTTCATAGCTCATCAGGTATCAGATTTAGTATATACACAGGTGTGGTCAAAATAACTTTTATGTTTTTCTTGGCAAAACAAGTGATAAGATCAGAGACATTTTGTTCTATTCAATACAAAAGGTTTTACATGTTCATTCATGACGTTCTGTAAATGTTTTTTTTTTCAAGCATGCTCATATTTATGACATCATTTCTGAAACTGTGCTCACGATTAATTTACTTATTTGTTTTGTCAGCTAAAGGATGGGACGATGAATTTAGTTTAGTATTCAATTCTTGCTTCTGTCTGTAGTTTTTAATAATTTGTGTTTTTATTTTAATGCCTGTGTAGTTTGTTTGTTTTTGCTAAATGTAAAAAATGCATACAGGTCTTGTCTAAAATACAACTGAAACACATGCACATGCATATAATATACTTTTTAATGAAAAGGAATCATCTGAATTTTAAACAATTGTTTATTAAAGGAAATATTGAGCACTTTGATCATATCGGTTGCCCAGGTCCTAAAGAGTAACTAGACAGAACCATCCTTTCTGTGATCAAATGAAAGAAAGAACTAGAAATAATTCTATGCCTCACACACTATCCACATCAGGCTCACAATTAAGGTCAAAGTCAAACATTGAAACATTGAGAATAAGTGGTATTACATAGTCAGACTTTGTTAAAAATAACACATTAAACACATTAAGTTTATATATATATATATATATATATATATATATATATATATATATATATATATATATATATATGTAAATATATAGTATGTATATAGTTTGTTTATATATATATATATATATATATATATATATATATATATATATATATAGTATGTATATAGTTTGTTTATATATATATATATATATATATGTGTAAATATATAGTATTGTGTATATATATATATATATATATATATATATATATATATATATATATATATATATATATATATATATATATAAACTTCTTTAATGTGTTATTTTTAACAAAGTCTGACTATGTAATACCACTTATTCTCAATGTTTCAATGTTTGACTTTGACCTTAATTGTGAGCCTGATGTGGATAGTGTGTGAGGCATAGAATTATTTCTAGTTCTTTCTTTCATTTGATATATATACTCTTTATTTCACAGCCATGTCACTTTCCTTTAGATGGTGAAGTAGATCAGGGCCCATGTACCAAAGAATTTGAAGTGAAAGTGCCTCATCTAGTGGAGAGAGAATGCTGCAGTACAGACCCTCTGCAGCTGACCTTGTTAAAATCACAGTTTAAAGTTCAAAGTACTTTTAATTAGCTAAATCACTATCACACATATTTGAAGCATCATAGCCCACGATCTTAAATTACCATTGTGGAATACATAACATATGCTAAGTTACTGTTATACCCAAAACCAAACAAAATAAAAAGATTAGAAGAACAATCACAATCAATGTTTTGTGCTCTTACACTGTTTATAAGGCACAATGTTTCATCATTTTAGCCCAAAGGAAATAAAGAAAAAAATGGAAAAAATAAAGGAAAAGACAGAAACACCATGCTCAACAACGTAAAACTGATTAAATATCAATCTTACCACACATTTCACAATTCATTAAAAACTGTCCTCAATTCAATAGTATTCAAACTATTTTATATATAAAGTAACAATAGACTAAAAGATATAGAAGAAAGCTTGTTTTGGTAGAGAAACCAAACTACATTTTGCACACAATTTAGTTACACACTGTGGCATTCTTTGGTAAAACCGTTACAGAGATAGTGAGTAATTAAGTGGACACAGAACACAAAACTGCTGATGATGATCAGGAAAGAAACAGACACAAGGGCATAAATAGACATGCACTTCTCAGCAATACCACTCACCAAACACTCCTGATCTGGACATCCAACAGCACTACTCATACATATGAACACATTTTGTTTTACTTTAAACAAGTTCCAATAAAGCAGAACATACACAAACCAAAGTTCCACCAAAATCCGCAGCACCACATTGAACAGGTAAAACAGCACAGCGTTCCTGCTTCTGTGCATGTCTAAGATCATCACCCCAGCTGTGCTACTGCCAGGGTCACTTACACTTTTCAGCTCGCCCAGAGATTCTTTTTTGTCGCCGGCACCCTTCTCAAAAACGGAGTGGATGTGGGTAGTAAAAAGCTCCATGAGCAGGACGGACAGGACGAGGAGGACGAAAATATAATTCCAAACCATCACCACAGGCTTGTCAAAGTGCTGGTTGAAACAGGCTCTAGTACACACAGTGTCCTTGGTGATGTTGCAACTGAAATCCGAATTCAATTTAAACCAAGGCATTTCAGCTACAAAAAGCGTCACAAGGCGAATGCAGAGTAAGCCGAACCACACGGTGCGCCCTTTGTAAGTGGTGGTAGTGTCCACTGCCGTGCGAAGGATGGGGATCAGACCAGTAACAATTGCTGCCATTGCTCTTCAGGATCAAGTGCTTCTAAGAGAGACCACAAAACTGGCATGTTAAGGATTGCTGACTTTTATAAATCTATAGCTATAAATTCTCTTATTTCTTATATCCTTGTTCTCATCAGATAGTTTCTAGTTTTCAAATATAAAATCAACTTACCTAGAGAAAGTGTCTGCTAAGGACAAGGTGACAGTCTTTAGTTTCTATGAAGCTGACAATGCCACTATTTTCAGCCACACGGTATATAGAGTGTTGAACTGCTAACATCATCAACATTTCTGTTGTTCACACTGTTTACCACACTCAATTTAGGTCACACCTTCAATCAGATCCTACAAGAAATACTACTAATAATATCCTTTTACTTCAACTTAAACATATTTAAGCAATAAGTTTCACAACATCAAAATTTCATTTTGTTAATGGCAAAAAAAAAAAAAAAAAAAATCTGCAGAATTGATTTGAAATAACTTTATTGAATACAGACTAGTCAGAGTAAACTGCCATATGACCAGAGAGTAAACATGTACAGGTAGTGGTTATAATATGTTCATGCATTTGTGTAAGGTTGACTTGTATATAAAATACTGACCCTTTCAATAACCCAGAAAACAAAATGAAACCTCAGAACAAAAACATAAGGTTTGATATAGCAGCAATGATCATTCACACAAAAACACAACATGATTTTTTAAAACAATTAATGTTTTGAAATAATGACTGACTCATAATAATAATAATAATCATTAGAATTATACAAAGAGGCCCAAAGAAATGTATGCCACTTCAACAGTTAAACGTTTACACCCTTTCTTAAAACTCAAATTGAATTAAGGCAGCAATGTGTAGTATTATACTGTACGTTTCCTCTAAAGTCTGTATTCAACTGTCAAAAGAGAAGCATATATTTTTCATGTTGAAGTTTGTATACATTTTTGGGCCCCTCTGTTCATTAACAACAACTCTTCTCTTGTTTCATTCATTATGAAGCCATGAACTTTTAACAATTCAAGTAAGAATAGTAAGTTTTATCAAGAGACCTGTATGTAAGTGTGTTTGACATGGCTACATTCTTCTCAAAGAATCCACTCTGTAAACTCTCTCAGTTTCAGTAACCGCTTTAACTTGATCCAGGTCACAGTGGATGTGAGATGGGAATTATACACCCTGGATGGGGCACCAGTCCATCACAGAACACCATGCATATACACATTCACATATCCATTCACAGCAAGAGGCAGTGTATCTTAGCTAATTCACCTTCCGGCATGACAGTCACCAGGGCGCTGGAGCTCTGGCAGCAACACTACCTGCCTTTTCATTTCGTGGTATGCTAAGCTTGGACTATTTGTATACATGCTTTGTAAGGCATGTGACATGACTACCAGGTAGAAAGCAACCACTTTGTGCTGCTTTAATTAATCAAACATCCACCGAATATTAAAAAACCATGTCCAATATATTGGTCAGACGTTGTCTTCTTTGTTTATATACACATGTCCCGGCACTGTCTGGAACGCTGTCGCTGGTACAATGACAGGCACAGTTAGAGAAATTGTAGAGGGCTCTGACTTTATTGGGGAGGATGCACTGGTTGGGGATGGCAGTGGCTGTGTTACGTCAGTTATGTCCGACTGTGGCAGGGGAGGTGAGGACTGATTGTCACGGTGTGTACGCAGATGCTTGCGAAGGTAAGCAGCAAAAAGGAAAGATTTACCGCAAACTGCACAACAGTGTGGGCGGCTGTTGGAGTGGATGCGCTGATGCTTGCGCAATCCAGCTTTATTCAGGAAACCTTTGCCACAGCTGTCACAAATATGTGGCCGTGGCTTGGGGTGTATTTTCTCATGAGCGTAGAGTTCAGCAAACTGGGGAAACTCAGCCTGGCATGTCTCACAAATAAATGGGCCAGCATGTGTTGAATCTGTTGGAAGAGAGATTGCATGAAGGCTAGTGTGGGCCTGCATGTCCTCCCATGTCTCAAAAGCCATCGTGTCATGATCATCACAAGAGAATTGTGGTCTTGTGGTTTGGGAAAATACTTGCTCGGATTCAGGGGGCTGTTCTTGTTGTGCCGGTCTCTCAGGTAAATGGGTCCTTTCATGCTTGCGCAGACTGGATGACATGACGAATGACTTGGAACACATTTGGCACTTGAATGGCCGTTCTCCAGAATGCACCCTCCTGTGCTTATTGAGGCTTGAGCGCTCTGAAAAAGACTTGCCACAATCGATGCAGCAAAATGGTCGAACACCGGTGTGCACCAGCATGTGTCGACGCAGATCCCAAGAGGCAACAAAGGCTTTGTCACAATTTTGGCATTTGTATGGCCTTTGTCCTGAATGCACACGTTGATGCACGGCTAGATCAGCTGGCTGCCGAAATCTCTTGTTACACTTATCGCAAGGGTAAGGCTTAAATCCCTGATGCGCCCTCTGGTGCCGGCGGAAGCTGGAAGGGTCTGAGAACATCTTGCCACACTGCGGACAGAGAAAGGGCTTCTCACCAGAGTGTGTGCGTAAGTGGGACTGGTAGGAAGAGAGCTGAGTGAAGCCTTTTCCACATTGCTCACAATGGTATGGCTTGCTTTGGGAGTGAATACGCAGGTGACAGGCCAAGGAGGACGAGCGTGAGAAGGCCTTGCCACAATCTGAGCAAAGATAGGGCTTTTCACCCGTATGAGAACGCTCATGGTTTTTCAGATCCTTGAGCTCCGTGTAAGTCTTTGCACACTGCTGGCAGGAATATGGCCGGTGGCCTTGGTGATTGCGCCGGTGCTTGCGGTACACGGAGGGGTCGGCAAAACTCTTGCCACATTCTGCACAGAAATATGGTTTTTCTCCTGTGTGGGAGCGCTGGTGAACTTTCAGCTTGGACAGTGTAGGATAGCTCTTAGAGCAGTGCGGACAAGAATGAGGCCTTTCGCCGCTGTGTTGCGTCATGTGAATGCGCAGGCAGATGGCCTGCATAAATGCCTTGCCGCATTCAGTACAAACAAAGGGTTTTTCTCCAGTGTGGGAGCGGCTGTGATTGCGCAACTCGGAGTGGGTCTTGTACGCTTTATGGCAATGAGGGCACTGGAATGGACGCTCAGCTGAATGTGAGCGCTGATGTTTTGAGAGTTGAGCGCGGCTGGAGAAGGTCTTGCTGCATTGCCCACAGGTGTATGGCTGCTGCTTGTCTTGACCGTGAGCTGAGATTTTATGACTCCGTAGAGCTGAGGGGCTGGGAAATGCTTCCTGGCAGGCTGAACATTTAAATAAGTTTTGAGATTTTGAAAGTCTCCCTTTGCTTCTTCTTTTAGCCGGTTTCTCAGCTATATTCTGACTTTCCTCACTGGGTTCAGTCTCAGGAGTTGGTGTATGGTGGTCAACTCCAGGTGGTGGGCTGCCTGGCTCAGGGGAGGCCATCATTCTGTAAGTTAAACATATTTTGTTATCAGTTGAATGTCAGAACATGGATAATCTTAGTGTCTGAACATGTCAGCTTACTGGTTAGTATAAAAGTGAGCAGAAAATGTAGAAAGTACAGCAGATGACACAAAATGGCCGGCATTAGGACCTCAGGGACAATTAGGTAGCGAGACAAAACCCTCGCTGAGGGAAGTCGTCTAGCATCTACAGTGAAACACCTGAGGAAGACGTATTCCGGGGTTGGGACAGATCAGTGTTAATCATGCAATGCAGTGATTATTTAAACCACTAAATTAACATTTATGCGCTCGCACACACCCACAAAAAAAAAAAAACAATGTGACACAAAATGGCTGGCTTTAGGACCGCTGAACGAGCTATGCACTTTGAACGTTCTTTCACTGTATGTGCAATGATTCAATGTTCCAGCAAGAACCTGTGCAACGCGCGGAATACAATCTTACCAGTAATTTAACTGCGATATATTTGAGCGTACAGGCTGTTTTCGAGAACGCGAGCTGTATTGAAGTGAACTGCTGTCTCTCGGCGGTGCTGCAGTATCCGAGAGGCTTTAGGACCGGGAGATCGAGTCGGCAAGAAGCGCGAGCATTTCCGCAAATCCACGGGAGTGTAAAAGGTGCAATATTCCAGTCGATGAAAAACCAGTAACGCTCATTTGTTGTTTGCAGGCGCCCGTTAGACTTGGCGTTATGGTAAGTATATCACAGTCGGAGATAACTAGTTCGCTGACTGACTAGAAAATGGGGATTGTGTTGTGGGAGGAGAGATATAACAAGCTAACCGCTAGTCCACGGGTACAGGTCCCATTTGCGGATAAACAAAAATCTAAAATAAGCTCAACATTTTGTCCGTCAACTCAGGGTAGGGCACCGGAAGGTATCGATGTGAGTCGCTTGCAAAAATGTTAGGTGTATAAATTTACTGTTATTCATGTAATATCGCTGTCGGACCTTGTTTCATTGATGCACATTTCCTGTTTCCCAGCGACAGCAGCCGGAAGTGGAAAAAGACAATTGGTGCGGACGGGGACGTGTACAGCCGCCTTGAGTCAAAAAGCAAATGGATATAACGCACCTGCAAATAACAAATCACTCGAAAGCGTCTGCGACGTCCTGTGTATGTACGTTATACCACCGTGTAACCAATGATAATCATTCGGTGTTATTTGGAACCTGTGTGCTATGTATGTTGGTCAGAAATGCTAACTGGCTAGCGAGCTATCTAGATAAATTAGCCTAGCTAATGCGTGTTGAAGCTTGTTCAGTTCATCAACTCGTTCTGATCAGATGGTCAATTCATACAGTAAAGTCTGATACACTTCACAGACTCTCTTCACAGGATTTCAGTAACGCTTCGTTTAGGAGTTAAGATGGTAGCCAGCTTATTAACAAGGTTATGTTTGTCTTGCTAGCTCCCTTGCAAGGGACTTGTTTACTGTGTAAATAGAAGTCCATTGTGTTAGCCAGCTGGCTTAGTCTCGACAACATGTAAAACTTTTGCACAAAACGGAAATGTCAGGGTCGCTTCGTGTGAAAATAATGCATGCAATATGTGTGTGTATGTATGTATATATATATATATATATATATATATATATATATATATAATGGCCAAATGTTTCCCTTAAAGTGAAAACTGCCCCCAGTATAAAACTACATGTGATTGGCTCATCTTCTTTGTTGAACTTGGGAGTTACTTTGGTGCTATTCCACTCTTCTTGTTGTATAGGTTGTTTTATAGTTGATTGACACTTGCTTTTAATGCAATAAGGGAATTCACAGGTTACATTACCTCCATGTCTGTCTTATTTGCACTTGCACCAGATTCCACAGCTCTTTGTAGCATCGTCTCCTAGCACGAAGAGTGGTTTTGTATGTATTTACTGTTCCTGAAAATCTGTCTGGCATTGCTCATTTTAAATATTACTGTCTAAATGTATGTCTCAAATGTTTAAAGTCAATATGATTAAGATTCAGTTATTTGTCACATATACCTAACAGGGCACCACGAGCAGACGGGGCAAGGGCTCAACAGCGGTAGCTTGGCAGTGCTTGGGCTTGAACCCCCCTACCTTCCGATCTGTAACTTCGACCTTTAACTGTTTGAGCCACCACTGCCTGTGAACAGTGCGTCCGTTTCTACGTAGCAAATATAATATTTGTGCTCAGCCCTAGCTATTACTTTTAAGTTAACATTTCTTCTGAAAGCTAGAAGGTTGTGTGTGTTCGTTTTACAGGTTTTACTCATCAGTTACTGATAGTACAAAGTAGAAATCCCCAAAGATCTGTCTAGTACCTGCTAAAATCAGAAAACCTGTTTATTACCTAAAATACATAAAATATTTTTTGAATACACTTGAGTTGTGATGTACAAATCCTTTAATATATTTTTTTTAACTCTTGTTTCTCTCCAGCATCCATCTGCGGTGTGCATCGATATGAATCCAGTTAACATAATTTCAGTGGCATGGAATTTCAGACTGCACTCACTTCTCTTTTCATAAAAATTACCTTTACATATGGACTTAACATACACCATCACATTGATGAAAGTAGGGACAAGGACCTCACCTTTAAAAAAGGTGCCCCGATTTTTCAAACTCAAACTGGCTCTTGTTAGTATTTCACATCACCCTATTATATCATTGAGGCTATGCAACAGCCAGGAAAGACCAAAGGCTTTTTATGCAAGCACTGTGGTATAGCATGTTCCAACATGCCCAGTCTTTTGGAGCACATGGAAACCTGCCATCAGTCGGAGGATGATCGGAAGTTCAAGTGTGACGAATGTGGACGGGGATACAGGCACGCTGGTAGTTTGGCTAATCACAGGAAAACTCATGACATCGGCTCCTTCCAGTGTCACATATGTACTCGGAAGCTGTCCAATGCTTTGGCTCTGAAAAGTCATTTGCGTATTCACACGTCAAGAAAGAAGTATACTTGCATGGACTGTGGGAAAAGCTTTCGCTTGGCAACCCAACTGGCAACTCATGAAAAGGTGCACCGCAATAGAGTGTTTCAGGAAAGAACCAAGAACTTTGAACCGGAAGGTAATCAGACTGGAGATGTTTGTGATGACGAGCAACAACAGCAAGTGGATGAGCAGGATTTCGATATGATCCCAGAACTGCCATCAGATTTGGAATTGGATGTTGCCCCAGATAATGGCTTCAGCAATGGTTTAATATCAGAACTGATTCCAAGCTCTGCTGCAGAGCATGACAACACGGGTGATGACGAGGATCGCCCATTTAAATGCGACATGTGCGAAAAGACATATAGGCATCATGGAAGCCTGATAAATCACAAGAAAACTCATCAGATGGGCATATTTGAGTGTTCGATCTGTTTTAAACAGTTCAACAATCTTGCTGCACTTACCAGTCACCAACGAATCCATAGTAAAACCAGAGGTCACCCTAGTGCAGTTAGCCCATTGACCCCTGAGGCTTACACAGACTCTAAGTCAGAACAAGTGTCAGATGTGTTGCAGAACGGGGCCAGAAATATCCATTTCTGCCACCTTTGTCAGTCAGCATTTCCCAATGATGATGAGTTTCAAAATCATATCATGTTGCATAACTCTTCTTCAGTGTCCTTTGAGCTCCCTGCTAGCACACCAGATGATCATCCTTTTTCATATAGTATTAATCAGTCATCGGAGTCTAATCCATATCCATCCTCCAGTGACACGCCGCCATTGCCACCGTTACTCGATAAAGCTGTTGATTATGACCAAACCCAGGGACCAATGGAAAATGGTCATATATATGTACCTCACCCCATTGGTGATGAACCAGCTCTTTTAGATACTCAGGGAGAGCATCTGGCCCTGCCTTTAGAAAACCTCAACCCTGAACCTTCAGAGCAACCTACTGATGATAAACAAGGTCATTCTGGAAGCTCAGACCGCCGTTTTAAATGTCACGTCTGTGGGAAGAGCTACCGACATGCAGGTAGTCTCATCAACCACAAGCGTTCCCATCAGACGGGTATTTTCCAGTGCTCTATTTGCCGTAAGAACTACCCTCATCTAGCTGCCCTGCGCAGCCACCTTCGCATCCACAAGGGGCGACCTTCTATGGTGATCCCTACTGCTGAAGGTGACTGGCTTTCCTCAGAGCCCCTGACACATGAAAATCAGCACGGAGGATTTTCTCACGAAGATGATGTAAGTGCTATTTTGGGCTTTCCTCAGGATTTGGGAGACTCTGTACACATGGATTCTGATGAGGAAAACATCAATGATCTTGATGGCTCAGAATTTCAAGAACAGTTTGACAGTTCATTCTCTGAGGACAGACACATCAACCTACCTCAGGATGAATCCTTAATGGAGAGGCATATGTGTGCAGACTGTGGAAAGACATTTGCTGATATTGCAGGGATCAAGTCACACATGTGCCCTCTCTTAAATCAGCAGTATCAGTCACACAGTATGAGTCCAGACTGTGAAGTGGATTTTAAGCCTGCTGATTATAAACATGCTATGGTAGATTCAGGGGAGCAAATGGCTTTTGAGGGACACAATGGCAGTGACATTACCTACTTTCATGACGCTATGCATGATCAGATGACGAGTGACAATGAAGATAAACTTCACTGCAAAAGTAGTGACGAAGAGGATGAGGAGGACGATGGAGAGATGTATCAGTGTTCAGTGTGTGGGAACCACTACACCAGCATGCGGGCGCTCAGGACCCATCTTCGTGGACATACTCAAATCCATGGAACTCCATCAACATCAGGCCCCTCCTCTATGTCCTCTCTTGAGGCTGAGAAAGATGATGAACCAGGTCAGGCTCAGCAAGGTGACTGTGATCTAATTA
Organism: Clarias fuscus; assembly: GCA_030347435.1. Lineage (NCBI taxonomy): Eukaryota > Metazoa > Chordata > Actinopteri > Siluriformes > Clariidae > Clarias > Clarias fuscus. The sequence continues at coordinate 15,955,420 of CM059220.1, forward strand.
TCTGTAGCACTTGTGGGGAAAGTTTCACAAAAAAACAGGACCTACTAGCACATCAGCTTTTACACAGCGGTACAGTGGATGGACAACCAGAACAATATGTAACACCAGACCAGAATGAGCCCCAACCAAAAGAAGAAAGAGAGAGTATTATCTGTGGGACATGTGGTGTTATTTGCACCAGTGTTACTCAGCTTGAGAGCCATAATTGCCCAGGACGGTGTGATGAGAATCTCGAAGAGTATGACGAAAAAACAGATATTGCCAGTGCTCTCGGACAAGCGCCTGAATATTTCAAGGAGAGTCCAGAAAGAGGGGAGAGACTGTATAAATGTGACCAATGTGGACGATCATACAGACATGCAGGCTCACTTCTAAATCACAAGAAGTCACACAAAACAGGGGTGTTTCGTTGCTTCGTTTGTCAGAAGCGCTTTTATAACTTGTTGGCCCTTAAGAACCACCAGAGAACACATTTTGATGTTAAGAAGTAAGTAAAAAAAAAAAAAGATCCAAATGTTTATAATGCTCATGTGGCTTGTATAATTGCATTAATGTTACTGTATACTGTATTTCATAGATAAACAGGTTTCACAACTCAATCCTCAATATTCTTTTTTTTTTCCTCCCCCTCTACTAGGCATAGTTGCACAGAATGTGGGAAAGCTTTCAAAATCCACAAACAACTGTTGAACCATCAGAGAGTTCACCAGGAAAATAAGGCCAAGATTGAGGAACTCAACAAACAGATTCAAGCCCTTATGGAGATGAGTGGGAGTGTCTCTGTGAGTGGGATGCAGGAGGTCAGTGCCAGCAGAAAAAGACGCGGCCGACGTCGCAAGCAAAAAGACATTCCTGGAAGTGAACAGTCTAGCCCAGATAAAGACAGCCACTCAGGGGATCCTAATGACCCACGGCCTTTTGTCTGTGATCAGTGTGGGCGAAGTTATCGGCATGCTGGGAGTCTGGTCAACCACAAAAATTCACACAAGACAGGAGAATATTATTGTGCTGTGTGCAACAATACCTACAGCAACCAGTTAGCAATGAAGAACCATTTACGCATTCATTTCGCAGTCAAAAAGCACTGCTGCCAGGACTGTGGGAAAGCATTCCGGGGAAAGAAACAATTACTGAACCATACTTGTAAACACAATCGCAAGAATGCATCAATAAAAGGAAAGGGTAGAGGTCGGAGACGAGCAAAGGATTTAACGTGCAAGAACTGCAGCCTGGTATTTCCCACTGTTGAACAACTTGCTGGCCACGGCTGTAGCAAAGGACACAGCCTTGAGTCTACCCCTGCTGGCAGTGACCATAACCGCAATGGAGATGCATCTGTGGTAAAAGAGGAAAGGCCTTTTAAGTGCAACATCTGTGGTCGGAGCTACCGTCATGCAGGCAGTCTGTTGAACCATAAGAACACACACAAAACTGGCCATTTCACCTGTTCATTCTGTGCCAAGCCTTTTTCCAATCCCATGGCATTACGTAATCACACCCGGATCCACACGCAGAAAAAAAAATATGTCTGCACAACCTGTGGCAAAGCTTTCCGTCTCTCTAGCATCCTGTACAACCACCAAAAGATCCATGCCAGAGGAGTTACCCATTATAATTGCCATACATGTGGAAAGAGGTTTCAGGGAAAATCTGGACTTAAGAGACATCGCTGTTACCGAAGTGGCTCATTAGGCTCCCCAGTCAGTCAAGATGGAGGTGACAAGTGTTACACGTGAGTGAATCAATGTTTACAGCAGGTTTTGGTGGTTTTAAAAAAGTTTTTTGTTGTTGTTGTTGTTGTTGTTAATTCATAAGGATTTTTTAAAAAATTCTCTATACATAATTTTGTTATTATTCATATAGTGCTAGTTTAATTTTATTAAATTTTATTTCATTTTATTTTGTTTCCCTGAGAGTCCCCACAAGGGGGAGCTGTTAAAACCTAGCAAAGGCGTTCTGCACATAATTGTTAGGAACAGATGTGACTGTAGTAATGATGTTAATCTACAAGCCCTGTATTAAGTTCATAATCATACCTTAAAAATATTCAGAGATTAACTAATTCCAGTGATCAGCAGGATTCCATTAACAACCACATCAACATAATCCATGACACAATGTTCTTTATTGTTGTTGTACCGTCAATTCTATTATCCTTATCAAACACTGCATGAACTTCTTAAATGTGTGTTTTACGTTTTACGTTCTTATTCTCTTCTCTTTTGTAGGTGTGATCAGTGTGGACGCTCTTACAGACACGCTGGATCTCTTCTCAACCACAAAAAGACTCATTCTGCTGACCTGCTCCACTGTAGTCTCTGCCTGAAAACCTTCACTGATCATCTGGAACTCCAGAGCCACTCCCAGATGGCCCGTCACTGCTGCCCTGACTGTGGAAAGACCTTTTGTGAGTTTGCACACCTGCAGAGCCACGTGGAGATTCACAGCAAGGGACTCCCTTATTACTGTAGTGTTTGCCAGCAGAACTTCCCCAACATGGCCAGCTTTGAGCAGCACCAGGAGGTTCACCATAGCATGCAAGAACAGTCCCATCATCAGCAAGACATTCAGATGACACAGAGTTTGGATTGGAACTCTGGTCTTAACCAACACATGGGGCTTGAAAATCTCTCCAAAATAGATCCAGAGTTTAGCGAAATTCATGAAGACTTCTCTGATCAAGATGATCAGCAAGAGAGTGGTGAGGTATTTGATAAAGATGAGAAGAGCCACGTATGTGAGCACTGTGGCCGTTCATATCGGCATGCGGGATCCCTGCTTAACCACAAGAACAGCCACAAAACGGGCTCCTTTTTCTGCTCAGTGTGCCAAAAGGAGTTCACCAACCTGATGGCACTGAAGAACCACCGACGAATACACACAGAGCCCAAGCGCTACCAGTGCCTGGAATGTGGCAAGGCGTTCCGCGTGTCCACCCAGCTCATCTGCCACAGACGCATTCACACTAAAGAGAAGCCGTTCTCCTGCATTCTCTGTGATAAACGCTTCTCCAGCAAGTCCAATCTGCGACACCACCAGAAGTTGCACCAGAATGCCCAGCAGACCTTAGAGTCCTCCTTCAACATGGATCCAAATGCCTTCATGGGACTGGGTGTGGAGCCTTTCCTTTGAGGCAGCGTCTGCAGGACCAACACTCTCATCTCTGCGTTCCAAAGGAAGACGACAAAATAACATTTCTGTTATGGAACTCTTCCCCCACCCAAGGCCCAATGCCAATAATCGTAACACATCAGGTTTTTCTGCTGTATTTGTCAAGATGGTGTCCAAACCAGATGCTGTTCTTGGCAGTAGTTGCCTCGTGTACTGTTGTATTTTGAAATACTTTTCTCTAAAGGACATTTAAGACTGGCATTGACGTGATACTACCTCTGGTAGGGACAGTGATACTGTAGAAACTTTAGAATAAGTGATGGTGCCTGTCAGAAACCAATTTAGATTTGAATGTTTCAATGTTTTTGTTTTTCCTCAGAGTGCACACAAACTAAAGAATTATATGGTACTATTATAGGTCTCAAACTGAAGACTGGGGTAAAAGTGTGGTATATTTACCCTGGCACTGACCCTGGTAGTAGAGTCCGACCGATTATTTGGCAGCATTTTAAAAAAGGTATCAAAAGAGGAATAACTTGGGTTGTTGACTTGGGATGATTATTTTAGTGAGTAAGAATCAAGTCCTATTATACATGTTTTCCCTGTTTTAAGGACACTGTATGTGGTTGTATCTTTATCAAATTTGTTCTATGATCATGTCTCAGTCAAGTCCAAGCATCATCAGTACTTTCATCACAGATGACGCTGTTAATGCTGTTAAACAGCAACCATAAAATTATTAGCAGTTCCCTTTGGCCTGCCAGATAGAAAATATCAGTGATATTTATTTATTTAAAATTTTATTTATAACCCATGTTAATATTTGAGCAACTGTAATTACCATTTTAATGTGGTAAATATCATGCAGGGTTTTATTTGTAACAGTAACGTACCTAGGTATTTCCACTTGTGTTTAAAATGTTTTTACTCCAAAAGCATTTCAAAGTGATGTATCTAAATGTTGAAACGTGGTAAAGTTGGGAATTATTTTCTCAATGTGAATTAATGTATTCTTTTGAATAGCATCTTATTTAACTTGCTGTACCTCAGTTCTTTTGAAAATGATTGCTGAGCAGGCAACTATGGGTTGACAATTGATGAGAACATGTAACTGTGCGCATAGTTATGAAAGGGACCCAGACATCCATGATCGGTCGGGCTCTATGAAAGGGCAGCAACTCCTAGATGGGGAAATTTTTAGTAGTTTTGAAATTACTCAGGTTTCACACCTTAATCACTAAAAATAATATAAATAATTAAACCATATGATTTCAGCTGATGCACACAGCATCATGGGGAAGGTATATTTTTGTTTGTCAAGGATATAATTCCCATTTGTATTTCTATGTGCCATTTCATATCATTGCCCTACTTAGAATAAAATGTATTAGTAGTTTCCACTTATGCCTATATTTCAGTACTTACTGATTATTTAAGAATAGGAGTTGTAGACCTTCTGTGGTGGCATTGAATATGAAACTCCACTGACTTCTGAATCTTTGAGATTCACTGTAATCAGTTACATATATCTTAAATATAGAATATTTATTTTTGTTCTTACAATCAGTGTTTCTCTTTCTCAAGTAGAGGACTAAGCAGATACTGTTTATTTGTAGATGTTCTTGCCCTCACTTCTTGAAACTCAATAAACACAATGTAAATGTAGACGATTCTTCTGTGTATACGGTGTTCAACAAGAAGCAGTATTAATTTGCTTAATAATCCTATTAATAGAGCACATAGATGAGTCGTGTTATTCTCTCTTGATTTTTTTTATAACATGGATGTTGTACTTAATTTTATAACATGTTAACTTAAAACATTAGTAAATGTCATACATTTTACATGTTATACACATTCACTGAATATGCAACAGTTTTCTCAGTTTATTTTAATGCCTAAGCTTTTTATGGTGAAACATTAGGTAAAACTTTTCTAAAGGGACAAACTTTGGACTTAATATCAGCATGATCCAAAACCATAACCTATACAAAACACTGACCAGCTAAGATATAAAGTTAATAGAAGTTTAGTACTGCATCATTGTTGCATCTTGAATTCACTACTAGCTTTGTTATTTCTCATGATGGCTTTCTTAGTGTTTCAGCTTTGTCTGTCTGAATCGTGTAATTCCCATTGCTGACTCCTGATGGGTCAGTATTCTGGCTTGTTTGGTAAGTGAACATTTATCATCAACATCTGCATGTTTAAGTCACTGGACCATGATGGCTATGATGACAAATATCAGCCATATATAAAAGAATACATTACAATGTAAGTTTAGCATTGGCTTACTTCCAGTAGCCTAGTCAATCACATGCTATTAGCACATGTACCTTTTCAGGATACAGACAAGTGACATACTAAAAGAAAAACTAACTAAGTCCTGACCATCATGATATCAGGCACTGGCATTGATTCGATAAGATCTTAGCACTGTACTCTGTACTGGAGATGAGTGCTGTCAGATCAAAATCCCCCAGAACAAGTTTAAAATAGGTGTTTAATTACTACATGTTTAATTCCATAAAAAGCTACTTAAGGCAGTTTGTCTTGACATACTAAAAAAAACTACATCCTAACAGTGCATAGGACACAAATATATATATATATATACACAAGGTTTATCTGCAAGATATTGATTATAAATTACATTCAATAGGCCAGAATAAATCTAACGTGGAGGTAAACAGGTACTGTACAAAAGGTATTTCTTTGTGGCATACAGCCACCTCTACACTACAGTTCTGGAAGGATAAGGCAGTTTTTACTGGTCAGGAAAATAATAAAAATACATAAAACACAAAATTTATAAACATCTTAAGTGCACAGGGGATGAACGCTCAAACCAGGATAAAACAAAACAAGGGTGTTCACAATAAACATTAAAAAGATAATGCCTTTCAAAAAGATAGAGGTTTAAAACATTCCCTCAGTTTGTCTGCTGTAAGGCATCTGGTGGCTGCTGATGTACAGGAGTCTATTCAAATAGCACCTTACGTCTGCTCACACAGTGAAAGACAAATCTCTGAGGTTTTTGAGATCACAGTGATTAAATCATCTGCATATTCTGGAGTGTATTAATCACCTCTATGTCTGACTTACCAATATAATAAATTAGAAGAGTCAAATGCTACTCATAGTACACTCTGTAGTCGAGGAATTAGCAAGCAGATCACCGACGGACTCTAGAGCTTTCTTAATACCTTGAATTCTTCTCCTCCATTCAGTTTTGCTGGAAAAGATAATAAGCAAATGATATTTTACCAACAACGACCTTCACAGGTAACATCTTGTACGGTGATTAACATTTCAAATATCTTATCAGCATATGATGGATACAGTGAAATGTTAAAAATAACATTAGTACCTACTTAATTATCAGCCTACACTGGATAAAGTGGCCCTGTGGTTTCCTCAATTGGCTCTAAGAAAAAAATAGGCATGAAGCTTTTCATTAAAGCCTTGCAATAAACAAAAAATGTCAAATTCAGTAATTATCCAGCACAACTTGGATTTCTTTAAATATTGGTGATCATATGCTAAATCAAATTAATCATGAAAGATAATTTTAAAAAAAAAACACAAAATCATCTTTTGTTTCAAACTGTTTAGTTCTTACCACTTAAAGTCCTTCTGGACCTGCATTGATGTACTAGCACTCCTATGAGCAAGGCTCCAAAAACAACCACAGCTGCCAGCACTGAGAAACTGGTAATGGCTGCTACCCTCCAGGAATCAAGAGGCTCAACTGGTGGACCTGTTAACCAGAGAACAATATTACTGGGGAAGTTTCAGTTTTAGTATAATATTTATATTTCTCTGAGCCATCTACTCCTACATTGAAATGCCTAATAATATTTATGTACGATGAACAGTTCTGCTCAGTGTTCGCCATATTTTCCAGTGTTACATATTAAAGCAAAAAATTATATTTTAGAATATGCTTTAGTATATCCATATTCAGTATATCCAGCTTGTACCAATACATCAATGTATTTTGTTTAATTATTGACTGTATCCACAACTCACATGTGTTACATGATGGCGTTTTGGGGTATCTTTTGCATGTATCACAAGGAACACAACCACCAAGATCACTGTTAAAGAATTCTGATTTTGCACAGGGGGAACCTGTAGGCGGAAAAAAAGTACAATATTAAGAACAGGTTTACATAGTTGGGTGCACTAAATATTTGAAAAGAAATTAAATATAAAGACCTTCAAACTATAATCAGAGATGAGTTTTGTTTCTAATTCATATGAAATGAGCTGGGAAATTCCGTTGAAGTGATGTGGTGGAGCACTTGTGGGGAAACGCTATTACTCATTCTTCAAGCGTGCAAGCAGTGATTTGTCTGCATGAACATTTGGCTAGACTATGATGCAGCTCCTGAGTGCTTACACAGGAACATTACAAGCAGTGGGAGAAGTGACTTCATGAGAATCCGAACACCATCATCACCAAAACTGAATCTGAACTCTTTTGCACACGCTTGTGACGCAAACCTTCAAGAAGCCTGAAGTCTGTGGTTACCTGCGTACCACAGACTTCACCATAATCGAATGAAAGGTCTTTATCACAGGTGACAATTCTTCTAAAGAGTGTTCTACAGTACAGTTTCAGGTTGCCGGGAAGAAGAAAAAAATATATAGAAACTTTGCTAACTTTATACTGCACTAACAATGCTTATATATTTATATAGGTTATGATTGTTTTAAGGTACGATTGGTAAAATCAGCTGGGTAGCAGGATAGGTTAAAACAAAATTTCCTGTGAACTTGACTTGACATAGATCAGCAGTTAGTCAGGTTAGTGTACTGAGACACCCACACACTTACTGAACTCTGACTAGGCTTATGACGGTGTTCATACACCTTCACAATTCCAATGATGTAATTATGGCTGAACATTTATTTAAGGTCCTGCTGGAACTTTTTGGTCAGCTTTCATTTGTAAAAAAAAATTATAATAATAATACTAATAATAAATTGTACAGCAATCAAGCAACAATGTTTCAAATGGTCTGCAGATGATGCTAGAGCAATGCATTTATACAAAAAAAAATGTGGGTGTATTATTATAGGGTGTCCCAAAACTCTCCATCATCCATAGCGGAGCTTAACACTTCATAGAAAAAATTATTTTTTTGCAAAACATCTCCATGATTGGATGGAATTCTTTTTGTAAACATACACAGACTCATCTCACCCACTCATGATGAGCCCATGGTAACACATGTGCATGTAACTGCTTAATTATTTTGATACCAATTTCCTTTATGTATGAAGACTTCTGGGACACCCTGTCTGAGCATATGATTAAACGTTTTTGTTTCCAATATGTAGTCCATTTATCCTGCAGTAATGTAATGACGTAAAGAAATGTCATCGTATTCAAAATATGTCGTCAACATGGTTTCACTTCATGTTCATCATAGCAGAAGTTATTATTTAAACCACACAAAGTGCATTTGGAGAATAAACACTGTCCCAGGCAGCTTATTGTTTAAAGACATTCTCGTTACATTGGTTGCTCTGCTCCACCCAAGAAACATTTCCAAAACTCCACAAACTCCACACCACACAGGACCACTCTAATGGCGAAGGGGCTGAGGCTGTATCCCAAAGCATTCCACTCTCACTACACAAGTGCACTTCGCCGAAGACTAAATCCCGGCTCCTGAACAGTGCGTAGTGCGCTGCATGCGGGACGCGGAGGCACGTTGGGATGCGGCGTGAGCGCGCAGGGACATCAGCTCATGCTGCGTGACGGAATGAAATAAGGCCATTGGAATGCGGAACCGGTGGGAACTCCAGCTGCTAAAGGAAACGAGTGCACACGAAGAGGAGCTTTACGAGCCATGTTCATCCTCTGTGAACGTAAACCGGGACACCGTTTCTCAGCAACCGATATCTCATCTCTGGTGCGGTCAGAAGGGACCGAACATACACAGTGATAAACGTACACCATGTTACATCCACTAAACTGACAGATAAAAGTGTAATAATACATCAATGAAATCAGAGGATAGTCTTACTTCTTTCCGCGTTCGTTCCACTTAAATGGGTTCCAAGCACGAGAACCAAGCAGACGGTACGGAAAATAGTGTCGATATCCATTGAGCTTCGTTCTGTGGAGGTTTCACAATGTGTGTGTGAGAGAGAAAGTAGAAAGCGACCGCTAACGCGGTGTGTTCGCGGAGTGCAGCGCGCGCATGTGAATCAGTCATGGCGAGAGAGGGCCTTGTTTTAAGCGCGCCCACACCCACGCGCTGGCCACAGCTCCTATGACTCATTTCCTCTTCACTGCACTGAGATTGGCTTTGTATACAGCGAAACAGCCTTTCTCGAGAACAGCATGCAGTTATGTTAAACACATCCCGTCTAACAGTTTAA